>CM067334.1:127367187-128611875 GCA_034376525.1 Nicotiana benthamiana
TCACCATAGATTTTGTCATTGTCCTTCCGATGACTCGGAAGAAGTTTGATGCTATATGGGTTATTGTTGATAGGCTGACCAAGCCAGCGCATTTTATCCCAGTTGCCACCACCTATTCATCCGAGAGGTATGCTGAGATTTATATCAGAGAGATCGTTCGCCTTCATGGGGTGACCATATCTATTATTTCGGACCGGGGTCCGTAGTTTACCTCCCATTTCTGGAGAGCGATACAGCATGAGGTGGGCACCCATGTCCAGTTGAGTACAACATTTCACCCCCATATTGACGATCAGTCTGAGAGGACCATTCATATTCTTGAGGATATGCTCCGAGCTTGCATTATTTATTTTGGAGGCTCGTAGGACCAGTTCTTGCCTTTACCAGACTTTGCCTACAACAACAGCTACCAGTCCAGTATTCAGATGGCTCCATATGAGGCGTTATATGGTAGGCGGTGTCGGTCCCTAACTGGATGGTTTGATCCGGGAGAGGCTCGGTTATTGGGTACAAACTTGGTATAGAAGGCCTTGGATAAGGTCAAGATCATTTAGGACAGACTTCGGTCAACTCAGTCTAGGAAGAAGAGTTATGCAGATTGTAAGGTCAGGGATGTTGCTTTCATGGTTGGTGAGTGAGTATTGCTCCGTGTATCTCCTATGAAGGGCGTGATGAGGTTCGGGAAGAAGGGAAAGCTTAGCCCTAGGTTTATTGGCCTAATTGAGATTCTTGACTATGTAGGGAAGGTTGCTTATAGACTTGCATTGCCGCCTAGCATGTCAACTGTGCATCTGGTTTTTCATGTATCCATGCTTCGGAAGTATCACGGCGATCCTACCCACGTGTTAGATTTCAGTACTCTCCAATTGGACAAGGATCTGTCATATGAGGAGGAGCCGATGGCTATTTTAGACCGGCAGGTTCGACAGTTCAGGTTGCGGAGTTTTCCTTCCGTGCTTGTTCAGCGGAGAGGTCAACCTCCTGAGGCATCGACCTGGGAGTCCGAGTCTGATATGCGGAGCCGTTATCCCCATCTATTTCCGACTTAGGTACTTCTTTCTTTTGTCCTATCGAGGACGAACAGTTGTTTTATAAGTGGAGGATGTGACGACCCAAAGGGTCATCATCGTAATTCTCACTTTCTTTGTGCTTCTGAGGCCTTCAAAACCTCTTATTTGGTTGCCTCGATTTGCATGTGCAGTCTGGGTGCAAAGCCAAAAATTGTTTATGTGGAAACATTTGAATTATGTGTTAAAAACTATGAATTTTGATAATAATATTGCTATAGTTGACTTTGTTGGAACAAACTTTCAAAGACGTTGAACTAAAGTAGTGTTCGTTTTTGTAGGTTTTGATGAATGACAAACCGACATGGATGCAAAGTTGACAAAGGCCAAATCGTCGTGAATACGAAGATATCATTGAACAAAAGGTTTTGATGAATGACAAACCGACGTGGATGCAAAGTTGACAAATGCCAAATCCTCGTGAATACGAAGATATCATTGAACAAACAAGGCGAGAATTATGGCTAACGGACCAAGGAAGAGTCCAAGTTGAAAAGAGTCAAGAACAAGACCAAGAGATGTATTGAAGACATTATTGAGTTGTTTGCATTGTGATCTTGATCCGACAATGGATTCAAGTCTTGGCTTCTCTCTAAAATCATTTTATCAAATCATGCATATCATAAATATTTTTGTTGACCAAAATTTTGTGACCATTCCCAAACCAAAAATCTGACCGTCGGCTACCGTCGACTAGACGTTGGCTAGACGTCGGCAATACATCGTCATGGTTTTTGACGTTTTCATTTTAGCCAAAATGGTTTTTGAAATATTATCATTGGTTTTCACTTCTGGGCATATTTAAACATATTCCAAATCATTAGATTTATAGTCGTCGTGTAAATATGTGGAAAACGTATTTGACAAAGTGACGCGACGTTTATGACCTTGGATACTTGGTTTTTTAAGAACGAAGTCTTGGTTTTCACTTTTTATACCATAAACAAGCTTTTCCAACACTTGGTTTTTGATTTTGAACACTTTGATTTTTGGGTTGGTTTTCAAGGTTAAATAATCGATTATCATGTTCCAATAATCGATTATCTTGCTAATGTAGCAAAAACCCAACTTACAGAAGGTCCAAATAATCGATTATCACCTTCAGATAATCGATTATCATTTTCTGATAATCGATTATCCTATGTTTCCAGCCCGAACTTGAAACTACAGAGAGGGTGAATAATCGATTATCGTTTGGAGAATAATCGATTATCTAGTTACCGTTGCTATCCAACGACTAGTTTTTTGAACGTTGAAGTAAGATAATCGATTATGCGGTTAAGATAATCGATTATTATGCCTTTCATTCAAAATTCTTGTCTAACTATTGAGCAACGGTTACTTGATCCTTGAGGGCTATAAATAGACCCCAAAACCTCTCATTTCCATAACAATTCTTCAACAATCTATTATACTTTCATTGCATTCAATTCATTCATATTTCATTGCTTTTGAGAGCCAAAATCTTGGAGAAATTGTTGTGTTCTTGAGCGTTCTTAAGTCTACTCATATCTACTCTATAAGAGAGTCCTGTTCTTGAGTGCTAAGTGTTTGTAAACACTTGAAGGGAAGTCTAATCCCTTGTTGTTGTAAGAAGGAAGGTTTCATTCCTTCGGTTGAAGTCTTGGAGTGCGGTATCTCCGAGCAAACGTTGTTGAGGCTCGTGTGACTCGAGTTCTCAAGTTGTATTGGTTTGTTGAGCACCTTTAAGCTTAACGGAGTTAGTTGCAGCTCGAGAGAGTCTCTCGGGAGACTGGACGTAACCACACGTTGTGGTGAACCAGTATAATCTTCAAGGCGATGTGGAAAAAGAGAGCCCAAAGGAAGTCCAAGACGAAGTCATGGAACAACCTTTGAAAGAGAAACAACCACAAGAGGAAGAGACTATGATGCCTAGAGCTTGGGGGATGTCTAGAAATCATCCTCTCGATAAGGTAATTGGTGACATCGAACAAGGGGTATGTACTCGAAACTCTCTTAATGACATTGTAGGACACATGGATTTTGTATCACAAATTGAACCTACAACCATTTCCGAAGCAATTGAGGATGAGCATTGGACCTTGGAAATGCAGGAGGAGCTTAACCAATTCAAACGTAATGACGTTTGGGAATTGGTGCCAAGACCAAATGATCATACCGTAATTGGTACGAAATGGGTGTTCCTTAACAAACTTGATGAAAACGGTATTATAACTAGAAACAAAGCTAGGCTCGTAGCTAAAGGCTACAATCAAGAAGAAGGCATTGATTTTGAAGAAACTTATGCACCGGTAGCACGTTTAGAAGCTATTCGTTTATTACTTGCTTTTGCTTCATCTATGGATTTTAAACTATACCAAATGGATGTCAAGAGTGCGTTCCTCAATGGGTTTATTCAAGAGGAAGTTTATGTTGAACAACCCCCGAGTTTCGAAGACTTTGAGTCCCCCGATCATGTCTTCAAACTCAAGAAAGCACTCTACGGTCTTAAACAAGCTCCCCGAGCTTGGTACGAACGTTTGAGTAAATTTCTTTTGGACAATGAGTTCAAAAGGGGGAAAGTTGATACAACACTTTTTATCAAAAGTAAAAAAAAAAGACATTCTCTTAGTTCAAGTTTACGTAGATGACATTATTTTTGGTGCTACTAACGAATTTTTGTGCAAGGAATTTTCAAAAATGATGACAAGTGAGTTCGAGATGTCAATGATGGGTGAGCTCAATTTCTTCTTGGGATTGCAAGTGAAAAAAATGAAAGAAGGGACTTTCATTTGCCAATCTAAGTATTGCAAGGAGTTGCTCAAACATTTTGAGATGAACAACGCCAAAGCAATGGCTACTCCCATGAGCACATCCGATCACTTTGACAAAGACGAAAAAGGTAAGGAAGTAGATGTAAAGAGTATCGAGGTATGATCCGATCCCTTCTTTATCTTACCGCAAGTAGGCCGGACATTATGTTTAGCGTTTGTTTATGCGCTCGGTATCAATCTTGTCCGAAGGAATCGCACTTAACTGCGGTAAAACGGATAATGAAATACCTTGTTGGCACTATGAATGTAGGACTTTGGTATCCCAAAGGTTCTTCATGCCAACTCATTGGCTATTCCGATTCTGATTTCGCGGGTTGCAAATTGGACCGCAAAAGCACGAGTGGAACATGCCACTTACTTGGTAGTTCCTTAGTATCATGGTTTAGTAAGAAGCAAGTAAGTGTTGCGTTATCCACCACCGAGGCCGAATATGTGGCCGCGGGGAGTTGTTGTGCTCAAATCCTTTGGATGAAGCAACAACTCTTGGATTATGGCCTTAGTATTGATCATATCCCTCTTCGGTGTGATAATACTAGCGCCATAAGCTTGACGAAGAACCCCGTTCTTCATTCAAGAACGAAACACATTGAAATAAGGAATCATTTCATTAGAGATCATGTTCTCAAAGGTGATGTCGAGATTGAGTTTGTGGAAACAAAATATCAATTAGCCGACATTTTCACAAAACCTTTAGAGAAAGAGTCATTTTTCCGCATTCGCAGCGAACTCGGAATACTTGATTCCACGATGATCTAATGCGTGCATTTGTGAAATATTTTAATTGAACTATCACTAACTTGAGCGTCGGAGACGTCTAACTCTTTTTTGCAGGTCTCAAAATGGCCACAAAGTCAGGGGGAACAAATTCAAACCATTTTGAGTTGCATTGAAAATTTTCTGCAAAAATATTGGTGCAAAAATCAGGATAATCGATTATCCAGAACAGCATAATCGATTTTCTCCGGCTTCTGTAAAGCATTAGTTTTGGGAAAAATACAGAAAATCGATTAGCAAACAGGACATAATCGATTATCCAGTGGTTCAGCAAATGCCGCTTTTTGACAAAAATTCAGATAATCCGCTTTTCAAACGCCTATGCTCAAGCCACCGCCGGCTTTCTGGGAGAGTCAAGTGGCACTCAATACGGGCACCTGGGTATGGAAGATGTTGATGAGGTGCCGGAAACCGATGATGATGGTGACGGTGATGATGATGATGATGATGAAGCAACGGCGAGTGACGGAGATGACGACAGCTCCTAGAAGCTTTTAGAGCTCAAGCTCGACTCTCTTTCTCTTTAGTTTATGTTTTGAATAATTTTTTAATGCTTCCATTAAGTACTCCATCTTTATTCCTTAATCTATAAAATTTTTGCTAATGTAAAAAGGGGGAAGAAAAGGGCTATGCATAAATTGAGGGGGAACTCATTACGCATTTGGCACAAACGTTTAAACACCTATGCATATCCCCATCTCGGTTTGCCATTATCAAAAAGGGGAAAATTGTGGGAACACACTTTCAAAGACGTTGAACTAAAGTCGTGTTCGTTTTTGTAGGTTTAGATGAATGACAAACGGACGTGGAAGCAAAGTTGACAAAGGCCAAGTCGTCGTGAATACGAAGATATCATTGAACAAACAAGGTTTTGATGAATGACAAACCGACGTGGACGCAAAGTTTACAAATGCCAAATCGTCGTGAATACAAAGATATCATTGAACAAACAAGGCGAGAATTATGGCTAACGGACCAAGGAAGAGTACAACTTGAGAAGAGTCAAGAACAAGACCAAGAGATGTATTGAAGACATTATTGAGTTGTTTGCATTGTGATCTTGATCTGACAATGGATTCAAGTCTTGGCTTCTCTCTAATATCATTTTATCAAATCATGCATATCATAAATATTTTGTTGACCAAAATTGACCATGCCCAAACCAAAAATCTGACCGTCGGCTACCATCGACTAGACGTTGGCTAGACGTCGGCTAGACATCGTCATGGTTTTTTACGTTTTCATTTTAGCCAAAATGGTTTTTGAAATATTATCATTGGTTTTCACTTCTGGGCATATTTAAACATATTCCAAATCATTTGATTTATGGTCGTCGTGTAAACACGTGGAAAACGTCTTTGACAAAGTGACGCGACGTTTATGACCTTAGAGACTTGGTTTTTTAAGAACTAAGTCTTGGCTTTCACTTTTTATACCATAAACAAGCTTTTCCAACACTTGGTTTTTGATTTGGAACACTTTGATTTTTGGGTTGGTTTTCAAGGTTAAATAATTGATTATCATGTTCCAATAATCGATTATCTTGCTAATGTAGCAAAACCCCAAATTACAGAAGGTCCAAATAATCGATTATCACCTTCAGATAATTGATTATCATTTTTTGATAGTCGATTATCCTGTGTTGCCAGCCCGAACTTGAAACTACAGAGAGGTTGAATAATCGATTATCCTTTGGAGAATAATCGATTATCTAGTTACCGTTGCCATCCAACGACCAGTTTTTTGAACGTTGAAGTAAGATAATCAATTATGCTGTTAAGATAATCGATTATTATGCCTTTAATTCAAAATTCTTGTCTAACTAGTGAGCAACGGTTACTTGATCCTTGAGGGCTAAAATAGACCCCAAAACCTCTCATTTCCATAACAATTCTTCAACAATCTATTATGCTTTCATTGCATTCAATTCATTCATATTTCATAGTTTTTCAGAGCCAAAATCTTGGAGAAATTGTTGTGTTCTTGAGCGTTCTTAAGTCTACTCATATCTACTGTATAAGAGAGTCCTGTTCTTGAGTGCTAAGTGTTTGTATACACTTGAAGGGAAGTCTAATCCCTTGTTGTTGTAATAAGGAAGGTTTCATTCCTTCGGTTGAAGTCTTGGAGTGCGGTATCTCCGAGCAAACGTTGTTGAGGCTTGTGTGACTCGAGTTCTCAAGTTGTATTGGTTTGTTGAGCACCTTTAAGCTTAACGGAGTTAGTTGCAGCTCGAGAGAGTCTCTCGGGAGATTGGACGTAACCACACGTTGTGGTGGACCAGTATAAATTTGGTGTGCTCCGTCCTTACTCTTTTTATTTCCGCATTTACTTCGATTTTATACCTGCAATTTTTGTTAAACACTATTCACCCCCCCTCTAGCGTTGGGCACTTATTCTAGCAGACTTTGGTCAACATTTTGGGTAAACGGACCCGGACTCGTGATATGGCGGTTCCGGAGTGTCCGTAGGAAAATTTGGGACCTGGGCGCATTCCCGGAATCGAAATCCGAGGTCGCAGGCCCGAGTACGGAATTTTTTCGTGAAATTGTTTTCTGAAAATGCTTATGGAAAAATAAAAATGAGATTTGATAAAAAGTAATGGTATCTGGCTCATATTTTGGTTACAACTCCCGGTACAACTCTTATATGAACGTTAAGCGCTATTTTAAAGTTTGGTTGAAAAGGAATGTCGTTTAACGTGTTTCAGACTAAAAATGGAAAATTTGGATGTTTTGAACTTTGAAATGAAAATCATGAGTTTTGAAGGTTTATTCTTTGATTTTGATGTTATTTTGGAAATTTTATCGCACGAGTAATTCCGTAGGATATTTTTGAGATTGTGTGCATGTTTGGGTTGGAGCCCCGAGGGCTCGAGTGAGTTTCAGATAGGTGTTAGGTTCATTTTGTAGCATTTATAACAACTGGTAGCCAACCTTGCAAATACGAGATTTCCCCTTTGGCCTGCTCTATCGCAAATGCGAGAAAAAACTCGCAAATGCGATCCTCCCTTCTAATAGCCAGTCTTCGCAAATGCGATCCGCTTTAAATAGCCTAGTCTATGCAAATGCGAAGACATCCTCTCAAATGCGAGTCCCCCCCAAAATCTGCCCTCTTCGCAATTACGAACAATTTCTCGCAATTGCGACATCTGCTATTCCTTCTGCATTATTCGCAATTGAGAACAATACTTCGCAACTGCGATATCTGCGACTGTGCATCCTATAATTAGACGATTTCAAACCTCATTTTTCATATTTTCAAAACACAAACCTCCAATGGCGATTTTCTCTCGACTCCTTCTCTCCCAAATCAATTGTAACTCAAATTTTACTCAATTTCTTCAATCTTTAACATCTTTTATCATGATTTCATCTTAAAATCAAAGCTTTCAATGGGTAAAAATGGGGATTTGGGGTAGAACCTAGGTTTTCTTTAAATTGGGGATTTGGACCTCAATTTGGGGTACGATTTCAAAACAAATTTCATATATGAACTCGTGAGGGAATGTGTATTTCGGTTTTTTGTTCGAACATCGAGTTTTGACCACAGGGGCCCGGGTGCATTTTAGGAATTTTTGGGGAAAACTTTGGGAATTTCATTCTTATGCATTCAAATTGATTTAACTAGCATTGGTTGATACATTTGAGTAAATTGTGATTAGATTCGACTGATTTTGAGGCGAATTCGAGGGGCAAAGCTATTCTAGAGGCGTGAGTTGAGTTTGGAAACTTTCGAGGTAAGTGTTTGATCTAACTTTGGCTTGAGGGAATAGGATTAGGATGATATTCGCTATGTGCTATGTGGATTCGGTATATATGTATGGTGATGGTTACCTATGCGCCCAAGTCTAGCATGACCGTGAGTCATAATTGCTTTGAAATTTCGAAAGAAGTGAACAATTGTGATAATTACTAGCTAAATCAACTATGAAGTGATAGTTGAGAAGAAAATTATCTAAAGAAGAAATTATGGTATTTTTCCCTTGCTGGGACTTATTGTTGGGTTGTTATCCCTTTCCGGCATTTATTGTTGAGATGTTCTCCCTTGCCGGGACTTGTTGTAGAGTTGTTCTCCCTTGCCGGGATATTTTATCTTGTTGTATATCCCTTTCCCGTTTGGTTGTGACTGTTGATTGGGTGAGGAAGAGAAAGACTATGCACGAAGGGTCTTTCCGTGCCATGTTTCTTGATTATTTGAGCACGACGGGTCATTCCGTGCCTTGATGTGACAGTTATGTGAGGAAAGCACGAAGGGTGATGCCGTGCACTATGTATTGAGACTAAAAGCACGAAGGGTGATGTCGTGCATTATATTTGACAGTTTGGTGAGGAAAGCACGAAGGGTGATGTCGTGCACTATATTTGAGAGTAAAAGCACGAAGGTTGATGTCGTGCAGTTGTTGATTCACTAGCTTTCTTTTATTGATGTTAAATATTCAGTTTACATTTCTTGTTTGTTGGACTTAAAATTGAACTGTTACACCCTCATCATGTTCCCTTCCCATTATCTGTTTAAATATTTTTATCTTTCCGTTATTGCCCACATATATGTACAGGTTGATTGTGGTAGGTCCAGTTTAGCCTCGTCACTACCTCGTTAGGGTTAGGCTAGGCACTTAATAGCACATGGGGCCGGTTGTGCTTATACTACACTTCTCTTCCCTTTTGTGCACAGGTCAGGATACAGCTTACGGACCGCAACAGTAGCTGGGGAGCGAGCCTTCAGTCTAGAGACTCCGAGGTAGTTCGCTCGCGTTCGCGGGCCCTGAGTTTCATCTATTTCTTTCCCATTTGTTTTCATTGTATCAAAACAAACTTGTTATTTATTTTCTTTCAGACTGATATTTTTAGTACTCTATTAGTAGTCCGTGAGTAGTGACACCAGATACCGGGTAGAGGCATGTTAAAAATTTCTTCATGTTACTATTGTTGTTTTTGCTAAAAGTCTTCTGCATGGTTTTAACTAATTATTTCAGTTAATATACTATTTATATTAAAGTTTTGTGAAATATTTTAAAAATGTTGGCTTTCCTAGCTCCGTCAGTAGGCGCCATCACGACTCCCGATGATGGGAAAATCCGGATCGTGACAAATGCAACCAAGATTAACATTATATATTTAACTTAAAAACAAAAACAATGTAAATAATGTTTACACTATAATTGCAGTTTCACCTATTGTAGCAGATCATGATCGCCTTATATAGTCGTTACTAAAGGGCAGCCTGATGCACTCAGCTCCCACTATGCACGAGAGATCCGGAGAAGGGCCGAACCATAAGAGTCTATTGTACGCAGTCTTATTCTGCATTTCTGCAAGAGGCTATTTCCACAGCTCGAACCCATGACATCTTGGTCACATGGCAGTCAGAGGCGAAGCTAGGATTTTAACCTTATGGGTTCAGGATTATAATCGTTTTAAGTTACTGGTGTCACAACCCAAAATCCCGGTCGTGATGGCGCCCGGCCGCAAGGCTAGGAAAGCCTAACCAATCCAGCCACGAATAGCACTCCAGCCCAAAAGAAGAAATCTCAAGATCAAACAACAAGATTTAATATTAAACTCCCAGCTCGGGATAATTTATAACAAGGAAAACACAACTGAACAGTAATCCTCCAAAAACCGAGGAGTCACGAGTACAGAGACTCTAGTAAGTACCAATACACTAACTGAAAAGAACTACAGCGTCTAAAAAAGCAATAAGGGAAAATAGACTGATAGAAACAGAGCAAACAGGTTATGCGAACGCTGGCAGCTACCTCAATACTCTGGAACGTCTGGAATAGAGAGCAGCAACAACTCTACGCCTCCGGAACACCTGAATCTGCACACAAGGTGCAGGAAGTATGGGGTGAGTCTACCAACTCAGCGAGTAACAAGCATGTATTAAAACCCAAAAATAAGAAATCCCGAAATAGCACAAAATGAAGCTATCTACCAGTTCTATATAGTACAACCCTCATAGCTGTGCATATAAAGCAACAGTAAATGAATGCATGAGATGCAACGCAATGCATGACCATTGCGGAATGTGCAGTCCAATCCATTTGGGTACCCGCGCTCACTGTGGGGGTTCAGACTCCGAAGGGGCTCCTACAGCCCAAGCGCAATATCATAGTATCATACGCCGCGCAGCCCGATCCACTATCAGTCCAGCTATATGCATGCAAGCCTCACAGGCACAAATATCTTACCATTTTTAGTTCCGTTTAACAGAAAATATAGAATTAGGTGTCAAACTTCAATATTTGCCAAATCATGTTTTAAATAGTGTTCTAGTGCAGGACTGATGTCATGAAAACATATGCTAAAATTCATGGAAACAGTGATAACGATCCTCACAGGATCCAAATAACCGGCACACAACCCAAATATGTTCATGACCATCCAAGTAGGAGGTTTACCGGCTCATTTATAGCCAACAACACAATACAACGCCACACGGTAGGACTAAACCGTAGTCCCTAATCATAATTGGCCATGCACTCACAGTAGAGTACGTGTCTCGCCTCAATATAGCGTCACAATGTGATATATCGGGGTTTCAAACCCTCAGGTCATAATATACATCCAATACTCACCTCAAGCTGGCCGCAAAGTAGCTTGCAATGTCTTTCCCTAGAGAATCAACCTCCACGGATGCCAAATCTGATCAAAACCAATAGGAATACGCCAACATAGGCTAATGGAACATAATCCAATCGAAATAACTCGAAATACACCAAAAAACACAAAGTTGGCAAAACCCGAGCCTCGTGCCCACTTCTCAAAAAATTATGAAATTAACATTTTCAGAATCCTCGTCTCGCCACGAGTCCGTACATATAAAATTCATCAAAATTGGAGTCCAATTGCTCCTTCAAATCCTCAATTTCATTTGAAATTTCAAGCCATAGTTCGTCAACTTTTACACCCAATTTCAGAGAATTAATGGTTGAATCTTCAATAAAATGACATATTTGGACCACGAGACTTATCTCCAATCACTTTTCGTCGAAATCCCCTTCAAAATCCATCAATGAGCTCTCAAGGTATTGTAAAAATGGAGGAAATGCGATAAAGTTCGCGAATGAAATAACCTAATAAAACTTAACCGCCCAGGCCCTTCCTTCTATGTGTTCGCACACCTTCAGTGTGTTCGCATAGTCTAAAATTTTCAGGCCTCCACTTCCTTCTATGCGAAAGCACTACACCCTTGCTTTCGCATAGCACATCGCCCAAGCCACCAGAATCTCTCCTCTGCGTTCGCACTACAGCTGTGCGTTCGCACTACAGCTGTGCGTTCGCATAGCACTACCAGGCACCCTCCTTAAATCCCTCTATGCGATCGCATTGCACCCCCGCGATCGCATAGAGTAAAATAGTCTGCAACAGCTGAAACAAAATCTGTAAACATCCTAAGTCCAAAAATCCTTCTGTTAACTATCCGAAATCACCAACATTAACATCAAAATCATCAAATTCCTCAAATTCTAGCCTAAGTCAAACTAGTACTTTTCCAAATTCGCATTCGATCCAAAACTCGACCTAAACACCTCCGAATGACCTAAAAATTTACAGACATATCCAAAATCACCTAACGAAGCTACTGCAACTCTTGAAATTCCATTCCGATCCTCGGATCAAAATCTCACCTATCAACCGGAATTCGCCGAAATTCAACTTAGCCAATTCAAGCCTAATTCTACACCGGACCTCCAAATTCAGTTCCGATTTCACCCCCAATTCATAAATCACCACCCAAAACTAGCCGAATCATCGAAAATCCATTCCGAGCCCTCTAACTCACTAGTCAACGTCCGATTGGCTTTTCCAACTTATGCTTTCTTTGAAGAGACTATTGGTCTCATTTCTAACCAAATTAAATCTAACACATCTCAAGCTCACCAAACACATATATCAACACACAAGGAAGCATAATACGGGGATAACATGGCTGAAATATAAAAAACGGCGGGTTGAATCATGACATCCGGGTTCTAAATCAATAATTTGTACATATTTATTGAAATTCTTAACACAAATAAATATAAGTTTTGAATAAGCTACTTGGTTCGACCGAACCGGCAACCAATACTGTGGCTCCGCCCCTGATGACAGTAACTTTACCAGTTGCGCCAAGGCTCATTCTTATTTCAGCGTTACTAATTTCACTTATTTTCTCTAACACTATTAGCTTATAAATGTGAGCATTAAACTTGTTAGGTGATTACCATAATTTTCTTACCATATCTGGTTTTCCTATTTATTGAAGGAAAGGACAATATAATTACCTTAATTAGATTTTTCTTTTTGTAGAAGAAAATTATAATTCTCCTATATTTGACTAGTCCTTTTTCATGTAGGAAAATGTTTGGAGTTCTATAAATTGAAGATCCATCCTTCTCATTAAGTAGCATCCACAATGTAGCCACATGGGGTGTGAGAGTAGTGTTTAGGAGAGAGAACTTTACGGGACATGTGTTAGTGTATCACTTGTATTTGCCTCTTCGTGAGGTTGTTCTCTCAATATTTTGTAATATCTTTTTATATAATAGATTGCTCATCTCCGCGGTGGACGTAGGTCAGTTGACCGAACCACATTAAATATTTGTGTCTTCTTTTGATAGATTTCTTCCTTATTCTCTGATTTTATCGTTATTCAAGATTTGCTTTGCTAGCTTCCGCATGACACATAATTTTTTCTATTCAAACAAAACTTTAACAGGATATGATTGTGTAAATATTAAAAGGAGAAGTCAGATCAAGGGAATGCGGTAGAGTAAAGGTGCATGAACCAAAAAAATCCAGCCATCACTAAGAGTTAAAACCAGGTATGGTCCTGGGGATGAAAAACTCTAGCTCTGCCTTTAAAAAAATTTAACTTGAAAAAACTCGAAGGGTAACCCCACAACACATGACATCTGTCAGAAGGATAACAAGTCTGGTTTCAGAATTAAGGAGGGTAGCAAAGAATGAACAACTTACCTGTAAAGTTGCCCATTTTTATTTTTCTATATTGAGGCATTGAGTTTCTGAGACAGTAGGATGGCATCCATTTGGCTTTCTGCAATGATGCTTCTATGGCACGCATCTCGATCCCGATTTAGGAAGTTTACTTGCACATTTGGAGTGACCCTCAAGTTCAGAAAATGACTTGTTTTGAACCACCTTACAAATGAACTGGGAAATTTAACTGTCTAGTAATTATCAGATGGTCTGACTATTTTTAGTTACGTTATGAAATTGCAGGTCCAAAGTCCTAACTCAGCTTACAACTTACGGCTATTCTGAAATATTCTGCTTGTTTGTTCACCACACGAAGCAATGTCTGTACTGAGGTCGTTTAGTATTCCAAATGATTAATTACCCAAAACATACTCTACTTCAGTTACTAATAAGACACTCCGGTGCACTAAGCTTTCGGTATGTGTAGATCCGGGGAAGGGCTGAACCATAAGAATTTATCGTACGAAATCTTGCTTAGGCAAAAATAAAATTTTCTTTAGAATACAAATCTTATATTGAGTTGGAGTTCTAATTAGGTAAATGCATATATAACACTCTCTTTAAGAAACATTTAACCTATGATAAATGGTATGTAAATATTCATTGAACTATCAGGGTATTTCACTTAAATCTTCTCGCATTTAGTAGAAAAGATCTCAGACAGGTTGCTCATCTGCCTAACATGCTAATTTTAATTGGGGCTTCCTTCCAAATTTCTGCACAAGGATATGTTGTCACTTGTGCGCGTTGAATGCGGAACCGAGATTTCAACCCAATGAGTTCTGGATCTTACAATTAGGGTGTATATGTTGGGTTGGTTTGGATTTATAATTACCAAATCAAATTAATTATTCGGATTATTAAATCTAAATAACAAACCAAACCAATAAAACTCAGATTTTTCACTCTCGGTTTTTCTCGAATTTTCGGTTATTCGATATTTTCGAATTTTTTTCCGGTAAAATTTTTATGCTTAAAATATTTCTTTAGTCCTAGTAAGATACAACTATATAAAGTATTTTCCAAGATAATAAAACAAAATATGAGATGTCATGACATTATCCTAAAATATTCAATAATAAAATTATGTAATAAAAATATTGCTAATTAAAAAACCATAATAAAAATAAACATAATAAGAGTACCCATGCTAAAATAAGTAGACTAATAAGGGAGTATTAAATACATGACTAAATGCTAAAGAAAAAATAAAAATAGGTTATGCATTTTTATTTAAATTATTGCAAAACAAAAATAGATATTGAATACATTCTCATTCGTGGTATTGAATTAAATGTTTTTGTTGGCATTAGTATTGATTTGATTTTTGGTTTGAACTTTTATTAGCAGTATTTAATTTACTAATATTAATGACTAAAAAACTTATTGGAACATTCAAAAGTTCTAAGTCCAACCTTGAAATAATACCACAAAAAATAAAATTATGAAATAATTTAAGAAATATTTATAAATTACTTCACAATAAGTATATTTATATATTAAATATATCTAAAATTTCTATATATCTAATGTCGGGTTGGTTTAGTTCCGGTTTGACTTTCTTGAGTTAAAATTATACCAAACCAATTATGCTCGGATTTTTTTTCCAACACCAAACCAAATCAAACCAACCCATAATCGGGTTTATTTTTCTCGGTTTGACTTGGATTATCGGGTTAGTGCGATTTGTCGATTTCCTTTGTATAATCCTACATACAACGACGAGTTCAAGTGTTAATACTGGGTTCTTAGTTTATTTATACACATTTTAAACAAAAAATTATTGAAGTAGTGTAAATATAAAACTCTTGCCTAAACTCACAAAACACGTTTCCCTTGTTCACTTAATATTACATAACCTTTATTTGAAGACAAAAGGTGGAGAGAATATCATTCTAAATTATGTTGGTTAAACACAAAATTAGCCCAATTAAAATTGTATGAGTTTCCATTAGGTAGAAGGAAAAAATATAACCTGTAAATATAGATCTGCTGAGATTGCTTAGATCTCACCAAAAGAAATGCTCAGAAGAATGAATACAGAGATAGCAGTAACGAATCAGAATGGGGCCTGCGCACTTTGGTTTTGATTCAGCAATAGCTTATATTTTAGGGTAAATAATTCTATCAGGATGACCTCTGCAACATCATAAATCCTAATATGGCAGAGTATAGCAGTCAATTATTTCATCAACATGACAGAAAGCAACTAAATTTTCCTTATAAGGTCTAGTTGGAAATTTAAAAAGTCCAACCTATTGTTCTTGGTTATAGTAATTTAGTATTTCTTTTGTACACTCCAACAAATCAAATAATCAGCCCTGCCCTACCACCCTAATCTTTTGTAATAGAAGAACATCTATATTTTCCAAATATAATTGTACTGGGTAGGACGTATCTTCTAAAGATCTAAATGTTTTTCATCAGCATTTGTTAGATAATATATATAAAACTAAAATTAAAGTATTGTTCTGCAAGTGGTTACTAGATAACTTACTTTTTCATTTATTTTTTGACCCAAAAGCAGTTGTAATAACATGTAAACATCTGATACAATGTGAAGAATATTTACAACAATAATTACGCTTCAAATACGAGCAAGTTGAGGTTGATCATATAAATTCTCGGCGGGGTCTAGTTATTAGGAAAATGTTAAAGAAAGGATCTCATCTGAATGTGATTAGCCTACAAGATTCGAAGGTGCTACAACAATATGATATAAAATTTGTTGGATATCACTGTCGCGTGATAGAGGATATTAGTATCAAAAAGCACAAGAGTTTTTGGAGGGTCATTATCCCTCTAAACCCACAATGAATTAACTCAGCTTTACGAAATTTTCGAAAATAAAAAGATAAAAAATAAATAAGACACCTTTACAAATCATTAGTCAATACATGTCCCAAACTGTTGTGTTTAATTGCGGTATATTTCGACAAGGCCAAAGAACTGATAAGTTTAGCGATTAATTTGTGTAAGGAACCTGTAAACTTTCTTCTTAATAAGTAATAGGAGTATATATAATATGTCAAGCCCTAAGTCGTTTTAAATTAGCGAGTAGAGAGTGAAGTGTTAATTTTGTAATAACTAGTAGTATATGATTTTAAACGAGTCGTTTGGTTTGAAGATTTAGTTATGCTCAATGATTTGCTAGTGTTCCAACTTGAAGAAGCAATTTAAAATCGATTTGTTTTTTGTTTTCCGGTAAATGGGTATATTAAAAATAAATTTTCTTTATTCAGAATTCCCACCGTCGGGACCGTGATGGCGCCTAACATTTCACTTGCTAGGCAAATCAAAATTAGAGACGATTAAGCCAAATTCTTAAACCTTTATGTGATTAACAGCAGTTAAGCCATAACACATTAAAAAAAGTGCGAAAATTCATAACAATCGTAATATTTATACACAACTACCTGGAATCTGGAGTCACAATCCAGGAACTTCTAAGATTTAACTATAAGTTATTTGTCTGAAGGAATATAACTGTTTTCGATACAAATGAAACAGGAAAGAGAATGCATAGAAGGGGACACCAGGGCCTGCGAACGCCAACATGACTACCTTGGGTCTCTGATCAGATAAAGCCAGTCGATAAACTCACGACAACTCGGTCTAGTACCAAAACCTGCACAGAAAGTACATAGTGTAGTATCAGTACAACCGACCCCATGTACTGATAAATGTCGAGCTTAACCTCGGCGAAGTAGTGACGAGGCTAAGACAAGACACCCACAAGTAAGCATGTGCACTACAACAATATATATATATATATATATATATATATATATATATATATATATATACACATATAACGACAATAGAAGAAACAAGACAAGTAATTGGGATCGGAACATGCCGAGGGAACCACAAGTTAAAGGATCACAGTAGAATTAAGGACTTTGATAAACTGATATAATTAGAACAGATAAGGACAATTAATCACATAAAAAAAAGTACAGGGCACCACTCTTCGTGCTTTTACCATCAACCTCACAATATGAATTAAATAGAAACAACACGGCATCACCTTTCGTGCATTAGCTCTCTCATAACATGGCACGGCACCGTGCTTCATGCATTAACACTCACAACATGACACGGCATCACCCTTCATGCATTAGCACTCACAAAATATGTCACGACATCACCATTCGTGCATTAACACTCTCCCTCACCAAAACAAGAAACAATAACAACATGGATGTAGAAATATCAAGAACAAGTCTTACTTCAACATTTGGTTTCACAATACCAACCTCAACTTTGAATCATTGTTCAATCAATACTAAAATCTGTAAATAAGATAAGAACGATTGACATAATGATAAACTAGTCTAGGCATGAGTAATATGGTCACAGAAAGCTACAATTTCATGAATAAGACTCACTCGCATGCCATGACTCGACAACAATGCATAAGTACTCGTCACCTCACCTATACGTTGTACTCAACATTCAAACACATAGCAAATAGGTAAATTAGACCTAATACCTCAAGCCAAGGTTAACCACGACACTTACCTCGCTCCAACGGCCAAACTCAAAGCTTAACCACCATTTTCCCTTCACACAAGCCTCCGGACAATAGAAACTACCAAATTACTAACCAAACAATTTAGGACTACGCACGATAGTAACAAAAACAAAAAAAGTTAACACCCTTGCCCGCTTGGTCCAAACTCAAAATTTGGACCAAAACTCGATTAACCATTCACCTCCGATTACATATGTATAAATGGTTTTGGAATCCGGCCTCAAATTGAGATCTAAATCCTCAATTTTTGAAATTCCTAGTTTCTACCCAAAAACCCCCCAATTCAATCATGAAAATCTTAAATTCTAGGTTGAAATCCAGAAAACTATAGTAAAAGATTGAAAGAAATTAGTTTAGAACCACTTATTATGATTTGGGGAAGAAAAGCTCTTTGGAAAATTGCCTCTTGTGTTTTAGGTTTTGAAAATTTGAAGAATGGGAGAAAAATCTCGTCCACAAATTATTTTGATCAGTTGCAAGTGCCGCATTTGGGACTTGGGGTTCTGTAAAATGTGAGCCCCGCAAATACGAAGGTCTCCCGTTTCCTTCTTGCATCGCTATTGCGAAGGAAATATCGCAAATGCAGCCTGACATTTTCTGCAAATGCGACCATGTGATCGCAAATGTGATCATTGTTACGAGAATGTGTTTGCAAATGCGAAAGGTATGAGGCCCATCTATTCTTCGCAAATGCGGAACCTGCAGAGGTCACAAATGCGATACCTGCTCTCACATTTGCGTATTCATAGGCCTACATCAGCAGCTGAAACACCATCAGTATTCTAAGTCCTATTTTCACTCCGTACCCTATCCGAAACTCACCTGAAACCTCGTAGATCCAAATCAAACATGTACAAAAGTCTTAAAATACCATACGATGTTGCTCGTGTGATCCGATCTCCAAAATAATACCAAGAACTATGAATTTAGTACCAAATCTAATGAAATTTTAAAGAAAATTTTGAAACTTCTAATTTCTCAGCCGAACATTCGAATCATGTCAAACCAATTCCGTTTGTCACTAAATTTCACAAACAAGTCATAAATGTGATATTGGACCTATACCATATTCCAAAATCAAAATACGGACCTTTCATCCAAGAAGTCAAACATTGGTCAAATATCTCAAATGCATTTAGCCTTTAACTATCAAATTTCGACAAAGTCCGATATCTCGGGCTAGGGACTTCCGATTTCGACTCTAGGCATATGCCGAAGTCCAAAATCACAATATAGACCTACTGAGATCATCAAAATACGAATCCGGATTCATTTACCAATAATATTTGCCGAAGTCAACTCAAATAAAGTTTTAGGTAATTTTCTCATTTTTAACATAAAAGCTTTCCGGAAAGTCGCGCGAACTGCACACATAAATTGAGGAAGGCCTAGACGTGATTTTTAAGGCTTCGGATCACAGAATTAGGCTCTAAATCATAAGATGACCTATCGGGTCATCACATTTTTAATCCAACCTTTATATACTGGTTTCGTTCCATAGACCATCGTGTAAAACTAATATTTCTTACAAAAATAGAAGGTAAGAAAGTCAATCTTAGGCAAATAAAAAACAAAAACTTTCCAATTCAACTCAATATCATATTGAATAAACGTTATAAACTTACATATGATACGTCAAAAAAAAGTATAGCCATTGAGTTTTAAATTATAACGTACTACTATCGAAGATTTATCAGTTATAAATAAAGAATATTGTTAAGAAGTTAAGCTCAACGTAATAATATAAAACAAGATAATAGAAAAGAATATAGGGAGCAAGAGAGATGAGATTCTTATTTCTTTCATGTATTCAAGTATGTACAATGTGATGCCCAAACCCTCTATTTATAGGATGATATTTAGGTAACACAAAGGGATGCCATGAAAATGGTACTCCATCCGTTCATTTTTACTTGGCACGTTTTGACATTTCACGACCCTTAAGAAATAATAAATAAAGTGTATAATTTACCATGATACCCATATTAATTGATTCATATTTTATTGAATTTGAGAAAATAATTTTAAATGAGTAATAAATATTTTGGGTATAACAGGGAATAAATTTATCTTCTCTTGATATGCGTAAAGTGACAAGTAAAAATAAAAATCTATTTTTAGTATACATGCCAAGTAAAAGTGAACGGAGGGAACTATTGAAACCATAGAGAATAATCATAGAGGTGTTGGAGTTACAATCACAGTGGTAAGAAGTGGTAGGAGGTTAATGGAGAAGAATAGTGGGTGTTACTCATTTAGGAGTTATGGACATCCACCATAATCAAGTATTTCATAACACTCCCCCTTGGATGTCCAAAGATAATGTGCCTCATTAAAATCTTACTAGGAAAAAATCCTGTGAAAAAAATTCCCGTGAAGGAAAAAGAGTGCATATATCATGTAATAAGCATTGTCCGCTGCCTCGTTAAAATCTTGACAGGAAAACCCATTTGGGCAAAACTTGTGCTAAGGGAAAAAAAGTACACCGTGTATTTGCCTCCCTTGATGAAACATTACTTTATTTCTTGAAGATAATACTTTTCAATCTTGTATTTCAATTTCCCAAACATTGATGTTGGTGATGCCTTAGTAAACATATTAGCCAAATTATCACATGAAGGAATTTGTTAAATATCAATTTCACCATTATGTTGAAGATCATGCATTTAAAAAAGAACTTTGGTGAAATTTGCTTTATTGTGTCTCCTTCTATATATCATTGTCACGACCCAAATTCCATACCCGGTCGTGATGGCGCCTCTCGTGAAGATAAGGCCAGCCAACAACACCAAATCCTCTTTAAGCAGCTATTAAACATAAATGAATAGAAATACTACTTATTGGCATTTAACTATGAAATTTCATTCCAATACAACCCGACCAGGGTGCCACAAGTCACGAGCATCTAATGAATAGCGACACAACTATTGGGCCAACGAAATATATATACAAGGTAAAGTTTGGAACTCAAAGTCAGAATGCGGTGCCGCGAACGTTGGCGGTCACCTTGCGCAACTGCCAAAATATGGCCTTCGGTCCTGCTAATAACCCGCTACCGGGCGAACAATAACTGCAATTGCACGCAAGGTGCCGGGAGTAAAGTGAGTACTTCCAACTCAGTGGTAATAAGAGAGAATAATATCTGAGCGATAAGAAAACACGTATGAGCACACCAAAATGCTATAAAAGACATATCAACCCTTTTGAGAAGAACCGAAATACTGTGAAAATATCCCTTTGGAAAATCTCAAGATCAGTTTAAAAAAATCTCTTTTGAAAATATGCTTCTTCAACAGTTTCAAAGGTAATTTCAACAAGTAGGAAGTAATCAGAAACCTGCCCCTCTCAATATCAACCTCTCGGTACAGTATCAGCCCTGCGGCCCCTCTCACAACATCCAACATCAGCCTCTCAGGCTCAGCACTCTTTAACATATAAAATCAGGGTATCTGGTCAACAAGGCATGTAACAATATGTATGCAAATGATATATGAGTGCTAAATGTCATGCCACGCAGTACAAGCAGGAGTAATTGCATGAATGCAATGTAATGCATATGACCGCTACAGCGCGTAGCCCGATCCATTTCGGTACCCTCGCTCACTGTGGGTGTTCAGACTCCAGAGGAGCTCCTACAGCCCAAGCGCAATGTCAATTTCACATCGCTGCGGCATGCAGCCCGATCCATGGAATATGTTACTGCGGCGTGCAGTCTGATCCATGCATATATATGCACATCCAAACATAACACTTGAGGCCTGAAGCCTCCTTACATCATTTTCATGCCTCACATATAGCCCTCAGCCTCAATCAGTCCAAAATAGTCAAAAGCCCCTTGGGCATCCGTAAAACAATAATACTCAGCTCAAACAATAGATGAAATATCAGTTAAAACTCCAAGTTTGAGAAAAATATAGCCGAGTTCATGAAACAGTGAAAATCACGTGGATTGAGTTCAAATAATATTTCAAACAGTGAGGAAAATAGTGATGATAGTTCATAAAGAGTTTAAATAATCGGCAATAAGCCCCAAGTATGACAATGAGCCCAACTCATAGTGATAACAACAAATCATGTAAAATTTCTCGGTAAAAACCAACAACCGGGATGAGCCAAGTCACAATCTCAAACGGTTCCCTACCCCACGCTCAATTCCAACGTGCAAGTCACCACAATACAACACTAGGATGTGAAAATCCGGGGTTTCTGACCCTCAGGATATCATTCCTAAATATTACTCACCTCGAACCGGTGAAATTCCTCGCTCGCGATGCCTTTTTCCCTCAAACCGGCCTACACGCGCTTCGAATCTAGCCAAAAATAGAGCGAATACATCACAATATGCAAATGGGACAATACCCAATTGAAAACAATCGAATTATAGCAAAATCCTCGAAACTAGAAAAATCTGAGTCTCGGGCCCGCTTCTTAAAAAATTACGAAACTTACATTTTCGGAATCCTCGTCTCACTACAAGTTCATACATACCAAGAACTCCCAAATCCAAACTCAAATGACCTATCAAATTCCCATTTGAATATCAAAACTCAAGCCCTAACTTTAGCCCCTTTTTAACGAATTCAACCAAGTTTCTGTATTAATTCTTTTGTAAACTTGAATGACTAGGCCAAGGAACTTACCTCCCTTTGATTCCCTTCGAAACGCTCTTCATTAGCTCCCAAAAGCTCTCAATATCCTCAATAATGGTGGAAAAATGACTTGAACTCGCGGAGGAAATGTTTTAAACCCTTCTGTCCGCTACAGTGAAATCCTTCAATGCGATTGCATCCTCGATCACGTGATCCCAGAGTACAAAAATGCATTTCCAGAATCCCTCTATGCGATCGAAATACATCCCCTACGATCGCAATAGCATAAGCTTCTGAAGCTATGCGAACGCACACCCCTTATCGCGAATGCAAAGAACAACCTACGCTGGCCCCCAGATCTCCCTATGCGGTCGTATTGTCACTCCGCGATCGCATTGAACAAAAAGTCCTGCTCTCAGAAAGCTCAACATGATCGAAATAGAACCCATGCGATCGCAATGAAAAAAACCTCTGCAACTGAAGCCTGCACATTTCTGCTACACTTTTACAACTCCAAAATTCCCAATAACCATTCGAAATCACCCTGAGGCCCTCGGGACCTGAACCAAAAGCACAAACATAATCTATTACCTTATTCAAACTTGCTCGAGCCATAATAACACTATCATTAACATAAAAAAATCACCAAATTCCTCAAATCCAAGCCTAAATTTCATAAGAACTTCCGAAACTCATATTCAATCAAAAACCCGACCAAACGACGTCCGAATAACCTAAAAATTTGCATACATATCCAAAATCACCTAATGAAGCTACTGCAACTCTCATAATTCCATTCCGACCCTCGGATCAAAATCTCACCTATCAACCGAAATCCGCCAAAATTCAAACTTCACCAATTCAAGCCTATTCTACATCGGACATCCAAATTTAATTCCGAACGCTCTACTAAGTCACAAATCATCTCCTGAAGATAACCGAATCATCATAAATGACATCCGAGCCTTCTATCTCACAAGTCAACTTTCGGTTGACTTTTCCTAAAGAAGCTTCCTTCTATGAGGCCAAGTGCTTTAATTTTCTACTAAAACCAATTCAATTACACCCGATCGACTCTAAAGCTGATATTGATACATGAAGCAACACAATAAGGGGGAAACGGGGGCAGTATCTCATAAGACGACGGGTCGGGTTATCACATCCTCCCCAACTTAATCAAACGCTCGTCCTTGAGCGTACCCAGAGTTGTACTAGAAGCAACCCAATAGCTGAATGACCTTACCAAGAATATACTCGGGGTGATACCACGTCACCCTATCTCACATAGGTCCGATAACACAACATAGCCAGAATTTCACAATCCATCTTAACCATAAACCATAGGACCGCATCGCACTTTCCGAAGTTATACACAAGATCCATACCTCACGTCTATATTCAGAATAAACCCGAACCAACTGTAATAATCCAACCTGCAACCTCGACTGCAATCATATGATATCCCATATAACTCAAACACATGCAGTGATAACCTCCATTCAAAGTAATTGCCCACGATAGCTTGGATACCGATAGAAAACCTTTTTGTTAGCTAAAGTCTTATTCCAACACTTTCATATACTGCCAACGGTAACTGAAACACGCGATAAACCGAACCCATCTCTAAAATCACCCATTCATGAGTCCATTTCCCTCTTGACTGATACTACAACATATTTACAACCAATCCTCGACATTACATTTCTAACAAGATGAAATCAAATATGCTTGTACTCATTAATGACTCTAACGATCATCTCAACTACAACACGCCACTCTGGTGATATGACACCTCAACACCGGCCTAAGCCACAATGTGCTCAACACATGCACTAATAAGAAATGGCTAAACACACTCAAGTCATGACAACTCACTCAAATGAAAGAGCTGCACTTCAAATTCCTCCGTACGATCGCAACACAGAACTGAGATCCCATCTCACATCATAGAAATTAAATACCTAAATCCTCCTCGAAAGGTCATAACATCACGTGGCCTTGCCACAATGCGCGATTCTATCCAAGCACTGTTACCCATAAAGCACCTCAAGTCACCATGATCAACACGATCAGCACACATAGATTGAGGTATGAAACCACGCAATCCATCACACCCACAGTGAAGCAAGTATTATACACTATTTAATCCGAAAAGGACACAGTCGATGCGCTATTCGCAGAGCAACACCCAATACGAATATTCCTCACAAACCAGGAAATAAGGCATACAAAGTAACATATAGGAAACTATTCTCCACATCCACTATTGCGGCACGACCCGGCCCAGATAACATACCCGTGGCAGCGTACCACCCAATCCAGATACCATACCTGTGGCGGCGTGCCACCCGATCCACACATATACCTCACAAAAGAAGATGCACATCGAGTAAAATTTGTTCATTACAATAAACAGATATTTCCCCATGCCCAGTCACAAGATAACACATCCGAAACCTCAATGTCAGAACTGAATCAATGGTAGAAATCTCTGCCCTGACATCCGCCACGAAGGCCCAATCAATAAGCAATGCTTGCCAGCCGTCCGCTGGTCTCTAGAATACAAGCTACCCTGCAGAACATAATCCGATGTACCGTGCCACACAGCCTGTGGAATTTTCTGACATAGCCCAAAACATATTAGTCTAGACAACCTGACATTGGGACAACCAGTCTGCAATCTAATCTCATAACCCCAAATTGAAAATACTAAGCAAAGAAAGATCCACTTGGACCTCCAGTTCCAACAACTGCTAGATGATGTCGATACAAACGACCCACCACCATCGCATGGTTGAATCACGAGAACTTGTAGTCTCCAACACATGTAACGCATGAATCTTTGTGCTTGATCTTGGACTCCGCCGTACAAATACATAGCACACATCAAGTATCCATTCATACCACGAAAGATATTCAAAATTCCCTATGCCATCAACAACCTCAAATATCCGCAATCGATCCAACAATAAAATGTCGCAATGCTACTGACGTATCATCAATTTACATCACCTTAATCATCTAAAGATCGGTTCTTTACTCACCTGTAGCTGACCGTGCTACTCAAGAATTTATTGATTTCCCATTATGAACTGAACCAAAACCTTGAACACGCAAATATCAATTCTCCATATCATAACACATAGACCATACCACACTAGGATAATATGAGGACTTCTATCTCTCTCATGTGCCGCAGACATCGACGAACTTAACTAATCAAGAACTTTCAGGATCCCATATAGGAAAAACATTATTACACACTCCATGCTTCGCATACCCATAGGAAATATACTTATTTTCAAACCACGGTAAAACACATCAAAGCTCTTTCTCCCAATTCCATTGCACAAGCTAAACTGCAAGGACTGAATCCTTATACCCAAACCAAGTTAAGGAAACTACCAGCACTTAAAGATTTGTTGCACAATACTCATAAGGGTCATTACCTCGAACACATACAAGAATTAATCATACCCTTACCATACCGATTCAGTTATTATCAAGCTATTCCATCTATCTAATTTCCTTCCTGATTCATCATTAATTTGAGATTCTCGCCCACTTTAGCACCACAATACCTCAATTAAGTTACCACACGAGACTCCCACATAAGACCACACTATTTAAGACTCATATGCCATTGAATACCCTCTCGATCGCTTCTTAGAAATACAATATTCCATAATGCTTTACCCTGAAGAAATTCCTGCGAATCTGAATTCGTTTCCATTTCCTTCCAAATACGAATACATAGAATCACATGATTAACATAAAATACCACAAGTCTTGATCTTGTCTAATGAAAACACAGTCTCTAGCCAAATACACAAACTTAAGACACCTGATTGTTACATGCAAAACCTTGAACATAGTAAAATCATTCTTGAGAGTCTTTTACTCTAATTCAGCTGCAATTCACCCGCTCTATACGAACGAAACCATTCGTGCCTGATTAGCACCCTGACACCGTAGAACATTCTTTATCAACATCAGCTCAAAACATCCTAGTATTTTCTCACATTTACAAAGGCACCATATAACCTTTGCAGAAATTTTCCTTCACACGTGCCATCCTTGGCTCTATTTCTGTAACCAGAACTGATCCGCTATCGTATCTTAAAACAGAACCAACATAGCACATAACCATGCAATCAGGTGACCTACAGCAACCTCCCAAATTTGGCTCGAAGCCATATATTAAGGCACTCTCAACAACTCATAACACTTCTATTCTAATGATGCCACAATGAGATAAAACTCAAATCATTTACAAGTTTTGTGAAAAGATAGATCAACTAGTAATGTAATCCTCCACACCTCTCACATTCATCTCTACCATAGTGATTCTACTTTCTTAAGTGTCCCAATATCTCAAATTAAAACACATATCCTTCAATTACACATGAGATATTTTTACATGCACATATGGATCATACTGCTCAAAACACTCCGCAGTAGATAGCCCACCTGCTTCACCTCATTTCAATAGTTCAACATACCTTCCCCCATCATATACGTTACACAATCAATTAATCTTTCTAAATCTAAACTCATACAACCACACTAAATGCACTTTACTTTCCAGCTAAGAGACATAAAAATATCCTTCATGCGCCCATAACTTGGGGCTACACAATAGATCACAATAGGAAAGAATCACTTAACAGCTCATCTATTATCCAGCAGACTTCTTCATCACTACCAAAATCACATATATACACCTCACAGTGCTAACATACTCATCACATGGATATCCAACAGCCAACCCGGCTAATAGGGACATTACTGAATATATAAGTTCAAAGATGCTTAAGCCATAGGCAAAGATTTGGCCTCAAGTCCTCCAGAATGGCCCAGCATAAACTCATGGAAATTACCTCTCGCTCCTTGATCGGGGAATCACAAGCCATCAAGGCACAGATACTATCAATCGCTCACGTGCGCATACAGACGTGTGGAAGAAATTTCAAGAATTATATCTCAAATTGAATCAAGTACGCACGATAAGAATTCCAAGGAAGTTTTCCTAATGGTTCTATAGCCTCTCGAGGATAAGTACAGACGTTTTGTACCGATCCGCGAGACTCTTCTAAACCTTCTCATGACTCGTGAGACCTAGTAACCTAGGCTCTGATACCAACTTGTCACGACCCAAATTCCATACCCGGTCGTGATGTCGCCTCTCGTGAACATGAGGCCAGCCAACAACCCCAAATCCTCTTTATGGAGCAATTAAACATAAATAAATAAAAATACTACTTAATGGCATTTAACTATGAAGTTTCATTCCAATATAACCCGACCGGGGTGTCACAAGTCACGAGCATCTAATGAATAGGGATACTACTATTGGGCCAATAAAATATATATAAAAGGAAAAATCTGGAACACAAAGTCGGAATACGGTGCCGCGAACTATGGCGGTCACCTTGATCAACTCCCAAAATATGGCCTTCGGTCCTGCTAATAACGCGCTACCGGGTGAACAATACCTGCAACTGCACGCAAGGTGCACTGAGTAAAGTGAGTACTTCCAACTCAGTGGTGATAAGAGAGAATACTATCTGAGCAATAAGAAAACACGTATGAGCACACCAAACTGCTATAAAAGACAGATCAACCCTTTTGAGAAGAACCGAAATACTGTAAAATATCCCTTTGGAAAATCTTAAGATCAGTTTTAAAAAATCTCTTTTGAAAATATGCTTTTTCAACAGTTTCAAAGGTAATTTCAACAAGCAGGTCAGAAACCCGCCCCTCAAGCTCAGTATCAACCTCTCAGTACAGTATCAGCTCCGCGGGCTCACTCCCAACTAAAAAAATCCAACATTAGCCTCTCGGGCTAAACACTCCTTAACATATAACACCAGGGTATTTGGTCAACAAGGCATGTAACAGTATGTATCCCAATGATATATGAGTGCTAAATGTCATGCCACGTAGTACAAGCAGAAGTAATTGCATGAATGCAATGTAATGCAATGCATATGACCGCTACGACACGTAGCCCGATCCATTTGGGTACCCGCGCTCACTGTGGGGGTTTAAACTTCGGAGGGACTCCTACAGCCCAAGCGTGATGTCAATATCACACTGCTGCAGCGTGTAGCCTGATCCATGCAATATGCTATTGTGGCGTGCAGTGTCCATGCATGTATATGCACATCCACATATAACACTCGAGGACTGAAAGCCTCCTTACATTATCTTCATGCCCTCACATATGGCCCTTAGCCACAATCAGTCCAAAACAATCAAAAGCCCCTCGGGCATCTATAAAACAATAATAATCAGCTCAAACAATAGTTCAAATATTAGTTAAAACTCTAAGTTTGAGAAAATTATAGCTGAGTTCATGAAACAATACAAATCACGTGGACCGAGTTCAAATAATATTTCAAACAGTGAGGAAAACAGTGATGATAGTTCATAAAGAGTTCAATAATCAGCAATAAGCCCCAAGTATGGCAATGAGCCCAAGTCATAGTGATAACAACAAATCATGTAAAATTTCGCGGTAAAAACAAACAACCGGGACAGACCAATTCACAATCCCCAACGGTGCTCTACCCCACTCTCAGGTCTAGCGTGCAAGTCACCACAATACAGCACTAGGATGTGCAAATCCGGGGTTTAATACCCTCAGGATATCATTCCTAAATATTACTCACCTCGAACGGGTGAAATTCCTCGCTCGCGACGCCTTTGCCCCTCAAATCGACCTCCATGTGCGTCGAATCTAGTAAAAAATAGAGCGAATACATCACAATATGAAAATGGGACAATACCCAATCGAAAACAATCGAATTATAGCAAGAACCTCGAAACTAGCAAAACCCGAGCCCCGGGCCCGCTTCTCAAAAATTACATAACTTACATTTTCGGGTTTCTCGTCTCACCACAAGTTCATACATACCAAGAACTCCCAAATCCTAGCTCAAATGACCTATCAAATTCCAATTTGAAATATCAAAACTCAAGCCCTAACTTTAGTCCCTTTTTAATGAATTCAACCAAGTTTTCATGTTAATATTTCCATAAACTTCAATGAAGGCCAAGGAACTTACCTCCCTTTGATTCCCTTCGAAACCCTCTTCATTAGCTCCCAAAAGCCTTCAAAATCCTGAGCAATGGTGGAAAAATGACAAACTCGCGGAGGAAATATTTTAAACCCTTCTGTCCGCTACAGTGTAATCCTTCAATGTGATCGCGTCCTCGACCATGCGATCGCAGAGTACAAAAATATATTTCCAGAATTCTCTCTATGCGATCGCAATGAAACCCCTGCGATCGCAATAGCATAAGCTGTTGAAGCTATGCGAACGCACACCCCTTATTGCGAACGCAGAAAACAACCTATGCTGGCCCCCAGATCTCCCTATGCGATCGCAATATCACTCCACGATCGCATTGAACAAAATTCCTTGCCTTCAGAAAGCTCTACGCGATCGCAATAGAACCCATGCGATCGCAATGAATAAAACCTCTGCAACTGAAGCCTGCACATTTCTGCTACACTTTACAACTCCAAACTTCCCAATAACCATTCAAAATCACCTCGAGGCCCCCGGGACCTCAACCAAAAGAACAAACATGACCTATTACCTTATTCAAACTTTCTCGAGCCATAAGAACACTATCATTAACACCAAAAATCACCAAATTCCTCAAATCCAAGCCTAAATTTCTTAAGAACTTTCGAAACTCATATTCAATCAAAAACCCGACCAAACGACGTCCAAATGACCTAAAATTTTGCAGACATATCCAAAATAACCTAACAAAGCTACTACAACTCTTAGAATTCCATTCCGACCCTCAGATCAAAATCTCACCTATCAGCCGGAATCTGCCAAAATTCAAACTTCGCCAATTTAAGCATAATTCTACACCGGACCTCCAAATTCAATTTCGAATGCTCTCCTAAGTCACAAATCATCTCGCAAGCTAACCGAATCATCGGAAATCACACCCGAGCCTTATATCTCATATGTCAACTTCTGGTTGACTTTTCCAAAACAATCTTCCTTCTAAGAGGCCAAGTGCCTTATTTTTCAACCAAAACCAATTCAATTACAACCGATCGAGTCTAAAGTTGAAACATGAAGCAACACAATAAGGGGGAAGCGGGGAAGTAAAATATAAGACGACGTCGGGTCGTCACAATCATTCTTTCAATTGAGCTATGCAAACAACATCATCTTCAATATTACTGGACTATTCTCTTCAAAGATAAGTCACATGTCTATTGTGTTGAGTCATTTGCTTTATCGGTAGCTTATCTTGGCATGCCTTGAATAAGTGTAAAAGATTAACTGCCTTGTAGAATAATAATATTGAAGTACCCTCACATGCAAATAGATTGTTTGAAGAACAAACTTCAATAAAATGCCTGCATTTGCATAACTAACAAAATCTTGACAGTATTTGTTGAATAAACAAATCTATATCAAGGATTTCTTTTGCAATATAATACTAATCATATTTCAGTATATCCACATAGGAGTAAAATTATATCTCGCTACAATATTGTTATACTTATGGTTCTAGCAAGACATATTAGTGCACCAATTTCACTAAACACAAACGAATCACGTACGCCATGATTGGTCTAATTCACATAAGGATTTGCTGAAGTTTTATTTAATAAAATTCTTGGGGACCTTAATAAGCTTCAGAGCAATTTAAATCCTTCAATGATTTTTATTATACGCATATCAAATGTGTTGTTACCATACCTGAAATAACTACATCCACCACAGGAGAACATGTCTCCATATAATCAATACCAGGATATTTACAATTCTTCTTGTGACACAAGTCGTCTTTATGTCGATCAACTTGAATTTTGTATTTAATATTTTGTACAACAACACATTTATACCTCCACTGCTTTATACTTTCAGGTGTTGGGACTATCCATCCAACTTCACATATCAGGTGAAGTCAATTTTTATTGTATATTTTTCATTTGGCCAATTATTTATCTGTCCAAATTCCATGACAAATTTTAGCTCAAGATCCTCGTTAGTATTAATAATATTGAGCGCTACATTATATCTACAATATTGTCAATAATCATTTTACATAGGTTCCATCATCACACAATAAAGACATAGCTTATCGAGATATAATTATTTTCAGGTACGCGAGCGTTTTCCATAAGGTCTTATAGAGTGCTATGTCGTGGTGCTTTTCTGGAGAACTTGCCTCCTTATTATGACTATCTTGATCATTTGCTCCACTCCTTCTTCAAAGAGTTTTATCTTTAGAATCAATTAGTCTATTACGCTTTATGCGTGTCAAAGCCTCTTTCCATCATGGACTTTATTTTAGTTGGAGCATTAGCAGTTGAAATATGATATTTAGCTTTGGGTTAGCAAATGCCCCTGGCAGTATTTTGCAAATAAATTATCACTTGAACTTCAAGTTCATATTTTCTTGTATAAGTGTCACGACCCAAACCCCGGTCATGATGGCGCCAAACATGTTGTAAGGAAAATCCCGACCATATTATCAATCCCAGTCAAAAACAATGGATAAATTACCAATTTATGATAGAATTTCAGTTTAATACTCAAAGGGATTACTGCGGAAAAAAAACAATAGTTATACAGCCCAACAGATCTGGTGTCACAAGTCTAAGCCTCTAAATACACTGAGTAGTGACCAAAATACAATGTCTAGACATAGAAGCAAAAGATAAATTAAAGGAGACATCAGGTTCTGCGGACGCCAGCAGCTACCTTGATAACTCCGGGATGGGACTAGACCACAACAAGTGAGCACGACTACATCTCTGGTATCCTTGTATCTGCACACAAGGTGCTGGGAGTAGGGGGTGAGTCTACAAACTCAATAAGTAATAGCAGAACAGTAAATAAGTACCAAACAGAGGGATAAATCTGATAAAATATTTCCTTTTCTGTCAGATCAGTCACTAACACTATTGCGGCGCGCAGCCCGATCCAACACCGGGTATATATACATATACTGCTGCGGCGCGCAGTCCGATATACTAAATCATATATATAATGGTGCGGCGTGCAACCCGATCCAATATATGTAGCCGCCTGCGCTCACTAGGGTGTGTACAGACTCCGGAGGGGCTCCTTCAGCCCAAGCACTAAAATACTGCGGCATGCAGTCCGATCCATATAAATACTACTGCGGCGTGCAGTCCGATCCATATAATTTATTTAATTTGTGTGTGTATATATATATATATATATATATATATATATATATATATATATATATATCAAATAGCCTCACTACGGGGTCGTCGACCCCTCTCAGTCAATATAGGCTTGGCCTCTCGGGCCCACTCAGTTAAGATAGGGTATTCAACCCTAGGTATTGCTCATTTTGACTGCAGATTACAAAGTTCGATTCATTTCATGACTTACAGTCAAGGTCACGACAGACAGTATGTGTCCAATAGGTATAGTGAGGTCAACTGCTCAACATGCTCCCTAGGAGTTCTACTGATCGGCACAAGGTCCCAAACATTGCTACTAGCCCAAAATATACGAGTACAAGCTAAATATTAGTCAAGAAGTACAGTAGATCATCAATCGGGATGGACCAAGTCCGAGTCCCCAGTGGTTACATTACCACACTCAACACAAGACGTATTTATCACCTCAACATAGCACCGCAAGTGCAGATAAGGGGTTTCAAACCCTCAATATATTATTCATAACCATTACTCACCTCGGACAGGCCAAAATCCTAGCTCGCCTTGCGCATTCCTCGCGTATCGACCACCTCGAGTGTAGAATCTGGTCAAAACCACAAGTAATATGTTATAATAGGCTCATGGGACATGACCCAATAGAAAGGACTCGAAAAACACCCAAAAATACGAAGTTGGCAAAACCTGAGCCTCGAGCCCACTTCTCGAAAAATTACAAAATTCACATTTTCGGAATCCTCATCTCGCCACGAGTCCACGCATATCAAATTTACAAGAATTGGAGTCAACTTGACCCTTCAAATCCACACTTTAAATTTCACTTGGGTTTCAAGTCCTAACCACCATTATTGACATAAAAAAACATTGATTTTGTTGTGTTTAATCCACGATTTTACAATATAATGACACACTATAGGTCCAAGAGTTCTTACCTGATGAATCTCCTTAAAAGCTCTCCAAATATCGCCCACAATCGCCTTAGCTCGAAGTCCAAATGTTCTTCCCTTTTAAAATTTGAAAACCTACTATTCATTAACTCCAGCCAGACTTCTGCTTACGCCGGACAAATTACCGTTTCCGCGGTCTTCGCGTTTGCGGCACACGATCGCTTATGTGGTCCTAGACCGCTTCTGCGGTCCAATATTTGCTTCAGCGTAACTGCCTGTGTGGCCTTCTACATGCTTCCGCGATCCCAGCTCTCCCCCCAAGACTCGCTTACGCGGCTCACCAGCCATTTCCGTGACCACCGCTTAAGCGGTTTCTTTCCGCAAAAGCGGAAATACCAGAAGAATTCTGCTGCCTTATTGAAATAATGTCCAACTTTCGATTACCCATCCGAAAACACCCTGAGGCCCCCGGGACCTCGACCAAAGATACAAACACGATTTATTACTTCATTCAAACTTGCTCAGGCCATAAAAACCCCAACATTAACATCAAAATCACCAAAAATCCTTGAATTTAATTCTAAGATAAACTATTACTTTCCAAATTCGCATTCGATCCAAAACTCCACCAAACGACGTCCGACTGACCTGAAAATTTGTAGATATATCCAAAATCACCTAACAAAGCTACTCCAACTCTCGGAATTCCATTCCGACCCTCGGATCAAAATAAAAACCGGATTTCACAAAAAATCGAACTTAGCCAATTCAAGCCTAATTCTACACCGGACCTCCAGATTAAATTTCGATTTCGCTCCCGAGTCACAATTCACCATACGAATCTAGTCAAATCATCAGAAATACATTTTGAGTCCTCTAACTCATAAGTCAACGTTCGGTTGACGTTTTCCAACTTAGCTTTTCTTATAGAGACTATTGGTCTCATTTCTAACCAAATGCATTCCAACACATCTCAAATTCACCGAACACATACATCAACATACAGGGAAGCATAATACGGGGATAACGTGGATGAAATACAAAAGACGACGGGTCTGGTCGTCACATCCTCCCCAACTAAAACAAACGCTCGTCCTCGAGCGCGCCAAGAAACATGCCTGGAGTCTCAGACAAGTGAGGATATCTGCTCCGCATCTCCTGCTTGGTCTCCCAAGTAGCCTCCTCCACGGGACGACCTCTCCACTAAACCTTCACCGGTGGTATATCTTTAGATCTCAACTTGTGATCCTGATGACCAAAAATGGCTACTGGCTCCACATCATAAGTCAAATCATCATCTAGCTGAATTGAACTGAAGTCCAACACATGGGACTGGTCCTCCACATACTTCCAAATCATAGAAACATGAAACACCGGATGAACTCTCGACAGTATGAGTGGCAAAACAAGATTGTAGGCCATCTCCCCTATCCTACCAAGTATCTCAAAAGGACCTATAAATCGTGGACTTAACATTCCTTTCTTTCCAAAACTCATAACGCCTTTCATTGGTGAAACCTTCAGCAAAACCTTCTCGCCCACCATGAAGGATAGATCTCGAACGCGACTGAGTTGTACGAAGTCTCTCCTGAATCACCTTCACCTTCTCTAAGGCATTCTGAACCACCTCTGTACCCAATAATCTAGCCTCGTCGGGCTTGAACCAACCGACCAAAGATCTACACCGTCTCCTATATAAAGCCTCATATGGCGGCATCTAAATACTGGATTGGTAGCTGTAATTGTAAGAAAACTCTGCAAGGGGCAAGAAATCCTCCCAAGAACCACTGAACTCAATCACACAAGCATGCAACATATCCTCCAATATCTGAATGTGCGCTCGGACTGTCTGTCCGTCTGAGGATGAAATGCTGAACTCAACTCAACCTGAGTACCCATATCTCGATGAAAAGCTCTTCAAAACTGAGAAGTGAACTAAGCACCTATATCTGATACAATAGAAACCGGAACACCATGCAATCGGACAATCTCACGAATAAAAATCACTGCCAACCGCTCTGAAGAATAGGTAGTACAAACCGGAATGAAGTATGCGGACTTGGTCAGCCGATCCACAACCACCCATACAGAATCAAACTTCCTCGCTTTCCGAGGGAGACCAGTCACAAAATCCATCGTGATCCTCTACCATTTCCACTCAGGAATAGCAATCTGCTGAAGTAAAACCACCAGGTCTCTGATGCTCATATCTGACCTACTGACAATTAAGACACCTAGCCACATAACTCACAATGTCCTTTTTCATTCTCCTCCACCCATAATTTTGCCTCAAGTCCTGGTACATCTTCGCGGCACCCGGATGAATAGAATACCGCGAGTTGTGGGCCTCCTCTAATATCAACTCTCGGAGCTCATCCATATTGGGCACGCAAAGTCGGCCCTGCATCCGCAATACACCATCACTATCGATATTCACATCTCTGGCATCATCATGCTGGACCCTGTCCTTCAGGACAAGCAAATGTGGGTCATCATACTGGCGCTCCCTGATGCGATTATATAAGGAAGACCTGGAAACCACTCAAGCCAACACCCGACTGGGCTTTGAAATATCTAACCTCACCATCAGATTGGAAAAGGCCTAAACATAAACTGCAAGGGGCCTCTCCCCAACTGGAATATATGCCAAGCTACCCATACTCACGGCTTTCCTGCTCAAAACATCGGTCACTACATTGGCCTTCCCCAGATGATACAATATGGTAATATCATAATCCTTGAGCAACTCAAGCCACCTCCGCTGCCTCAAATTAAGGTCTTTCTACTTAAACAATTGCTGAAGACTGCGATGATCTGTGAACACCTCACATGACACGCCATATAGATAGTGCCGCCAAATCTTCAACGCATGAACTATAGCAGCCAACTCCAAATCATGAATAGGGTAGTTCTTCTCATCAGACTTATGCTGACGCGAAGCATACGCAATAACTCTGCCCTCACGCATCAAAACACATCCAATCCCAACTCTCGAAGTATAACAATATACCGAATAAGAGCCCGAAGCTGATGGCAGAACTAGCACTGGAGTAGTAGTCAACAATGACTTGAGCTATTAGAAGCTCTCCTCGCACTCAGCAGACCACACAAATGATGCATTCTTCTGCATCAATTTCGTCAAAGGCGAAGCAATGGACGAAAAACCCTGAATGGACCTGCGGTAATAACCCGCCAAATCGAGGAAACTCCGAATCTCAGAAGCCGAGGACAGTCTAGGCCAACTCTGCACCGCCTTGATCTTCCTTGGTCAACCTGAATACCATCACTGGACACCACGTGTTCCAAAAAATCCACGAAATTGAGCCAGAACTCACACTTGGAGAACTTTCCATGCAACTTCTCCTCTCTCAACCTCTGCAGCACTACCCTCAAATGTTGCGCGTGCTCCTCCTGGCTACGTGAGTAAACAAGAATATCATCAATAAACACAATCACAAAAGAATCCAGATACGGTTGATATACACTGTTCATCAAGTGCATGAATGCTGCTGGGGCATTAGTCAACCTAAATGACATAACTAGAAACTCATAGTGTTCATATCTCGTCCTGAAAGCTGTCTTCATAATGTCAGAATCTCTAATCTTCAGCTGGTGCTAGCCTGAACGAAGATCAATCTTCGAGAATACCTTTGCTCCCTGAAGTTGGTCAAACAAATCCTCAATACGAGGTAATGGGCACTTGTTCTTCACTATCACTTTGTTCAACTGTCTGTAATCAATGCACATTCTCATTGTGCCATCCTTCTTCTTAAAAAATAACACTGGTACGCCCCACGGCGACACACTCTGACGAATGAACCCATTATCTAGGAGTTCCTACAGTTGCACCTTCAACTCTTTTAATTTTGCGGGTGGCATACGATAGGGAGGAATAGAAATGGGCTGAGTGCCCGGCACCAAATCAATACCGAAGTCAATATCCCTGTCCGGCGGCATGCCCGACAGGTCTGCTGGAAATACATCAGGGAACTCCCTGACCACGGGAACCGAATCAAGCTAGGAGCCTCAGCTCCAACATCCCTCAAAAATGCCAAATATGATAAACATCCCTTCCCAACCATTCGCTGGGCCCTTAAGAACCAGATTACCCTGGTGGGTACATAATCAGTCGTACCATGCCACACAACCCTCGAGATACCCGGCATAGCCAACGTGACTGTCTTGGTGTGACAGTCCAGAATAGCATGGCAAGGTGATGGCCAATCCATTCCCTGAATAACATCGAAATCTACCATGCTCAATAGCGGCAAATCCACTCGGGTCTCCAGACCCCTAATAGTAACAAGACAGGACCGATATACGTGGTCCACAAAAATAGTATCACCCACCGAGGTAGATACATGCACATGTAACACGAGACACCCTCGGGTAGTCCCCAAATGATGAGCAAAGTAAGAAGATACATAGGAATATGTGGATCCAGGACAAAAAAACTAAGGCATCCCTCTGGCATACTGAGATAATACCTGTAATAACAGCATCCGAAGCAACAACATCTGACCTGTCCTGAAGAGCATAGCAACGGGCCTGACCACCACCGGATCATCCTCCCCCTCTGGGGCAACCCCTAACTGCCTGAACCTCACCCCTAGCTGACTGGGTGGGTGCTGAAGACATTAGGATAGAAGATACGGGCTGACCCCTGCTGATATGAACTGGAAGAACGACGGGGACACTCTCTCCGCATATGCCCAAACTCGCCACGCTCATAACAACTCCCTGGCGCTGGGGGCTGGGACTGAAGGGAACCCCTTGTACTAGCGTAGCTGGCCGAAGAACTACGCCGAGATGAACCCTGAATAGATGGGGCATGAGACGAACACTGTGCTGGAAGTGCGCTCAAAGATGGATGACCCTGATGAGAGCCCTGATAATCCGAACCAGAAGATGAACCACGGTACTCAGACCTTGCTGGATGTGGAGCCCTGAAAGAACGACTGCTACTCTGCTAAAATTGGACCCTAGACGGAGCACCACTAGAGCCACCTAATCCTCGAGGCCTCTTGGCCTCCCTCTCCTCTCTCTCCTGACAGCGAGCTATCTTAATATCGCGGGCTATATCCACCGACTCCTCAAAAGTGTGACTCATGACTCTCTCTGTGGTCATAATAATACGAATGGGATAAATTATCCCATCCAGAAATCGTCTTATCCTCTCCTGATCCATCTGAACCATCCACGTAGCATAATAGGATAACTATGCAAATCTCACCTCATAATGCGTCACAGACATATCCCCCTGGCGAAGCATCTCAAATTTCCTACGTAACTCCTCCCTATGAGGCCTAGGATCCCACTTCTCCAGAAAGAGAGTGGAGAACTCCTGCCAAGATAACGGTGTTGCACCTGCCGACCTATGCCGCTCATATGCCTCCCACCAGGTGAAGGCTGCTCCTGAGAACTGAAAAGTGGTAAAAGATACCCTACTAGTCTCAAAAATCCCTGCTGTCTTGAGCATGCGTCGACACTTGTCGAGAAACCCCTAGAAATCCTCGCCCGGAACACCGCTAAAAGTCAGAGGTGAAAGCCTCCTAAACCTCTCCAGACGACGTTGCTCGTCATCTGGCATCACAGGTACCCCATCACCCTGAACTGGAACAACTGGCTGGACAGGGGCAACTGGATGAACTGGTGGTGCCTCTAGGGTCTGCAAACCCTGTGCACCCTGCTCTGCAGTGCGAGCTGCGGGGGTCTAATGACCACCCCTGGTCCGAGACGTAGTCGATGCAGTGGTAGCTAATACTACCTGGGCTAACCCGATGCACACGGATAAGATCTGAGCCAACGTCTCCTGGAGACCAGGTATCATAATAGGCACTGTCGGTGCCTGAGCAGGTGCTGCTGGCACCTGAACAACTGGGGGTTGATCTTGAACATGAGCAACAGGGGGGGTCAACTGGTATGGCCCCTACTGCTCTACCCCGACCACGTCCACGACCACATCCACGGCCTCTAACTAGTGGCAATGGTGGTCGACCGTCAGGTCCGGTAGCACGCGTTCTCTCCATATGCGAGAGAGTCGATTATAGAAGTTAACTCTCGGATCAACAAATTCGCACGACAAGGATTCAAAGAATATGAATTTTTTGTAAAGGTTCTGCAGCCTCCGAGGATAAGTACAGACGTCTCCGTACTAATCCGCGAGACTCTACGGGACAGGCTCATGACTCGCGAGACCTGGTAACCTAGGCTCTGATACCAACTTGTCACAACCCAAACCCCGGTCGTGATGGCGTCAAACACCTTGTAAGGCAAGCCCGACCATATAATCAATCCCAGTCGAAAACAATGGCTAAATTACCAATTTATGATAGAATTTCAGTTTGATACTCAAAGGGAATACTGCGGAAAACAGAAACAACAGTTTTACAGCCCAACAGATCTGGTGTCACAAGTCTGAGCCTCTAAATACACCGAGTAGTGACCAAAATACAGTAAAGTCTAGACATAGAAGCAAAAGATAACTGAAAGGAGACATCAGGTTCTGCGGACGCCAGCAGCTACCTTGATAACTCCGGGATGGGACTAGGCCACAGTAATTGAGCACGGCTACGCCTCCGGGATCCCTATTTCTGCACACAAGGTGCAGGGAGTAGGGGGTGAGTCTACCAACTCAATGGGTAATAGAAAAAAATAATAACTGAATGTAAGAAAACCAGTAAAAGTACTACACAGTTCTAGTAGAGACAACAAGAACATTAAATAAGTACCATTAGAGGGATAAATCTGATAAAATATTTCCTTTTCCGTCTGAACAGTCACTAACATTTTTGCGGCGCGCAACCCGATCCAACACCAGGTATATATACATATACTGATGCGGCGCGTAGCCCGATCCAATAAATCATATATATAATGCTGCAGTGCGCAGCCCGATCTAATATATGTAGCCGGCTGCGCTCACTGGGGGTGTTTACAGACTCCGGAGGGGCTCCTTCAGCCCAAGCACTAAAATACTACGGCATGCAGTCTGATCCATATAACATACTACTGTGGCGTGCAGTCCAATCCATATAATATATTTAATACTGTGGCGTGCAGTCCGATCCAATACATGTATATGTATACTGCGGCGTGCAGCCCGACCCGGTATATGTGTATATATATATCAAATAGCCTCACTACGGGGTCGTCGACCCCTCTCAGTCAAAATAGGCTTGGCCTCTCTGGCCCACTCAGTTAAGATGTGGTATTCAACCATAGGTATTGCTCATCTAGAGTGCAGATTACAAAGTTCGATTCATTTCATGACTTACAGTAAAGGTCAGGACAGACAGTATGTGTCCGATAGGTAAAGTGAGGTCAACTGTTTAACATGCTCCCTAGGAGTTCTACAGATCGGCACAAGGCCCCAAACATGGCTACTAGCCCAAAATATACGAGTACAAGCTCAGTCTCAGTCAAGAAGTACAGTTAATCATCAATCGGGATGGACCAAGTCCGAGTCCCCAGTGGTTACATTACCTCACTCAACACAAGACGTATGTATCACCTCAACATAGCACCGCATAGTGCAGATACGGGGCTTCAAACCCTCAGTATGTCATTCATAACCATTACTCACCTCGGACCGGCCAAAATCCTAGCTCGCCTTGCGCTTTCCTCGCGCATCGACCACCTCGAGTGTAGAATCTGGTCAAAACCACAAGTAATATGTTATAATAGGCTCATGGGACATGACCCAATAGAAAGGACCCGAAAAACATCCAAAAACATCGAAGTTGGCAAAACCCGAGCCTCGGGCCCAATTCTCGAAAAATTATAAAACTCACATTTTCGGAATCCTCGCCTCGCCACGAGTCCATACATATCAAATTTACAAGAATCGGAGTCCATTTGACCCTTCAAATCCACATTTTAAGGTTCATTTGGGTTTCAAGCACTAACCACCATTGTTGACATAAAAAAACCTTGAATTCTTTGTGTTTAATCCATGATTTTACAATATAATGACATACTATAGGTCCAAGAGTTCTTACCTGATGAATCTCCTCAAAACCTGTCCAAAAATCGCCCTTAATCACCTTAGCTCGAAGTCCAAATGTTCTTCCCTTTTAAAATTTGAAAACCTACTCGTCATTAACTCCAGCCCGATTTCCGGTTACGCGGAAAAATTTCCGCTTCCGTGGTCTTTGCGTTTGCGGCACACGATTGCTTATGTGGTCCTAGACCGCTTCTGCGGTCCAATATTTGCTTCAGCGGTAACCGCCTATGCGGCCTTCTACCCGCTTCCGCGATACCAGCTCTCCCCTCAGGACTAGCTTACGTGGCTCACCAGCCGCGTCCGCTACCACCGCATAAGCGGTTTCCTTCCGTAAAAGTGGAAATACCAGAAGAATTCTGCTGCCTTTTTGAAATAAAGTCCAAAAACATCCGATTACCCGTCCGGAAACACCCCGAGGCCCCCGCAACCCCGACCAAAGATACCAACATGACTTATTACCTCATTCAAACTTGCTCGGGTCATAAAAACACCAACATTAACATCAATATCACCAAAAATCCTTGAATTTCATTCTATGATAAACTATAACTTTCCAAATTCGCATTCGATCCAAAACTCCACCAAACGACGTCCGAATGACCTGAAAATTTGCAGACATATCCAAAATCACCTAACGAAGCTACTGCAACTCTCGGAATTGCATTCCGACCCTCGGATAAATATCTCACCTAACAATCGAATTACGCCAAAATTTGAACTTAGCCAATTCAAGCCTAATTCTACACCGGACCTCCAGATTAAATTCCGATTTCGTTCCCGAGTCACGATTCACCATCTGAAACTAGTCGAATCATCAGAAATATATTCCGAGTCCTGTAACTCATAAGTCAACGTTCGGTTGACTTTTTCCAACTTAGCTTTTCTTAAAGAGACTATTGGTCTCATTTCTAACCAAATTCAATCCAACACATCTCAAACTCACCGAGTACATACATCAACATACGGGGAAGCATAATACGGGGATAACGGGGCTGAAATACAAAATACGACGGGTCGGATCGTCACAATAAGAATCTAGATGAACTCATAATAATTTATTCTACGTATTACTTTTTCAGATGCTCATTTTCTCCCCCTAATGTTGGGACTACCAACACATTCCCCAACCTTCTTTGGGAACCCATCTTTGTGCATTATGGTGGGATAATTAAATTATATAGCACATTCATATTTTTAGATGGAAATTATTTGGTTCCTGAATCTGACCCTATTGTGATAGGGAGAATTTTTCATAACTTATTAGCTCGATGCGTACATTTGCTGATATATTAAATAATACACCTCATAGCAACTTTTTAGGAGTTTTGTTCTCATAACCAATGATTTAGCTATAAGCGGAGGCATACAATTTTTACTAAACAAACTTGAATTTAAACCATCATTATCAAGATAAATCATCATAATTTTATATTCTAGAACTGTGCTCTAATTATTTGAGCAATCAAACTTGCAAAATTCAAACTGCAAGTTGATAACAAACGCACATGTGACCATACAATAGATGCATATATTATAATCATATAATAGTAAAAGGTCCACTTGGCTATAATATATATATATATATATATATATATATATATATATATATATATATATATATATATATATATATATATATATATATATATATATATATATATATATATATATATATATATATATATATATATATATATATATATTCTAGAACTGTGCTCTAATAATTTGAGCAATCAACCTTGCAAAATTCAAACTGCAAGTTGATAACAAACGCACATGTGACCATACAATAGATGCATATGTTACAATCATATAATAGTAAATGGTTCACATGGCTATATATATATATATATATATATATATATATATATATATATATATATATATATATATATATATATATATATTTTCCAAAACTCAAGATATACGATCCCAACCTCAGCTGGTATAGTAATCAATTTATCATGAGAACAAATTGTACGGGAGAATTCTCGAAGAATCTCCTAATTCTTCAATATATGCCAATGTGAATTCTCAATATTTTCCGCATCATAATTGAACCTGGATGGCCAACATATATTTATTTTAGTAAACATCTAATTTACTATGGCATGTGATTTCATCATCATGCTTATACATATGTAGTACACATAGAAGAAAAGATGGATAACTTTTTATATTTACTTGGTATGATTATAGTAATATGAAGGTTTTCAATCTTTATTTTATTTATAGTCTCAAATGCTAACCATTTTGGCTAATATATTTGAATCTTAAAAGTTTTTTTTGGGACTTACTACAATATCAATGTCAAGAAACATTTCATTCATTCGAAAAATAACAAATTAGTTCTTCCGGAGCTCTTAATTAATTTTATACTACAAGATCTTTTGTCACACCATTCATATGGTGAATTCACGGAGAAAATTATATCATAATAATTGTCATGGTCAAAATCATCATAAGAAAAATCATTCTTGCTTTAAATTTTGCCTTTAATAATCTTTTATAAGGCATCACAAAATATTTTTGCCGTACCACATGTATGCAACCAATGACATTCAAATAAACCACACATTAATGTTCAATATCTTTTTTTCTCTTAAACCTCCTGTAGAGGTGAGTTGTAGTATTTACTCAACCATACGTAAGCACGTTCTTATGCACAATTTTTATCACATATATATTTTCATATTCACATTCAGGAATGAGTCTGCATTTATAATACTTACACAACTCACATTTTCATTGAATGGACCGTAATCATCCGAACATGTCTCATATTTACAGATCACACTGATACATATTTCCTTCACATTTGAAGGATTATTTTGAGAACCCTTATTGTTCTCTTTTTTACATTTACCATAATGTTGACTATTATTATTGTCTTTGGCACGCCCACGTTCATTGGTCAGCCACTTGTATTTATTTAGACTTATTAGTACCGCTATCACATTCATTTCAAGAATGGAGCAAATAAGGTGGGACGAGTTTCACAATTTTACATCAAAAATATATTAGTTTGCCTTACTCGTCATTATATTTTTAATATAGTGCATTGGGACTCAAACCTAATGCCTTACTCATATAAAGACATATTAGACTATAATGCCACTCAAATCTAACTCTTATCATCATGGTGCACCAGGACTTGAACTCGATGTCTTAACCTCATGGTACGCTGAAACTTGAACCCACCATATTGCCCTCAATTAGTGGCATGTTATATGCTTTTCCCTTAACCAATGGCATAATAGGCCAAATCACAATAAGTTTCACATTCGAATCTTTATAAATATTATCACTTTATAATTATAAGTACAATTGAGTTTTGTCATAATATCACTTCAAATGGGCATACAGTATGACATACTATAAGTAGATCCATGCGAATAAATGGTTTGGTAACGCAAGATTTTAACATTTTTGTGAATTTTCAGAAACTCTTTTTACCGTATAAACGGTTAACTTTAAAGCAGTAGAAACCTCCCTACAGAAAAAAGCATAAATCTACATATATTTAGAAGTTAAATTGGATCTTTAAAATCACAACAGAAGATTGTTGAGAAAACACATCTTCCAAGAACACTTTGCAGTCCTTCTAACAATATGTTAAAAAAAAAAAATACTTCAAATAGCAAAGATTATAGAATCTAAAACAAAAAAAGTATAATTGCATAAATAATTAGTGATAGATAGCAATATTATATGGTAAGTACCTGAATCGGATATGTATATCATTTTGATTTTTTGGTAGAGATTAGTTATTGCCTTACTGGTATTTAAATGTCAATAATTTCAATTTCGCAAAAGTTGTTCTTCATATTCAATTGATGTGAATAAATAAAAAATAATAGTCTATATAACTTGATGAAATTTGGAAGAATATAACTATGAAACATATAGCATACCTTTTGATATATGATACAGTAACATATATACCTCAGGCTAGGAAAGTTGGCAAGTGGCAAGTGGCAAGTGCCAATTCTAGACCACATAAGGTCGAATATACGCACCAAAGGATCAGAGCGCTCTCTGCTTAAACATATGATAGATAACTGTATATGTCTCTTATTCACCCAAAGATTAACTTGACACGGACACAAACTAGCGGAATATATGTGTCAAACAAAAACTCGAAAGATGTGAAGTTTTAATTTTAAAGTTAGAGACTTGATGCTGATAACGTGTTAAGAAATTAAAATAAAAAATAGATAAGAATGTAGGGAGCAAGAGAAATAAGATTTTTATTTCTTCCATGTATTCAAGTGTGTTTAAAGTGATGCCTAAACCCTCTATTTATAGGATGATATTTAGGAAATACAAAGGGATGCAATGAAAATAATATTAACTATTGAGATCATAGGGGAAAATCACGGAGGTAATGGAGTTACAATTATAATTGTAAGAAATAGTGAAAGATTAATCGAAAAGAGTAATGAATATTCTTCCCTTAGGAGTTATGGAAATCCATTATAATCAAGTATGTCATAACAAATATGAGTCATTATTAGTGAATTGACTTTTGTAAAGTAATGTACTATCCAAAATAATTTTTAGTCATGTTTATTAATCTTGCCAGGTAAAGAGAAGATTTTAAGTCCAAATTTGATTTTCTATAACCATCATATTTTCTTGGAGAAATTTTCAGAAACCACTATTGTTTAATGGCTATTAACTTTCTACGATTATCATATATATAATTACTTTCTATAGCTACTATTCAGTTATTACGGTAGTATATTCGTTGTACTCGCGCTACTGTATTCATGAATACAGTTGCAAAAGTCCTCTAAAAAACAGGGGTTATAGTTGTACGCGGTTGTATATACATGTATCCGCGTTATCTATTCATAAATACATTAACGACAATCACCTTAAAATAGGTATGTCCAGCTGCCTAATAATGGAAATAGGATCAATTAGCGTGATGCACTCCAAATATAACTCAATAAAATCAATTCTAACACGCCTCATTATCAACCCAATTAATTAGAATGGTTTTTTAGTTGTATATAACTGTTGTATTTAATGTGTTTCAATATTTATTTTCTACTTATTCATTTTTTAGAATCAATATTTGTATTTACTGTATTCACTATTTAGTATTCAGTGTATTCAAATGTATTTATAACAGTTGACTAGACATCTAGGGGTAAAGAACGGTTTCGCTGCGGGCCGCGAGAGCAATACCAAATCGAGGCAAACTCTAAATACTAGATATGGCCTCAAAATAAGAGGAGGGCAATGTCGGCTAGTGAGATGATGGGGGATAAGCGTCATTGTCGAGAGGGAAATGGCCCGGATCATCAGTTAAGGCCCCTAATTGACCGCTCAATAATAATGAGGTAGGGGTGCAGAGACAACCACGAGATTTTCCTACAAGCAGCCACCCCTGAAAGCGTGCGTAATAGCAACTGATATGAAAAACGGAAGATTCAATCCAGCCCCAAGCGCCTTCCTACACGGCTGAACGCCTAGTTCTAGACAAAGCAGCAGGGGTTACTACCATATCCTTTCCTGATAGACTTGAAGTTCTTCATAGGTAGGTGGAGTAGAAAATCTTCTCTCAAACAGAGACAAAGCAGAGATGACAGAGGAAGGTATTCGGTTCAAAAAAGATACGTCAGTCAGAACAGCTCTCTCCAAAGGCCATGGGAGAGACTGCAACCCTTTCTTTCAGTTGCTCTTTTTGTTTCCCAATGATATATCAGCGAGAATTTATTATTGGAATAGACAGACTTCTAGGTATAGATCATTGGTATTGGATGTATCTTTAGGTTGTGCTTAGTAAAATATGCTCCGTTTTAATTATTCCTAATACATATTATTTCTTTTGTATTCAGTACATTTCATTGGTTATATTCAATGTATTTTTATTTGTATTTAGTGTATTTTATTATATTTTAAAATTAAATATTTTCATTATTTATATTTTGTTCTATTTCAATATTTGTATTCAATGTATTTCAATATTTATATCATGTATTAAAAAAATACAGACCTTCGACATACATAAATACAGGTAAGAAAATAATGTATTTATATATAAATAAATGTGTTTGAGTGAATTTGAACAGAATACAATGTATTTGTATCATTACATGTGACTAGCTAGCAATGAAGAGAAGACGTTCGTCGGAGATGGCATTTTCCGGCCAAACAAAATACTGTACACATTGTATTAAAACTAAAAATGGAGACGAACAAAGACCCTGGCCCTCAAATCTTCTCTGGTGTAGAAAATCTTGCGGTATCCATCGTTCATGTTATAGAACACATGCTCTACTCGAATTATTCCGACATCTTTTTACTAATCGCGTAGTGTCCCTAGCCTTAGGGCGACGAGCCCCTCCTTGCTATGGAGGAATCTGATTTTGAAAAGAGGTCTGTCTTTCCCTATTTCTCCTAAAAGTTTAGAAGTATTTTCAATTGCAGTAATTTTAGAGGATTCGGTCAAATAATTCACGATTAGAAGTAGGTATTTTGCTTGAAGAGAAAAAGAGAGAGATAGATAGAGAGAGAGAGAGAGAGAGAGAGAGAGAGAGAGAGAGAGGAAAAATCTAAAAGATAATCGTGTGTTAATTGAAAGAAGGAAAAATACCTAGTTTGCCCATTAATCTTGCGCCCAAATCCCTGTTACACACCTCTCGATACAACCTTTTACACACCCAACCTTTTAAAAGTATGTCAAATACACACTACTTTTTGACAATAGCATGCACGTATCTAACAAACAAAGTAAGCGCATAAAACCTCTAAATTTCAGTATAGAACCTTAATTAAATGCCATGTGTCACAATTTTTAACATATGGCACTAGTAGGTCCCATAATTCTATTCATTTCTTAATTTTTTAGAAAATTTTCTAGTTTTTCTTTTCATCTTCTTCACTAATATGGAGTTTTAGGGTTTTCAGGCGAAGCAATTTTGGGGTCTCGTTTTATGGTAATTTTTACGGATCGGTTAATTATTTTTAATTTGGAGTCTCTTTCTATGGTACTTTCTGTTGTTTTAGGCGGATTTATGTAAATGACCTTCCGAACTGTTCTTCAAAGAATCATACTGGAAAATCACCTTCCAGTTTTGGCACTTCAATCTTGAAATTACCTTTGTCTGAAGGTGTAACGACCCGGCCGGTTGTCTTTGGAATTTATGCCCCGTTCCCCAATTAAATGCTTCCCCTAAGTTCATTTTTGCTATTTTTGTTTGCCGGGATATTCTATTATAGAATTCGGAGTGTTTTGAGACACTAAGTTCCTAAATGAGAGCTTAAGTGTGGAAAATGACCCGTAATCATAAAAGTATGAATACGACCTCGGAATGGAAATACGATGGTCCTGTTAGCTCCGTTAGGTGATTTAGGGGTCCGGAGCGTGTTCGGAATGTATTTTAGATGTCCGTAGCTCATTTAGGCTAGAAATTCCGAAAGCTAGAATTTTGAAGTTTCCGGTCCGATAGTGAAGTATTGATCCGAGGGTCTGAACGGGATTCCGAAAGTTTTTGTAGCAGCGTCATGTCATTTGGGACGTCCGTGCAAAATTTCAGGTCAATTGGACGTGTTTTGGTTAGGTTTTGAATCGAATGCAAGTTTGGTTAAGTTTTAGAAGTTTTAAGTTCAAATCATTGATTAAATTGTGTTTCCGGCATTTTTTAGGTGATTTAAGGAATGGTACAAGATTGGATGATGTTAAAGGATAGGTTTGTAGGTTTGGTTGAGGTCTCGGGGGCCTCGGTTGTGTTTCGGATGCTCGACGGGTTGGTTTTGGGAGTTGGAATCGAATTAATGTTGCAACCTCTGTTGTTTTCGCTTCTGCGGCTTGGGAACCACAGAAGCGGCGCCACAAAAGCAAATTCGAAATCGCAGGAGCGGAAGGGTTCCATGAGGCCAGGAACCGCAGAAGAAGAATCTGAGGGGAATTAGTGAGGATCGCAAAATCGATGGATTCTCCACGAAAGCGGGACCGCTTCTGCGGTCCCTGGTCCGCAAAAGCGGAAATCGCTGTTCAGTTAAGAGAAAATCCGAGGGTTTAATTTCATAAGTTAAAAAATGAATTGAGAGCTCGGGAGAAGGCGATTTCGAGTGAATTTTGAAGAAAAGATTATTGGGTACCGTTTCTATGATCCTTTCTAGCTATATTTCATCAATTAGTAGTTAAATCCATCTTAATTCAAAATTTGGATAAAAAAATTGGATAATTTGGGTAAAACCTCTTCGGCTAAACTACTGAATTTTGAAAGGGCATTTGACCTTCAATTTCGGAGATTTATATATGGTTAGACTCGTGAGAGTACGAGGTTTCTGAAAATATGAAAATTATTCGATTCCGAGACGTTGGCCTGAGGGGCATTTTGGTTATTTTACCTATTTTCGCGCCTTAGCTTTAATTTTAACAGTGTAATTAGTTACTTGCGATGTTATTTACAATATGTAATTGGTTTGAATAGATTTGGGCTACTCGGAGTCGGATACTCGTGGCAAGGGCATTCTTTCTTTGCGGTTTTGTACCGGTTCGAGGTAAGTTGCTTCTCTAACTTTGTGTGGGGGACCTCTCCCCTTAGGTTATCCTTGTTGTTGTTTAAATGCCTTGTGCGCGAGGTGACGGATGCATACTTGTGCTAGTTGTCGAAAATTCACCTTACTTGACTTATTTAGACTGTGTTTCTTCGTATATTTAACTGTAAAAAATGCAACTTCACTTGTTTTAGCATAGGAAAAGCATGTTAGTAATTTATTTGCTCCGTTTGACTAAATTGCAATATCTGTCCTCTTTGTGAGCATGCTAGGCTCTAGACCTTTACATTTGCTGTACTTGGATTCTTTCTGTTAAATATTGAATTGTTGTGAAGTGTTTACGATTGGGACTACGTTTTCGATTTTCGGGAAATCCCCCTGCTATTGATATGATGGACTACGGGTTCAATTACCGGTAGATTCCCTGTTATTGATATGATGGATTACGGGTTCAATTTCCGGTAGATCCTCTGTTATTGATGTGATGGACTACAGGTTCAATTCCCGGTAGATCGTCTGTTATTGATGTGACGGACAACGAGTTCAATTTTGGGGAGATCCTCTGTTATTGGTATGAAGGCCACGGGTTCAATTTCCGGGAGATCCTCAGATATTGGTAAGAATGGACTGCGGGTTCAACTCCCGGAGCTCCATGTGGCATCCTGACTGTTGAGTGATATTTCTCGTATTCGTAGTTTGTATTTGTAGCCTCTTCCATTTTACTTATTGTCTTGCTAGATATTCAGGGTTTACTTCATTATCTACAATCTTTTATTCCTATATTATTTCTTATGTTCATCTCAGTAGGGCCTCGACCTTCCTCGTCACTACTCCACCGAGGTTAGGCTTGACACTTACTGAGTACCGCTGTAGTATTCTCATGCTACTCTTCTGCACACTTTTGTTATGCAGATCCAGGTGCATCCAGTCAGGTGTATCATCAGTGAGTTCAGAGCTTGCTATCGGAGACTTGAGGTATACTGTTGTGTCCGCATACTAGAGAGTCTTCGTCCTTTATGTCCTAGTTAGCAGTATTGTTCCTTATTATTTCCGTTGTATTAGACTTTTTCAGACATTAGAGCTGTATTTACGTTTCTCTTAGACCTGTGTTACCCGTGGGATTCCGGGTTTTGGGATGTTATCTTTCAGAAGTGGTGTGTGCAGTGTATGTGCTAAGCAGCACCATATACATTTCATGTTCTATTTAGTATTTGTTATTGTTTTTTTCGCACTGTTAAATTTCGCAATGTGATAAGGCTTACCTAGTCGCGAAGACTGGGTGCCGTCATGACAGGTTCACAATTGGTGAACTAGGGTCCTGACTGAAGGAAAATTTAATAGTGTTGGTGAATCCACTTCTTAATTTGTTTTTATTTTCTTTCCCTAAATCATCTTCTGGCGAACTCAAATCTCTACACAGAACTAAAGCAAATTCTGAAGTGAGTTATTGGTCTTAAGTTATAACATAGCTTGATATTATCTCAAGGTTTCTGATTCTTCGCACTTCCTTGAGATTTTCTATTTTAATTTTGGTTTGAATTATCGGCGGCAATGGATAATTCATCAGAGAAGAGAAAAATATGAAATGGAGAAGATCGTTAAAGGGTATGGGTGTAATTTTAAGTATTTTATTTTTTTAAATAAAATATAGTGACACATGTTACTATCTGATTGGAGCGTGAAATCACACATATTTTGAAAAATTGATCAAGAAAAAAGTAGTATGTAATTGACACACTTTTAAAAGGTTGGGTGTGTAAAAGATTGTCCGTGATCGAAGGATGTGTAACAAGAATTTGGGTGCAAGATTAATGGCACACTATTTATTTTTCCTTGAAAGAAAGATAAAAGAAAAAAAAATATAAATAGCGTATTTCATACCTTAATGGTAATATATACCATACATACCTATTTTTTGTAGAAAAATACAAAAGATAGCTATAGAAAATAATATTTTAAAATAATTTTAATTTATAGTAAATATGATATATACCTTTGCAATATGAGCTAAAAGTTCCTTTTTTTTTGTTTATGAGAAGTTAAATTTTGGGTCCACTTGAAATCTTCTTATTTGATTTCAAGAACATAGCTCGATTTTGAAGAAGAGAGACAATTGGGCTTACATGTTTGGGGTGTTTCTCATATGTTTTCGTTGTTTATAGAAAATGATTTTTACTTATCTATGCCATATATCATACTTTATTATAAAAAATGATCATAATTTATTATTTATACGTGTAGTTCACACTTTTTCTACAAAATATATACCAATCCAATAATAGGTAGATTTTGCTATAAAAAGCGCGCTAAAAATAATGCGCCAGATCTGCGTGTGAACCTATCTCCATTAAATTCAAATTTTGAAACGGAAGGAAATCCCATTGCTGCGTAATTCTCTCTTTCTCCATTTATTTTCCACCATTGATAGCCTTTAAAAACTTGAAAGTTTTGAATTCAAATTTGAGTTTTCAAAAATCATTATTTTCTTGGATTGGGTGTTGTTGTAAATAATTCGGAATATGTTTAGGAGTTTATATCTCAATTTTGAGGGGTTTTGGTGAAGATTAGACTTGGTTTTGACTGAATTTCAGATTGAAACTCGTCGAAGAAGAAGAAGAAGACCTATTTCCAGAAACTGTAGTTAAATTGTAGAATTGTAGATAAATTATAGATAATTTGTAGATAAATTATAGATTGGGAAGACTAAAACTTCTACAAGTCTTCTATAATTATGTCGAAAAATGCCAATTATATTACAATTAAAATGAGAATTGGGATATTAAAATTCAATGTATTCAATTTGTTGATAAAATTTCTACAAATAAACTACAAATCACTTTAAGTGTTGTATAAAATTATATTGTTTTAAGAGTATCTAAAAAAATACTACATTTATACTACAATTAAACTACAATCTTATGTAAAAAAAGAAACTATTGACAACAAAATTTTTTCTTCATCTATAAAATTTCTACAAAAAAAATAAATAAACTACAATTGCACCCACACTGTCAACTTTATTGTCTTCTCAATTGAAGATTTATTTCAATATAAATCAAATGCTATCTCTCTATCTACCTTTCTCCTAAAAGAACATCCTTCGATAAGTCTAGTATGACCACCAGTAGGTAAAAATCATGAAGGTAAAAATCACTAAAAGGCCCTTACTCCCACGGATAGCAAAACTTGGAATAGATAAGCTTCATCAAACTCGAAGAACGCCAAGCAGCCAAGGACAAGCATTAAAGAACAATCAGCAATTCTGGTTACGAGACAAACAACAAAGAATAACTAAAAAAATTAATTGAATGGAGGTGGTGAACTTGAGCACGATAAGAACAATGATTGCCCCGCTTACCCATCTAAATTGTAGAATCGTGGGTAACTGATGGAAAATGTGGGTGAGCGGACGAAAATGGGGGAATTAACTGAAGGTATAACGTAGGGGTGGGAGGTGGGAGGAGTAGAGAGGCGTGTAAACTAAAATTGGAGAATATATGCTCCGAAAATCATGCCTATAATAAATGAAGCAATGATTATACTCTTAATTTGAATTATGGTATATAAAGGGTAATTTGGTAATTGTAATTAACACAATCCTTAAACAATGAAAGTAAAGGTTTGGTATATGGTATAAGTATGTATAAATCCCTTATAGAAAAGACACTAAAACATTGAATAGGTAAATAAGTGTAGGAAGGAGGTTGTAAGTAGGGGTGTGCATAGCTTCGGCAAATTCGAAATCCAAATTGAAATTCAAATTTATAAATTTTTTGTTTGGATTTTCGGATTACGAATTGGATTTTGGATTTAATTTTTAAAATTTTTTGAATTTCAGATTATATATTGGGTTTGATACCTCGAATTTTTGGATATATGAAAATTCGAAATTCTTATACTTTATATTTAGTCAATTATTCATATCTCAATAGTAATAAGTTCAATACCGTACCCATTATATATTATATCGTATAATCAATATAAATTACTAAGTTACTTTGAGAATACTTTTTATTTGGACATGATTTTACTATTCCTACTTCTTATTTGCCGTATTAATATCTCAATTTTATTATTTTTGATAATAATTTCATTACTTGAATACTTCATTTGGATGATTGTGGTGAGAATGATGAAATTTTTAGGCAATTTAATATGAGTACTTCATTTGGATATTCTTTTGTGTAAAAAAGAAGAAACATCTCAACTTATTAGCTCAAAACTGAAAATAAAAAATATCCAAACTGACTAATCCGAAACTGAAATTAAAAATATAATCCAATCCGAACTTATTTGAATTGGATTTAAATTGTCATTTCTTCAATTGAAGTTTTCATACGCACTCTAAAGTGCTCGAACACCCACCCCTAATTGGAAGTTGGAACTCGAGACATTCCACTTGGTTTGAACACCCATTGCCGCTGGACTACCTCTCTTGTGTCAAGGGTGTTTAACCTTTATCACATATTCATAAGTTGTAATATTTTTATATATATATATATATACATACATATAAATATAATTTTTCGGCGAAGGGTGTTCGCTTGACCACCTTTAGGACATTATAGTTTCGTCACTGATTATGTTGGAATTAGTTATACTGAGATTATTTTTTATTGACTATTTAGTATGTTGTATTAATTATGAGATTGTCAATTTTACTGCTTTATTCTAGAATGATTACTTAACGCCCCTCGTCCTTGCTAGTATCCCTGTCCCATTAAAGTTAGGTGGGGGAATGGAATTGAAAGAAAGACTGCTTAGTACGATTCCACCCTCTAGTATGCATAAGTTACCCAGTACTATTTTTAATCTAGGGATAACTTATCTCATGAATAGTGACCAAACAAGAGATTGCCGGTATTAAATTTTTATCTCAGAATTATTTGTACTTATCTATCGTACCAAACGAACTCTAAAAGTTTTCCATGATATAAATTGTTAAAGGCAAAACCTCTATTCAGACGAAGATCTGCCGATATTTAGGACTGGTTGTATTGCGCACGTGAGTTTCCTCTCTTTCAACTCAGAGCGAAGTAAGAGATATCGTTAAGTTCCTGACACTGTAATCACGTATTAGGTATTAAGCTTGACAAGTATAAGCATTACATGAAACGAAGGTACTAATCTTTACTTACTATAATAAAATATTATGTTAGTACTAATCCCACAAGAGCGCCCATGGCCTAATAGATAAGGCGATTGACTTGTAATCAAGTGATTGTGGGTTCAATTTCCACTGGACGTGTACTTTTTATGTTTTTAAATTATGTTTATATCTATTGGGTGGCACCAGGATTTGGTGATTGGGAAGTGGGAACCTCTGTTGCGGAACAAACAAGAAAAGAAAACATACTACAGTTTGTCGCGTTTATTGTTAGCCAGACCCTACGATTCCCCTAGTAAGCACGTTTTTGCATATCCAAAAATTGATACCATTTAAAGCGACCAAATTTTTGTAAAGTTTAAAAACATATACGACTTACAATTCTTTATGATGCTTACAGCTAAACTATTGTCAACTACAATAGAGTAAGATTTTTAATGGGAGCACTTTTGCCTTTACAGAATCCGGGAAAACCAGTGTTATAGGACCGTTTAAGGAGGATTGTAATTTGTAATTATGAATTGCCGAAATAAACAGATAATTGTCGATCGAGTTCTTACTTTGTAATCAACTTTTGTGTCTGTTGTCATATTTGGTATACCAATCACGCCCAATTATGCATCTCAATAGATTTAGCGGTTGTTGTAAATATAATATAATTTACAAGTTCGGAATCGAATCCCCCAAGTAATTAACCTATTAATCACAATCACTAATTTCACAAGAATTAAATTAATCAACCTTCAGAAATACTAAATATCGGTTTGAGTGTTTACTAACTAAGAGAAGAGTACTTAAAATGCAGTAATTTATAACTAACGAGCAAATGTTGTAGATAAGATTTGGAAAAGTCTAGGGTTATGATTTCCCCTATTGCTGAATCTCCCTCGCTACGTTTCCTATAAATTCGTCTAAGTATCCTCTACCGATCATGAGTATTTTGGGTGTTGTAGCTCTCTCACAAGCAACTACCATAATTTAGTAGACATATTCTCTCGAACTACGCTAGCTGACACTAATTCACTGCTCAGTATGATTGCACCAGATTTTATTATCTCTAATCCCGCCTTTAGACCCTCCATACTCAAATACGTCAGGAGTAATGTTGTTCAACGACTATCTAAATGTGCACGTGCTCTTGAATAATACACACTAAATATGCACAATTAATTGAGAGCTCATCAATTAACAACAACGAAAATATAGTTGAACAAGTAGAGAAAGATCAGGGACAAATTTATATTAAACGTAGTGAACAAATCATCCTCCAATTGGTTCTATCAAACCCTAGATGAGAAGGTTTCACTACTCATAACCATAATAACAATCATGATAATAATTGAAAGCATTAAAACACAGAGCAAGTATGGAAAAGAAAAATTCTAGCGAGTCGTTGCTTTTAAGTATTCACGTAGCCTTTTTCCACTCCAATAATGTCTAACCCCTAAGAAATTGGTTTAGAACCCATTTATACACGCTGGGGGCGTGTAGGGTTGAAACTACCAAATCCAAACCGAATTTGGAGTAAATCTTCCCTTAGCCGTCTCGCTTGGCACCTGGCGCCAACCTGGACACCGAAATTTTTTCACTTATGTGTTATTCTTCCATTGGCGTTTTGGTTGGTGCCTTGCATCAACCTGTGCATCCAAATCATTCTCTCTCCAAATTCTTTTGTTTTTACTTCACTTTGTATGCAACTTGTCAAATCACTTCAAATTGACTCCTAAACATATAAACACCATTATTAAACTAGTGTCACAAATATTTACACCAAAGTTCACATGACTGAGGTATAATGCAAGACATATTAAATGTGAAAATATAAAATTTTAACCTAACATTACCACCCCACATTTAAGCTCTTGCTCGTCCTTGAGCAGTCTTAAACCTTGCTAACCAAACAATACATGCAGGACATCATACAATGGAGGAACCTTTGGCAATTCAACACACTACACTTATGGCCATGGTTGATATCAACAATTAAGCCCTTCTATACGCATTCATACCTTTTTCAACTTTCACATGCCGGAATATTAGTGTCGAATTAAAAATATTCAAATAACCTGCCCATCACCACCAAAACTCAAAGAATGACTTGCCGCTAATAAGCACTCTCAACTCGTACACTCACCCAACAGTAGATGTTTAATAATGTCATCTATCTGTCATGGAATCATGTGCCTCACTAAAGAATAAGGGAGTATTTCCACACCTTCAAAATATGCATTCGAATAAGGGCATTATATATATGAACAAAGAATCACCTCTCACAAAGAAATTTATATGCATTCTATGGTTGTACCGTATGCTTGTTCCTTGTGTATATCTCCACTAATCTAAGCTTGCAAAGTCTTAGATCAATTAGGTCTTTACGAGTTGTAATGTAGGCTAAGGGACGAGTAAAATACATGTTGTGTATAGTGACTCACCCTCCTAAGCACTTTAACACACTACACATAACATTCCACTACACACTTGTCATGATAAATTCAAGCAATGCCACGAAACCATATATAACTTGGCCTTTTTTCCTTAAGAACAACTCTTCATTCACTATCCTGGATCACGATGAATAGGTGTGTGTGTGTGTGTATATATATATACACATTTTTTTGATTGCCAAACATTTTTTTCTCCAACACTCTTCCTAAATTTTGATTGCCCGACTAATGATCTTTCAAACATACGTGCACCTTTTTGGCCTTTGTTATGGTTCCTCTCAAAAGCTACCCTAACTCTCACTTTAGTCTTCTAGCGACTTACGTGCTTTTGGAGGTAAAGGTTCAACAAAAATTTAATTAAAGAACAAAGTGGGACTCAGTTAGTAGTGTGGGTGCCAAGGAAAAAGCTTATAGGATCAAATGGGATATCTAAGGATTGTTTTTTGTTTATGGTGGCATAGTAGCTCAATGAACAGCCAAAGAACCACCTACATCATCTCCTAAACTCACAAAGCTTACTTATTTCACTTCGACTAACACACATGGAAAGTTCTAGAAAAACCCATAATAGCACATAATGTAATCAACATCTCTTATCACACAACGCACATGACCCTAATCGGTACGGTTCCATTCCAACTCTCAAGTTTAGGCAAGTAATCACAAAATCAAGAAGTATTAAGCAATAAAGCACAACATGAACAATGAGTCAAGTAAATGAGATAAAGCAACACAGATAGGCGATTCAATCATTCACGGTATTAATTTTTATTAAAACATATTAGGAAGATAATTTTCATGCTATGGCCTCACTATGCTAGCACCAAACATGTCAAAATAAACATAAGAGCACTCAAATTTTCTTTCCTCAATTTTTCAAAAATAAAAATTATCCTGTTCAAGTTACATCCCTTAGAAAAGAACCGATGTCAAAAGAAAAAATTAAAGGGAATTATTATCTACGACTAACTAAGAATAAAAAATAAGAAAATATTGTTGGAATTTTTTTCTTATTAACTACACAATTAAAATCAAGAAGCTAGAATCTAAAAAATAAGAAGTTACATTACTACTAGGTACTAACATATAATTACTACCCATCAAAGGAAATTCCACACTTCATACTTAAAAAGTGCAGTGTTCCCAATGCACATACAATAAAAATATAAAGCAGGATGGCGGATAGAAGTAACACCCTGGCTAAGTCGACCCATTCTGGTAGTAGTCGGAGCCTTCTCCGTCTGAATCCCCATCTACCAATCAACGTGCTTGCCCCGATCTATGAGACCGTGAATCACCTGCTGTGCTATCCTCCGCAGAGCTCACAATGGATAAAGACCCATCAACCTCCTCACTAGTCTTGCCCCTATCGAGAGATGGTGGAGTAGTGTTCTGATCCTCAGAAGAGTGGAGCGGGCTGCCCGGTGACAATCCCAAAAGCTTCTTGGTTGACCCCAATAATGGAAAATCCTGGTTCAGCTTCTGCTTCTCTGCCTCTATCACCCCCACCTTTTTCAAAAGCAAGCTCATCGTGCAATACATGTGACATTGTAGGTTGTCATCACGTTCTAGCAATTCGGTTGGTGCCGGCACAATCTCATAAGCTCCCTCATAAATCGGCATCTCCCGCTGTAGTAACAGCTGTGTTAACAGGTCCCCGGAGAAGAACCTTTTGGAGTCATTCAGAAATATGGTAGGGTCATCTAATTGAGCATTAATTGTCCAATATTGACATGATTCCCCATTATCAGAAAATAGATAAAAGAAACCCTCGCTCTCGTGCAATCTAAACAATGCTCGGATGGCATAATACGAGCAAGAACAAAGTTATGCCAGACCTTAGTTGTTCTATTGAAATCAATATGGCACATGTCCCTGTGGGTGCCATTTAGTTGTGAACGAATCCACTTCACCATCGATTTCACTCCACATAATGTTTGACAGATGGTCGGGTAATCTGGACTGGGCACGAACTTTTGAAAAATTTGCGGAATTCGGAGCCCCCAAAAACCCACAAAGATCTTGATATTGCAAGTTGATCCACATACCTCGCACATCGTCTTCATTTTTCTTCCAATGCCAATTAACATATAGTTCTTTCACCATGCTTAAATTAGCTGGCCTGGGGCATTATAATAAAATGGTGCAGCTCCAACTCCTTGATCTGGTCCAAAGGTGGGAAAATGCTTCTCCAAAGATGTGGTGTTGATGCCCATCTTTGAGATATACCGTTCGTATGGTTCAAAGGAGCGGTACCAATTCTCGCATCCTCTCTCTCTACCTGGAGTGATGGACGAGGAACACGAGGCTGCCTTGCTGAAGGCTCCGCTATTTGCTTTCCTTTTTCCAATTTGCGTGAAGCAACCTCACTTTGTTTGAGCTTCTTTGTGGACGGGGCAGTAGTACAAGGATTTGGCGTAGCCATTTCCTTTTTGCAAACTTCACGAGCAATTAGTTCCGACATCTAGGCATTTTCATCTGCGCTTGACGCTGAAGAAAGCAACTGCGTGAGTGTTTTTCAGCCTTTGCTATTTTTGTCTGCTCCTGGTGCCTAACTAGGCGCTGAACTGCTTTTGATTTTTTTTTTGATTAAATGAAAACTAGACAAAAATAAGAAAATTGGGTTGCCTCCCAATAAGCGCTTGATTTAATATCGCGGCACGACGCAGTCAATCGCACTCAATGTTCACTTAACATTTGCGGCTCCTTCAAATGAATCACAGATACAACTTTTTCCTCATCCATGCCAAAGTAGTGTTTCAACCTTTTCCCATTGACTCTAAACCTATTCGTTCCATCCCCAGATTCAATTTCTATAGCTCCACTTGAGAACATTTGCACAACTTTAAATGGTCATGACCATCCAGACTTCAGCTTACCCCAAAATAATATCACTCTTAAGTTGTACAACAACACGATAACTCCGGGTTTGAAAATTCTCTTGAATATTTTTATCGTACATCATCTTCATCGTTTATTTGTACAGCCTAGTGCTTTGAAAAACATGGTAATGGAACTCATAAAATTCATGAAGCTTTGTGACTTTACTCGTATCTGGAGCCTACCAGTCAATATTTAATTGCCTTAAACGCCCAGAAAGTTCTATGTTCTAACTCCACCAGTAAGTGACACGCTTTTCCAAATACCAATTTGTACAGTGACATACCAATCGGAGTTTTAAATACAATAAGACAGGCCCATTTGCATCATCTAATTTTTTTCCCAATCAGTCCGAGTAGCAGTTACAATTTTGGTAAAAACACTCTTAATTTCTCTATTTGGCACCTCCACTTGCCCACTTGTTTGGGATGATACGGAGTAGCAACCTTATGGCGAACGCCACATTTCTCCAACAACTTTGCAAAGGATCGGTTGCAGAAGTGGGTGCCTCTATCACTGATGATCGCTCTTGGAGTGCCAAATTGGGTGAAGATACTTTTTCTTACAAAACTAATAACTCCCTTTGCATCATTTGTTAGGAGTGCCATGATTTTTACTCATTTCGAGACATAGTCCACAGCTACGAGTATGTACTTGTCATATGAAATGACAAATAGCCCCATAAAATCGATTCCATAATCGATTGCATCGCAGATCAGCTCAAATGGTTTCTCCCAGTCGGGTGCAACTGTCATAGGGGCAGACACCAACCTCTTTTTTCATTCCTCAAAATCTACCATATAGTCATCAAAAAACATAAAAGGGCTGATCTTTTTAAAGAAATTTACACAAAGGGTTAGCAATCTTGAAAAATTCTTTTATAAACTGCCTATAGAAACTGGTGTGGCCAAGGAAACTTCTTATTGCCTTGACGGAAATGGGTGGTGGCTACTTTTCTATTACATCAACCTTGTAACAATCTACCCCAATGCCCTTACTTGACTCTAGGTGTCCCAGGACTATACCTTCATGTACCATGAAATGGTACTTTTACGAGTTTAGCACCAGATTACTCTCCATATACCTCTTCAGCACTCTTTTCAGATTCCTATGATAGTGACCAAAGGAGTTGCCCACCACTGAGAAATCATCCATGAAAACTTCCATTATGTCCTCTACCATATCCATGAATATGGACATCATGCACCTTTGGAATGTGGCGGGTGCATTGCATAGAACAAACATAATTCTCTAGTGTCATGCCCCAAACCCGAAGAGGCATGGCCGGCACCCACTGCCATATTTGGCCCGAGTTTACCACTCTATAATTATAAACTCTAGAGGGGTAACGCTCAATATAGGCTGATGAGACCATATTCTGAATCGTCTGAAAATAATGCCTCTCTCATCTATGGGGTAAATATACCCAAAAGCTGATATATAACTATGTAGGCGGACAGAGCCGCCATGAATATCTACTGATGTACAAAATATACAAGACTCGTCTACAAGCCTCTATAGATAACTGAACTATACCATGGTCGGCACAGGGCTTCGAACTACCCATCAAACCTGTATGTATAAAATGGACTCCAAGGTCTAGACCTGGTAATTCCGAGGAAGTGGAGCTTACCAACCAAGCTGATGTTTGACTTTGACCGCTGGGAGGGTCTGTCCAACTATCAGTGAGGACCTGCGGGCATGAAATACAATATCCAAGCAAAAGGGACGTCAATGCGAAATAGTGTACCGAGTATGTAAGGCAATAGAATAACTGAATGCTAAAACTGAATTGATAATATAATAACTGAAAGTAACTAGGAGTCATAGATAATCTGAAGATATGCTTACCTGTTGATACTGACTCAACTCTCTCAATATAGTAAGTAAAACAGCCTGACTCAACTCTCTTAATATTTGCCTGAAGACCAGAGGCTGCTGAGAACTGAGCAAAGTGTTATGCAGGATTTGAATAGACATTTCATCAGCTCTGCAGAACATAAGCAAGTCATCAGCAAAACATACATGAGAAATATTAAGCTTCCTGCACCTAGGATGGAAATTGAAGTTTCCATCCTTATGGAGTTGCTGCAATAGTCTGTTTAAGTATTCCATGGCCAACACAAAAAGATAAGGTGACATAGGATCCCCTTGTCTAATACCCCTCCTAGCATTGAATGGCTTGGTTAGACCACCATTCATTACTAAGGAATATGATACAGAAGAAACACAAGCCATAATCCAATGTGTGAACTTTGCTGGGAAGCCCATATCAGTGAGAATTTGTTTCAAGAAAGGCCATTCTAAGGTATCATAAGCCTTTTGAATAATCATTAGTTAGTTTAAAACAAGACTCTCAATCTTTATAACCTAGAGGTTGTTAGACCTTGCTTTCTCAATGATATTGAACAGTTATAGCGAAAGTTTAGTTCTCTATGGGATTTGACTCTGGACTTTTAGACTTGATTATTGAGGTTAGGTAGAAACCCGTGTTTTAGCCATAGTATTACATTTCAATTGCTGTATTTTTACGTGTGTTTGAGCTCAAATGATAGTTAATTATACTTAGTACGTGTTTTATGCCTGGAAGGAACTGATCCTGAGCTCAAATGATAGTTAATTATACTTAGTACGTGTTAATCTGAAGATATGCTTACCTGTTGATACTGACTCAACTCTCTCAATATAGTAAGTAAAACAGCTATTCAGCCTTATAAGGCTTATGTGACGACCCAAAGGGTCATCACTTAATTTATTCTTTTTTCATGCATTCGAGGCCTTGAAAAAACCTTGCTTCTAATTTTCTCGAGTTGCGTGCATAGTCCGGGTACGTAATCGAAAAGATTTTATGTTTAAATATGTGGAAATTTGATAAATTGTGGCTTTAATATTACTGGAGTTGAATTTGGTCAATATTTTGGGTAAACGGACCTGGACCCGTGAATTGTCGGTTCCTGAAGGGTCCGTAGAAAACTGTGGGACTCTGGCATATTCCGAGAATCAAAATTCGAGGTCCCGAGCCCGAGAGATGAACATTTGAAAAAAATATTTTTCTTAAAATGATATAAATATTTGAAAAGAAAATTAGTTAGAATAAAACATTGGTATCGGGGCCGTATGTTGGTTCCGCCGCCCAGTACAGTTCTTAAATATGGTTAAGTGATTTCTGTGAAATTTTGTCGAAATTGAATGTTGTTCGACGTGTTTCAGACCTAATTATCTAAAGTTAGAAGTTTAAGCAGTTTGAAATGAAAAAAAACGATGATTTTGAGGCTTGATTCACTGATTATGATGTTATTTTGGTGATTTGATTGCAGAGTAAGCATGTAAGACGATTTTGAGATTATATGTATATTTGGTTTGGAGTCCCGAAGGCTCAAGTTAGTTTTGAGCGGGTCCAGGGAGGTCTTTGACGTAAAAGTATCAGGTTGCAGGTTCAGGTATTGCAGGCCTCCATCGCGGCCACGGTCATTTCCACGCGGTTCATGCGGGAAGGTGCACGGCCGCAGTACATTTTTGCCTGATCCGCACCAGTTAGTTTGGATGGCCTTAACTCTAGGTCAACCAGCATGGCTGCGCACCAAATCAGTGCGGTCCGTGCTGGGTGGATTCAGAGAGCCAATTATTCCAGGTCGACCAGCACGGCCAGCCACCAAATCAGTGCGGTCCGCGCTGGTAGGTCCTGAGGGTCATGTTCTTTCCTTTCTCGGCGCGGCCGCGACACATTTATGTGCGGTCCACATCAGCCTTCAGTAAGGTATATATAATTTCGGGATTTTCAGTCATTTTCACTTTTTATATATCCAATACCTAAGAGGCGATTTTCCAAACAACGTTTCTTCTCCAAAACGATTGGTAAGTGATTTCTAACTTAATTTCTTTATTCTTTAACATTGTTTAACATACTTTTAACTTGAATCAAAGATTTTCATAAATGGGAGTTGGGGGTTTTGGTTTGAATTTAGGTCGTCTTACAATTGGGGAGTTGGACCTCAGTTGAGGTATGATTTTTAAACTAATCATATATTTGGACTCATGGGGAATGGGTAACAAGGTTTTGGTTTGTTCAGGGACTCACGAGGTAGCCTAGCTGGCGTTTTCAGGCCTAAGTCCCTTCTATAGTTTTAGTTTGGTTTCTTTGTATCAGGACAAACATTATGTAATTTCATTTCAGACTTGTTTTTAGTACTCTATAGCAGTCCGTGAGCTAGTGACACCAGACTCTGGGTAGAAATGTGTTTTAACTTCCGCATTTTTGTTTTCAGTGATATGCATTTAAAGACTTCAGTTTCATTGAATTGTTTCGCTTTATCTTTATTGTTGTGAATATTAACTAAAAATGTTTAAAGGTTGGCTTGCCTAGCTCCTAATGGTAGGCACCATCACGATTCCTGATGGTGGGAAATCCGAGTTGTGATAAGTTGGTATCAGAGCACTAGGTTACATAGATCTCACAACTCACGGAAAAACTTGGTAGAGTCTGAAGAATCGATACAGAGACGTCTGTATTTATCCATATAGGCTACCGAGTTAGGAAAATTTTCACTTCGTTCATTATTGTCGTCAGAATCTGTTTCTCGAGTACGAATTGTCTTTCTACTCTGTTCTTTTGCAGATGGAAAGAACGCGTGCTTCCTCTTCTATCGTACATCAGCTCGAGCTCCCAACAACAGCTCCTATAAGGGGTAGAGGGCAGGTTCGAGGCCGTGCCAGAAGCCGAGGCCAGGGCAGAGCTCAGCCCCGAGCAGCAGCCCCAGAGATAGAGCCTCAAGTTGACTATGATGAGGAGGTTCCAGCTTCAGCAGCTCCAGTGGACCTAGATCATGTCCCAGAGGGTTTCATAGCCACTCCGGTACTTCATGACGCTTTGGTCCGATTGGTAGTCTTTATGAAGAGCGTCTCTAGAGAGGGTTTGCTTCCTGTAGCACCAGTCACATCTCAGGCTGGGGGAGGATTTCAGACTCCCACTACACGTACTCCGGAGCAGATAGCTCCTCAGGCTCAAGTTCTAGTGGTTCAGCTAGCTCAGCTCACCCGGGTGCTGCAGCTCTGATCGTTGATGGCGAGACGATGTCTGTAGATGCTTTGTAGAGGATTGGTAGGTACACCAAGATCTTCACCACCACATTCAGCGGTGCTTCTACACAGGACCCGCGAGACTTCTTGTTCAGTTGCCATGAGGTTCTCCGGGCTATTTGTATCGTGGAGATCAATGGGGTCAACTTTTCCACCTTTCGACTAGTAGGATCCGCCAAGACTTGGATGAGGGACTATTTTTTATCCAGGCCAGCAGGGTCGCCATCATTGACTTGGGAGCAGTTTGCAGAGTTGTTCTTGGAGAATTTTCTCCCAGTGACTGAGCGAGAGGCTCTACGCAGGTAGTTCGAGCGCCTCCATCAGGGTACTATGATAGTCATGCAGTATGAGACGAATTTTATTGATCTGGCACGCTATGCTATTTTTATACTTCCCACCTAGAGAGAGGGTGCGGTGGTTTATTGATGGGTTGATTCAACTGATCTGTCTCCAAATGGCTATGAGAGCCGAGAGTGATATTGTTTTCAAGAGGCATCCAATGTGGCCCGTAGGATAGAGATGGCACTTGCACTGGGAGGTGGCCAGGGGTCAGATAAGAGGCCTCGTCATTCTGGTAGGTTTAGTGGTACCTCGTCTAGAGGTATGGATTCTTATGGTAGAGGCCATCCTTCGAGGCCCTTTCAGCCAGCATTCCTGGTCTCTCATGGTACTCCAAGCGGTGGTGGTTCTCAGCAGCATTTATTCGGATCAGCAGTCCTTCAGTGCACCACCAGCTCCTATCAGTGCACCACAACTTCAGAGCTTCAGGGGAGGACATAAGGGTAGATAGGGCCAGCAGTCTCAAGAGTCACAGGTATGTTATGGTTGTGGTGACCCAAGTCACATTGTCAGGTTTTTCCCTCGAGCTTCATTTAGTTCGCAGTAGCAGGGTCCTCACCCCATGATTCAGGCATCAGGCGATCCACAGCTTGCCCAGCCAGCTAGAGGTGGGGGTAGGGATCATAGAGGTGGAGGTAGGGACCGTAGAGGTAGAGCTCGGACCGCTAGAGGTAAGGGTTATCCAGTAGCTGAGCATCTCATAGACATGGTTCAAGAAGGTGGGGCCCAGCCCTGGTGTTCTGCTTTGCCATCCAGACCAGAGGCTAAGTCTTCAGATGCTGTGATTACAAGTACTATTCTGGTATGTGATAGAGGTGTTTCAGTGCTATTTGATCCTGGATCTATGTATTCAATTGTGTCGTCCTATTTTGCACCCTTCTTGGTTATGCCTAGTGATGCCTTGAGTGTTCCTGTTTATATATCTACACCGATGGTTGATTCTATAGTGGTCGACCGAGTGCATAATTCCTGTGTAGTTTTATTTGAGGGTCTTGAGACCCGTGTTGATTTATTGCTCCTAGACATGGTGGACTTCGACGTTATATTGAGGATGGATTGGTTGTCCATGTATCATGCTATATTGGATTGTCACTCCAAGACCGTGACCTTGGCTTTTCTAGATTTGCCCCGACTAGAGTGGAGAGGGACCCAGGTCATGCCACCCGCAACTTTATTTCATATGATAAGGCTCGACGCATGGTCGAGAAAGGGTGTCTAGCTTATCTAGCGTATGTTCGCGACTTCAACGCAGAGGTTCCTTCTATAGATTCTGTTTCTATTATTCAGGAGTTCCCTAAGGTTTTCCTTCAGACTTGCCGGGTATGCCGCTGGATAGGGATATTGATTTTTGTATGGATCTGGCTTCGGGCACGCAACCCATTTCCATTTCACCGTATCGCATGGCCCCGCCAGAGTTGAAAGAGTTAGAGGAGAAGCTGTAAGATTTGCTTGATAAGGGTTTCATTTGACCCAGTGTATCGCCTTAGGGTGCACCAATGCTATTTGTGAAGAAAAAGGACAACTCGATGAGGATGTGCATTGATTACCAGCAGTTGAACAAGGTGCCAATAAATAACAAGTATCCACTGCCGAGGATCGACGATTTATTCAACCAGCTTCAGGGTGCAAGGGTGTTTTCTAAGATAGATTTGAGGTCTGGTTACCATCAATGGAGGATTAGGGCGTCTGATGTCCCTAAGATGGCATTTCGTACTCATTATGTGCATTATGAGTTATTGGCCATGTCATTAGGTTGACCAATGCCCCAGCAACATTTATGGAGTTAATGAACAGAGTGTTCAGGCCTTATTTGGATTTGTTCGTGATTGTTTTCATTGATGATATTCTGCTATAATGCCGTAGTCAGGAGGAGCATGAACAGCACCTCAGAGTGTTTCTTCAGACTCTGAAGGATAGTTAGTTATACGCCAAGTTTATGAAGTGCGAGTTCTATTTCAGTTCTATCGCATTTCTAAGTCACGTTAATTCAGCAACGGGTATTCATGTGGGCCCGAAGAAGATTGAGGCAGTCAAGAACTGGCCTCGACCAGCATCAGCTACAGAGATCCTGAGTTTCTTGGGATTAGAAGGTTACTACCATCGGTTCATGGAGGGGTTTTCATCCATTGCATACCTGATGACCAGGCTGACCCAGAAGGGTGCCCAGTTCAGGTGGTCAGAAGAGTGTGCGGCGAGCTTTCAGAAGCTCAAGACAGCTCTGACTACGGCACTGGTATTGGTTTTGCCTACGGGATCAGGGCGTTATACCATTTATTGTGATGCTTCCCGTATTGGGCTTGGTGCAGTATTGATGCAGAATGGCAGAGTTATTGCATATGCCTCGAGGTGGTTGAAGATCCACGAGAAGAATTATCCAGTCCATGATCTAGAGTTGGCAGCCATTGTTCATGCTTTGAAGATTTAGAGGCATTATCTATTGGTGTAACGTGTGAGGTTTTCACGGATCACAAGACCCTTGAGTACCTGTTCAAGCAAAAAGAGTTAAATTTGAGGTAGGGGAGGTGGTTGGAGTTGTTGAAAGACTATGATGCTACTATCTTATACCACTTGGGGAAGGCCAATGTGGTGGCTGATGCATTGAGTAGGAAGTCCGCCAGCATGAGTAGTCTTGCGTATATCACGGTCAACCAGATACAACTTGCTTTTGACATTCAGGACTTGGCCAATTGATTTGTCAGGTTGGATATTTCTAAGCTTAGTAAGGTGTTAGCTTGGACGGTATTCAGTCTTCGTCGTTGGAGCGTATCCGGGAGTGGCAGTTTGATGATCCACATTTGTGTGTCCTGAGAGACACAGTGCAGCGTGAAGGTGCCAAGAAATGACACTGGGGGATGATTATGTAATGAGATTGCAGGGGCGAGGTTCTGTGCCCAATGTTGATGGTATTCGGGAGTTGATCTTAGCGGAGGCCCATAGTTTTCGGTATTCTATTTATCCAGGCACTGCGAAAATATATCAGGATTGGAGACATCACTATTGGTGGCGCATAATAAAGAAAGATATTGTTGCATATGTGGCTCGTTGTTTGAACTGTCGGCAAGTTAAGAACGAGCATCAGAGGCCCGATGGTTTATTTCAGAGGATTCAGCTTCCCGAGTGGAACTGGAAGAGGATTACTATGGATTTTGTACTAGACTTCCAATGACTCAGAAGAAGTTTGACGCTATATGGGTCATTGTTGATAGGCTGACCAAGTCAACGCACTTATTCTTGTTGCAGCTACTTATTCTTCAGAGAGTTTAGCCGAGCTCTACATCAGAGATATTTTTCACCTTCATGGGGTGCCAGTATCTATCATTTTAGACCGGGGTACGCAGTTTACCTCGTGCTTCTGGAGACCAGTCCAGCAGGAGCTGGGCACCCAGGTTACATTGAGCACAACATTTCATCCTCAGACGGACGGACAGTCCGAGCGGACGATTCAGATATTTGAGGATATGCTCCGAGCCTATGTCATTGATTTTAGAGGCTCGTGGAACCAGTTCTTGCCTTTAGCAGAGTTTTCCTACAATAACAACTACCATTCCTGCATTCAGATGGCTTCGTATAAGGCGTTGTATGGTAGGCAATGTCGGTCTCCAGTTGGATGGTTTGAGCCGGTAGAGGCTCGATTATTGGGTAAATATCTAGTTCATAAGGCCTTGGATAAGGTCAAGATCATTCAGTACAGACTTCGGACAGCTCAGTCCAGGCAGATGAGATATGTAGACCGCAAGGTCAAAGATGTTGCTTTCATGGTTGGGAGCGAGTGTTGCTCCATGTATCACCTATGAAGGGCGTGATGAGATTTGGGAAGAAGGGAAAGCTTATCCCTTGGGTCATCGGTCCATTTGAGATTCTTGATCGTGTGGGAGAGGTGGCTTATAAACTGGCCTTGACACCTAGTTTGTCTAGTGTTCCATGTATCCATGCTCCGGAAGTATCACGACGATTCATCGCACGTGTTAGATTTCGGCACTGTCCAATTGGACAAGGATCTGTCTTATGAGGAGGAACTTGTCGCTATTTTAGACTGGCAGATTCAACAGTTGAGGTCGAAGAGCTTTCCTTCATTGTGTGTCCAGTATAGAGGTCATCCTTCTGAGGCGTCAATCTTGGAGTCTGAGTCTGATATGCAGAACCATTATCCTCAACTATTTCACGACTCAGGTACTTCTTTCTTTTGTCCATTCGAGGACAAACGGTTGTTTTAGAGGTGGAGAATGTGACGACCGAAAGGTTCATCAGTGGATTTCTTCCTTTTCTGTGCATTCGATACCTTGAATAAAAACTCGCTTCTAGTTGCCTCGAGTAGCATGCATAGTCCAGGCGCATAGCCATATTTTGGGTAAACAGACCTGGACCCGTGAATTGACGGTCCCGGAGGGTCCGTAGGAAAATATGGGACTCAGATATATTCTCGATATCGAAATCCCAGGTCCCGAGCCCGAGAGATGAATTTTTTTGAATGAAATTGTTTTTCTGGAAATGATATAAAAATTTGAAAAGAAAATGAGTTAGAAAAAAAACAATGGTATCAGGGCCATATGTTGGTTTCGGCGCCCAGTACGGGTCTTAAATATGGTTAAGCGCTTTTTGTGAAATTTGATCAAAATCGGAGGTCGTTTGACGCGTTTTGGACCTAATTATCTAAAGTTAGAAGTTTAAGCAGTTTGAAATGAAACAAAATGATGATTTTGAGGCTTGATTCACTGATTATGATGTTATTTTGGCGATTTGATCACACGAGTAAGCCCGTAAGATGATTTTGAGATTATATGTATATTTAGTTTGGACCCTCGATTTCTCGTGTGAGTTTTTAGTGGGGCCTGGAAGGTCTTAGACTTTTAAGTATCAGGTTGCAGGTTGAGGTATTGCAGGCCCCCAGAGTGGACTTGGTTATTTCCGCACGGTCCGCGCCAGAAGGCGCGCAGCCATAGTGCATTTCCATTTGGTCCGTGCCAGTTAGTTCAGATGGCCTTAACTCTAGGTCAACCAGCACGGCCGCGCACCAAGTCAGTTTGGTCCGTGCTGGGTGGGTTATGAGAGCCGGTTATTCTAGGCGGACCAGCGCGGCCGCGCACCAAATCAGTGTGGTCCGCTCTGGGTATGTCCAGAGGGTCATGTTCTTTTCTTCCTCGGTGCGGTCATGGTACATTTATGTGTGTCCGCGCCAGCCTTCAATAAGGTACATATAAGTTAGGGATTTTCAGCCATTTTTCACTTTTCAAAAACCCAAAACCTAAGAGGCATTTTTCAAAACAACTTTTCTTCTCCAAAATGATTGGTAAGTGATTTTTCTAATTTAATTTCTTTATTCCTTAACATCATTTAACATGATTTTAACTTGAATCAAATATTTTCATAAATCGAAGTTGGGGGTTTTGGTTAGAACTTAGGTCTTCTTAAACTTGGGAGTTGGACCTCGGTTGCGGTTTGATTTCAAAACTAATCATATATTTGGATTCAGAGGGGAATGGGTAATCGGGTTTTGGTCCTAAACTCGGGTTTTGACCATGTGGGCCCAGGGTATTTTTGGGAAACTTTGCGAAATTCATTTTTCATGCCTTCAATTGATTCGAGTAGCATTTGTTAACACATTCTAGTAATTTGTGACTAGATTCGAGTGGTTTTGTGGTGAATTCGAGGGATAAAGCTATAATAAAGGCTTGAGTTGAGTTTGGAGCATTCAAGGTAAGTGTTTGATCTAATTTTGGCCTGAGGGAATATGATATAAATTGCTAATTGCTATATGTGGAGTACGGTGTATAGGCATGGTGACGAGTATCTATGCACCGGAGTCTAGCATGATCGCGAGTCTTGGTTGTTCTTATTTGGATTTTCTTAATACCTCTTCCTTATTAAATTTATAAGTTTCATATGACGTGGAAGGTTTGAGGAAGAATTATGAATTGTACATTCTTGGAGCGTTTGCTCGAATGCGAATATGATAATTGAGGAAGATTAAACAAAAGAGGAAGTGTTGTAATTATTCCCTTCCCGAGACTTATTTGTTGTTTTGTTCTCCCTTTCCGGAATATTTAATACTTTTGTTTAACCCCTCACGCTGATTGGTTGGGACTATTGATTTGGTGAGGAAGAGTGTTTATGCATGAAGGATCATTCCTTGCCATGTTTTGAATAATTATGCACAAAGGGTCATTCCGTGCCATGTTTTGACTACTTAAGCACGAAGGATCATTCCGTTCCATGCTTTTAATATTATGCACGAAGGGTCATTCCGTGCCATGTTTTGAGTAATTAAGCATGAAGGGTCATTCCGTGCTTTGGTATGAGAGTTATGAGAGGAGAAGCACAAAGGGTAATGCCGTGCACTTTATTTGATTGCTTTGGGTGAGTTGAGGGTAAAAGCACGAAGGTTGGTGCCATGAAGTTGATGATTTATCTGTTCTCCTTAATCGTTGTTATTGTACTGTTCCTTTTCCTTATCTGTTGATTCTATACCTGAATTGCTGCATCCCAATAGCATGCTCCCTCCCTCTTAGCTGTTTAAATTCTATATATTTTCTTGCTATTGTATATATATCTGCACAGGTTGTTTTCAGTAGGTCCTGTCTAGCCTCGTCACTACTTCGCCGGGGTTAGGACAGGCACTTACTAGCACATAGGGTCGGTTGTACTGATGCTACACTCTGTGCATCTTTTTGCACAGATCAGGGAGAAACTTTTAGACCGCAACAACAGTATTGAGCGGGAGCTATCTTCAGTCAAGGGACTCACGAGGTCGCCTAGCTGGCGTTCGCAGGCCGAAGTCCCTTCTATGTTTTTAGTTTATTTTCTTTGTGTCGATACAAACATTATGTAATTTCATTCCAGACTTGTTTTCAGTACTCTATAGCAATCTGTGAGCTAGTGACACTAGACTCTGGGTAGAAATGTGTTTCAACTTTCGCATTTTTCTTTTCAGTGATATGAGTTTAAAGACTTCTGGTTCAATTAATTGTTTCGTTTTATCTTTATTGTTGTGAATATTAACTCAAAAGGTTTAATGGTTGGCTTTCCAATCTCCTAATGGTAGGTGACATCATGACTCCGATGGTGGGATATTCGGGTCGTGACAGCTTAGTATATATAACTGCTCTACCGTAGTAGGCTTGCTCATAGGTGCTAGACTATACTAACCTCTGTATCTATGTCATTCTAGGCTCGCTCATAGGCGATCGAACACAGTAGGCTCGGTATGTAACTCACCATCTGATTAGAGGTTTTCCCAATAGGGGCCTGCCCATATTATAGCTTGATGGTGGTAAAAATACTATAATACTATATTTATAGACTCTCTACTCTCATGGCTGAAAGAAGACAAAGCTAAACTGAATATGAAGTCACAATAAGGGAGAATGTTGTAACTTATGAGTCTAGAAAAATGTACATAAATTCAGGAATATGAACTTCTCTTTATGTATCTTTATCAAACATATGTAGTTACTGGATCATGGCAAAATGAAAGAAAGGTTTAGCCATAAAATAACTTAACTCTATTGAGTCCTCAATACCTTCCAAGGAATTCTTCAAACAATTCAACTCAATCTACCACATCATAAGGAGATTCAAAATTAGTGTTGAATAAAGGCTAAGTCCGCAACTTAAGCTAGTAGCTGGTTTACATATATTTGGGCAGCATCTCCCCTGTAACAAAACCCTACTCCAATACCATATACCAAGAACACCAAGAACAAAACAATAACAACATCTATGCATCATTTTCCAACCTTATATCCATCACAATATATCACAAAATAGCGTACACACCCTAATAACTTCATACATAAAACGACAAAAAAAGTAGTGTCAAACAACCTAAAAATGTAACGTTGAATGACCAGCCCACCATTTTGTCATTATGTGGTGTTTCTTCATACCTTTTATCCTCTAAAACTCCATAAAATATCAGGAAGATTGACAGCCCAAGACGAAACAACACACAAAATAGTCCATTACAAGTCGAATAACTCGAACTCACGGCTTCCGATCACCTTCCTGTGAGTTTTAACTATTAGAAAATAAATTTATCAACCTTACTTGATATTTAAATCTTAAATATAGAAAGTATACATTATTTAGCTATGGAGACCTTCAAAAACTCAAATTACAAAGAAAAATAGAGGCGATATAGTGATACTTAGCCTACCTTAAGGTAGGAGGTGATTGAAAAAGGGGAAGCCGGTCCCCTTACATAGCCATAATAGTAAGTTTTTTCGAAGTAGCTGAACAATTGAATCGGCTCATTCTAGTGTTATCGCTTCTTGATTTCGTACCGGGGATGTTAAATTCTAAGAAACCCTTGTGGAGACCTTGCAAATAAGTTTAATGGTCCTATTCTTGTCGTGGTATGTGAATAGTGAAGAAAGAGATGACATAGGGCCTATATATATATATATATATATATATATATCTTTTTTTGAAAAGTCAAAGAGGTGCTAGCTTGGCACTCTATTATTGGATCTTATTCAGACGCTTGTATCTTCTTATCCGGATGTCGTATGAAGCAACGGCTAAGAGAGTTAGAAAAAACATTACAAGACCTTAGAATTGGTATATAATATGTCCCCCAAAAGACCTCATATAACACACGAAATGTATTGCATAAAAGCTTTAGTGACAGACCTACTTGTCACTTATGCAATCTACGCAGTCTCGCGAATTTGAAAATACCTCTTTACTCCTATGTTGTATTGATGAACGGTTTAATGTGTTAGAAAATAAAATCATAGATATTCAATTTCATAGGTAGATCATCCCCTAATTCCACGTATATTAGGAGAAAATCTCATCTACATTTGACCTAAAGTTCAGCATATTTATGAATGTAACTTGTGATGATCTTTGCCAACTTTTGTTCCACAACTCACTTGACTTCAAAAAATAACATACGACAATAATAAGACAAAAATAACTCATAACATAACCTCCTTATCATTTTGAGAACCCTAGTGTCACCCCAAAACTACATGTTATAACATTCCCAACTTATCGACTTTTGGCAATACTTATTTTCTTCAATTGGTTTAACTTCTAAGCCTTCCACCTCTTGGTACTTGCAGTCCATGATCTTAAATATTTGTAATCTCTAAGTTAACACAATTAAATTACTTTATGTACTTTCAATGATGATCTCATTTCAGAGCTTATGTCAATTAACTTTACTCTCACATACGAAACTAGGAGGTGTAATATCCGGAAAGCGTAGATGCCATATGGACAGGTGAATAACGTTTTCTCTCTATACTTCGAGGCAACAGAGATCTGATTATACCCCGAGTATCCATCCATGAAGTGAAAGTGGGACATCCCTACCAATCTATCTAACATCTGATCAATGAATGACAGGGGAAAATGATCTTTTCGGATGGACTTGTTCAATCTTCTTTAGTCTACACAAATTCGACATCCCATGACAGTTCTTGTTGAGATCAACTCAATGTTCTTGTTTTGCACTATAGTCATTCCGCTTTTCTTTGGCACATACTGAACTAGTAACCCAATTTCTGTCAGAGATGGGAATCATGATTCCTGCATCTAACCACTTGATCACATCCTTCTTCACAACATCATTCATGTTTGGGTTCAGCCTTCTTTTATATTCTCTAGAAGGCCTACTGTGGTGGCTCTTCGATCGATGGATTAGCTGGAGGTGTATTTCTTTCTTCTAAGTGTTAAGACTCGAATGTGAGCTCTCATATGTAGTACCCTTAGCCTTCAAGATCAAAAAACCCATTCCGCCAAGTCCTCACCATTTACTCTTTTAATTTCATGGGGCAAGCTACTAGAGGGTCTTTTCAATAAGTGCCTAATCAGCTTCCTCCATGATCAAATCCACAACTTCTATAAAAGAGCAATTTGCAAACTCACTGGGTCACCGTATAGGCATTTTCATATTAAATGTTATTTCCACTATTTAGATTCATTTTTAGCTCCCCAGTTTCACAATCAATCAGAGCACTTCATGTGGCCACGAACGGCCTTCCCAAAATTATGGGAATCTCCTCATCAACCTGCCCGTCCAAAATGACAAAATCTACTGAAAACACAAACTTTTCAACTTGTATAAGTACATCGTCATGTATACCTGATGGTGTTTTCATCATTCGGTCAGCTAGTTGTAGTAACATAGATGTGGGCCTTGCCCTTTCAATGCCTAACCTTTTATAAATAGCCAACAATATCAGATTTATGCTCGCTCCCAAATCACACAATGCTTTGGCGAATGCATAGCTATCTACTAATGGTGCATGGATTTGTGAAGCTTCCAGGCTCGGATAGGTTCTCCGCTATTGGTCTTGTCACAATAGCATTACATGTCTGAGTCAATGTCACATTTTAAAGTCTTGAAAGTCGAACTTGTGAGTCCTTCATTATTTTTGCATAATCGGGCATCTCCCTCAAAGTATCAATTAAAGTAATGTTTACCTAAATTTGCTTTAATGTTTCCATGATTATTTTGTGTTTCTCATCCTTCTGATATTTAGCCAACCTATGTGAGAAGGGTACTGGAGGTCGCTTACTTCCTGTGACTTGAGATAGATCCTGCCCGGTATTGTTTCTAATACCTTCTCTTGCATTTTCTCAGACTCCTTTACAACCTCTTTTTCTTTGCTTGTTTCCTCTTGTGGATGTTGTACTATTGCATCTATTAACCCCTTTGAATTGTCCACCTTCTCTTGCATTTTTCCATTTGACCCAATAATTTGTTGCAGTATTAATTTAATTGCAGACAATCCATCATCTTGTCTCACTATCTGTTATTGTTAAAGCTGTTGACAAGCCAGCTGTTGATTTTCCTGATTGTATCCATGTTGCCTTTTTGTAGGGCACAACTTGATCTTATGGTCGCATAACTCCATAATTATTGTTCTTATTGTACTGCGGTTGTGCTGGTCTATATTGCTGCCCCCAATTCTGGCCACCTTGCCTCTGGCCTCCATAGTTGCCCACATATTTCATATTCTCCTGATAGTTCTAGGTATCACTTTCACAACTCCACGAGCACACATATAGTTAGTTAATGCATGGGGTACATAATTACTCATTAGTCGTGTCAACTACATGAACCTGCTGTTGGTCTGATTCATCAATCTTCTTGGTGAGGATACTTATTTGCGTCATCAAAGTGGCCATATTCTCGATTATGGAGTTGTTTGGGTCCAAAGCTACTCAGTGAACTACAGGGATAATTGTAGTGTCTCTTGTCATCCATCCTAAGTTTTGAGCTAATTTATCTAGTGGGACCTTACACTCTCTAAATGATTTTCTCAAAATGTTCCACATTTGAAGCATCAACGTTGGCTTTCAAGCTATCTCCCAATCCCATGTAAAACCTTTGTCCCAACATTTGGTCTGGAATGCCATGATGTGGACACTTAACAACATACCTGAAGCTTAATATCTCATCAACTTGCTTGTCAATATTATTGGGTGGGGAAAACTTATTCAAAAACTATTGACTAATTCCTCTCAAATGGTGATGGAGTTTATGGGGAGTGAATTAAGACAAGTTTGAGCTTTCCAGTCACCTAGTATGCAAATAATAACAGTCTGATTGCTTCCAGTGTCACATTCGATTGCCTTTGAGTGACACAAATCAGCAAAAAGTTTTTCAGATGCTGTTGTGGATCTTCAATGTAAGACCTGGAGAACACTCCCTTGTTCTGAAGCATATATAGCATGCTGTTTGTGATTTAAAATGACATGAGGGACTGCAATTATGGTTATTGATTTTCAGAGATGGGTTGTGCCCAATCATACAAGGCCTCTTCTGGCACAAGAGGTGCCACACTTTGATTGTTCGGATCATTCACATTGTTTCCGTTGTTCTACTCAGCAGTGACGTCCCCCATTTCTAGTTCGATATGTTTTGTTAGGTTTTTTGTCGCTTGTCCTTTTTGTTTGCACGATTTAATGCCTTGAAGGCTTTCTCGGATTCGGTAATGCTTCAAACAATTCACCGGTTCTTGAGGAATTTCTAGGCATGCACATTATACACAAGACGTGATACGTAAGAATTTCAATATAATGAATTTAAAATGAAGAAATTTTACTAAACATAGAATCCCAGTAATTCTTATAGCTATATTAATAGCACTATTAATTCCCGGTAATGGTATCAAAATTTGATCACGCCCAGCTATACCTCCTAAGAGGTGTATCGGTCATTGTAAATATAATACGGTTTACAAGTCTGGAGTAGAATCCCATAGGGAATTAACCTATTAATCATACCATTAATTTCACAAGAATTCAAGTAATCAACATTCAAAAATACTAAATATCGAATTGAGTGCTTACTAACTAAGAGAAGAGTACTTAAAATGTAGTAATTTATAACTAACACAGAAAATGCTATAGACAAGATTTGTAAAAGTCCAGGGTTATGATTTTCCCTATTGTCCGAATTTCCCCCGCTACATTTCCTATAAATTTGCTTAAATATCCTCTACCTATGGTGAGCACTTCGGGTGTCGTAGCTCTCTCTCGTGCAACTACCACAATTGTCTAGACATATTTTTTCGAACTACATTAGTTAGCACTAATTCACCGCTCATTATTATCGCACCAAGGTTTCGTTATCTCTAGTCCCGTATTTAAACCGTCCATTTTAATCTCTCAAATATATTAGGAGTGATATTGTTCAACGCCTACCTAAATATACACTCTCTCTTGAGTTATACACGCTAAATAGGAACAGTTAATTGAGGGTTCTTCAATTAACAACAACGAAAATATAGTTGAACAAGTAGAGAAAGATCACTGACAAATTTATATTAAACGTATTGAACAAATCATCCTCCAATATATTCCATCAAATCCTAGATGGGAAGGTTTAGCTACTCATAACCATGCTAACAATCATGATAATAATTGAAAGCATTAAAATAAAGATTAAGGAAGTATGGAAGAGAAAAACTCTTGCGATTCGTTGCTTCTAAGTGCTCCCACAACCTTTTTACCCTCCAATAATGACTAACCCTTAAGAAATAGGTATAGAACCCTTTTTATACATGTTGGGGGCGTGTAGGGTCTAAACTACTAATTACTAGCCGAATTAGGACAAAATCTGCCCTTAGCCGTCTCGCTTGGGGCTTGGCGCCAACTTGGACACCGAAATTTTACACTTCTGTGTTATTCTGCAATTGGAGTTTTAGTTGGTGCCTGGAACCAACCTGGGCACCAAAATCATACTCCCTCCAAATTCTTCTATTTTTGCTTCACTTTGCATGCAAGCCTGCCAAATATCTTCAAAGTAACTCCTACACATATAAATACCATTATTAAGCTCGAGTCACAAATAGGTACACCAAGTTCACAAGATTGAGGTATAGTACAAGAAAAATTATATGTAAAAACACGAGTTTTTAGCCTAACATCATATAACCAGGAGTCATCGTTAGCTGCAGTTGTATAGGGTAAAATTTGGCTCTCAACGTCCACACACCAAGTGGGAACGTCCATTATGATAAGGTGGATCTGAGTGAGGTCACGACCCAGCCGGTAAAGTAAAGGCGACGCCGTTTAGGGTCTTGCTTCTTTACTGAGTGGAAGCCACCAACTTTTGTACTTTTTGATTATTTCGAGGAAAGTCTCCTACTATATAAAGGAGACCTTCACATTGTAATAGGCATCATGATTATTATTCTCGAGTAATACAACTTCTCTCTCTACCTCTATCTCTTTCCTGGCCTCCAACTATTGCTTCTTTGTTAAGCTAAATTTATTTTCTTCACACCTTCAGATCTACAAACATCTTAACACAGTAATCATCTCCATGGCTCATTATATTTGATAACGATTTACCCTTATCCATTTTTGATTGTATTTAAGTTTATAAAGTGTGTATATAACCTTTGAGCCAAACAGCAATCTTATAAAATGTTTCGTGAATATTGAGAAACAGTGAAATAAAGTTTCTTTTCTTCTGATAATTTAATCAAGAATATCTTCTTTATGTAATGAATGGCTTATTATTTAGATATTGATGTACGTTTTAAATTTAAGCCACTCGCAGAAAAATAGAAGTTTAATACTCTACCTCTACTAGTAACATTAAGACAGACACAGTATCACCGGCACGGGGAGAATTAAATGGAAAGAGGTAACGGTAGGTGCACCCTTACCAAAACATACACGCCTTAATTAAGGTAGAGAACACTCTAAGCACCACATTTCTCTATCCGCATTCCCAATCACATCTTCCTGTGCATTTCGCATAACCCACTTATTTTGCTTAGCAAAAGAGTCCAGAACAACAAGAAAATCATAATTCTAAATATACTATGGAGTCTCCAAAAGTATTCCTGCTTTACTTCGTTGTCATCTTTCTCACAATGAGCAAGAATGCAGTTATTGTCGAAGCAGAAGCGAACAAACATGGGTTAAATCTGGTGAATGAGGATTTTGAGTCTTTATACGAAGGCGAACTTGGAGTAGAAAACCGGAGATCCCTATTCTGGCACAGGAATTTCAAGTACTACATTTCGTATGGGGCGTTGTCCGCCAACAGAATACCTTGCCCGCCGCGCTCTGGTAGGTCATACTACACTCACCACTGTTTCAGTGCTCATGGTCCAGCTCACCCTTACACTAGAGGTTGCTCTGCTATCACTCGTTGTCGTAGATGAACAATTACCATCTCTTTATAGTTTGTGATCCCTTTCCATTTTCTAAAATTGAGTTGGGGGCAGTCGATTAATTTCTTGATGGTTTCTTTTTTAGCTTATTTAAATGTATGTGTTTGCTTATTTAGTGCATCTGTAAGCTTTTATAGTTGTGTACACTCTGCTGCTTGTCGACTGTTTTTTTTTTATTTTTTATTTAGGCATATTTTTCAGTGTACGCTGCATTGTGACATAATGTGTTCATTTGTGTGTTTAGCTAGCAAGATCAATCGACTAATAACCTTTTTTAGCAAGTTATGAAGCTGTCTAATTTTCTGCAGCAAGTTAAAGTTGTGTTGTGCCTAAAAAAAAGCATTTTTTGGGGAAATTGTGGTGGGTTGGTAGTGATCTCCCTGTTTATTACATACATATATATATGGTTTGACTCTGAAGTAGCATATGCTGCCAAGCCATTTAAAATGTAATTGCGGATAACTTTGTAACATGATATACCAGGTCAAATTACTGATTGTGTAAAAAGTTAATTACCCCTACTTGAATCCATAACTAATTATCTGCTCGCGTAGCGCTGCAGCATAAGATTTGCAACTTCTTTGATAATGGTGTATGGTATACTCCAGTCAAATGAAGAAGTAGAAGACGGGTAATTGTAGATGTTTGTTGGCCAACTTAAGTCAATACCAGTCCTGATAATTGCAGCTCTACCCTACCAATAGAACTGCATTTAACACCTGCGCGGCTCTATATTCATTACAACCCTACTTACACATTATGATGCAAACTTGGGTTTCCCAAGTCCCAACTACTTCCATCTTTATATCATATGACATAAATACGGTGTTGGCAAAATCCAATACAGAATGTCTTGAGGGGCATTGTTGGATGAATTGACTTATAGTTAAAAGAAAATAATTATCTATTCATATTATTCATTAAAAAATGAGTAGGATAATGAACTTTTTTAAAACATGTAAAATATCGATAAGAACCATATTATGCACTTAGAAAATAGATAACTAATGAATTTAAATTTTACGTCTCAAATTGGAGGTTCCTCAAGTTCGAGAGATCAAGAATTCTCCTAACAATGATTATATTCAAGACCCCATGGATAATAAAGATATCCATATTATCCGCCGGTTAACCTGTTTTTATCCATATTAAATATGGGTCGAGTCGGATAATTTCTCTATTTTTTCATTACCCGTTCTCGATCCGACCCGCTCATTTGCAGCCCCTAGTCATAATACACCATTCAATCTAACTCTTGCCAATTGTCTTTATTCTTGTTCATATAGATTTTATTTATAACAAAACAACAAGTAGGAAATTCAAAATCAAGTTTATGTTAATAGATCTTTGTTAATGTATTGGGAAAAATTGAGTGATATAAAAGAGATGACGCGTCATGATACGTAGACTGGTCAAATGGCCAAAGAGTTATAATTAGCCAAGAGGCACGAGCAGCAACGAATACGAGCAAAGATAACAGAAGAGGCACGGACAGTTATTCAAATATTTCAGCGTCTGTACCTATTCAAGACATTTAAAGTTCAAGAATCAAGAAGAATCAAGGGAATGAATCTGACAGCACATGAGAGTCCAAATATAGTATTTAATTGGTATTAAATATTGAAAACGTTAGAGAATATGTATTTAATGTAATAATTCTATAACGTAGCATTTAATGTCATTAATTGCTCATACTAGCCTTGTTATGACAAAGGTAAGGCACATATCCCCAAAATAACAATAAAAGGGAGATGAGTAAATAATTGTAAGGACACGAAACACTATCTGAATATACTTCGATTTACTTGCTTTACTTCTAATTGTACTACTTCCAATAAAAATTACTTTCTTTATATATTCTTTTGATTATTAGTAACCCGTATTCTTCTAAATTCTAACTTTAACTAAAATTCAATTTTTGAAAAATAAATTGTTTCCGTTACCGAAAATCTGATAATCTATTCTCTTTTAGTTGAACTTTCATTGTTGATTCCACAATGTCGAAGAACAATGAAAACATTCAATAAACCAAACAAACCAACAACTTCAGGGAGATCTGCAGGATAATAACGCACTGATTGCTTCTCCATGAGGTTCTCCATGGCAATATCGTGAAGGCACTCCTAAGGGATTATCTCATGCAAATGGACAGGCTCAGTTTGAAAACGTTGAAGCTATGGATGAGGCTTTGCTAAAAGTTATTGCTTCACATGCCAATAAAGTTGTTCATGCTCTAGTTAACCGGTTACCTGCTGCACCACCCACACCTACACCAAATAACAACATATTGGAGAATCCTCGTTCCAGGCTTGCTAATTCAGGAAATGGTGGAACCCCCGGTGAATCACATGAGTGAGAATCAAGTAATTTAGTTAATTATCATTTGCAAAACTTAATACTAACATCGCAGAAAGAGCTCAAGGAGCAAAATGACCGCATAGAGAAAATACCTAGAGTGCCGCCTATAATCAAAGGGGTAGATATAGATAAATATTCACAACAACCCTAGAAGACAAGTGTTGCTCTCCTCCCAATTACAAAGAAGTTCAAAATGCCAGATATCCCAAAATACGATGGAACAACAGACCCACGAGACTATATGACTGCATTCACAACAGGCGTAAAGGGCCGTGATTTGACCAAGCAAGAGATTGAATCAGTATTAGTCAAAAAATTTGGAGAAACGCTCACCAAGGGTGCCTTGACATGGTATTCTCCTTTAACCAAAAACTCAATAAATCTTTTTGTTGAGCTTGCAGATTCTTTCATCAAAGCACACTCAGGAGCTCAAGAAGTCGAAAAAAAGATGGAAGATATTTTCGAAATCAAGAAAGGGAATTCAGAAATGCTTAGAGATTTCGTAGATAGATTCCAACGTGAAAGAATAACCTTGCCCCGTGTACCTGATAATTGGGATGCTATAACTTTCACAAGCAATTTGAATGAAAAAAGTGCAGAAGCTATGAGGCAACTCAAGGAAAGACTTTGTGAATTCCCAGCTACAACATGGAATGACGTTTACAACAGGTATAACACGAAGCTGAGAATAGAAGAAGATACCATTCCTCGATTTCAAAATGAGTAAAAGGGTAGTTCGAGAAGGCGAAAACCGAAAAGAGATCCATTAAAAACAGGTACGATCCATACATGGGACCTGGGGGAAAGACTCACGGTCAAAGAAAGATAATCAATTGTACGACCACAAGTCAAGAAATATAGAGTCGTGTTATTCATCAAGATTTAGGAATAATCGAAATACCTATGAGTCACGAGATGATGATAAAAATTTGAAGGCAAGGTTTGGTGGTTACAGTTTCAATGTCAGCATCTCTAAGCTAGTGGCTATTTTAAGAAGCATGGGTAATAAGGTATGATGGCCAAAAGAAATGAGATCGAATCCAAACAGGTGCAACTCTGTCCGTTGGTGCGAGTTTTGTAATGATCACGGGCATAAAACAACATAATGCAGGTTTTTACAAAGTGGGGCTGATCATCTGTTAAAACAAGGGTACCTTACCGAGTTATTCAGTGAAAAAGGTAAACAAGCTTACATGAAGAATAGGCAGGAGCCTCCAGGACACCTTCACCCAAAAGGACCGTCAGTGTCATAAGCGGAGGGGAAGATATCAACGGTGTAACATACACGGCATCCAATAAGGTTTCTAAGGTCACCATTACCCTGAAGAGCGGGTGCGACAAGTACTAGAAGAAGAAAGTATTACTTTCGATGATGCAGATGCAGATGATGTATTATCTCCACATAATGATGCACTGGTAATATCTTTGCTTGTACATGATACTAATATGAAATGAGTTTTGATTGATCCAAGAAGTTCTCTGAATATTATCCTACTAAGGGTACTACGTGAAATGCACGCTGAATATAAATAAGTACCAAAGGCGCACTGGATTTGACAATTCCAGCGTCATATCAAAAGGAGAGGTAATACTTACAACTTTTTCAGAAGGTGTTATCAAAGATACTACGTGAAATGCAAGCTAAAGATAAATTAGTACCAAAGGCGCACTGGATTTGACAATTCCAGCGTCATAACAAAAGGAGAGGTAATACTTAAAACTTTTGCAGAAGGTGTTATCGAAAATACTAACTTTCAGGTAGTAGATATATAGATGGCCTATAATATAATCCTTGGGAAACCATGGATTCATGAAATAAATGTTGTCGCATCAACCTTACATCAAGTTATTAAATTCTCATCACCATGGGGAATGTGTCAAATCCGTGGAGATCAACATACATCAAGGAGCATCAATTCTATAGCAGATACGAGAAATGAAGAAATATTGCAACTACGAAACCCAATCGAGGAGGTAATAATATCAACTTTCGCTGAACAAGGACAAACAGATGGGGATTAAAGCATAGATACCATCCGAGAGCCGGGGGAAAATGAAAACATCAAAATAACAATTGAAGAGTTTGAAGTTGTAGTATTATTTGCACAATGGACTGAAGGAAAAGTCTACGTGGGGGCTAATCTAAGCCCGGATATGAAAGGTATGTTAATTGAATTCTTAAAAGCTAACGTGGATTGTTTTACTGGGTCCCACTCTGATATGAAAGGAATAATACCGGAGGTAATGACTCACAAATTAAATATCTACGCCTATCAAACAAAAGAAGATAAAGCAAGGAGCTTTAAAAACTCAGGTGATTCAAGATGAGGTTCAAAAATTATTAAATATTGGGTCTATCTGCGAGGTAAAGTATCCTAATTGGTAAGCTAATACTATTGCGGTGCCAAAAAAGAATGGTAAGTGGAGAATTTGTGTAGATTACACAGACCTTAACAAAGCATGTCCTAAAGATTCTTTTCCTTTACCGCATATAGATCAACTAATTGATGCTACTGCATGGCATGAGCTATTAAGTTTTTTTAGATGCATATTCAGGGTACAAGTAAATCAAAATGGATATAGTAGATGAGGAGAAAACTTCTTTCATAACAGACATGGGGACTTACTCTTATAAAGTAATGCCTTTTGGTCTCAAAAATGATGGAGCAACATATCAAAGGCTGGTCACTAAAATGTTCAAAGAATATTTGGGAAAAACCATGGAGGTGTATATAGATGATATGCTCATGAAAACTCAGCATTCAAGGGATCATATATCTCATTTATTTAATACATTTCAAATTCTGCAAAAATTTAACATGAAATTAAATCTCGAATAATGTGCATTAGGAGTTGCATCATGTAATTTTTTGGGTTTTCTTATTTCTAACCGTGGTATTGAAGTGAATCATGCACAGATTAAGGCCATTGAAGAAATCCCTGATATACTTTCAAACAAGAAAGAAGTTAAAAGATTAAGAGGGAGAATTGTAGCCTTGGGAAGATTCATTTCTATACTATCAGAGAAGTGTTTTAAATTCTTCTCAGCCTTTAAGAACCAAGATCATTTTGAATGGAATGAGGAATGTCAACAAGCACTCAGGAATTTGAAAACGTACTTATCAAATCCACATTTGCTGGCAAAACCAAAGGTTGGGGAAAGACTACTCATTTACCTTGCCTTGTCAGAAGTAGTGGTAAATGTTGTTCTAGTCCGAAAGGACCAAGTTAAACAATCCCCTATCTACTATGTTAGTAAATCTTTGTTAGATGCAGAGACACAATATCCACAATTGGAAAAACTAGCCCTTGTATTAATCATGGTATTTAGGAAGTTAAGACCTTATTTTCAATGTCATCCTATAGTTATAGTTGTTAGGATTTATGCCCGTCACTAGAGGGGGGGGTGAATAGTGCGGCACGAGAATATTGATAAATATTGCGGAATTAAAATTGCAGGAGTAAAGTAAATGCGGTAATTAAAATAGTAAGGAAAGGACACACCGAATTTATCCTGATTCACCACAACGTGTGGTTAGTCCAGTCCCCGAGAGACTCTCTTGAGATTCCACTAACTCCGTTAAGCTTACGGGTGCCTAACAAACGGTTATACTTGCTCGTAGATGTACACTCTACAATACTTCAACTTGCTCGAGGATACCGCACCTCAAGACTTCACCTTGCTCGTGGATACCGCACCACAAGACTTCACACACTAAGATTGAGGGTACTTAGCAAACCCGACAATCAATGAGAAGATATGATCTTCTGAAACACCTTCCTCTTTTACAACAAGAACTCTCTCAAAAGAGTAGATAAAGAGATACAATATTAGCTCTATGAACAACTCAAAGTTGTCTCTCAAATGGCTCAACAAAAGCTCTATAATGAGGCACAAATGATATCAATATGTATATGAATAATGAGAGGTGTTGTGTGTTTCAAATCAGCTCAAAAGACCTCTATTTATAGGTGGTAGAAGTAGTATGTCCATTGCTTAATTGGCAATCAATTATGCTGATTTTATGCCAAGATAATCGATTATCAGATTTGGATAATCGATTATCAGCTTATCTTTACAAAATCGGAAGCTGATTTTATGCAGGATAATCGATTATTGTGATATGCATAATCTATTATGTTGTTACAGCGTTCAAAAACTGGCAACGGATAGAGAATAATCAATTATTCCAATCACATAATCGATTATGTTGCCTTGCGGAATTTCCAGCAAAGCTGGAATATACCAGAGTATACCAGAATCAAAGCTGGAGTATACCAGAATCGAAAACTTACTTCAAAAACCATTTTGGTTAAAATGAAGACGTTAAAATCATTTTGTTTGAAGTATATTAAAAATTTTTATGATATATATGATTTAATAAAATGATTTTATGCATATTAATGATGACCTATGTTGAGCCAAAAGACGAGATAACTTAAACATTGCTCTTACATTGGTTCTACCTAGCGACCTATGCCTTGGGTCTTCGGTCTTGAACTTTTGAGCTCGTCTTGGCTTTTCCATGCAATCCATTCATCAATATACTTCTCGGCATTCAATCTTGATTGTTTGCTAATGCATCTTCATTGTTTGCCATACAATAACCTTGTTTAACAAGTTGACTTCATTGTTTGTCATTCATCAAAACCTATACCTGAAAATCATGCTAGTACAACCAAAGCGCACATATCATGGATAGAATGATTGTCTACAATAGTAACTACTTACCCATTATGCAATATATTACATAAGCATGAATTGTCAGGAAGATTAGCTAAGGGACCTATTGAGTTAAGTGAATATGCTATCACATACCAACCTAGAACTGCTATAAAATCTAAAATATTAGTTGATTTCGTGGTTGATTTTAACCAAGGGCTGCAATTAGAAGCAGAAAAAAAGTTGCAAGTGTTCAACGGAGCTAACCGAGGAACTTGGACCTTATTCATCGACGGATTATCTAATGTTAAAGGTGCAGGTTTAAGAATTGTTTTGGTACTACCTATGGGTGAAACCATTCGACAAACTATAAAATGTCATTAATGAGGCAGAGTATGAGGCTGTGATTGCAGGTCTAGAATTTGCACGAGAACAAGGCATAAATTAGATTATGATCAAGAGTGATTCGCAACTCGTGGTCAAGCAAATGCTGGGAACTTATACAGCTAGGGAAGCACAGATGCAACAGTACTTAGAAAAGGTACGATAATTGATAAAGCAATTTAAAACCTGGAATGTTATACAAATACCAAGGGATGAAAATGTTGAAGCAGACGCCCTAGCTAACCTCACATATGCAGCTGATGTGGCAAGTGATGAAAATGCCTCAATTATACATTTATTTCATTCAGTTCTCGATCCTGATAAGAATGAGGTAAATTTTAATAATTTAACTTGGAATTGGAGAGACGAGATTGTTGCTTTTTTACAGAATGGTACCATCCTTGATGATAAGAAAAAAGCTCATGCGCTTCGAAAAAAGGCTGGTCGCTACTGCTTAAAGCAAGGCAATTTATATTGTAAAATGTTCGGTGGTCCCTTAGAAAGATGCCTCGGACATTCGCAAACGGGGTATGTAATAAGAGAAAAACACGCGGGACATTATAGAAATCACGTAGGTGGAAGATCATTGGTAAGAACCTTAATTAGGGCAGGTTATTACTGGCCCAAAATGGAAGAGGAAGCAGAAAGTTTCATGGCTAAATAACAAATGCCAAAGGTACGGTAACAATATGCGTAGACCCGCAAAATTATTGCATCCAGTCATTTTACCGTGGTCATTTATGAAAATGGATATCGTGGGTCCATTACCACAAGCAAAAGGATAGGTAAAGTTTCTGCTCGTACTCACTGACTATTACACTAAATGGGTCGAGGGTGGAGCATTTAAATAGGTGCAAGAAAAGAAAGTCAAGGATTTTATTTGGCAAAATATCATATGCCGATTTGGAGTACCAAAGAAAATCATATGTGATAATGGCCCTCAGTTTATAGGAGCTCAAATCACAGAATTCTTTCAAAGTTTGTAAATAAAAAGGATTACATCTATACCATATCATCCAGTGGGTAATGGGTAAGAAGAATCAAAAAGCAAAGTTATTATCAACAATTTAAAGAAGCGTTTAGAGGGATCAAAAGGTAATTGGCCTGAAGTGTTACCTAGAGTTTTATGGGAATATCGTACCACTGCAAAACGAGTACAAGAGAAATACAATTTTCATTGATTTATGGAGCTGAAGCTTTGATTTCAGTTGAGATAGGAGAACCAAGTACATGATTCACGCATGCGACAAAAGAATCCAATGACGAGGAGATGTGAGTCAATCTTGATTTACTCGAAGGCAGAAGAGAAGCTGCACTAATAAGAATAGAAGCACAAATGCATGTCATTGAACGATATTACAACCGAAAAGCACGCCTCATATTTTTCAAAGTTGGGGACTTTGTGCTTAAAAATGTTTTTCAATCTACAAAGGCAGCTAATGCGGGTAAATTAAGTCCAATATAGGAAGGACCCTATAGAGTTTGTGATATTACAGGAAAGGGAGCATACGAACTGGAGACAATGGATGAAAAAATACTACCTTCATATTGGAATGATGTTCATCTAACGAGATATTATTTATATGGAATACCCACTATCAAGTATCAGTATTTTAAATTTATTTTTGAATTATTAAAATTTTATGAACGATTTTAGATTACAGGCAAAAGGCTAACCCGTACTAAATGATGAGTCACGACATGTAAGGAACAATGGAATAAGCTAAAATCCCTAGTCTTGGATTACAGTTAATCTGATAGAAATACAAATGAGTTAAGCAAGCTTCATCTATAATCGCACCTCCGATTCCCGTATGTTTTTTCCTTTTCAGGAAAAGGACCAAATGAGAGAAATTATCAAGTGCTCGAGGCTTCATACTTCAACACTCAAACATTTGGGGGACTACTTAATATACACAGACATGTGTAAAGAAGGAAAATAAGATTGAGGAAAAATCAAGCTTGAAAGAGTCAAGTGCAGAGTAAAACTCACGATGTCATGAGCCAAGGCCAGAGAAAACCTTACTACAGTTAGGGTAAAGGCTATGTACTAAAACGAGTTATAAGAAAAAATCTTGTATCTATTATTCTTCATTTGTAAAGATCTGTTATAAGAAAAAAAAGCTACGAGAAAGATATATATGTAATTTAAATGCATGCAAAGTATTATTCAAATCTTATCAGGGTTCAAAGATAAAAACTTGCCGAAGTTTTTTAAAAAAGATATGTGTGTTCCTATTTCTTTTATCTTATGATAACACCATTATGAATTTGAGACATTTTTTTCATTAAGTGTCGAAATATGGAAGAGTCCTCTATTATACAACTCATGTTTAAATTTTAGTCATGAGATTAACAGAAGCATTTTCGAAGAACAAAAATGCAAATTATTCTATAAGTTCTTAAAAATAAAGGCAATAATAAAACAAATAGAAGATTAAGATAATAACATAAAAAACTTCTTAATACTTAAAAACTAAAGACTAAGTACGAACTTAGTCATAAAACTATGAAATTGTTTATACAGATTGCCCCATAAAAGACTTGGGGACTTATGTTTCCAAAATCAACCCTCAAATGAAGCCAAGGGTTTGATTACAATTTTCAAAAAAATAAAAACAAAGTCATCCAAATGATGAAAGCTTGTCATTGAGAAGTTTGTGGAACTGAAGCAGGAGCATCATTAACAACGAGCTCAATTTGGCAGATGCATCAATAGTTGTGGGCTCAACTTGGGCAGGTGCATCAACTGTTGCGGGCTCAACTTGGCTTGCAGCAACATGCTCGATTGGGCTTGAAAGAGTTGCGATACCAGAATAAGCTTCAACGTTCATGGAAGCTTCAGCTACGGGAGAAGGAAAGTCTTTAGCCAATTTGGATTCCAAGTTAAAGTTTTCTTGGCTAGTTTCGATTAAGGTATCACGGCGTGAATTCAAAAATGGCCAACTCACCTCAATAGCAGATTGCACCTCAAGGGTCTTATAATCCTTTTCCCAAGCAGCAATCTCATCTTTAGCTCTCGTTTTCAGACAAGGTAGAATCGTAAGAAGCTTGAAGGGAGGCATGGGACCTCTCTAAAGCACGCACTTTATCAGCAGAGACTTGAAGGTCTTCTTGTTCTTGAGTTAAGCTTTGTACGAGCTCCCAGCATAAACTTCTTTTTGATACAGAAGAGCCTTCAACGCTATGTTCTCCTCAGTAGCCTTACATAGTTATTTAGAGAAGGAGAACTCAAGGCGTTCTTTTTATTTTTTTGCTTAGCTTGAGGAAGCTCTTATGGCTACTAACTCTGAAATTAAAGCCTGCACCTACTTCTTTAAGGTAATTCTGCTCTCTTGTAAATCTTCCATCTCAATTTGTGCACTATCAAATTGTTCCTTCCAATTGATTGCTTCCAACTGAGAATCACGTGCAACCTTCTCTAAATCAGGTGTTATATTCTCCAAGAGGGAGATTATGTTCATCAGTTCCACGCCGATAAGATTGGCCTAAAAAACAGGAAATAAGAAACCCAAACATAAAAAATTTTATGAAGTAAAGAAGAGAGAGAAGGAAAATACCTTCAAAGTGGCATGCACTATGTCATTCATTAGAGTCAGGCAACTGTGGATCTCCATTTTTACTTTTTTGATTGGGCCAATTAAAGGCTCGAGTCAACATCTGCTTGACATGATTTCCTCAAAAGGCTACTGTCAGCAGGAATTTTAATAGTTGTGCTCCTCATAATAGCACCTTTACTCGAAGAGCCTACTTTCGTACGATGAATGATAGGTGGGGGAATTGACAAAGGAGGAGCGGTGGAAAAAATAAAAACAATAGGGCGAGGAACAGAAACAACTGGAGCAGGTAAGGAAGGAATGAGAGGCACAGGAGTTGAAAAAGAAGATAAGGGAATTTCATCCAAAACATGCCCTACCAAAACCACTGATGAAAAGTTGATTAATTGACTCACTAGTATCGTAAGGAGTGACGTCGTTGTCAGGAATTATAATTGGGTTTTCAATGGGCTCGGTGAGAGAAACAGGAAGCCGAGATGAAACTTTAGCTTTGTCATCAGAGACAATGCATCTCCTAGCTTGTGGTCTTGTCACTAGGGAGCCCCGATCATCCTCTTCTTTGGAGTCTTCTTCTTCAACAGCTTTCCTTTTCTGAGAAGAAGAACTCAAGACTATTTCTTGGGCTCTTTCTAAAGAAATACAGGGTACCAAAGAGGTATGGGTTCCCGAAGAGGCACGAGAGGCCACAACTGCTTCAGCAGTAACTCCTCAAATAGCAATCCTGATATAAAAAAGGATGGAAGTTAGAACAATAAAGGAAAATATATATGTATATGAAAGATAAAATAAAAACTCTTACCATGAGTCTTTACTTTCCAACCATAACGTTTGGAAAGTGTTTACCAAAACCTACCACTAATTGGTGCAGTCTTCAGCAATTTATCTACCCAACCACGGAAACTGGAAAAATCCTCCACAAATCCCATGGTTGCTAAAAAAAATAGAAAGAAAAATTAGAGATGTTGATAAACTTGAAGGAAAAAAAAACGAGAATGATAAAAGACTTACGTGCAAAATTTCACTTCTCAAGAAAGAGAATGTTATCTTTACCCACTAAGCCAGCAGTAGGGGTAGCAACAAACCTGGCGTACTGATAACTATGATGTTAACACGTTTTCTACCCATTCTTGCCTGAGCTTTGTGTGTGAATTGCCATAAATTGGTCCCAAAATGCTTACAAATTGCATTTGGTTGCAGGTTTGAGCGACAAGATGACAAATATCAAAGATTGGCTAAAAAGGGAGTGATATTTGCCAAGTTCCAAAGACAAGTGAAGTGGGGTACAAGGAAGCTTAGCGCGGACCACAGTGCTTTGCCACATGGCCGCGCTAGGAGTTCATAGACTGAGTATTTTTTAGTGGTAACCTGCGTGGTCTGCACCTGTGGGAGTTCAGAGATCAAAGAATGCAGAGCAAAATCCACGCGGCCGCATTACAAAATAGTGTGGTCCGCGTGGAAGAGATTCGGAGACTAACAAATGCAACGCAAATCCCATGCGGCCGCACACCAAAATAGTGCGATCCGCGTGGATGACATTCAAAGAGTTGAACTTTTACCAAAACTGTCCAACGCGGTGGAGACCCTTTTATGCGCGGTCCGCGCCCATCAACCAGCGCGGCCACGTCACCTTCTTACGTGGTCCGCGTCCCCAGCTTCAGAGAAGAGATTTGAAAGGCCAAGACCCTGCGCGGCCGCGCTACATTTATACGCGGTCCGCGCCAGCCCCGCAGGGATATTTTTGTCCAGTTTTTCCTATGTACTATGAGTAGAACATTTTACTTTTTTAGGTGAGGATGATATATCAGATATCTACTGCACTCGTGAGACTCAAGTTTTAGCCTATTTTGGGAAATTTTATTTTGTTTCATCGTGGATTCTTGTAGTTTAACATTAGTTATTAATTAATATGTTTGTTTCATCTTCTATTTCTTTAATTTCCATTTCTATTATGTCTAGCTTAACCCATTAGCTAGGGATATGGCTCAACCCTAGTGTGGGTAATTGATAGGTGTGATTGTTTAATGCTTGAATGATATTGGGTGTTTGCTATTTGGGTTAATTTTATGTTTTCATTAGGATTTAGTGATTGCAAACACTAAGTCTAGCTTAGTGGGTCTTGACTCTCTTGAGAAAGAAGGTCTATGACCCCAAAATTGACCCAACAAGGAATTGGGATGTACCCATAAGAATGGTAGTCCCAATTAACCCGTTAAACCTCGAGAGAGTAATTACCCAACTTGAACCCTACGTTGCTTGGGAAAATTGGCCAACCCAATTGGTCTCGAGAGAGTCAATTGGGAAAAATCATTCCCTTTGCCGAGAGGTGTGAGAGTGAGTGCAATCATGCAACGGTTATAGTATAATCCCCATAATCATCGTTCTTGTATTAGGAACGTCTACCCGTAAGTTGACCAGTTAGGTAAATGGAACGACCCTAGTACCTTTCTCTATCTTTCATACAACCTAGAATTAATATTTTATCATAACTTAGTTTTAATTAGTAGTTGTTAAATTGCAGTTGATAATCATAAAAATCCCAAAACTTTTATAAGTGCAATTAGGAGCTAAAACGCATTTCTAGACCAAAAAAAATACTCGACTCCATTCCAAGATCCCTGTGGAAATTGACCCCGATACCGCAATTGGGTAAAATTCTTAGTGCTCGTTCTTCCTATGGTTGAGTCCTCCATGATCACTTTTTGGTGGCGTTGCCGGGGAGATTTTCGGTGTTTAACTATTTGTTGGATAGTTTTGTGTTTTGCTTCTTTTTCCTTCTTTTTACTAGTTTTATTTGTGTCAATTCACTCATATACACATGGCTTTAAACGCAAATGAACCTCTTGGCAACGTGGTCGTGGGGGGAGGAGGTTGAGGATCTAGAACAAGATGTATTACCTCATGCTCCTAGGAGAGGTCGAATTGTAAATGCAAATTCCAATGAAAATGAAAACATAACGGACCCTCCTCCACCTCCACCAAGAGTGGCACCAAGAGTTCTACCCAATCAAGGGTACGCAAGTCAAATAGTTCCTCCTCGAATCTAGGCAGGGAATTTCCTAATTACCAGTGATGTGATGCTCACCTTCCTCGGACAATGAGTTTATTTCAAGGGGCCCGCTGATCAGAATGCTTATATACACTTGAAAGGCTTCGTGGATACTTTTTAAGGTAGTAACCAGACAAATATTTCTGAGGATGCATTGAGACTTTGACTTTTCCCGTTCCCACTTCGGGAAAAGGCGTTAGATTAGTTGGAGAGGCTCCTCAATCATTCCATCACTACATGGGATCAGATGGCCGATACATCATCGGCATGGCAAAGTCGGGCTAATGTTCCTCAAGGTGATCCTAATGTTATACATTTGCATAAGGATTTTCATGATCATGGCAAGCCATTGTCGAACTTACCACAACAATGAATCAGTTGGCTAAAGTGCAGTTACAACAAGTTCATAACCCGTGCCAAGTCAACCCCCTGGAAGGAGTGAATATGATGAAAAGGAGGCAAAGAGGGCAACAACCTCAAGGAAATTTTGATAACTATGATGATGGTGGTGGCTATTCGAATGAATGCTATGATGATCAAAGTTAGGAGGTCCAATACGTCAACAACTATCAAGGGAATAGAGGTAATCAAGGAAACCAACAATGGAGACCCCAAGGAAATTGGGGAAATCTACAAGGTGGTAATTGGAATAATAACAACAACCAAAGAGGAAATTGGGGGAACAACAATTCGGGTAATCAAGGGAATTGGAGCGGAAACAACAACAACAATTGGAACAACAACAATGGGCAAGGTAGGTGGAATAACAATGGTGGTCAAGGAAATCGCGGGCAAGGTTTTGAAAGGCTTCTGATGTTTCAACAACCAAACAACCCGCCGCCGTTTCAATATCAAGGGTCTAGTTCTTCGGGAAATGAATTTGGTATAATTGAAGTCAAGTTTGACCAAATGATGAAGAAGAACCAAGACGCCGATGCTCAGTTGGCCTCCCACAACACTTCTATCCGCAACTTGGAAGTACAACTTGGCCAAATTTATTAGTCTTTAAATACTCGCTCAAAGGGTTCTCTACCAAGTGATATGGTAGTAAGCCCTAAGGGAGAGCACAAAAATCATGTGATGGCAGTAACAACGCAAAGTGGAAAAGGCGGTGATGTGCATGCCTCAAAAGGAAACCAGGTTATGGTGGATAAAGATGAGTTACGAGATAATGAAATGCCATTGGTGGTTGACGATGAAGTTGAACCAAATGTGAGAGATGATGTGCGGATTAATATTCATGAGGTTGAGGAGGATACACAAGAGGCCGTGAACCCGTAAAGGGAATACGTGATTGATATGCCCGAGCCGGCGGTGCGCAAAGCCAAAGAACCCTTTCCTCGGCATCCTCTCCCATATCCTCAACGGTTGGCCAAGCAAAATGGTGACAACCAATTTAAGAAATTCATTGAGATGATGAAGAGTTTGAGTATCAATGTGCCTTTGGTGGAGGCACTCGAGCAATTTTTGGGTTACGCAAAGTCCATGAAAGATTTGGGTACAAAAAGAGATCAATGGAGTGTGAGACATCAAGATGACCCATCAAGTGAGTGAAATTATATATTCTATGGCTTCAAAATTTGAGGACCCCGGTGCATTCACTATCCCATGTACCATTGGAAGTGCCAACTTTGCAAAATCCATTTGTGACTTGGGGGAAAGTACAATCTAATGCCATATTCGATCTTAAAGACCTTAGGAATCGGACAACCTTGTCCAACTTCTATAAGGCTTCAAATGGCGGACCGGTCAATGAAGCGGCCTTTGGGGATTATTGATGATGTCCGTGTTCGTGTTGATAAGTTTATATTGGCGGTCAACTTCGTGATATTGGATTGTGAAGTGGATTTTGAGGTGCCTATTATCCTTGGAAGGCCTTTCCTGGCTATGAGGAAGGCCTTGGTTGATGCTGAAGTGGGTCTCCCGATCTGTCGGGATCATCCAAATAGCATGTCTGCCAACTGAGTAAACCTCAACTCATACTGTGTCACTGATATCTCCCCCTGAACTAGCCACTCAAACTGGAGGCACAGCTCCTCTCTACCGGATTACGGCACATACTTCTCTAAAAAGAGAGTGGAAAGCTGCAGCCAGGTAAGCGGTGTTGCTCCTGCGGGCCTACGCTGCTCAAACTCCTCCCACCATGTGAATGCTGGCCCCGAGAACTGAAAAGTAGTGAAAGATACCCCACTGGACTCTAGAGTCCCTGCTGTACGAAGCATCTCTGACACTTATCCAAAAACCCCTGGGCGTCCTCGCCCTCAGTACCGCTAAATGTAGGAGGCTGAAGTCTACCAAACCTCTCTAACCGACGCTGCTCGTCATCAGGCATCACCGGAACAACATGCCCTAGGGCTGGCGCAACTGGAACAGCCGGTGCCACTACCTGAGCTGTGGCTACCTCTAGCGTCTGAAGTCCCTGTACAACCTGCTCTGATGCGCGAGCTGCGGGGGTCTGATGACCACCCCCGGTCTGAGATGTCCCTGCGGCACCTGTAGCTGAAACTGCCTGGGCCAAACCAGTATAGACTGATAAAATCAGGGCTAATGCCTCCTGAATGCTAGGAATAACAATAGGCACCGCCGGTGCCTGAACGTGTGCTGTTGGAGCCTCAACAACCGGGGGTTGATCCTGATTAGGGCAACAGGTGGGTCAACTGGTACTGCCTCTGCTGCTCTACCAGGACCACGGCCACGACCGCATCCATGACCTCTAGCTGTTGGCAATGGTGGTCATCCACCTCGTCCGGTAGCACGAGTTCTCGTTATCTGCAAGAGAATAGAACATAGAAATTTAGTTCTCGGAACAACAAAACCACACGAAATGAGTTCAAGAATATGAAGTGTTCCTAAAGGTTCTGCAGCCTCTCGAAGATAGATACGGATGTCTACGTACCGATCCGCAAGACTCTACCAAACTCACTCATACCTCGTGAGGCCTAGCAACCTAGGCTCTAATACCAACTTATCACGACCCAAAACCCGATCGTGATGGCGCCCGGCCACAAGGCTAGGCAAGCCCGACAAACATATCCCAAAGAACGACATTCCAGCCCAAGAGATACAAATTTAAGGTTAAACAACAAATTTGAGATATAAACTACCAGCCAGGGATAAGCAATATGAATGGAAACACAAATGAGCCAACAATACTCCCAAAACCATGGGGTCACGAGTACAGAGCCTCTAACAATACTGAATACAAGTCCGAATGGCAATGATACAAATGTCTAACAAAGACTGCAATGGAATAAATCGATAGAGATAGAGTGAGTGGTCATGCAGACGTTGGGCCGCTACCTCAATACTTTGATTGCTCGGATAAGCAATAGCAACAACACTAGGTCTCTGGTGCACCTGGATCTGCACACATGGTGCAGGGAGTATGGGGTGAGTCTACCAACTCAACGAGAAATAAGCATGTATAAAAACCCGAAGATAAGAGAACACGAAATAACACAAAATGAAGCTATCTAGCAGTTCTATACAGTACAAACCTCAAAGATATACATATAAAGCAACAGGAAATAAATGCATGAGATGCAATACAATGCATGAACACTGCGGAATGTGCAGCCCGAACCATTTGGGTACCCGCGCTCACTGTGGGAGTTCACACTCCAGAGGGGCTCCTACAGCCCAAGCGCCATATCATACAGTACTAATAGTTACCACTGTTTGAATGAGAATATACGGTGCCAATAGTTACCACCGTTCCAATAACAATATACAGTCCAGAAAATAGTGAGATAGTAATCATCAGCCCGAAATATCATTTAAGAATCATTTGAGTTTTCAAAACGTATAAACATGGCTGAGTTTGCAAAAAATAGTGTTTAAAACCCTGGACTGAATTCAAATAATATGCAAATCATGATAATCCTAAAATAAGCCCTGAAGGATTCTACAAGTCGTCACACGGCCCCAAATGACATTAAGCCCAGATAGCATCAATATAGTATGCAAAGCAGTCGCCATCGTAGTACAATTTATCTCTCGGATTGGACCGAGTCACAATTTCCACATATACGACCCCGCAAAAACCATGGAGTGTGTGTCTAGCCTTATAATAGCGTCACAATGTGATACACCGGCGTTTCAAACACTCGGGTCATCATCTACACCATTACTCACCTCAAGCTAGCCGCAAACTAGCTCGAAATGCCTTTTCCTCTATAATCAACCTCTACGGATGCCAAATCTGATCAAAACCAATAGGAATACATCAAAAATAGGCTAATGGAACATAACCCAATAAAAATAACTCAAAATACGCCCAAAAACACGAAGTTGGCAAAACTTGAGCCCTGGGCCCACATCTCGAAAAATTACGAAATTCACATTTTCGGAATCCTCGTCTTGCCACGAGTCCATGCATATCAAATTTACAAGAATCGAAGTCCATTTGACCCCTCAAATCAACAATTTAAGCTCACTTGGGTTTCAAGCCCTAACCACCATTTTTGACTTTTAAAAACCTTGAATTCTTTGTGTTTAATCCATGATTTTACACTATAATGACATACTTTAGGTAGTTCATAACTAATGAATTCCCTAAAAAATATCTCCAAGAATCGCCCACAATCGCCTTAGCCCGAGGTTCCAATATTCTTCCCTTTTTAAAATTTTGAAAACCTATTGTTTCATTAAACCAGGTCGATTTCCACTTCAGTGGTCCTTTTTCCACTTCAGCGACTCCCGCTTCTGCACCAATTTGACCGCTTCCGCAATTTAAGTAAAATCCTCAAAGACCGCTTCCGCCACCTCCGCTCCTGCGGTCGCTTGTCCGCTTCTGCTGTCCCAGCCAAAATGCCCTTGGCCGCTTCTGCGGCTCATCTTCCGCTTTAGCGGACACCGCCTTAGCGGTCCTTAGTTTGCATATGCGGAAATATCATAAGACAGAACTCCCAAACCTGAAGCAAACTCCAACATTCTCGTTGAACCACCCGAAATCACCCCGAGGCCCCCCCGGACCCCAACCAAAACCACTAACCTACTCCAAAACATCATACAAACTTTCTCCAATCATAAAAACACATCTTTAAACACAAAAATCATCAAATCGTGGCGGATTCAAGCCTAAGTTTCAATTATACCTTCATACACTAACATTCGATCAGAACCCGACCAAACGACGTCCGAACGACCTGAAAATTTGCAGGCATATCCAAAATCACCTAATGAAGCTACTTCTACTCTTGGAATTCCATTCCAACCCCCCGGATCAAAATCTCACCTATCAACTGGAATTCGCCGAAACTCAACTTAGCCAATTCAAGCCTAATTCTACACCGGAGCTCCAATTTCAGTTCCGTATTCACTCTCAAGTCATAAATCACCATCCAAAACTAGTCGAATCACCAAAAACCATTCGAGCCCTATAACTCGTAAGTCAACATCCGATTGACTTTTCCAACTTAAGCCTTCCTTAAAGAGACTATTTGCTTCAATTTCAAGCAAACTCTGTCACTTCCAACTTTACAAACACATAAAAATGAACATATAGAAGCATGAGACAGGGATAACGGGTTGGTAACTCACGTAACGACGGGCTGGGTCGACACATGATATCTGCCTCGAGCACCTTAATATTTCGGAGAAACTTCACATTATACGGGCCAAATAGCAAATAATATCTAGCATCTACAACATTTGCAACTGAAAATAAATTTTTCTTCATACCTGGAATGTGATAGATACTGTTAAGAGTGATAGATTCTTCTTGCTTCTCGTTGACTACAACAATTCCTTCCTTTACCACTTGATGGACAGTACTATTTGCTGTCACAGTGACATCATATCCATTGTATTCGCGAAAGGTGAAGAATTTGGATAGATCTCCAGTGAGATGGAGCTCACATACTAAATCTATGATCCATTCTCTTTCAATATCTATGGAAACCATGGCATTTATTGCACGAGTATCCACTGCGAAGCACTTTCCCCAGTCTTCTTCTTCTTCTTCAGCAGCTTTTGTTTTTTGAACCATATTGCTCTTTCGCTCAATAATATCTTTTTATGTGTCCGACTTTGCCACATCGGTAACATTTTAAAGACTTTTTACCATTGTTGGAAGAATTCCCCTTCTTTCCTGGCGAGCTTGAACCACTTGAGGATCGAAAGTGCATGATATCTCTTGATTTCCCTTTATATTTTCTCTTATCAGCGATGTAGACCTGTAATCTTTGACCCGCGCATTAGAATTACCTTTAATAGTCCAAGTAGTTTTATGATATATATTCAAGTCTATTTCTATAGAATTTTAATTCATTACTAATTTTAATTCCATTTTCAAGGAATAAAAGTTGAATTATTCATTCTACCTTAGATTATTAATATTTTTATGGCAATATATTTTGTTCTTAATATGACTTTTACCTTTATTTTGAATATATATATATACATATGGAGACAGACCTTGGAATCCAATCTTTTCAAACTGAGTAGAACCAAGACGGAATACTTGGAGTGCAAGTTCAGTGACGGGACCCATGATGCAAACGTAGAGGTTAATCTTGATGATCAAGTTATCCCCAAGAGAGCGAGTTTTAAGTATCTCGGGGTCTATTATAACAGGTAGATTGACGAAGATGTCGCGCATCACATAAAAGTGGGATGAATTAAGTGGAGGCTCGCTTCTGGTATTTTCTGTGATAGGAATGTGCCGCTAAGACTCAAGGGTAAGTTTTATAGAGTTGTAGTTCGACCGACTATGTTGTATGGGGCTGAGTGTTGGCCAGTCAAGAACTCCCGTGTGCAGAAGATGAGAGTAGCAGAGATGAGGATGTTGAGATGGATACGTGGGTGTACCAGGAGAGATATGATTAAGAATGGAGATATCCAGGACAGAGTGGGAGTAGCCTCCACAGAGGAAAAGATGCGGGAGTCGATGATGAGATGGTTCAGACATGTTAAGAGAAGAAACATTAATGCTCCAGTTAGGAGGTGTGAGAGGTTGGCCATGATCCTTAGTATGAGAGTATGGAGGTCGAGGATTAAGGTAAAGGTTAGTTGGTAGTTTATATTCGTTCAACGATAGTATTAGTAGTATGCATGTCCCTTCATATTCTTAGATTCTTATTATGTTATGTGGTCTTGTTCACCTCATGCATTGTATTCCCTGTTGCTATTATTTGGTGTCACTTATCCTTTATCTTTATTTTTTTTTCTTTTATCTTCTATCTTTCTTCATCCCTTGCTTTCCTCTTCTTCTTCTTGATTTTCCTGTGCCGGTGGTCTATTAGAAACAACATTTCTATCTAAATTAGGTAGGGGTAAGGTCTGCGTACAGACTACCCTCCCCAAACCCCACTTGTTGGGATCAAACTAGGTTTATTATTATTGTTGTTGTGTTGTGTTGTGTTGTGTTGTGTTGTGTTGTGTGTGTGTGTGTGTGTGTATATATATATATATATATATATATCTTACTTTAATCATAATTAATTTTAAATTATTTTTTATAAAAAAAGATTCAAGTGTTCTTATTGAATTTAAAGAGTCAAAATCCCAAAGAGATGGCCCAATTCGAATTTTTACCAGCCCAAATGCCAAACAACATGCTTGCCCATCTCCCCCGAACCAAACCCGCCCAAATACCCGTCCAAACCCGCACCACTCCCCTTTAAATCCTAGCCTTCCATCCCAATTAATCCAATGGCCCATGTATTATCCCACCCCCATATAAATAGAACATTATAACCTAAATCCCTAACCCTAAACATTAACCAAGCGGCGCCCACCCCATTCCCCGCTGCCCGCATCCCTCACCACTCTAACTCGCCGGAAACCGACCGAGTTAACTCACATGGTCCCCTTATAATCCCCCTCCACTTCTTTAGGATTTGATTCTACGCGTTTTCTTCCTATTTTTCATTTTTTCAGATTTAGGAGTATTCCCCAATCTGAGAAGTTAGTTATTGGAGGGGACTTTAATGGTCATATTGGGGCTGAGGCTGGTGGCTATGATGAGGTGCACGGTGGCTTTGGTTTTGGGGCCAGGAACGGAGGAGGCACTTCGCTGCTTGATTTCGCCAGGGCATCCGAGCTCCTGATTGCGAACTCGACATTCCGGAAGAGGGAGGAGCATTTGGTCACCTTCAAGAGTTCGGCGGCGAGGACTCAGATTGATTACATCCTCACGAGAAGGAGCGATAGGGGTTTGTGCAAGGACTGTAAGGTTATTCCGGGAGAGTCTCTTTCAACTCTTCATAGACTACTTGTGATGGATGTCGATCTCTGGGTGAAGAAGAAGAGGAAAGGCGCCCGGGGTCAACCGCGGATTAGATGGGGAGCTTTGTCTAAGGAGAAAGCACAGGAGTTGGAAAGGAGGTTAGTGGAGGGCGGAGCTTGGAGAAGTTATGGGGAAGCGGACGCTATGTGGAAAGTAACGGCGAACTTGGTTAGGGGGTAGCACGGGACGTGCTCGGGGTAGCGAAGGGATATTCAGGCAGGCATTAGGGTGATTGGTGGTGGAGCGAGGTAGTCAAAGGAAAAGTGGAGGTGAAGAAGGCGGCGTTCGTTAGGTTGGCAGGGAGCACAAGCGAGGAGGAGTGGAGAGCGAACAGGTTGATCTACAGGGAGGCGAGAAGAGAAGCTAAGATGGCAGTCACGGAAACTAAAAACGCGGCGTTCGGTCGCATGTATGAGGAACTAGGGGAGATAGGTGGGGATAAGAAGCTATTCCGGTTGGCTAAAGTAAGGGAAAGGAAGGCACGTGATCTAGACCAAGTCAGGTGTATCAAGGACGAGGATGGTAGAGTTCTGATGGGGGAATCGCAAATCAAACAGAGGTGGCAGGCGTACTTTCGGGACCTTCTTAACGAGGAGGGGGATTGGAACATAGAGCTAGGGGAGCTGGGGCATTCAGAGCGAAATAGAGACCTTGGGTACTGCAGGCGCATTAGGGTGGAGGAGGTCTTAGGGGCGTTGCGTAGGATGAGTAGGGGTCGAGCGACCGGGCCTGACGAGATCCCGGTGGAGTTCTGGAAGTGCATGGGTAAATCTGGAGGGGAGTGGCTCTCTAGGCTATTCAATGCGATCTTCAAGACTAAAAGGATGCCGGATGAGTGGAGGTGGAGTACAGTGGCGCCCTTGTACAAGAACAAAGGAGATATCCAGTGCTGCAACAACTATAGGGGCATCAAATTAATAAGCCACACGATGAAGGTTTGGGAGAGGGTGATTGAGGCGCGGGTGAGGGAGGCGACAACTAGATTTGGGAACCAGTTCGGTTTCATGCCGGGCCGCTCCACCACAGAGGCTATTCACCTAGTCAGGCGGCTAGCGGAACAATTCAGGGATAAGAAGAAGGACCTTCATATGGTGCTTATCGACTTGGAGAAGGCGTATGACAAGGTCCCGAGGGAGGTGCTATGGAGGTGCTTGGAGGCGAAGAGTGTGCCAGAAGCCTATATCAGAGTAATCAAGGACATGTACAATAGAGCTAAGACTAGGGTTAGGACTGTAGGTGGCGAATCAGACCATTTTCCTGTGGTAATGGGGCTCCATCAAGGATCGGCGCTGAGCCCCCTATTGTTCGCCTTAGTGATAGATGCTCTAACCCGACATATCCAAGGGGATGTGCCGTGGTGTATGCTCTTTGCTGATGATATAATATTGATAGACGAGACGAGGGCCGGTGTTAGTGAAAGGTTAGAGGTATGGAGACAGACCCTCGAGTCTAAGGGTTTCAAAATAAGCAGATCTAAGACTGAATATCTGGAGTGCAAGTTTGGCGACGAGCCAAGTGGGGTAGGCAGGGAAGTGATGCTTGGTTCTCAGGCCATCGCCAAGAGAGACAGTGTCCGATATATCTTGGGTCTGTGATTCAGGGGGACGGAGAGATTAACGGGGACGTTACCCATCGGATAGGAGCGGGGTGGTCAAAGTGGAGGCTTGCTTCAGGGGTCCTGTGTGACAAGAAAATTCCACACAAACTCAAGGGGAAATTCTACAGAGCCGTGGTTAGACCTGCGATGTTGTATGGGGCGGAGTGCTGGCCCGTGAGGAACTCTCATGTTCAGAGAATGAAGGTTGCGGAGATGAGGATGCTTAGGTGGATGTGTGGGCACACCAGGCTAGATAAGATTAAGAATGAAGTTATTCGACAGAAGGTAGGGGTGGCCCCGGTGGACGAGAAGATGCGGGAAGCGAGGCTGGGGTGGTTCGGGCATGTACGAAGGAGGGGTCCCGATGCCCCGGTGAGGAGCTGTGAGCGGCTGGAGATTGTTGGTGGTCGGCGAGGGAGAGGGAGGCCTAAGAAGCATTGGGGAGAGGTGATTAGGCAGGACATGACTAGAATGCAGGTTACCGAGGACATGGCCCTTGATAGGGGAGTCTGGAGGTCTAGAATCAGGGTTGTAGGCTAGGGGCTCATAGAGTTCTTCGTACGCCTCTCCCGGGATTGGGTGTGGGATAGTAGGGTTACCCATAGATGATTAGTGTTTTAGATTATGTCCCCTCATGGTTGTTAGTATGGTAGATACTGCTTGTTATTATTGCATGCGACTGTATTTATGTTTGTTATGTTTACATAATTACTTACGTTATCTCTGCGGGATTACTTATGCTTTTGTTTCTAATTTTATCTTTGTTTTAATGCAGCTTCGCCGAGGGTCGATTGGAAACAGTCTCTCTGCCCTTTCGGACAGGAGTAAGGCTCGTCTACATATTACCCTCCCCAGACCCCACCTAGTGGGAATATACTAGGTAGTTGTTGTTGTTGTTGTTGTTGGTAAAATAAAAAATGGGGTGCATAGGATTGAGGGTGACTCGATCTACTCCCTCCATTTCTCTTATCTCATCAACAGAAGAGATTTTTCGATTTTTATTTTTGATTTTTTGAGAATTTCGTGGAGATTTTTCGGTTTTCATGGAGAGGAAGGAAGGAGAAGCTTCTAGGCTGACTATATATTTGGGTTTAGGACAGAAAAATGGAGAGGGAGGAAAAAAATCGGAACAAATTTTCAGAGGAAAAAGCTCTAGGGTTAGGTTTTAGGCTTGGAATAACTCTCTTCTCTTCAGTTTTTTTTTCCATTTGAAATTCCACAGTAAAGGTCATTCGAAATTAGTTTTTTCTTGTTCTGGTTTTGATTCAAAAGATAAAAAAAAATTTAAAAAAAAGACACAAAAAAAATTAATTTATTTCCTTCTCTGAAATTCCAAATTTTTTATTTAAGTATGGAGTGTGATTGAGTTCCTGTAGTGCTCGTTTGAAGGTTTGTTTTCCGTTTATGATTCGAGCTCGTGGTTACAAATTCGATTGTCATTTTCATCCAGTCCCTAATATGTTCACCGTTCGATTTTTTGCCTGTATCACATTCGAATATCAAGGGATAATCGAAATCTCAATTTTCAGGTTCATATCTCATCCTTTACTGCTTTCATGTGGATTCAAGTATGATCCGAATAAGTTAACTAAAATTGATCGATGTTCTTGGCTTCTATTGTATGTTAATGTATATTTCAAGTTCAGTTGTGTTTAGTATAGGATGATGGAGTTGTTAGCTGCGTTTTTGTAAGTCATTCGTTGTTTGCTAAGTTTAACCTAAAACATATTCAAAGCTTTCTCTGGTGGTTATTCATCTTTGTCGAACTGGTTCATTAGTTTGGGAATAATAATTGAGCTTGAATCTATTTGGTTTGGTATGTTTTGATCAAGGTATAAATGGTTGTGCTAATGTCGAGCGGATGATAGCCCACTAGTGTGCTTTTCTTGATGATATAGTATGACCATGTTCATGTTTTGGCAGTTTGAAAAGTCAGTGATTCTAAATCGAGATTAGTGGTTTTGTTTCTTCTATAGACTTGATTTAGGTTAACTTGTGTGCTTGGTTCATTCTTAAACTCTTGAGTCGACACACACTTAGCTTTACTTGTAGGACACATAAGTTAATGTTCCTGTTCACGAAGGTCATGTTCAGACAGTCCGAATGCTTTAACATGAATTCGTCTTCATAATTCTTCAAGTTCATTATGTTTGAATGTTATTAGAAGGTATCATTGGTGTCATGAAGTGTGAGAGTTTTTATGTCCTGAAGTGAGAATTCGAGTTGAAATCCTTTTCTTATTTCCTTTATTTTGATCAACAATCACTTATTGAGATACCTTGTGAAAGTTCTGTGGTCCTCCTTAATTAGCATTTGGATGAATTGATTTGCCATGCCATCTTGTTAAATTGACAAATAGGTAGATTACTGTTTGAGTGAGCTGTCCAAATTATAAGGTTAATATTGTCTAGTTGGTTCCAATGCAAGGTTTGCACTACTTCATATATCCTTTTCTTCTCGGATTAGTTTAAGATAGGGACAACTTGCAGGATAAAAGCATTTAAAGTTCCTACTGCTTTTCCGAGTGTCATATTTTCTTTCCGTGTGTATATTGGAGTTTATGGTATCAATTGTCACCAGTATGTGTTTTTTTAATTGGAGTAGTAATAGAACTTATCATACTTGAATCCACTCATTATTTCTTCTCCTAGTATCTGTATTTTTTTTAGTTTGTATAGTCTGGACACCTACTTTGTTAGGATTAACTGGTACATCTAAATAGAGCCGTGAGGAATTGGGAAAAGATTGAGCCCACTAGTACTAAATTAAATAATATGCCTTAGGATTGGGCTCGGTCTAAATACATTAAAATTAAAGGTTAAAAGGAGAATGAACATGAAAAGAACCCCATTTACTTTAGTTTATTTTTATATTTGTACTCTTTTTACTTAACCGCTAGGAGCATGCTAGGCCGTCATCACTCGGGTATGCATGCCTTAGAATTGTTTGTTAGCTTTTGAGGTGAAAGGTCGCGCCCCCTTAGTTATATTTATCCGGGGAATACCCTGAGGGATTTGTATATATTTTATTTTAGGGGTATGCCCTGAAGTTAGTGTAAATGGAGGCCGAAAGAAGAAACTTCTAGTATTTTATTTTATTTTCATTTTTTTTGTGGACAACCTCGAGCTTCTTATGTGTTTATTTTCCTTTTTCTGCGTTTTCTACCTCAATTGAATATTTTAAAATTCAACTTGGTCAAGTACGCAACCGTACTAGTTACGAGACGTGGGGAGTTCCTAACACCTTCTCCCCCAGTCAAATGAACCCCCTTACCCAAATCTCTGGTGCAGACTTGGTTTTAGACTCTTAAATTTTTTAAAAGGAAAAATAATTTTTTTAAATGGTGACCTGGCACACCGAAATCAAAGTCAGGTGGTGACTCTGAGTTATTTTTCTTTTGAACAATGTTTTGTCACTTTCTAATTGAAAACATTTTTCAAGCTTTACAAAATCTTTTTTATTTATTTAAGATGGTTTAATGAGGTTTGTTAAAAAAATGGGTGCGACATCTCTAGCAACTCTGCTGGGGAGTTGCAAGTTCGAGCTGATACCACAATCTTGTTGGCTTTTTGAATATTTGGTTGAGATTTTTATACTTTTTCATTAGCTTTACTTGATTTTTATTATTTATTATTATTTGCTAGTTGTTTATGTGTTTACAGTTTTTGCTTTATATATTTACTGATTTAAAACTTTCATCATTTGCATAACCCCGAGTGTTCTTTCTGCAACAAGTCTTTTAGAATACGTTTGAGTATACACGGTCTTTTTATGAGTCACATGTGTCTTTAGGGGGTGGTGTGGGAGCGTGAAGTGGGCGGACAGCTAGAGCAGCCGCCATCGATCAGGTGTCGTCCCGAATTGCCTTGTCTAGTGAACACTAACTGTAGGTCAGCCTTTAGGTTATACTTATGTGCATCGTATCATTTAAATCTAGCAAGGCTCAGTCCTGGGCACCGTGTCCCGTTGTAGGAGGCATATGCAAATTATGTCAAAATGGGCTTACGGCCCAAAAAGACATTTAATCATCCATATGTGCTAAATATTGCACATGTGATGGTAGAAATGTCATTTGGTGAATCGATTTTTTGGAAAGAAGAGTGAAAAATAAAGCAATACCGATTATATTTTTCTTTCATAGTTTTCCAAAACAATTTAGAAAAAGATGAAAAAGATTTTCAAAAAAAAAAGATGAAAAAGATTTTCCAAAAAGATTTTCCCATTATTTTCCAAAAATTCAATAAAAGGAGAAAAATAATATCTAAAAAGATTTTATATTTTCCATCATCTTCCAAAAAATTAAAAAAAAAAAAGAAAAAGAAAATCCAAAAGATTTTACATTTTCCATCATTTCTCTAAAAAGACAAAAATATGGTTTTTCCAAATTTAGCTACATTTTTTTATAGGGTTTCTCCCATGTCTAATCTTCCCGAACTATGCGAAACTGATTCTCTTCTTTCGGGACGGGATAAATAGGCAACCCGCATAGTCCTAGTGAGTCTTAGGTTCTTCGCTTTGTGGGGTCTTAGCCATATCTTGCATGTCTAGCCACTTTTGGCTACATCGACCATTCTTGCAAAATGGGGTCATTTTCATAAAGTGGTTCAATTACCCATGTCATGGGATATTGAGTCCACAACTAGGTGTCATATTGCTTTAAGGTCCGTCCTTATTGAGTGTTTCTTTAGCCACTTCTGGCCATATTGACCGTTTTTGCAAAATAGGTCATTTCTGCCCATTAATTTGGGGCAATAATAATTGGAAGTTGAATCCATATAAGCTTTGATGAGGTATTCCCTTGTCTTTGAGGTGACTTTCTTGAGTTTTCACTTTTAGCCACTTTCGGTCCCTTAGGTAATTTTGCACAAATAGCCCAACTGTCCAATAGGAAATGTTGTGGTGTCCCATAATGTCTTGAGTTATTAACTATATTTTTTCCATTCAGGTATGGATCCATTTTCCAATGCTAGAGTATCTATGGTGGTCAATGTCCCTAGAAGGCTAGTAAAATGGTAGAACATGTTCACATTACTTGAGCAGCGTGATTTGATGGGTAAATTAGGGACTCTTATTTCTTTGATGGACATCCCTCCCCCCCTTCCCCCCGTCCCGACCTTGTAGAAGCAATGTTGACATTTTAGGACTTATAAGGAATGGTATTCAAGTTTGGGGATCTTCATATGGCACCCACCTTAGCTGAGATAGCCGGGATAATCCGCCTGTCGTACCTAGACAAGGATTTGATTTACACAAGGGCACATTCAAGTACCAAGTTCCTTAAGATCATAGGAATAGATTTGGAAAATCACATGTGGTGTCTAGACCAATCTCGGGTACCATTGGAATTTTTATTTGAGAGGTTTGCTCGTCCTACTGGGTATGAGACCTTCGTAGATGAATTTTCCATATCATATGATTCTTGGAAGAAGAGGTGTCCTATGGTCTTCGCTATTGCATTGTTGGTCTCTTGGTGTTTCCTTTAGAGGGTAGGCATATTACCACGCGTCCGAGGTCAATAGCCTTTGCACTTTTCCTTGATAAACATAGTAGTAAGGTCACCTTAGCTCCGATAATTTTGGCAGAGATCTATCGTGCTTTGACCATGATTCGAGAAGGTGGGAGGTTCTTTGAGGGAAACAACTTGTTGCTACAGCTGTGGATGATGGAACACTTATATCCCGCCGCCATGTTTGATAAAGATGTAATTGACTTTGTCTGAGAGATCGAGTGAAGTGCATCAAGCATATAATGACATTCGATAAGTTTGCCTTACCACTCGGAGTTCAGGCTTGTGTTGATTGCTTGGGATCCTTGACTGAAGAGAAGATTTTGTGGGCATACCAATTGATTGATTTGTATGTGATCTTAGCTGGATCTTGCGTGCAAGACTTCTTGGTACTGATTAGACTTTGGTGTACTAGACCATATACCCCTGCTAGAGTGATGCGTCAGTTAGGGAGGCGGCAATAAGTCCCCTACATTCATAATTCTCATGACTTCATTAGGGAATTTGACATTATTCCTCACAGGGAGGTCGACATCCAGACCTTTTGGCGTCATGCAATGAAGATGGGTAGGGATACTTTAGCAGCTGACCCACATTCACCTGGTTAGCAGGCCATAGTCTAGACGTGTTAAAGGAGTATTTAAAGAGGAGGCCACCTCACGGATATTGCTTAGACAGTTGATGGATCGATTTACCCAGGCAGAGGAGGCTCATGCAGCAGAAAGGGTTGGCTTTCGAGCTACACTTTAGTCATTGAGATCACGCTTGGCAGGGTTGGTAGAGAACATGAGACAGCACCGTGAGTACCTTACTAGAGTCACCCTTCTAGATGCAGGCGTGCATTCCAAGATTCTCATTCCTAGCTTTAAGGTGTCCTTGCAAGGTATAATACAGAGCTTAGATTCGACGGGATTGACAGGGCCATCCGGACCTTCATCAGACCCGTCCTAGCCAGGACCATCGCATTTAGGAGCAAGTTGAGGAGTCATTCTATTTAGATGTTCTAAGATAGTTATATGTTGTCTATTACTTTTGTGTTTTGTCAATGAGTAGTGAGTCCTTTAAGTAGTGTCAGAGTATGTCATAGTGTAGTCGAGTCTATCATGTCTTTCATTATCGTACTTCCCATTATATTTTAATATCGAAAAGTTTTTAAGTGAAAATTTCCCAAAAGATTTTGGTTTTAGTTTATTTTCCATTACTTTTTCCAGAACTATGCTTGGTCTGATTCATGAGGGACATGATACATAGCAACCTACAGCGGGTTTGATCAAATCATTTTTTCATCAAATAAAAGAGAAAGAAAATGAAAAGTGTGATATGAGGTGTTGGAAAAGAAATACAAGGAAGGATTGAAATGAGCAAATAGGGATGATGCCATATGACCCTACGACTCTCAAAGCCATTTTAGAACCATTAACTGTTGCTAGGTGCATTGCATGTAACTTGATATTGTCATATGATAAATGCCCTAGTGCTAACATGGTGGTTTTGTGTTGTTGACCTCTGTTATCTTTACTTAACAAGAAGGTGGTTAGTTTTTTGGCATCCTAGAAATTCATCCATACAACACCTGATCAAAGCGTCAAACATTCATGGATAGCAAAGAAATATACACTAGAGTTGTAGACCCACCAAGGGAGGTCATTGAGTCAGAATCGGAACTGCAAGAGGAGGTCCGAAGATTAAAGCATCAGATGGCGGAAATGTATCAGGCCTCGTTGCCCACCAACTACACAGAAAACCCTACTTTCATTCCACCACTCTCTCAATCCCAGATTCCCAATACCATTGATCTTTCCCCAGAACATGCACCTGTCTTTACCCCTTTACCACAACTACCCAGATACTTCGGCCCAAACTTTTCATGCTCCACCAGCCAAAACAACCTCGTACCCTGCTCCGGCATCTACTCCTATATTGGTACCCCCTTCACAAGCTAACTGATCCTCAAGTAAGCCCGCATTTCCCGCTCCAGATACCCACTACTATGCACCAGAGCCGTCATTCAAAGTCTCAATCCTTAATCTTACACTCCCTAATTTGAGCTTCATGTTGAAAGTGACGAACCACCCAAAGAACGCATAGTGAGAGGAGATTTTTAGGAAGGTAAAGAGTCTGGAGCAATCACTGAGAATAATGCAAGGGTTGGAAAACCAGGTGACTGTGGCCTATAAGGATTTTTGTTTGTTCCCCGATGTTCAACTGCCTGCCGGGTTCAAGATGCCCAAGTTTGACTTATATGACGGACATAGGGATTTTGAAGCTCATTTAAGGGGTTATTATAGTAAAATGAGAGGTGCCGGGGAAAAGACGAATTACTGATGGCATATTTCAGCTATATTCTGAGTGGGGCAGCTTTAGAATGGTACAGCTGCTAGGACGCTAGCAGGTGGTACACCGGGATGTTATGGCTCAGGCCTTCGCCCGGTGCTTCCAGTACAATATAGACATTGTTCCAGACCACCTATCTCTGATTAAGGTGGAAAAGAAACCTAGTGAAAGCTTTAGAGACTATGGGTTGCAATGGAAGGAGCAAGCTACACGAGTCAATCCTACTATGGAAGAAAACCAGATGGTTAAATACTTTCTTCAAGCCCTGAAGCCCACTTACTATGGCCACTTGATCACAGCCATTGGTAAGTCTTTCAATGATATGGTAAAAATGGGAGAAATGGTGGAAGAGGGGCTCAAGTCGAGTAAGATCATGAGCTATTATGATATAGAAGCAACCACCCAGGCAATCCAGAGTCGTACCGGAAGTTTTCTAAAGAAGAAGAAGGAAGATATTGTGATGGTGGCCAAAGGGGTTCACCTCATCTGTACACCTATCCTCGACCCCGACCTCAAACCTACGCCCAAGATCCATATAATACACCCCAATATTACTTTTCCCCGCAAAACCCCCAATACTTAGCCAGGACATCCCAATACCTTGTTCATAATGCACAGTAATATGCTCAATCCCCTCCTTGCCTACAATGGCGTGCCCTAGTCCCACAGAATACCTACCCAGCTCTACAAAATGCCTATCCACCTCCACAACCTTTGCAAAACCCCAATGGTTCAAATTTTTGATCAAGGCCGGAGTATAAAAGAGGGAGGCAGCAGCAAAACAAACTTTTACCCCGCTTGAAGAGTCATATGCAAGTATGTTTCAAAGGTTAAGGCAATTGGACGTCTTGAGGACGATTGAGTCAAATACCAAATCCTCCTCCAAAGAACCTCGATTATTCCCTAAGGTGCGCCTTTTGTTCTGATGCTTTAGGGCATGACATAGAGAGGTGCTTGCATTTCAAAAGGTCAATCCATGAGCACATTGATACAAACTAAATTGTAGTCCAATGCCCAGACACGCCGAACATAAACCAAAACCCTTTGCCAACCCACGCAGAGACGCATATGATTAAAATAGTTCATAAGGATGAGGAGCCCAAGAAGTCTTCTAAGTCCGTCATGATCATTCGGGCCAGTGAAAGTTATTTGGTAAAAGCTCCAGACTCTACAAAAGCAAAGCCCTTGACAGTTGAAGGGGTGACAGAATAGCCAAGATCTATCAATTTCAAACCACCGGTGTTGGTCGTAAAAGGGCTGTCGAAAGATATTGGGGCAAGTTCGGAAAGCACAAAAGTAGTAGTGTTAGGGATTCCAAGTAAGCCTGTCATAGTTCTGAAGGGGGCTCCTATTACCCCTATCATAAACTAAACCAGTAACCTAGCTGCCAATGGTGGATCCAAGGTTGTTCCGTGAAATTATAAACAAGTGACAGTGACATACAAAGGAAATGAAATAAAGGAAGAAGTTAATGATACTGGAGGATTGACTCGGTATGGTAGATGTTTCACCCCAGAATAATTATGGAAAACCAAGCCATTCAAGGATAGCCAAATGCTAGTAAAAAAATCGGTCATCGCAAAAGAGGCTGAGGAGTTCCTAAAAAAGATGAAAGTGCAGGATTATTCCATTGTGGAGCAGTTAAGGAAAACACCAGCTCGTATTTCTCTTTTGTCTTTGATGATATATTCATATGAACATCGTAGGGTCTTTATGAAGATTTTGAATTAGGCACATGTTCCAGATAAGATCACAGTGAACCACTTGGAAAAGATAGCTGGCATGATCTTCCAAGCAAATATGATCACTTTCTCAGACGATGAACTTCCTAAGGATGGTATAGAACACAATCGAGCTCTTTACCTCATGGTGAAGTTTGAAGATTCTATTGTCTCAAGGGTTTTGGTTGACAATGGTTCTAGTGCGAATATTTGTCCCCTGTTTACTCTAAAAAAACTGAAGATTGGAAACGAAAGAATCCACTTGAACAATGTGTGTTCGAGGCTTTGATGGGGGAGGTAAAGATTTTGTTGGAGATATAATTCTCAAATAGTCGATAGGGCCAAATGAGTTCACCATGGAATTCCAAGTGTTAGATTTGGTTGTTGTCATGCCCCAAACTCGAGGGGCATGGCCGGCACTCAACCGGGTATCCCCAGTCGAGTGGACCTGGGTGCCTTTCCTATTTCCCACGCGTTACCCCACATTATTCAATGATAATTAGCCGGAAGACACCAAATTTTCAATTGAAAGAACACATGATTTCTCTTTTATAAACGCACATTATGATTAACAGGGAACACCTTTTAGCAAACATACATTATGATTAACAGGGAACGTGGTATATAAGTTTACAGCGCCCAAAACATACACCTCTATACATTAGTTCTAACCCACATACCACCGTCTACGGAGCCTCTAAGAGAAAGATAGTACAACACTTGTCGGCGACAAGGCCCCGGCTATACCTTTACAAAAGAACACAAGACTCCAAAATACAACAACATGGTGGCATGAGCCACACAAGGCCCCAGAAGGAAAGGGGCTCACCAAACACGCATACCGCCGATAGAGAAAAAGGAGGAGCTATGAATGGTGGACTGGAGTGCCTGCCACAGATCCACCTACAATCATAACACAAATGTAGCACCCCGAAAAAAGGGACGTCGGTACATTTGAACTGTACAGGCATGTATGAACAAACTTTGTCCCAAGTAAACTCAAGCCAAATTGCATTCAAGCATAGAACTTAACAACAATAGTACAGGTACAACCATGGAGCAACAACCAAACATTTCACAACAAATGATTCAGGTAGTCAAACAAAGGAGCAATCAACGCCCCACAGGTTACAAACTCTCCTGCTGTCTCCTTTCACAATTCTACATTTATCATTTCATGTTCATATTCATATCAAAAGTGATATTGGATCACATTTTCCACCATTATTGCCTCGTCCACCCTTATTACCTCGGCAACCCATATCACCCCAACCCACACCTTATTTCACAGTGTTGTGCCGCGCAATCCGACCGCGCCTGATAGTTTTCAATTCACAACAACAAACAGCACCACAACAAATACAAGAAATCAACAATGGCACAGTGTTAATATAGATCCACAACAAGGATGATGAAATCCCACAACTAGCAACAATAATATCCTCATGTTCATCAAATTGGTACACAATTTGAATTATCACAACAGTTGTTCACAACTAATCACATACGGTGTTCCACATTATTTCCATTTCCACTATTCCATATTATTTCCACTTCCACTGTTCCACATTATTTACATTTTCATTGTTCACATTACAAGTTCCACAACCTTCACCACAAAGTGTTACCACACAATTATACAACGAAAAAGCTTCACAATGATTCCCACGTGGATGTCAACTATAAACAATTTTACAACAAACACAGGGCGATTTCACAAGGATCACAGTTAGCCATACATACCTTGAGTTGGATATCCCCTTTAAATCTCTAGTCCAATTTTCCAAGCAATCAAGAAGTCAATCTAGTTCATGCGCAACACTTAGGTTTTTGAAATTTAAACTCATAGTTACTACCCAATTCCCTTTTTACAAGATCTTAGAGTTTTGAAGACATGCATGAAGGTTTCATGAAGAAATTTCAAAGCAAGTGTATGGGGTTTCCTTCCCAAGCTAAATTTCGAAATATGGGGGAAATGGGTTAGGGATTTTACCTGAGAAATCAATAGAGAATACAATGCACCAAGGATTTCCCAAGCTCCAATGATTTTGAAAGACTAGATGATGAAGAATTCACTTTCTCTCTCAAGAACCCTCTCTCCCTCTCTCTTATTTTGATCAGAAGTGTGTGAAAAATGAGGGAGAAGGTGTTTTAATAAAAGGTGGGTCGGGTCTAAAACTATAGGAAAATACCAGGCGAGAACAATCTGCGACGCGATCTGCGATCGCAGAACAGACATACAGTCCGCAGAATGGACCGCAGAAATGGCTCAAGTTTCAAACCTCTCGGGTTGGGAATGCGGTGAATATGCGGTCCGCATTTGAGTTCTGCGGTCGCAGAATGCACCGCAGAACTAACCTTCGAATTTCCTCAGGGACAATATGCGATCACTCTACGGTCCACATATTCATTATGCGATTGCTGATTTGACCGTATTTTTAACATCAAAAATTGGTTGCTCTCTGATTCACTCTACGGTAGGAATGCGGTCTGCATAGCTGATCTGCGACCGCATTCTGGACCGCATTTTGACCATTTTCTAGAAAAATTCCTGATTTCACATTTTTAAGTTCAAACAATAAAAAGGATCTGATCCATGTGGGTAAACTCGACTCTATGAGCTGCTAACATCTGAGCACTCAGTTTCACGGGGCCTTACATCCTGCCCTGCTTATGATCATTCGTCCTCGAATGAGGACTTGGGAACCAAATGAGTTTGAAAATATGATATGCAAGTTTCTACACTTTTATTAACTTTCAAGTTTTTCTTAGAAAAATTTTGCCAGAGTTTCCTTTGTAATATGGACATAATCACCTGTCAAACAATCCCCAAAACACATTTTTTTCCAAGCATTACTACACAAACTTGCCACCGTTACAACAGTTGTAAAAACGCATAATCCTCGCACTTGCACATATTCAACCTCTTGATGCACTTTTAAACCATTAGGAACACAACATATAATCAAATTAAGCATTAATCACCTCTACTATTATATCCATTTACCTATCACAAGGGTACGACACTGTTATTCATTCCGATAGAATTCCTCCATGCAAAAACTAATCATTACACAATTAGAACACTTTGATACACAGTCTCCATGAAAAATTAATTATTACATCCATACATCACCTTACCTTGGGAGCACAAAACTTTTATTACCAAAAAGGACTGCACATTGCTCAAATAGTTACAACACATAAACTTCTGCACAACTTGGAGAAGCTACAACAATAAGGCACTTGGAAAGAGAATGGATGGTTCTTACACCCAATGGAACAAAACACTAGCTCTCCTAGGGACAACACTCGCACGATCACTCCTAGGCTTACTCAAATAGATGGGGATATTTTATCTTCATCTCATCTTCCGCTTCCCACGTGGATTCCTCGACTTCTTGGTTTCGCCACAACGCCTTAACTGAAGCAACCTCCTTGTTACACAACTTTCGGACTTGACTATCCAGAATAGCAACCGGAATCTCCTTATATGATAACTCTTCTGTAACCTTGACGTCTTCCACGGGCACAATTTTAGACGGATCACCCACAACTTTCCTCAACATGGATACATGAAACACCGGGTGCACTAAAGACATTTTAGGGGGTAATTCCAACCTATACGCAACTTGACCGATCCTTTGAATGATTTGATAAGGCCCGACGTACCTAGGACACAGTTTTCCTATCTTCCCAAAGCGCATGACTCCCTTCATAGGGGATACCCTCAAGAATACCCAATCTCCTTCTTGAAACTCCAATTCTCTTCGACGCACGACCACATAGGATTTCTGGCGACTTTGAGCAGTCTTCATCCTTTCTTGAATGACTCTTACTTTCTCCATGGCATGATGTATGAGATCTGGACTTATTAATTCCGCTTCACCAATCTCGAACCACCCGATCGGGGACCTACACCTTCTTCCGTACAATGCTTCGAATGGGGCCATCTGGATGCTAGCATGGAAGCTGTTACTATAAGCAAACTCTATAACGGGCAAGTAATCATCCCAATTACACTTTAAATCCAATACACATGCCCGCAACATATCCTCGAGCGGCTGAATAGTCCGCTCTGCTTGGCCATCGGTCTGCGGATGAAAAGTTGTACTGTGATTCACTTGAGTACCCAATCCTTGCTGAAATTTCCTCTAGAACTTAGTTGTAAATTGAGCTCCTTAATCCGAAATGATAGAAAGTGGACTACCATGAAGCCTCACTATCTCCTTGATGCACAACCGAGCATATTGTTCCGCAGTATCGGTGGACTTGACTGGTAAAAAGTGAGCTGATTTGGTGAGCCTATCTACAATTACCCAAATTGAATTGAACTTGTGCTGAGTACGAGGTAGTCCCCTCACGAAGTCCATATTAATCATTTCCCACTTCCACATCGGTATTTCTATAATCTGAGTCAACCCTCCCGGCCGCTGATGCTTGGCCTTCACTTGCTGGCAATTCGGGCATTAGAGACAAAGTCCGCCACACTCTTCTTCATACCACTCCACCAATAAATATACTTGAGATCGTGATACATCTTTGTAGAGTCTGGGTGCACTGAATACCTGGAATGATGAGCCTACGCCATTACCCTCTCCCGAAGATTATCCACATCTAGGACATATAACATATCGTGGCACCGTAGCACACCATCATTGTGCCAAGTGAAAATGCTGAAATTTTGATACCTAGAGTTTCCTCCTTCAATTGTGCCAATGCTGGATCAATAAACTATTTTTTTAACCTCTGCCACTAGCGACAATTCTGTTGTATTATGCACCATAAGTTCCTCCTCATTCGGGGCCGAGATACAAACCCCAAGGCTGGCCAACTGATGTACTTCCCGAGCTAGAAAACACTGATCCGCTCTCAAGTAAGCCAAACTACCCACGGATTTCCGACTGAGGGCGTCGACCACCATGTTCGCCTTCCCTGGATGGTACAAGATGTCCATATCATAATCCTTAAGCCATTCTAACCACCGCCTCTGCCTCAAATTCATCTCTTTCTGCTTGAACAAATACTGGAGACTCTTGTGGTCTGAAAACACATCTACATGAACTCCATAAAGATAATGCTGCCATACTTTCAAGGCGAACAAAACTGCTGCACGTTCCAAATCATGCGTCGGATAATTCTTCTCATGATTCATGAGTTTACTGGAAGTATATGCTATGACATTCCCGCGCTGCATTAGAACACTCCCTAATCCAACCCTGGAGGCATCACAATAAACCACAAACCCTTTCGTGCCTTCTGGCAGGGCCAATATTGGTGCAGACGTCAACCTTGTCTTCAATTCTTGAAACCTCTTCTCACAAGCGTCTGACCACTAGAACTTGGCTGATTTCTACGTCAATTTAGTCAAAGGAGAGGCGAGGGTGGAGAATCCCTCTACAAACCTCCGATAATACCCTGCTAACTCCAAAAAGCTACGGATCTCCGTCGGGGTTGTGGGCCTAGGCCAATCCTTCGCCGCTGCAATCTTTTGGGGGTCCACCTGAATCCCCTCACTGGAAACAACATGACCTAGAAAAGCGACGGACTCCAACCAAAATTCACATTTGGAAAACTTGCCATTCAATTGGTGCTGATGTAGAGTCCGCAAAACCGCTCTGAGGTGGGTGGCATGATCCTCCCTGCTTCGCGAATATACGAGGATGTCATCAATGAGAACAATCACGAAGGAGTCTAATAATGACTTGAAGACCCAATTGATAAGATCCATAAAAGCTTCCAGGGCATTGGTTAGCCCAAAATACATGACCAAGAATTCAAAGTGGCCATAACGCGTTCTGAAAGCGGTAGTAGGAATATCCTGCTCCCTGATCTTCAATTGGTGGTACCCGGACCGCAAATCAATTTTGGAGAAGAACCTTGCACCTTGCAATTGATCGAACAAATCATCTATCCGAGGCAGAGGGTACTTATTCTTGATGGTGACTTTATTAAGTTGCCAATAATCGATACACATCCGAAGTGACCCATCCTTCTTTCTTACAAAAAGAACAGGAGCACCCCATGGCGACACACTTGGCCAGATAAACCCCTTCTCCAATAGGTCCTTCAACTGCTCTTTTAACTCCCGCAACTCTGCTGGCGCCATTTTGTACGGTGGAATAGATATTGGCTGAGTATATGGCAATACATCAATCCGAAAATCAATCTCCCTATCTGGTGGAATTCATGGAAGCTAATTTGGAAATACCTCAAGAAACTCATTCACAACTGGCACGGACTCGGGGGCAGGAAACTTTGGAGTTGTGTCCGCCACCCGGACTAAATGATAAATGCACCCATTTCTGATCATATTTGAAGCCTTGAGGTAGGAAATAAACCTACCCTTCGGCACAACACCATTTTCCTTCCACTCAACAACCGGCTAATTAGGGAACTCGTGTCTCGTGACTCTCGTCCGGCAATCAAGTTCAGCAAAGCATGAATAGAGCCAATACATCCCCATGGTTACATCAAAATCAACCATCCCAAGCTCGATAAGGCCAGCCGCTGTAACAAGACCACCTACCATAACAACACAATTCCTATAGACCCGCGCGGCTGTATTAGAATCACCAACTGGAGTCGATACAGAGAACGGATCAAGAAGCAGTTCGGGTTCAATCCTAAAACTCGAAGCAACAAATGGAGTGACATAGGACATAGAAGACCCAGGATCAATAAGAGCATAGAAATCAAAGGTCTGAACAGATAGGATACCTGTAGCAACATCTGGGGAAGCCTCAGCACTCTGACGACCACTTAATGCATAAAACCTGCTGGGTCCGCCCCTACCACGAGCTCCGCCTCTGGATGCACCACGCCCTGCTAGGGCTGGAGGGCACACTGATGATGTAGCAACTGATGAACTGGATGGCTGAGCAAGTCCCCTGACCTTGCCCTGTCTGGGCGCACGGCAGTCCCGCTGTATGTGACTTGTCACCCCACAATTGTAACACACGGGAGCATCCAAGTAACAAGCCTCTGTATGAAATCTCCCACACTTGGGACATATACCTCCATGCTGTCGAGGTCTCATCCTCGAATGACTGAACTGGCGGGACCTCCTGCTGTCTGAACCTAGCCCCGAAGGGCTACTCTGCTGGGAACGGTGCACAGATGGCGGTGCACTAGCTGAGGACTGCGCATAAGACTAAGATGGTCCTGATGACCCTCTTCCTGGAGCTGACCTCCCTAAGTGACCCATAGACCGGGCGCTGCTGCTACTTTCCCTGTCTTCCTCAATCTTCAACTTCCTAGCATCTGTGGCATGAGAAAAACCCACGATCATCCCATAGTTCATGTCGAATGCAAAGCCGCTGTAGCAGCCTCATTTACCACCAAAAGGCTGAGACCCTGAACGAATTGCCGAACCCTAGCCTCCAGAGTCGACACCAACTGAGGAGCATACTTGGACAACCTCACGAACTCCATATGATACTCCCAAACACTCATGCTACCCTGCTTAAGAACCTCAAACTCGATGGCACGGGCTGCCATGGTCTCGGCAGGCAAGAATAAGTCCATGAAGGCATCTACGAACTCATCCCATCTAGTTGGAGGTCTCCCCTATTCACGGGAATCCTCCCACATCTCAAACCACGAATGCGCGGCTCCTTTCAACCTGTATGAAGCCAGTTCTACCCCTTCTATCTCTGTAGCCTTCATCACTCGAATGGTCTTGTACATCTCATCAAGGAATTCTTGCGAATCGACCTCTAGGTCTGTGCCTGAGAACTTTGGAGGGGACAATCACAGAAACTGGTAAACTCTGGAGTTGGAGAAATCTCCTTGTCCGCTGTAGGACACAGGGGCATCATGAAATCTCTAGGCCTGGACGGCTACTAACTGGGTCAACATGCGGATAGCTCCCCTAAGGTCTCTATTAGAAATCCCGGGATCAGAAGCTGGAGCAACATCAGGATGGGGAGCATTGGCAGGAGGGATAGTAGCACCCTCGGCCGCTGCTGGAGCATGATTTCTTGGATCAGGAACGGATGGAGCAGGCAAATTTAGAATGGGGAAATCACCCTCACCCACGGCAGTCGGCACATGATCAACAGCCGCACTGGAAGTGGCGTTGGCCCCTAGGCCAAGTCTAGCTTTCTTCTTACGTGCCATCACTAAACATTCGAAGTAGAGCAGGATTTAGACACAACATCTCTATACCGCACGAACTTGGAATAGCAAAGAAGAGGATCATTATTTTCCTAAATGCCCGTGTAGCCCCCAACTTATAGATGTGGTTGACAATACACTGTAAGAAGAGCTCTACTTGGCACTGCTCCGAGACATCCTAGGACTCCTTTAAAACCTTAGGCCTTGATACCATGTTTGTCACGCCCCAAAACTAAGGGGTATGACCGGCACTCAACCGGGTATCCTGTCAAGTGGACCTGGGTGCCTTTCCTATTTCCCATGCATTACCCCACATTATTCAATGATAATTAGCCAAAAGATACCAAATTTGCAATTGAAATAACACATGATTTCTCTTTTATAAACGCACATTATTATTAACAGGGAACATCTTTTACAAAACATACATTATGATTAACAAGAAAGTGGTATACAAGTTTACAGCACCCAAAACATACACCTCTATGCATAATTTCTAACCCACATACCACTGTCTACTGAGCCTCTAAGAGAAAGATTGTACAACACTTGCCGGTGACAAGGCCGGACACAAGACTCCAAAATACAACAACATGGTGGCATGAGCCACACAAGGCCCCGGAAGGAAAGGGGTTCACCAAACACGAATACCGCCAATAGAGAAGGAGAAGGAGGTACGAATGGTGGATATTAGTGCATGCCACAAATCCACCTACAATCATAACACGAATGTAGCGCCCCCGGCAAAAGGGACTTCAATACATTTAAATTGTACTGGCATGTATGAACAAACTCTGTCCTAAGTAAACTCAAGCCAAATTGCATATAGAAGTATAGAACTGAACAACAATAGTACAAGTACAGCCATGGAGCAACAACCAAATATTTCACAACAAATGATTGAAGTAGTCAAACAAAGGGGCAATCAGTGCCCCACATGTTACAAACTCTCCTGCTGTCTCCTTTCACAATTCCACATTTATCATTTCATGATTCATATTCATATCGATAGTGATATTGGATCACATATTCCACCCTTATTGCCTCGTCCACCCTTATTACCTCGGCCACCATTATCACCCCAACCCACACCTTATTTCACCGCGTTGCGACGCGCAACCCGACCCTGCCTGATAGTTTTCAAATCACAACAACAAAAACAGGAAATCAACTATGGCACATTGTTAAAATAGATCCACAACAAGGATGATGAAATCTCACAACTAGCAACAACAATTTCCTCATGTTCATCAAATTGGTACGCAATTTGAATTATCACAATAGTTTTTCACAACTAATCACACATGTTGTTCCACATTATTTCCATTTCCACTATTCCACATTATTTCCCTTACCACTGTTCCACATAATTTTCACTTCCACTTTTCCACATTATTTTCATTTCCATTGTTCACGGCCGGCCGTCTTTGGAGTCCATGCCTCGTTCCCCCATTATATGCTTCCTCTAAGTTCATTTCTACTATTTTGGTTTGCTGGGATATTCGGTAATATAATTCGGAGTGTTTTGGGACACTTAGTCCCTAAATGAGAGCTTAAGTGTTGGGAAATGGTCCGTAATCAGAACAGTATCAAGAAGACCTCGGAATGGAAAACCGATGGTTCCGTTAGATCCGTTAGGTGATTTCAAGGTTGGGAGCGTGTTCAGAATGTATTTTGGATGTCCGTAGCTCATTCAGGCTATAAATGCCGAAAGTTAGAATTTTGAAGTTTCCAGTCCGATAGTGAATTTTTTATCAGAGGGTCGAAATGGGATTCTAGAAGCTTTGGTAGAACCGTAATGTCATTTGGGACGTATGTGCAAAATTTCAGGTCAATCGGACGTGTTTTGGTTAGGTTTTGAATCGAAAGCGAGTTTGGTTTAGTTTTGAAGTTATTAAGTTCAAATCATTGATTAAAGAGTTTCTGGCATTGTTTTAGGTGGTTTAAGGATTTTTACAAGTTTGAATGATGTTATAGGATATGTCTGTAGGTTTGCTCGAGGTTCCGGGGGCCTCGGGTATGTTTCGGATGCTCAACGGAGCAACTAGAGTTTTAAATTTGCAGGTCTGCTATCCTTATTCGCGTTTGCGAAGGAAGCCCCGCGTTCGCGAAGCTTAGCTTCCCTCAATTTTGCAATCGCGCCCTTACCAAATGCGTTCGCGTAGGTTCAGTCCTGGGCCCCTCCTTTTTCCCTTCTATGCTTTCGGGTGTCCCATGTCGGGTTCGCATAGGTTCCAAATCCCTGGCCTTCGCGTTCGCAACCCTATCCTTGCGTTCGCGAAGAGCAATCTGCACCCTTTTGAAATTTTCCTCTCCGCGAATGCGATCCCCTCTACGCGTTCGCGATGAACAAATGCCTGACCAGTACTTATATTTCAAAAACGAGGTTTTCTTCCATTTTTACAAAAACTCAAGCTAGAAAGCTCGGTTTTGGGAGATTTTTCGAGGAATTTTCAGAGGCAAACATTGGGTAACGATTCCTTCCTCTTTTATTACTATTACCCGCTAATCTAATCTCGAACTTAAGCTTTAAGTTAGGAATTTGAATCATTTACGGTAAAGTTCTTAGACCTACCTTTGATGATTTGAAGGTGCATTTGACCTCCGATTTGGGAGATTTTTATATGGTTGGACTCGTGAGAGTACGAGGTTTCTGAAAATGTAAAAATTATTCGATTTTGAGATATTTGCTTGAGGGGATATTTGGTCATTTCACCTATTTTCGCGCCTTAGCTTTAATTTTAACAGTGTAATTAGTTACTTGTGATGTTATTTACAATATGTAATTGGTTTGAATAGATTTGGGCCACTCGGAGTCGGATACTCGTGGCAAGGGCATTGTTTTTTAGCGATTTTGTACCAATTCGAAGTAAGTGGCTTGTCTAACCTTGTGTGGAGGGACCTCTCCCCTTAGGATATATAAATTGTTGTTTAAAGACCTTGTGCGCGAGGTGACTGGCGTGTACTTGTGCTAATTGTTGAAAATTCACCTTACTTGACTTATTTAGACTGTGTTTCTTCGTACATTTAACTGTTAAAAAAATGTGATTTCACTTGCTTAGCTTAGGAAAAGCATGTTAGTAATTTATTTGCTCTATCTGACTAAATTGCAAATACCTGGCCTCTTTGTGAGCATGCTAGGCTTAGAAATTTACATTGTTGAATACTGACTTGTAAGTGTTTACGCTTGGGATTACGGGTTCAATTCCCGAGTGATCCCCCTGTTATTGGTATGTCGGACTATGGGTTCAATTTCCGGGAGGTCCTCTGATTCTGGCATAATGGACTACGGGTTCGGTTCCCGGAGCTCTATGTATAAATCCTGACTGTTAAGTGATTCGGTTGTGTTAGTAGTTGTACTTTTAGCCGTTCTGTTTTAATTACTGTCTTGTTAGATATTCAGATTTATTTCATTATCTATTGTTTATTTATTTTTATATTATTTCTTATGTTTTTCTCAGTAGGGCCTCGACCTTCCTCGTCACTACTCCATCGAGGTTAGGCTTGGCACTTACTAAGTACAGTTGTGGTGTAGTCATGCTACTCTTCTGCACACTTGTGTTGTGCAGATCTAGGTACTTCTGGACTGGCGCGCTATTAGGGATTTGGAGTTGCTTGGAGGCTTGAGGTATGAATCTGTCGCGTCCGCAGAGCAGAAGAGCCTTCCTCTATTCTACCTGTAGTTTATAGTTTTCTTTTGTATACTCACTTGGCATAGACACCTCGGGATGTTAGAGCACTGTAATATGTTTACTCTTAGCCTGTGTTGCACGCGGGTTTCCGGGTCTTGGGGGTTCCTTACGTTAATTTGAGTTGACATGTATGTGCCAAGAGGCACTCTATACATTATCATATGTTATTTATGTTTTATTTACTGTTTCCACAAAGATTGTTGAATTTTCGCGATATGTCAGGATTACCTAGTCGTGAAGACTGGGTGCCGTCATTACAGGTTCATGATTGGTGTCCTATGACTATTTCTAGGTATGCCATCCGTTATACTAGGTTGGCCAGGCATGCGCCTGCTTTGGTGGATACTGTTCCTGAGCGGGTTCGCAGGTTTATCGAGGGCCTTATTCCTTCCATCAGGTCTGTCATGGCGCAAGAGTTGGAGATGGATATACCCTATCAGCAGGTGGTGAGTATAGCTAGGAGGATAGAGGGTATGCATGCCAGAGAACGAGAGGAGAGAGAGGCCGAGAGGTCTCTAGAGTCTGGTCATTTCTCTGGTACCCGTACTTCAGGAGCAGGACGCCATGGTAGGGGCTATACAAGTCGCCCAGTTCACTCAGCCCTTCTTCATCCAGCAGTACTCCAGCTCCTCCCAGATTTCAGGGGCCTTGCTATGCACGCCCGGTTTCTAGTGTGCCTCCTGCGCAGGGCACCTCCAAAGGTCGGTCCAACAGGGGGTAGATCCAGTCAGTCATAGCCGCCGCGCCCTCCTAGAGCTTGTTATGAGTGCGGGGATACCTGCCACTTGGTTAGAGAGTTCCCCATATGTGGTAGGGGTGTGCCTTCTCAGACTCCACAGCACCAGCATGCTCCACAGGGTCAGCAGTCCATTGTTCCAGCTCCAGCTGCCACCCCACTTTCCCAGCCAGCCAGAGGTGGGGATCGGGGAGATAGAGGCTGCCCTCGAGGTAAGGGCCGAGCCAGATTTTATGCCATTCTTGATCGTGCCAAGGCTGCCGCCTCTGATTCTATTATCACAGGTATTATTTTGATTAGTCACAGAGAGGCATCGGTTCTATTCGATCCAGGCTCTACTTATGCTTATGTGTCATCTTATTTTGCTCCGCATTTGGGTATAGCCTGAGAGGCCTTGAGCTCTCTTTTTTATGTTTCCACTCCCGTGGGAGATTCTCTTGTTGTGGATCAGGTGTATCGGGCATGTTTGGTTACTATTCGTGGTTTTGAGACCAGGGTAGATCTCTTGTTACTTGATATGGTTGTATTTTATATTATCTTGGGCATGGACTGGTTGTCTCCCCATTATGCTATTCTTGATTTTCATGCTAAGACCATGACGCTGGCCATGACAGGTATTCCTCATATTGAGTGGAGTGGTACTTTTGATCACACTCCCAGTAGAGTTATATCTTTTCTTAAGGCTCAGTGTATGGTTGAGAAGGGGTGTGCTGCGTATTTAGCCTATGTGAGAGATGTCAGTGCTGATACCCCATCTATTGACTCTGTCCCAGTAGTATAGGATTTCCCCGATGTGCTCCCAGCTGATCTTCCGGGCATGCCGCCCGATCAGGACATTGATTTTGGTATTGACTTGTTGCCGTGCACTCATCCCATATCTATTCCTCCATACCACATGGCTATTTCTGAATTGAAGGAGTTGAAGGATCAGTTACAGGAATTTCTTGATAAGGGTTTCAGTCGACCTAGTGTTTCACCATGGGGTACTCCTGTATTGTTTGTGAAGAAAAAGGATGGTTCTATGTGCATGTGTATCGATTATCATCAGTTGAAAAAATTCACAGTGAAGAACCGATATCCTCGTATTTGATGATCTATTTGACCAGCTTTAGGGTGCACAGGTGTTTTCTAAGATGTATTTGCGCTCAGGTTATCACCAGCTAAAGATTCGGGAGCCGAATATCCCGAAGAATGCTTTCTGGACTCGGTATGGTCATGTCATTTGGGCTGACCAACGCCCCAGCAACTTTTATGCATTTGATGCACAATGTATTCAGGCCCTATCTCGACTCGTTTGTCGTTGTTTTCATAGATTATATTCTTGTATACTCCCGGAGCCGGGAAGATCATGAGCAGCACCTGAGGATAGTGCTTCAGACCCTGACAGAAAAGAAATTATATGCAAAGTTTTCAAAATGTGAGTTTTGGTTGAGTTCCGTGGCATCTCTAGGCCACGTGGTATCGAGTGAGGGCATTCCGGTAGATCTGAAAAAGGTGGAGGCCGTGGAGAGTTGGCCCAGGCCCTTCTCATCTACAGAGATCCGGAATTTCCTTGGCTTGGCGGGGTATTACCCTCGTTTCGGGGAGGGGTTCTTGTCGATTACATCACCATGACTAAATTAACCCAGAAGGGTGCTCCTTTTTAGTGGCCGGACGAGTGTGGGGCGAGCTTCCAAAAGCTCAAGACGGCTTTGACTTCAGCCCCTATTCTGATTTTTCCTACTGGTTCGGGGACTTATACAGTATATTATGATGCCTCACGAGTTGGACTTGGAGTGGTATTGATACATGACGGTAGGGTGGTTGCCTACGCATCCAGACAGTTGATGGTTCATAAATAGAATTATTCTGTCCATGACCTTGAGTTAGCTGCTATTGTTCATGCCTTAAAGATCTGGAGTCATTATTTTTATGGTGTGCCTTGTGAGATTTATTGAGATCATCGGAGTTTGCAGCATTTGTTCAAGCAGAAGGAACTAAACTTGCGCCAGATGAGATGGTTGGAGTTACTGAAGGATTATGATATTACAATTCTTTATCACCCGGGCAAGGCCAATGTGGTGGTCGATGCCTTGAGTCGAGGGCGGAGAGTTTGGGGAGTTCGGCATATTTACCACCTTCAGAGAGGCCTATGGCGATGGATGTCCAGGCCTCAGCCAGACAGTTCGTGAGGTTGGACCTTTCGGATCCCAGTCGAGTTCTAGCCTGTGTGGTTTCTCGATATTCATTGTTTGATCGTATCATGGAGCAATAGTATGATGATCCTCATTTGCTTGTACTCAGGGACACGGTTCAGCATGGCGATGCTAGGAATGTGACTATTGGAGATGACGGGGTATTGAGGATGCAAGGTCGTATTTGTGTGCCCGATGTTGATGATATTCGGGAGTTTATATTGACCGAGGCCCATAGCTCGCGGTATTTCATCCATCCGGGTGCCGCAAAGATGTATCAGGATATGAGGCAGTATTATTAGTGGAGGCGGATGAAGAAGGACATAGTAGAATTTGTAGCTAGATGTCTCAACTGTCAGCAGGTGAAGGCTGAGCATCAGAGACCGGGAGGATTACTCAAGTAGATGGAGATTACGGAGTGGAAATGGGAGAATATCACTATGGATTTTGTGACTGGTCTCCCTCTAATGGCGAGGAAGTTTGATTCTATTTAGGTTGTGGTGGATCGGCTGACCAAGTCCGCTCATTTCATTCCAGTGTGCACTTCTTACTCAGCGGAGCAGTTAGCAGGGATTTATATCAGGGAGATTGTCCGTCTCTATGGCATTCCCGTTTCTATGAAAGGCGTCAAGAGGTAAATCGGACGTGTTTTGGTTGGGTTTTGAATGGAAAGCGAGTTTGGTTTAGTTTTGAAGTTTTTAAGTTCAAATCATTGATTAATTCGAGTTTTTGGCGTTGTTTTAGGATTTTTAAGGATTGGTACAAGTTTGAATGATGTTAAGGGATATATCCGTATGTTTGGTCGAGGTCCCGGGGGCCTCGGGTGTGTTTCGGATGCTCAACGGAGCAATTAGAGTTTCAAATTTGCAGCAGAAAATTTGCAGGTCTGCTATCCTTCTCCGCATTCGTGAAGGAAGCCGCGTTTGTGAAGCCCAACTTTCCTCTCTTTCACGTTCGCGTCCTTACCCAACGCGTTCGCGTAGGGTCAGTCCTGGACCCCTCCTTTTTTCCCTTCTACGCGTTCGCGTGTCCCATGTCGCGTTCACATAGGTTCCAAATCCCAGGCCTTCGCGTTCGCAGCCCTATCCTCGCGTCCGCAAAGAGCAATCTGCACCCTTTTGAAATTTTCCTCTCCGCGAACGCGATCCCCTCTGCATGTTTGCGATGAACAAATGCCTGACCAGTACTTATATTTCAAAAACGAGGTTTTATTCCATTTTTACAAAAACTCAAGCTAGAGAGCTCGGTTTTGGGAGATTTTTCGAGGTGTTTTCAGAGGGAAACATTGGGTCACGATTCCATGCTCTTTTATGACTATTACCCGCTAATCTAATCTCGTATTTAAGCTTTAATTTGAGATTTGAATCAAAATTTGGGGTAAAGTTTTTAGACCTACCTTTGATGATTTGAAGGTGCATTTGACCTCCGATTAGGGAGATTTTTATGTGGTTAGACTCGTGAGAGTACGAGGTTTCTGAAAACGTAAAAGTTATTTGATTCCGAGACGTTGGCATCATGGGTATTTTGGTCATTTCACCTATTTTCGCTCCTTAGCTTTAATTTAGCAGTGTAATTAGTTACGTGCGATGTTATTTACTATATATAATTGGTTTGAATAGATTTGGGCCACTCGGAGTCGGATACTCGTGGCAAGGGCATTGTTTCTTAGCGGTTTTGTACCAATTCAAGGTAAGTGGCTTTTCTAACCTTGTTTAGGGGACCTCTCCCCTTAAGATATATAAATTGTTGTTTAAAGGCCTTGTGCGTGAGGTGACGAGTGTGTACTTGTGCTAATTGTAGAAAATTCACCTTACTTGACTTATTTAGACTGTGTTTCTTCGTGTATTAAACTGTTAAAAGATGTGATTTCACTTGCTTAGCTTAGGAAAAGCATGTCAGTAATTTATTTCCTCTATCTGACTAAATTGTAAATACCTGCCCTCTTTGTGAGCATGCTAGGCTTAGACCTTTACATTGTTGCTATATTTGGTTTCTTTCTGTTAAATATTGACTTGTTGTGAAGTGTTTACGTTTGGGACTACGGGTTCAACTCCCGAAAGATCCCCCTGTTATTGGTATGTTGGACTACGTGTTCAATTCCCGGGAGGTCCTCTAATTCTGGCATAATGAACTACGGGTTAAATTCCCGGAGATACTTTGTTATTGGTATAAAGGACTGCGGGTTCAATTCCTGAAGATCCTCTGATATTGGTATGAAGGACCGCGGTTTCAAACTCTCGGAGATACTCGGATAATGATAAGGTGGACTGCGGGTTCGATTCCTGGAGCTCCATGTAGAGATCGTGACTGTTGAGTTATTCGCTTGTGTTAGTAGTTGTACCTGTAGCCGTTCTGTTTTAATTACTGTCTTGTTAGATATTCGGATTTATTTTATTATCTACTGTTTATTTATTTTTATATTATTTCTTGTGTTCTTCTCAGTAGGGCCTCGACCTTCCTCGTCACTACTCAATCGAGGTTAGGTTTGGCACTTACTGAGTACCGCTGTGTTGTAGTCATGCTACTCTTCTGCACACTTGTGTTGTGCAGATCAAGGTACTTCTGGTCAAGCGCGCAATTAGGGATTTCGAGATGCTTGGAGGCTTGAGGTATGCATCTGCCGCATCCACAGAGCGTAAGAGCCTTCCTCTATTCTACCTATAGTTTATAGTTTTCTTTCGTATACTAACTTGGCATAGACACTTCAAGATGTTGGAGCACTGTACTTTGTTTACTCTTAGCATGTGTTGCCCTTGGTTTTCGGGTCTTGGAAGTTCCTTACGTTCATTTGAGTTGACATGTATGTGCCAGGCGGCACTCTATACATTATCGTATGTTATTTATGTTTTATTTACTGTTTTTGCAAAGATTGTTGAATTTCCCCGATGTTTCAAGCTTACCTAGTCGCGAAGACTGGGTGCCGTCATGATAGGTTCACGATTGGTGAACTAGAGTCGTGACAAGTTGGTATCAGAGCTCTACGTTCATAGGAGTCACGGGACACTGGCCGGTTATTTAGAGTCTCGCTTATCGGTACGGAGACGTCTGTACTTATCTACGGGAGGCTATGTAACTGTTTAGGAAAATCTTCACTTCATTTGAATTCTTGTCATGCTATGTTTTTTACCTCGATTCTAAACTACTGTTTCCTATTCTCTCATTGATGGTGAGGACACACGCACGACCCGAGATGACCAGATACCCGCACCCCCTCCTCCAGTAGCTAGGGCAGGGGCCGGGGCAAGGGTCGTGGATGTGCACGGGGTGCAGCCAGAGCACCTGCACGAGCAGCCTTCGAGGTGCCACCAGCAGACCCAGTCAGGACTCAGGCACTGGAGATGCCCACAGCCACTACTACTCAAGCTATTCAGGAGGCATTAGCACTGTTTATAAGTATGTATACCATGCATTCGTAGCAGGGTTGCTTCCATTTCCTGCAGCTATGTCCTAGGCCGGAGGAGGATCCCAGACTTCCGCAGTCCACAGTCCACACCCTAGAGCAGAGGGTGCATATGGGGCCGATTTCAGATGTTATTCCTGCCCAGCCTGCAGTGCCGGTTCAGCACGAGGATGGGTCACCTGCTTCGGAGGATGATCAGCGTAGATTGGAGCGGTTCAAGAAGTATGACCCTCCCATTTTCAGTGAACTAGCTACAGATGATGCCTTGGGGTTTTTAGAGGATTGTCACCGCATTTTTCGTACCATGGGTATTACTACTTCGAGTGGGGTTTCTTTTGCAGCTTTTCAGCTTCGGGGAGCCGCCTATGACTGGTGGCACACTTTTGAGCTACACAATCCGGATGAGGATGCCTCCATACTTGGACCCAATTTTCAGATATGTTTCAGAGGGAGTTTGTTCCCCAAAGCCTCCGCGATGCATGGCGCGCGGAGTTTGACCACTTGCTCCAGGGCCCTACGACTATTTCTGAGTATGCCAATCGTTATACTAGGTTGGTACGGCATGCGCCTGCTTTGGTGGCTACAGTTTGTGAGCGGGTTCGAAGGTTTATCAAGGGTCTTATTCCTTCCATCAGGTCTGGCATGGTGCAAGAGTTGGAGATGGATATACCCTATCAGCAGGTGGTGAGTATAGCCAGGAGGATAGAGGGTATGCATGCTAGAGAGCAAGAGGAGAGAGAGGCCAAGAGGGCTCGAGAGTCTGGTCATTTCTCTGGTACCCGTACTTCAGGAGCAGGACGCCATAGTAGGGGCTATTCAGGTCGCCCAGTTCACTCAGCCCTTCCTTCATCTAGTAGTACTCCAGCTCCTCCCAGATCTCAGGAGCCTTACTATGCACTTCCTGTTTCTAGTGTGCCTCATGCGCAGGGCACCTCCAGAGGTCAGTCCAGCAGGGGTGGATCCAGTCAGTCACAGCCGCCGCGCCCTCCTAGAGCTTGTTATGAGTACGGGAATACCCTCCACTTTGTTAGAGAGTGCCCCAGATGTGGTACGGGTGTGCCTTCTCAGACTCCACAGCCCGAGCATGCTCCACAGGGTCAGCATGCCATTGTTCCAGCTCCAGTTGTCACCCCACCTGCCCAGCCAGCCAGAGGCGAGGATCTTGAAAACAGAGGTCGCCCTCGAGGTAGGGGCCGAGCCAGATTTTTTGCCATTCATAATCGTGTCGAGGTTGTCGTCTCTGATTCTGTTATCACATGTGTTATTTTTGTTAGTCATAGAGAGGCATTGGTTCTATTCAATCTAGGCTCTACTTATTCTTATGTGTCATCTTATTTTGCTCTGCATTTAGGTATAGCCCGAGAGGCCTTGAGCTCTCTTGTTTATGTTTCCACTCCCGTGGGTGATTCTATTGTTGTAGACCGTGTGTATCGGTCGTGTTTGGTTACTATTCGTGGTTTTGACACCAGGGCAGATCTCTTGTTACTTGATATGGGCGATTTTGATATTATCTTGGGCATGGACTGGTTGTCGCCCCATTATGTTATTCTTAATTGTCATGCTAAGACCGTGACGCTGGCTATGCCAGGTATTCCTTGTATTGAGTGGAGTGGTAACTTTGATCACATTCCCAGTAGAGTCATATCTTTTTTAAGGCTCAGCATGTGCAGCGTATTTAGCCTATGTGAGAGAAGTCAATGCTGATACCCCTTCTGTTGACACTGTCCCAGTAGTACAGGATTTCCCCGATGTGTTCCCAGCTGATCTTCCGGGCATGCCGCCTGATCAGGACATTGATTTTGGTATTGATTTGTGGTCGGGCACTCAGCTCATATCAATTCCTCCTTACTGCATGGCTCCTCTTGAATTGAAGGAGTTGAAGGATCAGTTATAGGAATTGCTTGATAAGGGTTTCATTCGACCTAGTGTTTCACCATGGGGTGCTCATGTATTGTTTGGGAATAAAAAGGATGGTTCTATGTGCATGTGTATAAATTATCGTCAGTTGAACAAATTCACACTGAAGAATCGATATCCTTTGCCTCGTATTTGATGATCTATTTGACCAGCTTTAGGGTGCACAAGTGTTTTCTAAGACTTATTTGCGCTCAGGTTATCACCAGCTAAACATTCGGGAGCCGAATATCCCAAAGAATGCTTTAGGACTCGGTATGGTCATTATGAGTTCCTTGTCATGTCATTTGGGCTAACCAACGCCCCAGCAACTTTTATTCATTTGATGCACAATGTATTCAGGCCATATCTCGACTCATTTGTCGTTGTTTTCATAGATGATATTCTTGTATACTCCCGGAGCCAAGAAGATCATGAGCAACACCTGAGGATAGTGCTTCAGACCCTGACATAAAAGAAATTATATGCAAAGTTTTCAAAATGTGAGTTTTGGTTGAGTTCCGTGGCATCTCTAAGCCACGTGGTATCGAGTGAGGGCATTCAGGTAGATCCGAAAAAGGTGGAGGCCGTGCAGAGTTGGCCCATGCCCTCCTCAGCTAAGGAGATCCGCAGTTTCCTTGGATTGGCAGGGTATTACCTTCATTTCGGGGAGCGGTTCTCGTCGATTGCATCCCCTATGACTAGACGGCTTTGACTTCAACCCCTATTCTGATTTTTCCTACTTGTTCACGGTCTTATGCAGTATATTATGATGCCTCACGAGTTGAACTTGGAGCGGTATTGATGCAGGACGGTAGGGTGATTGCCTACGCATCCAGACATTTAAAGGTGCATGAAAAGAATTATCATGTCCATGCCTTGAGTTAGCTGTTATTGTTCATGCCTTAAAGATCTGGCATCATTATTTTTATGGTGTACCTTGTGAGATTTATATGGATCATCAGAGTTTGCAGCGTTTGTTCAAGCAGAAGGATCTAAACTTGCGCCAGAGGAGATGGTTGGAGCTACTGAAGGATTATGATATTACTATTCTTTATCACCCCGCCAAGGCTAATGTGGTGGCCGATGCCTTAAGTCGTCGGGCAGAGAGTTTTGGGAGTTTTTCATATTTACCAGTTTCAGAGAGGCCTATGGCGATGGATGTCCAGGCTTTAGCCAGACAGTTCGTGAGGTTGGACCTTTCGGAGCCCAGTCGAGTTCTAGCATGTGTGGTTTCTCTGTCTTCATTGTTTGATCGTATCAGGGAGCAATAGTATGATGATCCTCATTTGCTTGTCCTCAGGGACACAGTTCAGCATGACGATGCTAGGAATATGACTATTGGAGATGACAGGGTATTGAGGATGCAGGGTCGTATTTGTGTGCCCGATGTTGATGATATTCGGGAGTTGATATTGATTGAGGCCCATAGCTCGCGGTATTTCATCCATCCGGGTACTGCTAAGATGTATCAGGTTCTGAGACAGCATTATTAGCGGAGGCGGATGAAGAATGACATAGTAGAGTTTGTAGCTAGATGTCTCAACTGTCAGCAGGTGAAGGCTGAGCATAAGAGACCGGGAGGATTACTCCGGTAGATGGAGATTACGGAGTGTAAATGGGAGAATATCACTATGGATTTTGTGAATGGTCTCCCTCTAACGGCGAGGAAGTTTGACTCTATTTAGGTTGTGGTGGATCGGCTGAGCAAGTCTACTCATTTCATTCCAGTGTGCACTTCTTACTCAGCGGAGCGGTTAGCATGGATTTATATCAGGGAGATTGTCCGTCTGCATGGCATTCCAGTTTCTATCATCTCGGACAGGGGTTCAGTGTTTACATCAAAGTTCTGGAGAGCCGTCCAGCATGAGTTGGGTACCAGAGTGACCATGAGTACAACCTTTCACCCTCAGATGGGCGGACAGTCCGAGTGCACTATTCAAATTCCGGAGGATATGCTCCGTGAGAGCGCGATTGAGTTTAGAGGGTCTTGGGATCAGTTCTTGCCATTGGCTGAGTTTGCATACAACAACAGTTATTAGTCCAATATTCAAATGGCGCCTTATGAGGCCTTATATGGTCGGAGATGCAGATCCCCAGTGGGTTGGTTCGAGCCGGGTGAGGCCCGGTTATTGGGTACTGATTTGGTTCAAGATGCGGTTGAGAAGGTTAAGGTGATTCAGGATAGACTCTATTCGGCCCAGTCTAGGTAGAAGAGTTATACGGACCGGAAGGTTCGTGATGTCTCATTTATGATTGGTGAGCGGTTTTTGCTTCGAGTCTCGCATATGAAAGGCGTCATGAGGTTTAGAAAGAAAGGAAAGTTGAGCCCGAGGTACATTGGTCCATTTGAGATTTTGAGGCAGGTTAGGAAGGTTGCTTATGAGCTTGTTTTACCTCCCAGTTTGGCCGTGGTACATCCCGTAAGTTTGGCCGGGGTACATCCCGTATTTCATGTTTCGATGCTTCGGAGGTATCATGGTGACCTGTCTCACGTGTTGGAGTTCACTTCAGTCTAGTTGGACAATGACTTGTCCTATGTTGAGGAGCTAGTAGCAATATTGAATAGACATGTTCGAAAGCTTAGGTCAAAGGATATAGCTTCAATAAAGGTGCAGTGGCGGGGTCACCCGGCCAAGGAGGCGACTTTGGAGATCGATCGGGTATGTGAAGCCGAAATCCTCATCTTTTTTCTACTTCAGGTATGCTCTCTATGCTCGTTCGGGGACGAACATTGTTTAAGTGTAGGAGGATGTGACGACCCGGCCAGTCGTCTTTGGAATCCATGCCTCGTTCCCCATTATCTGCTTCCCCTAAGTTCACTTGTGCTATTTTGGTTTTCCGGGATGTTCGGTAATAGAATTCGGAGTGTTTTGGGACATTTAGTCCCTAAATGAGAGCTTAAGTGTTGGGAAATGGTCTGTAATCACAACAGTGTCAAGATGACCTCGGAATGGAAAACTAATGGTTCCGTTAGCTCTGTTAGGTGATTTCGGGTTTGGGAGCGTGTTCGGAATGTATTTTGGTTGTCAGTAGCTCAATTAGGCTTTAAATACCAAAAGTTAGAATTTTGAAGTTTCCAGTCCGATAGTGAATTTTTTATCCGAGGGTCGGAATGGGATTCTGGAAGTATCTGTAGCACCGTCATGTTATTTGGGACGTGCGTGCAAAATTTCAGGTCAATCGAACGTGTTTTGGTTAGGTTTTGAATCGAATGCGAGTTTGGTTTAGTTTTGAAGTTATTAAGTTCAAATCATTGATTAATTCGAGTTTCCGGCGTTGCTTTAGGTGGTTTAAGGATTGGTACAAGTTTGAATGATGTTACGGGATATGTCCGTAGGTTTGGTCGAGGTCCCGGAGGCCTCAGGTGTGTTTTGTATGCTCAACAGAGCAATTAGAGTTTCAAATTTGCAGCAGAAAATTTGCAGGTCTTCTATCCTTCTTCGCGTTCGCGAAGGAAGCCCCGCGTTCGCGAAGCCCCACTTCCCTCCCTTTCGCGTTCGTGTCCTTACCTAACGCGTTCGCGTAGGGTCAGTCCTGGACCCCTCCTTTTTCCCTTCTACGCGTTCGCGTGTCCCATGTCGCGTTTGCATAGGTTCCAAATCCCGAGACTTCGCATTCGTAGCCCTATCCTCGCGTTCACGTGGAGCAATCTGCACCCTCTTGAAATTTTCCTCTCCACGAATGTGATCCCCTCTGCGTGTTCGCGATGAACAAATTCCTACCAGTACTTATATTTCAAAAACGAGGTTTTCTTCCATTTTTACAAAAACTCAAGCTAGAGAGCTCGGTTTTGGGAGATTTTCGAGGAGTTTTCAGAGGCAAATATTGGGTAACGATTCCTTGCTCTTTTATTACTATTACCCACTAATCTAATCTCGAATTTAAGGTTTAATTCAGAATTTGAATCAAATTTTGGGGTAAAGTTCTTAGACCTGCCTTTGATTATTTGAAGGTGCATTTAACCTCCGATTTGGGAGATTTTTATATGGTTAGACTCGTGAGAGTACGAGGTTTTTGAAAATCTAAAAGTTATTCGATTCCGAGACGTTGGCCTTAGGGGCATTTTGGTTATTTCACCTCTTTTCGCGCCTTAGCTTTAACTTTAACAGTGTAATTAGTTACTTGCGATGTTATTTACAATATATATTTGGTTTGAATAGATTTGGGCAACTCGGAGTCAGATACTCGTGGCAAGGGCATTGTTTCTTAGCGGTTTTGTACCAATTCGAGGTAAGTGGCTTGTCTAACATTGTGAGGGGGGCCTCTCCCCTTAGGATATATAATTTGTTGTTTAAAGGCCTTGTGCACGAGGTGACGGGCGTGTACTTATGCTAATTGTTGAAAGTTCACCATACTTGACTTATTTAGACTGTGTTTTTTCGTGTATTTAACTGTTAAGAAAATGTGATTTCACTTGCTTAGCTTAGGAAAAGCATGTTAGTAATTTATTTTCTCTATCTCACTAAATTGCAAATACCTGCCCTCTTTGTGAGCTGCTAGGCTTAGACCTTTACATTGTTGCTATATTTGATTTCTTTCTGTTAAATATTGACTCTTTGTGGAGTGTTTACATTTGGGACTACGGGTTCAATTCCCGGGAGATCCCCTTGTTATTGGTTTGACGGACTACGGGTTCAATTCCCGGGAGGTCCTCTGATTCTGGAATAATGGACTACGGGTTAAATTCCCGGAGATCCTCTGTTATTGGTATAAAGGACTGCGGGTTCAATTCCCGGAGATCCTCTGATATTGGTATGAAGGACTGCGGTTTCAAACTCCCGAAGATCCTCGAATATTGATAAGGTGGACTGCGGGTTCGATTCCCGAAGCTCCATGTAGAGATCCTGACTGTTGAGAGATTTTCTTGTGTTAGTAGTTGTACTTGTAGCCGTTCTATTTTAATTACTGTCTTGTTAGATATTCGGATTTATTTCATTATCTACTGTTTATATATTTCTATATTATTTCTTATGTTCTTTTCTGTAGGGCCTCGACCTTCCTCGTCACTACTCCATTGAGGTTAGGCTTGGCACTTGCTGAGTACCGTTGTGGTGTACTCTTGCTACTCTTCTGCAAACTTGTGTTCTGTAGATCCAGGTACTTCTGGACCGGCGCGCTATTAGGGATTTGGAGTTGCTTGGAGGCTTGAGGTATGCATCTGCCACGTCCGCAGAGCCGAAGAGCCTTCCTCTATTCTACCTGTAGTTTATTGTTTTCTTCGTATACTCACATGGCATAGACACTTCGGGATGTTAGAGCACTATAATATGTTTACTCTTAGCTTGTGCTTGCCGTGGGTTTCCGTGTCTTGGAGTTTCCTTACGTTAATTTGAGTTGACATGTATGTGCCAGGCGCACTCTATACATTATCGTATGTTATTTATGTTTTATTTACTGTTTCCGCAAAGATTGTTGAATTTCCGCAATTTGTCAGGCTTACCTAGTCGCAAAGACTGGGTGCCGTCATGACAGGTTCACGATTGGTGAACTAGGGTCGTGACAACATTACAAGTTCCACAACCTTCACCAAAAAGTGTTACCACATAATTATACAACGCAAAAGTTTCACAATGATTCCCACATGAATGTCAACTATCAACAGTTTTACAACGAACACAGGGCGATTTCACAAGGATCACAGTTAGCCATACATACCTGGAGTTGGATATCCCCTTTAAATCTCTAGTCCAATTTGCCAAGCAATCAAGAAGTCAATCTAGTTCATGAGCAACACTTAGGTTTTAGAAATTTAAACTCATAGTTACTACCCAATTCCCTTTTTGCAAGATCTTAGAGTTTTGAAGACATGCATGAAGGTTTCATGACGAAATTTCAAAGCAAGTGTACGGGGTTCCATTCCCATGCTAAATTTCGAAATTAGGGGGAAATGGGTTAGGGATTTTACCTGAGTAATCAATAGAGAAGACAATGCACCAAGGATTTTCCAAGCTCTAATGATTTTGAAAGACTAGATGATGAAGAATTCACTTTCTCTCTCAAGAACCCTCTCTCCCTCTCACTTATTTTGATCAGAAGTCTTTGAAAAGTGAGGGAGAAAGTGTTTTAATAAAATGTGGGTCAAGTCTAAAATTTTAAAAAAATACCAGGCGAGCACAATCTGCGACGCGATCTGCGATTGCAGAACAGACATGCGGTCCGTAGAATGGACCGCAGAAATGGCTCAAGTTTCAAACCTCTCGGGTTGGGAATGCGGTGAATATCTGGTCCGCATTTGAGTTCTGCGGTCGCAGAATGCACCGCAGAACTAACCTTCGAATTTCCTCAAAGACAATATGCGATCACTCTGCGGTCCGCATATTGATTATGCGATTGCAGATTTGACCGCGTTTTCAACATCAAAAATTGATTGCTCTCTTATTCACTCTGCAGTAGGAATGCATTACGCATAGCTGATCTGCGACCGCATTTTGAACATTTTCTGGAAGAATTCCGATTTCACATTTTTATGTTCAAACAGTAAAAAGAATCTGATCCATGTGGGTAGACTCGACTCTATGAGTTGCTAACATCGGAGCACTGAGTTTCATGGGGCCTTACAGTTGTCTCCTACAATCTGTTGTTGCGTAGGCCCTGTATACATGCTGCTAAGGCAGTCCCATCTTCTCTGCACCAAATGGTGAAGTTCGAATGGGACAGGAAGCAAATAGTTGTGCACGATGATGAGGACATGTCGACTTGTAATGACACAATTGTTCCATTTATTGAAGCTGAAGATGATAAGGAACCTTGGTTCTATCAAACTTTTGAAACAGTGTCTAGTGAGAAGATTCCTGAAGGAAAATGCATTCCGGGTCTGTTGAGAAGATTACTGAATGAAATGTTGAAGAATGATTTTGTGCCAGGAAAGAGTTTGGGCTCATCTCTGTAGGATGATATGCATCCAGTGCACTCTAGTGGAAATCCTGGTACATTTGGTTTGGGATTTATGCCCATAGAAAAGGACATGAAAAAGGTTAAAAATCTAAAACATAAGGCATGGTCACTCCCCAAGCCCGTCCCATACATCTCTAAGTCTTTTGTCAAGTCAGGGGCCAAAAAACCTCCAACCTCCTCAACCCCAAAACATGTGTTCGATGTTGATAAAGAGCTGATCAAGAGGTTCCTAAGTCTGTTGGATGAGCTCAATATGGTAGAAGTTGGTGAAGGCTCTAGTAAAGCAGATGTGCAGCTTGTTGGACCAAACGTGAAGCTTATAAATTGGGAAGCTACTCCTCTCCCCACCAGGAAGGAGTTTTGGTAGTTTGCTTTGTTTTCCTTTCTGCTATCTGGGTTATTCCAGGGTTGTAATCCGCATTTTTAGTCTTTGCTTGTTTTAATGTTCAAACTCTTCTATCCTTTATTTTCAATGAAATACAATTTCTCGTTTTTCGTTATTCCTAATAGTGTTTTATTTTGTTCTTTTTTCTTTTGTGTAGTTCTTTATATGCTGGTTGTAATGATACTACATGCATGAAGAAATTTTACTTGAGTCTCAAAACCCAATCTAATTCTGAAATAACAATCCAAGATGTAGAATATGATGATGAAATAGAATATGATGAAGAAGTGGCATTTGAGGAAATCAGTAAAGAGCTAAAACAATTTGAAGAAAAAACAAAGCCTAGCTTGAGTGAAACTGAAGCAATCAATTTAGGGGGACCAGGATAATGTTAGGAAAACCAAAAGAAGTGTGCATTTAGAATCGCAAGTTAAGGAGGAAATAATCAAAACATTGTTTGAGTACAAAGATGTCTTTGCATGGCCATATGGAAATATGCCGGGCCAGAGAGCAGATCTGGTAATTCATAAATTGCCAACTGATCCAACATTTCCTCCAGTCAAGCAAAAGTTGCGGAAGTTCAAGACTGGTATGAGTGTGAAGATTAAAGAAGAAATCAAAAAGCAGCTTACTGCAAAGGTTATTTGGGTCACTCGATATCCCACTTGGTTAGGCAATGTTGTGCCAGTATCGAAGAAGGATGGTTAGACCAGGTTCTATGTTGATTACCGTGATCTTAACAAAGCAAGCCCGAAGATTGATTTTCCATTGCCGAACTTTCAAATTCTGATCAATAATTGTGCCAAGCATGAGATTGGGTATTTTATGGATTGTTACGCGGGATATCACCAAATCTTGATGGATGAGAAAGATGCAGAAAAGACAGCGTTCATCATGCCATGGGGGACATATTTCTACCGGGTAATGCCATTTGGTCTAAACAATGTTGGGGCAACATATATAAGGACGATGACCACCATATTTCATGACATGATACACAAAGAGATTGAGGTTTATGTAGATAATATGATCATAAAGTCAAAAAAGCAGTCTGACCATGTTAAGGATTTGAGGAAGTTTTTCCAAAGGCTCCGCAGGTACAACCTCAAGCTCAATGCAGTGAAATGTGCATTTGGTGTCCCCTCTGGGAAATAGCTGAGATTCGTGGTCAGTCGACGCGGAATTGAGTTGGATCTTTCGAAGATCAAATCCATTCAAGAGTTACCGCCACCAAAGAACAAAATAGAGGCGATGAGCCTGCTTGGAAGGTTAAACTACATCGGCAGGTTTATTTCTCCTCTCACGACAACATATGAACCCATATTTAAGCTGCTGAAGAAGAATGCTACAGTCAAGTGAACTGACAAGTTTCATGAAGCATTTGATAAGATTAAGAGGTACCTATCAAACCCACATGTGCTAGTCCCATCGAAGCCCGGGAGACATTTAATTCTCTATTTGACAATCTTGGATAATTCTTTTGGTTGTATATTGGGTCAACATGACATCACGGGAAAGAAGGAGCAGGCAATCTATTATCTTAGTAAGAAGTTCACTACCCATGAGGTTAAGTACACTCTGCTTGAGAGGACATGTTGCGCCCTAACTTGAGTGGCATAGAAGTTGAAGCATTATCTGTCGTCCTACACTACTTACCTCATTTCTCACATGGATCCTCTAATGTATATCTTTCAAAGTCCTATGCCCACGGGAAGACTTCCAAAGAGGCAGATTTTACTTACAGAGTTTGACATCATCTCTGTAATGCGGACAGCAATGAAAGCCCAAGCCTTGGCTGACCACTTGACCAAGAATCTGGTGGATAATGAATATGAGCCACTGAAGACTTTTTTTCCTGATGAAGAGGTCATGTGTGTTGACGAGGTTGACCATGATTAAAAACCAGGTTAGAAGCTTTTTTTCGATGGAGTTGCTAACAAGAAAGGTGTCAGAATAGGGGTTGTACTTATCTCTTAAACAGGGCAACACTACCCTGTAACAGCCCAGCTTCGATTTTATTGCACCAACAACATGACTGAGTATGAAGCATGTATTTTGGATTTTTGGTTAGCTATAGACATGGGAGTCTAGGAAATACATATTCTGGGAGATTCAGATTATTTGGTTCACCAGATTCAAGGAAAATGGGAGACTCGAGATTTGAAGCTCATACCATACCGACAATGTCTGCATGATCTTTGTCAATGATTCAGGTCGGTTGAATTTAGACATATTCCCAGGATTCATAATGAAATTGCTTATGCATTGGCTGCTCTGGCATCAATGTTACATCATCTGGACAAGGCTTATGTCGACCCCGTGCATATCCAAGTTCGTATCAACATGCTTATTGTAATGTGGTAGAAGAGAAAATTGATGGCGAACCTTGGTTCCATGATATAAGATGGGGGCTATACCTAGTACATGCCACATGTGACCAAAAGAGAACCATTTAACGTTTGGCTAGTGGATTTTTCGTAAGTGGGGGAATCTTGTTCAAGAGGACTCCAGATTTGGGACTGCTGAGGTGCGTAGATGCTAAAGAAACTCCAATTATCATGGACATATAACATTATGAAGTTTGCGGGCCGCATATGAATGGGTATGTGTTGGTAAAGAAGATACTTCGAGCAGGTTATTATTGGCGTAACATGGAATGAGATCGCATCATCTTTTTTCGCAGATTTCATCAATGCCAGGTAAACGGTGATTTAAATCATTCTCCCTCATCTGAGTTACACACAATGTCTACACCTTGGCCTTTTGTTACTTGGGGAATGGATGTCATTGGACCAATTGAGCCAGCAGTATTAAATGTGCATAGGTTTATCCTGCTGGCCATTGATTACTTTACCAAGTGGGTTAAAGCTATAACTTTCAAGTCCGTGACCAAGAAGGCAGTGGTGAATTTTGTTCATTCAAATATCATTTTTTCAGTTCGAAAATCCAAAATAGATCATCACAGACAATGCTACTAACCTCAACAGTCATTTGATGAAAGAGGTATGCCAACAGTTCAAGATCATGCATCAGAACTCCACTCTGTATCACCCCAAGGGAAATAGAGCTGTTGAGGCTGCTAACAAGAATATAAAGAAGATACTTTGTAAGATGGTTCAAGGTTCTAGGAAGTGGCATAAAAATTTGACTTTTTCCTTTATGGGTTATCGTACTAATGTTCACATTTTAGTAGGTGAAACTCCTTATTTGCTGGTATATGGAACTGAGGCAGTTATACCTGCAGAAGTTGAGATTCCACCCCTTCAGATCGTTGTAGAAGCTGAAATTGATGATGATGAGTGGATCAAAACCAGGCTCGAGCAGTTGAGTTTGATTGATGAGAAAAGATTAGCTGCGATATGTCATGGTCAATTGTATCAAAAGAGAATGGCGAGAGCATACAACAAAAAGGTGCGTTCTAAGAAATTTGAAGTGGTACAGATGGTATTGAAATGCATCCTTCCTTATCAGGTGGAAGCTAAAGGCAAGTTCGCCCCAAAATGGCAGGGGTCATTCGCTGTGAGTGTTGCCCAATGGTGCTTTGTATTTAACAGACATAGAAGGCAAATGTGTAGATATGGCTATCAATTCTGATGCAGTTAAGAGGTACTGTGTATGATTTCTTTGCTTACCTTCAGTTGTATTTTGTATTTGGCATGTTCAAAGTTAAAATGACGAAGGCATTTTGTTCCACTACCCAAACACTTTTATCCTTTACCATCCCTTTTGAGCCTTGTTTATTTTCTTTCATACCCGTTTTTTGGAATCAGTAGTAGAAGTAGACAATGAAAAAAATCATGATGATGAATGAGTGAAAATAGGAAAAATGGAAAAAGAAGGAAAAAGAAAAACAAAGAAGAAAAATAAAAGAAAAGAAAGCAACAGAAACAAACAACTTTACTTTGAACTATGTTCGACCTGATTCCTTTTAAGGATACGTAAGCAGCCTTATGGTTCGGTCCCATCAAAATAAAAATCAAAAATTCCCTAGACCCAAAGAAATTGGGGCAGAAGTTTTGGTTTGAAAAAGATCTGATTCCAACAGTTATAATTTTGACCCATTTCATCTTAAATTATTTTGAGCCTTCATGCCACCCTTTCTTTCTAACCCTGTCCAAAAGCCTACATTACGGTCCCTTCTGATCAATCTTTGAGGATGCCACATCAAGCTAGATAGAGATGTCATTTACATCATGGGTAACACTTTGTTCATGTGCACAAGGGAAAAATTAATAGAATGAGAGAGTCTTCTTGTGAAAACCCTTATAGGCACCATATGGCGATGGTGAGCTGAGAGAAAATATAAAGTGAGAGAGTCTTATTGGTGAAAACCCTCGCGGGCACCACAAGGAGATGGTGAAGTGAGAGATAAACAAATGGTTAAAACCCTTCGAGGCACTACAAGTCGAATAAGTTTCATGGATTTACAGAGGAATTGGATCAGTGAAAGCGGTTTAAATTACGAATACATGACATGAACTGAAAATATGATTGAATGGACAGATTAGGCTGATCAGTTAGAAATGCATGTAATGATCATTGGAGCTGGCTACTTCCCTCAAATAAGTCTTCTTTTTATCAACTTCTTCACATAGTCATCTATGTTCAAAATTTTCATTTGTTCCTTTTGTCAAAAATCATTTTACTTTGCTCTTTGAGTCTATCTTTATGAGCCTCTTTTGAATTAGCCCTTGTTGAACAAGCAGGAAAGGATTTTAAAGCCTACTATACCAGCTTTTAAATTGCACAAAGCAGAGTTTGGTCAGGCAAATCACGATTGACTTGATTTAGAATAAGCAGTATGGTGATAACTGAGGTTCAGGCAATCAAGTGAATCTTAAATTTTGAGAAAATACAAGGATTCAACAACTTTCAAAATAAAAACACAATGTAGCAAGTGAGTGTGAGAGATTCAGGTCATGCAGAGGTTTTGTGGTCCACTTCCAATCAAAATGTCAAACAACTCTTTGCTAGCACAAAGCAGCTAATCATAATGAAAACATGGCAGTGGCAGAAGCAGACACTCAACTATGATGCCACAAGCTAACCACCACATTTTCAAACTAACAAATTTTATTTGTCTTAAACGGGGGCAAGAAAATTTGTTAATCCACAGGGACTCTCCCACGAAGAAGACATGGTTTAAGGACAAAAAATTTTGTTCAAAATCCTCCAAGAAGAGAGCATAGCTCAGGTAAGTTCATTCTCGAATTTTTAGGACCCTGTTGGATAATGAGATTTAATTTAAAGTTCTCAAGACCCTCCTGAGTAATAGGATTTAGGTTTTAAGCTTTAGGACCCTCCTAGATAATGAGAGTTAATTTCAAATTTTCAAGATCCCGGGACTACCTCCTGAATAATGTGATTTAATTTTAAATTTTCATGACCCTCCTGGATAATTGGATTTAATTTTAGGACCCTCCTGGATAATGGGATTTAGTTTTAAGTTTTCAGGACCCTCCTGGATCATGGAATTTAGTTTTAAGTTTTAGCGTAAATTCTCGCTTTAGAAAATATAATTTAGCTTTAAAGTTATTGCTCATAAGATGAGATTTATTTGAAGTTTTCGAGGCCTTATTGGATAATGGGATTTAGCTATAAATTCTTAGAGCTCTGTAGGTAACATGATCTGATTATCACTCACGAATATGCCTACATCCCAAACTGGGGCAGAAAAATTTTTCTTTATTTGTCTGTTTTGTTGAAATGTCAATCAGGCACCCACCTGGATAACGAGGGAATACAATTCAAGTTTTAGCAATCATGCATCCACCTGTATAACGAGGGAGTAAGTTCAAGTTTTCGCAATCAGGCGCCCACCTAGATAACGAGGGAATACAGTTCAAGTTTTAGTAATCAGGCGCCCACCTGGATAACAAGGGAATACAGTTCAAGTTTTAGCAATCAGGAGCCCACCTGAATTACGAGGGAATACAGTTCAAGCTTTAGCAGTTACGCGCCCACCTGGATAACGAGGGAATACAGTTCAAGTTTTAGCAATCAGGCGTCAACTTGGATAACGATGGAATACAATTCAAGTTTTTAGTAATCAGGCTCCCACCTGATAATGAGGGAAATACAATTCAAGTTTTTGGCAATCAGGCACCCACCTAGATAATGAGGGAATACAGTTCAAATTTTAGCAATCATGTGCCCACCTGGATAACGAGGGAATACAATTAAAGTTTTTGGTAATCAGGCTCCCACCTGGATAACGAAAGGAATACAATTTATGTTTTTGGTAATCAGGCACCCACCTGGATAACGAGGGAATATATTTCAAGTTTTAGCAATCAAGCGCCCACCTGAATAACGAGGGAATAAAGTTCAATTGTTAGCAACCAGGCGTCCACCTGGATAACGAGGGAATACAATTCAAGTTTTTGGTAATCAAGCGCCCACCTGGATAACGAGGGGATAAAATTCAAATTTCTATCAATCAGGCGCCCACCTGGAAAATAAGGGAATACAGTCCAATTTTAGCAATCATGCGCCCACCTGGATAATGAGGGAATACAATTTAAGTTTTTGGTAATCAGGCGCCCACCTGGATAACCAGGAAATACAATTCAAGTTTTTGGTAATCAGGCACCCACCTAGATAACTAGGAAATACAAATTATATTTTTGGTAGTTAGGCGCCCACCTGGATAACTAAAGAATACAATTCACGTTGTTGGTAATCAGGTGCCCACCTGGATAATGAGGGAATACAATTCAAGTTTTTGGTAATCAGGCGTCCACCTGGATAATGACGTAATGTAGTTTAAGTTTTAGCAGTCAGACGCTCACCTGGATAACGAGGGAATATAATTCAAGTTTTAGCAATCAGGCGTCCACCTAGATAACGAGGGAATACAGTCCAAGTTGTTGGTAATCAGAAACCCATCTGGATAATGAGGGAACACAATTCAAGTTGTTGGTAAACAGGCGCTCACCTGGAGAACGAGGGAATCCATTTCAGAATTATTGTGATTTTCAAGTCAGGAACATGCGCCCTCCTAGAGAATGAGGGATGTCATATCAAGTTTCAAGTTTTAACGGCAAGCGCTCACCTGGAGAATGAGGGAATTCATTTTCATAGTTACTTCAATTCGCAAATTCAAGAAGCATCAGGAGCCCTCCTGAAGAACATGGTCCATTTTTTAGTTTCATATTAAAGATCAAGTAGAGATTCAAGGAAGATTCAAGACAAGAAGTAGATATGATCTTGTATTTTTCTTTTACTTCTACTGTAATTTTTCCTTTTGTTTTTTATGTAATGGCAGGAATCGCGGACCGGAACCTCGACGGCACTCCACTCGACTCTCCACCTCGGTACTCCATCGCTTTTCTCACTCTGAACTACACGTGGCCTAATCCCTTTTAACCAAGGATATGTAGGCACCTTGGATACCATGGCTCGGTCACATTCTCTTTTCTTTTAGTTTTGGTCTCTCTAAATAAAGGTCATGTCAAAAACATATCATGTTATTCTTTGTCGGAAAACACTTCGTATTTCCCGTCAAAGAGGGACAACTATAGACATGTAATTTTTGACTCACGTATTAGAATTACCTTTAATAGTCCTAGTATTTTTAGGATATTTATTCGAAATTTATTTCTATAGAATTTTAGTTCATTACTAATTTTAATTCTATTTTCAAGGCACAAAAGTTGAAAAAATACAAAAATAGTTTCGTGTTTTATCTTATTTCTATCTTAGATTATTAATATTTTTATAGCAATATATTTTATTTTTACTATGATTTTTACCTTTATTTTTGAAAATAATAATTTCCAATATATATATATATATATATATATATTCCCACCCCTATATAAATACAACCTTATAACCCAAATCCCTAACCCTAAACATTAACCAAGCGGCACCCCACCCCATTCACCGCTGCCCGTGTCCCTCACCACTCTAACTCGCCGGAAAACTCGGCAAACTGGCCGAGTTAACTCACCTGGTTGGTTTGATTCTATGCGTTTTCTTCCTTCTTCTTTTTTTTTTTTTGAATTTACTCTTTTAGGCAAAAATAGGAAAAAGAAAATGGGGTGCGTAGGATTGAGTTGCACTGGATCTACTCCCTCCATTTCTCTTATCTCACCAACAGAAGAGATTTTCCGATTTTTGTTTTGATTTTCTGAGAATTTTGTGGAGAATTTTCGATTTTCTTGAAGAGGAAGGAAGGAGAAACTTATAGGCTTCCTATATATTGTGGTCTTGGACAGAAAATGGGAGAGGGAGGAGAAAATTGAGAACAAATTTTCTGAGGAAAAAGCTCTAGGGTTCGATTTTAGGCTTGGTATAGCTCTCTTCTCTTCTGTTTCTTTTTCATTTGAAATTCTACAGTGAAGATCATTCGAAATAGTTTTTTCTTCTTCTGGTTTTGTTTTAAAAGTAAAAAAAACAAAAAAAAAACACATAAAAATTAGTTCATTTCCTATTCTGGAATTCCAATTTTTGATTTAAGCATGGAGTGCGATTGAGTTCCGGTGGTGCTCATTTGAAGTTTTTTTTTGCTGTTTGTGGTTCGAGTTCGTGGTTTCGGATTCGATTGTCGTTGTTTTATCCAGTCCATACTAATTTCATCATTCGATTTTTTGCTTGTATCACATTCGAACATTAAAGGGCAATCGATCATATGGATTCAAGTATGACAAGTGCTAAGTTAATCTAATTTATGGAGTATTTGAGAATTGGTTCGAATAAGTTATCTGAAATTGATTGATGTTCTTAGCTTCTATTATATGTTGAAGTATATTTCAAGTTCAGATTTGTTTAGTATAGAATGATCGAGTCGTTGGTTGCGTTGTTGGCTAAGTTTAACCTGACACTAATTCGAAGTTTGGGAATAATAATTGAGCTTGAATCTGTTTGGTTTGGTGTGTTTTGATCAAGGTATAAATGGTTGTGCTACTGTCGAGCGGATCATGGCCCACTAGTGCGCTTTTCTTGATGATAGAGTATGACCGTGTCCACGTTTTGGCAGTTTGAAAAGTAATCGAGATTAATGGTTCTGTTTCTTCTATAGACATAATGCTAGGTTAACTTGTGTGCTTGGTTCATTCTTAAACTCTTGAGTCGACACACACTTAGCTTTACTTATAGGACACATAAGTTAATGTTCCTGTTCACGAAGGTTATGTTCAGACAGTCCGAATGCTTTAACATGAATTCGTCTTCATAATTCTTCAAGTTCATTATGTTTGAATGTTATTAGAAGGTATCATTGGTGTCATGAAGTGTGAGAGTTTTTATGTCCTGAAGTGAGAATTCGAGTTGAAATCCTTTTCTTATTTCCTTTGTTTTGAGCAACAATTACTTATTGAGGTACCTTGTGAAAGTTCTGTGGTCCTCCTTATTTAGCATTTGGATGAATTGATTTGCCATGCCATCTTGTTAAATTTACAAATAGGCAGATTACTGTTTGAGTGAACTGTCCAAAGTATAAGGGTAATATTCCCTAGTTAGTTCCAGTGCAAGGTTTGCACTACTTCATATAACATTTTCTTCTCATATTACTTTAAAATAGGGACAACTTGCAGGATAAAAGCATTTAAGGTTCCTAGTTCTTTTCAAAGTGTCACGTTTTCAGTCAGTATGTATATTGGAGCTTATGGTATCAATTCTCGCCAGTATTTGTTTTTGAATTGGTGTAGTAATAGCACTTATCATACTTGAATCCACTCTTTATTTCCTCTCCTAGTAACAGTGTTTTTTTTCTTTAGTTCATATGGTCTTAGACACCTACTTTGTTTGGATTAACTGATATTCATCCGAATAGAGCTGTAGGGAATTGGAAAAATATCGAGCCCACTAGTATTTAATTAAATTATATGCTTTAGGATTGGGCTCGGTCTAAGTACATGAAAATTAAAGGTTAAGAGGAGAATGAACATGAAAAGAATCCCATTTACTTTAGTTTATTTTTATATTTGTTACTCTTTTTACTTAACGGCTAGGAGCATGCTAGGCCTTCATCACTCTGGTAGGCAAGCCTTAGAATTACTTATTAGCTTTTGAGGCGAGAGGTCGTTGCCTTAGTTAGATTTATTCGGGGAATGCCCCAAGGAATTTGTATATATTTTATTTCAGGGGTACGCCCCAAAGTTAGTGTAAATGGAGGCCGAAAGTAGAAACTTGTAATATATTATTTTATTTTCATTTTTTTCTTTTATTTAGGTGGGGAAGACCTCGAGCTTCTTGTGTGTTTATTTTCTTTTTCTGCTTTTTCTACTCAATTGAATATTTTAAAAGCCAACTTGATCAAGTACGCAACTGTACTAGTTACGGGACTTGGGGAGTTTCTAACACCTTCTCCCCGAATCAAATAATTTTTAATTTATTTTAGAGGGTTTAGTGAAGTTTGTTGAAAAAAAAGGGTGTGACAGGCGACAAGAGCATTTCCTTCCCCTTCTTTATTAGATACAACAACCATCTATTTGGCTAGTAGGTCCTGTGATGATAACAAATTCTAAAATCCTTCCAAAGATGGTTGTTTAACCTATCTTTGAATCGATGTAACAAAGAAAATATATTCTGGATTTAAACCACGAATAATAATTCTTCTTATTCGTGCTTCAGATAGCCTCGTCTGCACTCAATAGTGAAATTGTGGAACATAGATTTTTAACCTTCAAAAAATAATTGGCGATAGAGAGATTACCTTGAGTGGTGTTAGCTAACTCGTTCTCCAAAATGTGTAGCCGAGTTTCATCCTTCTTATTGAACAGCCGATCGAAGGTCCTCGATATTTCATGAGCTAATTTACGCCTTTTAATATAATCAAATAAATTAGGAGAGATAGATCTCATTAGGATAAACATCGCCTTAGCATTAATCTGCTTCCACTTCTTGCACGCATTGCTATTTTTCACTGCGTCAACAGAAGAACTTGTGTTACCCCCATTGACGACTTCCCATAAATCCTCGCCAACAAAGTATAACTCCATACAAGTCTTCCATACCTTATAGTTGGATTGGTTTAATAACTCCATCTTCGGTCCATATAGCACGACCACCCAAATCTATTTAGAGAAACCAGTTGAATCAATCACTAACCCGACCTTGAAATCCAGAAGCCGACTTATGGCTCTATTACCATATAAAGAATAGCCGAAGAAAAGTATTATTTGGAAACTTTCTGCTAGCCCAAGATCGTTAACTAAGATTGGAGGATTCAACTAAGGAAGTGGAAGCTTAAAAAGAGAAGACAAATTTTGAAAGAAGCACTTTGTTTTTAATGAAGACTTTCTTGAATTTTGTCTCATTACAAATGACTAAAGCTACTCCTATTTATACTTGTCGACGGATGATTCAAGATACAAAAATAAGACATTCTATCAACTTCCACTAATATCTTCCTTAAATATCCAAGATTCTAGAATATCTTGATATTTCTTAAATACAATAAATATCTAAGATATTACTCTATAACTTTCTAAAAACTTTTTCTAATTAATTATAAGTTTTACTCTTCCAAAAAATCAACTTTATTTTTTTACAATGTGATCCAAAAATATCTTTTATGTACATATTGCAGTGCTTGAATTTTCTTGGTTTCTTTGAATATTTAATTTTTTATATTTTAATACGCTTTAGTAAAAAATTTCACTCTGCCACTTATTAAATATTCACAATTCCCCTCCCCACCCCAAAAGGTGCATTTTTTAACATGTGATAGGTGAGGGAGGCATGGAATATTATCAATATGGAATCAAAACATGCATGGACTCTACTCTTTGACTAGAATTTAATTTGCATGCAACTTTTAATTTTATTCCGACTTTCAAATTAGGCACACAGCATCCAATATATTTCTTTTGGCTAATGTTTGGGTTTAGCCACTGTGTCTTCCCGCACGTGTTTTGCGGGAGATGAATTTTGACTGTGTACGGTAAAATTTGACGAGTCTACGTACAGTAAAACGCATTGATGAAGAATCTTTAATTTACTGCAATTCATTAGCCACGTGTTTTTCCTGCAAACATATATATTTTTCGTTGTCGTGCAACAAGTTATTTAAAGAACAAAACATGTTAAAGTAAATGTTTAATTAATAAATGATAAAAAAATAGAAATCACTATGAAACACGTTTTCATGCGAAGTATCTATCCTTAGTTACTCTCACATTTAAACATGATATGGAAGTCTCATCACCCATGTTTTAATTTTTCAGGTTATCCCGAATTTGATTTGCTTCTTTCTTTATTGCATTTAAAAGTTTTTGATATATATAATATATCCAAAGTATCAACTGTATTGCTTTAAATTTGACGATTTGATAATTGTAGATGAACTTGACCGAGGACGGGGTCAACCACGGCCTCACTGCGAGGAGTCGTCCTCATAAGTATTATTGCCGAAGAAGAGCAGCTGGAGTAATGAAGTAACGGTAAAATAAGCTTAGGGATGGGCACAAGGAATATTCTTATGGATATTTCTTATATTGTACTTTTTAGAGTTTTTTCGGAATATCTCTTATAAGGAAGAGAAAAAGAACAAAAAGGATCTTCATTTTTCATAATAAGAACACTTTGTAAGTGTTGAAAAAAAGGAATATTCAACTAATGTCATGTTCACTGACTACTTGGCTCAACATATATTATTCACTCTGTTTGTTAGATCTGAGGATTTCTTATCCATCTTCACTTTCTATCCTTCCACGTTGTTGTCATATGGAAGAATCATCCAAGTCACATAATATTTCGGTGATAAACTTCCATTTCTTATATTTATTGTCATTGTCTACATATATTGCATGTTCTTATTATTGTAATATTCATTATTAATCATTGAGCTCATATCTGGTATTCATTATCCTTAAACATTACCCGTACGATTGATGTCCTTCCATATTACTCCCTCCGGTCCAAAATAAGTGATTTTTTGGATGTTTTCACACGGATTAAGAAATTCACCTTTTAGCATTAATTAACAATAGAATTGATCATATTAACCTTTACTATCTCACATAAATACTCCTAACACATATTCCAACCCTATTTACCCCAAGGGCAATGTAGAAAAAAAATAATTAATTCACTCTTGAAATCAGAAAAAATTACTTATTTTAGATCACAAGAAAAATACCAAAAAAATACTTATTTTGGACCGGAAAAAGTATATGTAAAATCTGTTATATTTAACTAAGATACATCATCTGCTTTATCAGTAATTAATTTAACCAAAAAAAAAAAAAGCTCAAACTTTTTGAGCAAACACCGAGGGTTGAAGTATGAATGCGTAAGCTTTGATTGAACCAAAATAGTGAAGGTTTCCGTAGGTGATAAAGCAGGCTCAAGCTAAGCTCGCCTCCCAAACATTTTAAGATTAGCCATCAGATTGTTGAATTTTTAAAATTGATGGGCCGTATCCTCAAAATTGTGTCAAAAAGGTGCTATGCATATCTTGACCACTTTAACTTCTATAGTGGCAATATCCTCATACGTTGTGTCACAAAGGTGTAATGCATATCTTGCAAAATTTAACTTCTATAAATTCATATTATTAAAAGTATTTATACTAATAAGTTATCGATTATGTAGTTATAAGTGACTGTCATAACAAATAAGATCAGTAACATCGTAAAATAAAGCAAATTAATAATTTACTTTAATATGTTAAATATACTTTTTTTTATAATATTATTATTTATAAGCTTAATTCGATAATCTTGCTTGGAAAGAGGGAAAGAAACACAAACAAACAAACAAAAAAAGGAACAAAAATGTCGATATAACCCAAAATACAAACTACCAATTAATTTGATACAGTGAACTATAACATACTATTTCTCTATTTGTAAAAAATATAACCGCACTAGTTCCAATACGCGATCTTTGCTAAACTACTCCAAGTTAGTATGTCACTCAATGTCAAGTTTATTATTTTAATATAAAATTTATGTTCCTTGAAATTACAAAATATTTAAATAATTTTAAAATATTCAAAACAATTTGTGATACCTCTCAACTAAAAATATTTTGCAAAACAAATTTAAAAATGGAGCAATAAAGTCCAAGCCGCAACTTTTAAGCCTTAGGATGTGTTTGGTATAACGAAAAATATTTTTCGTGGAAAATATTTTTTTAAGAAAATATTTTCTTGGAAAATAAATAGTAATTTTATTTATTTTTCGATGTTTGATATGCTAATTAAGGAAAATGACTTCTCAAGAGTATTCATAAATAATTTAGATATAACAAATATGAAGCTATAAACTTTTAAAGTAACAACTTTCTGGACTCCACAAATTTCATATACTTTCGAACCTCTAAACATTCAAAACTGCGAAATTTCGAACCCGTAAACTTTATAATTTCTAAACCTGTAAACTTTCAAACACATAAACATCTGAACTCATAATTTTACAACATATAAACTTTTGAGCATTTAAACCTATAAATACTAAAATTAAAATTGAAAAATATATTTTAAATTTTTTCCGGGGGTGGGGGGTGGGGGTGGGGGTGGGGGCTGGGGACAGTAAAACAAAAAATAGAAAATTAAATTACAAAAAAAAGTAAAAAAAATTTTGGGGGGGAGGGGGAGAGGGGGGTTGAGGGTAGCAGGGTGGGTAGTATCAGAAAAATTAAAATTTAAACAAAAATATCTTTTTTTGGAGAGGGGGTGGGGTGGGTTAGTGAGAGGAGAGAAGGTTTTGAAGGAGGTTTGGAAAATGTTTTACCTTCTCTTGATGAGGAAAATATTTTCCTCCAATTGAAGAAAAATGAATTGACAAAGAAAATATTTTTCAAAACATTTAAACCAACCAAACATGAAAAAATTGGAAAATATTTTCCTTCATACCAAACACACCCTTAGTTTATTCAGATTTCTCTTCCAATTCTAAATATCAAAACAATGTTAGCAGTTTAAACAGAAAAAATATAAGAATGGTTAGGACATTAACGGACCCTTTATAATCATAACATATATAAGGGAACGATTCTTCATAAAATTTATAAATTGGAAATTAATCTGAACCATTCTTATGGATGGAAATTGATCGAAATTTAGGGTTGTTCGGCTACTTTTCTCACGGGTATATTCACCCCTCCCTCGCGCGCAAATATATATATATATATATATATATATATATATATATATATATATATATATATATATATATATATATATATATATATATATATATATATATATATATATATACGAGTGAGAGAGAGAATACTTTGTAGATTACCCAACCCGAAAGGTTAATAAAAGACATTCATATTTCTTAAACTAAACGAAATGAGCTGTGTCTCATGTCCGTATATCGAAAAAGATGGCTAATATCAATTGGATGGGTAAAACCAAAAAGCTAAGAGAACTTGTTTTATGTGCCCCAAAAAGGTAAGGCATCAAAATGAGGGCTTTTCCCCCCTAACATTCTTGCCTTCAACACCATTTGCAACCAACAATTTCCGGCAAGACAAGATTTGCGCAAAATCAAGTGTTGCTGTTGGTGCGCCGCAAAGCTCAATATCATTCTAAAATCTTTATTATGCGAGCCGCATAAATCTTTTTCCATTATCAGATCTACAGTTTTACCTGTAAATTATCTTATCATTGACTAATTATGTGATGAATTTCACGGCTTCCATGCATATTATTTGTACTCAAAATATATGTGATAGTATTTATTTTAAAAATAGTATTAATAATTATATTTAATTTTGTGATTCTAAAAATATATAATTTATTTTTAATACTTGTTGTTAGACAATAGTTGCTAAATGCAAGTAAAGTGTTGAGAAATAAAACTGTTAATGCAGGGACAATTTAGTCATTACACACTGACTTATTTAAAGTTAGTTAAGGAGGTCAAATAGTTGTTAAGATCATTTTTAGTTATTTAAGCTCACTAAGTTATATTATATAAGTGATTCACTGTGTTACATTTGTAATCAAACTAGTGGGATGAATAATACCTAATTCACTCTATTTACTCTCTCTCTCTCTCTCTCTCTCTCTCTCTCTCTTTCAGTCATCTTCTTCCTCACCTCTGCTTTGTCACTTAGTTAACAAAGATTTTATGGTATCAGAGCCTATGCTCGAAAAATTTCGAAGCTAAACTTCAATTTCCGAAAAATTCATAAAAGTTCTTGAGTTAAAGATTCAATTCAAGGAGCACTCAAAGAATAAGAAGAAAAAACTCAAAAAAATGAGTACTGATGGAGATCTAGTGCATGATCGGAGTTGTCAATGATATGCATGCAAACAATACAGTGAATGGAGGAATTATAGTTGTCGGTGTCAACCATAACCATCCTTTGTTCTCGTCACCGATAGATGTAAGTGGTATTCAAATTATCTCATTTTAGTTGAGTAGAATTGAAAATTATTCAATTTGGCAAAGATCTATATGTATTGCTCTGTTGGGTAGAAATAAATTAGGCCTAGTAGATGGAACATGTAAGAGAGAGGTCTTTCCAATAACAATGTAGAATCATTGGGAACGTGTTAATGCAATTGTCTTGTCTTGGATTATAAATTTTGTATCTAAAGGTCTGTTAGGAGGAATCATATATGCCTCTAGTGCTCAAGTAGTGTGGGATGATCTTTCTGAGAGGTTAAATAAATTTGATGGCACACGATCTTTTAATCTTCATAGAGAAATTGCAAATCTAAGTCAAGGAACACCATCTGTTTCTGTGTATTTCTCCAAACTCAAGGATATATTGGGAAGAGTTTGAAGCATTAATGCCTTCACCAGGGTGTGATTGTCCTAAATCTAGAGATTTTGTTGTGTATCTGCAGAAACTGAAACTATATCAATTTTTGAATAGGTTAAATGAGTCATATTCGTAGGCTAGGAGTCAGATTCTTATGAGAAGTCAACTCCCGGCAGTCAATCAAGCTTATGATATAATTGTTAGTGATGAAAGCCAAAATCAATGGCTGCAAATGCTAGGATTTTGGGTTCAAATCCAAGTCTAAATGCAGGAATGTATGATACTACACTATATACAAGAACTATCGGGAAATTCAAGAAAAATTATAATTTGTTCTATGATTGCTGCAAGTTTAAAGATCATAGTAAGGAGAACTGCTACAAACTGGTAGGATATCCTCCTTATTTTAAGACAAAGGGGAGAAAAGGAGCTGCAAATAATGCTACTGATAATGTGATTGTTGATCAATTGGGATACAATGAAACAAATGAGAACAATTTTGTGAATGGAAATGAAAGAAAATCTGCAGATCAAATGGGTGCTAACAGTACTGGTTTGAATCAGTCAGGGAAGCTTGGTGCATATACTCTTAGTAGAGAACAATATGATCAAATCCTGTAGCTACTCAATAAAATGCCTGCTATCAGTTTAGAAGAAAATTCTTCCGCAAATGTAGCATGTATATGTAATGTCTTAATAGCTACTATATCTGTAAAATGGATAATCGACACAGGTGCTACTATTCACATGGTAGTAGATATAAATCTGATAGACAGTTCTACTACCAAGCAACCTTAGTATCCTAAGAAAGTTATATGCCAAATGGTGATCTAGCTTATGTTACACACACTGGTACTAGCAGGTTATCAAACAGCATATCAGTATCCAATGTGTTTCATATTCTTCAGTTTAAATAAAACTTGCTTTTTGTTGCTAAACTAACAAAGGAATTACAGTGCTCAACCACTTTCTTTCCCGATTTCTGTATTTTTTATGAATTCCTCACTGAAAAAATGAAGGAGATTGGTAGAGAAGATTATGGATTGTACAGTTTTGAATGCTCAGACAGCATAAAGAAAGAAGATGCTATGTTAGCTGCTAGAAGTCAAGATACTCAATCAAGTTTAAATATGGTAGATGTAGATTTATGGAACAAAATATTGGCCATATCTCTACTAAAGTTCTAAATAAAATCATTCATGTAATGACAGATATAATAGCTAGCAAGTTAAATAAGTGCACAATCTGCCTATGTACAAAACAGACAAGAATTCCCTTTCCTACAAGTAGCATAAAAACAATCGAGTGCTTTGCTTTTGTTCATATAGACTTACGGAGTACGATAAGAATATAAGAGTTATAAGAACTGATAATGAAACTGAGGTTCTCAACTCTACCTGCAGTAGTCTATTTCAAACTCTAGGAATTGTTCATCAAAAACGTGTGTTTATACTCCCCAACAGAATGGGGTAGTAGAAACAAAGCACAGGCATATCCTAGAGGACACAAGAGCCACAAGGTTTCAAGGTGGCATACCAATTAAATTTTGTGAAAATGTGTTCTAGTAGTTGTATACCTTATAAATAGAGTTTCAACTTCTGTGGTTAACAATCAAACCCCTTAAGAAAGGCTACATCACAAGAAACCAACCTATCAACATTTAAAGGTCCTTGGTTGTATGTGCTATGCTAAGGTGATAAATCAAGATGATAAATTGATGACTAGCCGTTCACATGGGCTATTCAGAAGTTCAAAAAGGGTATGTGTTATATGATCTAACAGAGAAACTATTTTTTGTTAACAGGAATATGATCTTTAAAGAAGATGTATTCTCATTCAAATATCAAAAGACAAGCAGCCAACCTATATTTGTAAATCAAATGCCAGTTGAACTACAACAAAGCTGGTATTTAGGAGCTCAACAAAGGCAAACTCCAAACTACTCAGAACATCAAGATCAAGTTAGAATAAATGAAAATAACCTAGAAAGACCATATTCTCCTACTAATACAAATATGGAAATACAAGTTGATCCAATGGATTATATACATCAGGCAGATGATGATGCTTCACTAGAACTACAGCAACAAAGGGTTGATAGCTTACTACCAAATGAAATGAAGCAGATAATTGATCAGACACAAGTCTTCCCATTATGAATGCATAAAAACCAGAATACAGAAGATCTAGTAGAGATAAACATCCTCCAATTTGGATGAAAGAGTTTGTATCTCTAAATGTTCATCGGGATATTCCATATGCTATTTCAAGGTACATTTCCTATGATCAACTTTCTTCTACATATAAGGCATACATAACAGCAACTTCTATAGAGGCAGAACCCTTATCTTATGAAGAAGTTACTATAGATCCTATGGATAGAGGCAATGAAAAGTGAAATTGTTGCTTTGCAAGAAAACCATACTTGGGACATTGTATCATTGCTTGAAGGTAGGGGAATCCAAAGCTAACTGAAGCACTCTTGAATAATCAGTTTCAACAAAGTCAATTTAATCATTCTTTGTTCATTAGAAGAACATAAGAATGAATTATTATTGTATTAGTCTATGTAGATGATATTCTAATAACATGGGATAGCCTAAAACTGATAGTTGAAACAAAAAGTGCACTACAACAAACATTCAAAATGATTGATCTGGGAGACTTGAAGTATTTTTCTGGGCATAGAGTATGTTAGATCCAAACAAGATATATTAATACATCAAAGGAAATATGCATTAGAACTCATATCAAAAGTTGGGTTGTCTACTTCTAAGCTTGTTGTTACTCTACTAGACACAAACATCAAAGAAAACAAAGGAATTTGATGATCACTACAACAAGACAAAGCATTGTGGAAATGAACAATTCGTAGATCAGAAGGCTTACCAAAGGCTACTGAGAAAACTTCTCCACTTAACTATGACTCGGCCAAATATATTATTATGTGTTCAAAAACTAAGTCAATTTCTTCAACAACCAAAAAGATCCCATATGGAGGCAACATTAAGTGTTGTCATATATATATAAAAAATCAACCAGGTACAACAACAACAACAAGGTGCTTGACTTGAAATTTGTATGGAGAAACCCATTAAGACCATCTGAGAATTTGAGGATTGGGAATAATTTTTGAATTTATCTAGATCATCTTTGGGAAGGCCTTTATATCCATCTCTATGAGAAATTTGGTATTGATAAGGAAGAAATTGAATTTTTTTATTCCATTTTTTACTGCAAGAATTTCCTTGAAAATGGAGTGATAATGATGTTAGGCATCTTTGAACTTTCCACTGGCGTATCCGCATATTTTCCTCTGGCCATCTTTCTCTTCAAGTAAAATAGCACTCCAATATTCATGGCTGGCATCAGTTTTCAATATCTTTTTTCCATCTGATGGGATGTAGAGAGACAGAGAGTTGACATTTTTTTATATTTCCTTTATTTTTCTAACTGCTTCATCCTGTTCTTCTCCCCATGCTGCATCCTTTTTCTTGAGCATTTCTGTGAGTGGTGAAATTTATGGAGAGATATTTGGGATGAAATCTCTTACATAATTTACACCCAAGAACTGTTGGATCAGTTTTATTATAAGATTGGTATCCGGAAATTTGAGCAATTCCTGACATATATGTGGTCCTGGATTGTATTCCCCTTGGGCAAAATGCATTCTGAGAAAATCAATCTCCATTTGAGTAAGAACCATTTTTTTTGTAGAAAGCATGATTTCGTACTGTGTTACTAATGCCTCAAACTGACAAAGCAAGTTGACATGTTCTTCTAATGTATCACTAAATAACAGGATGTCATCAGTGTAGACTAAGGAGGTATGGAGGATGGATTGGAAGATTTTTATCATGGCTTTTTGGAACAAAGGGGGTGTAGTTTTCAACCCGAAGGGCATGACTTTCCATTGGAAGTGATGGTCGGGAATGCAAAATCCTGTTTTGGGTCTTTCTTCAGGGTGGATACCTAATTGCCAAAGTCCGGATTTTAAATCAAACTTGGAAAAATATTTGGCCTTGGCTAAATGGGAGAAAAGAATATGTTTATTTGGGATAGGGAACTAATCATCTTGAAGGAAATGGTTAAGTGGATGGTAATTGATGACTAACATGAGTTTTCCTCTTGTCTGTTCAACTCTTTTGTTGACATAAAATGCTTCGCATGCCCATTGTGAGTCTGATGGCTCTATCAGATCAAATTCCAAAAGTTCTTTACATTCTTTCTTTGCAAGCAGAAGATGATCTGGATACATTCCTGAATGACTGGCCTTTGTTGGATTGATATTTTCATCCTTCTTGAAGGGGAGCTTGATAAAAACCTCTCCGTTTTTCCATAATGGGCATTTCCCTTTCTTCATGAAATCCTTGTGGGATTCAGCATATGAATTTTCAATGAGATTATGCTCAATCTCTTTCATTTATTCATCGTTGATGATTTGGAATAGCCTTGGAATCTCATAATAAGGTCCGAACTGCTTTTTAAGAGCTATCCTGTTAGCTCTGATCTGGAGTTGATCTCTGAGTTATCTGTAAATGTCGAACCCAATAATAAGATCATTTCCTGGTACATCAGATCCTAGCAGCTTGGTTCTGTACTTCAATCCTGGAAAGAACTCAATTGTGACCGGGTGCTTTGTGACGACAGTTATGGTAAAGATTGCATTTGATGCAGTGTTGAAATCCTTAAAATGCGGCACCCGTTGATCTTCAGAGAGAACGGCGGGATTTATGAGTGAAGAAGAAGCTCCGATATCGATGAAAGCAATAACTCGAGTTGGTTTATCCCATTTGGATAAATAGACCTTGAGTTCTACTTGAGGAATGACTACGAGAGCGTTGATCTCCTCTCGGGCTTCGATCACTGGTTTGGAAATTTGTATTGCTCATTGCCTTGATCTTCATAGATATCAAGAGAGAATAAAGTTTCTTCATTAGATTCATCATCTACAGAGAATATTGACTCTAGGTTCTCCTCTTTTCCAAGATGTATGCAGTGTAATCTTCGATTTCTTCAAGGAGTTTAAAAGCGGTACCAAATCGAGGCAAACTCTGAATACTAGATATGACCTCAAAATAACAATGGTCAAGAGATCTTCTTGATTGTGGACAATTTTTTGCAAAGTGTCCAATCTTATGGCAAATAAAGTATTTGTTTTCTTGTGAAAATTTCCTGGCCTTTTGCGCCTGAAATACTTTGGGCGTCTCTTGGACCTTAATTTTCCTTCTGGAATTCTTGGCCATCTGAACCTCCTGAATTCTCTCCTTCGTCTGGATGTGCGGAGGGAACATCCTGATCCGATGATTAGATCATATTTGTGGTAGGCTTTGTCAAGTGCTGGATAATTTGCTTTAGGGCTGAGCGTTTTGTACAAATATCATCCAATGCAACGAAAATATCTCGCCTGATGTAACCAATTTGTGGGATTGCTATGTACAGAAACTTTTCTTCAATGATGGTCATGGTTCAGCTTGCCAACAACTTTGGAAGAGAAGAGACAAAGGCTTGTTTCAGATTAATGTCTCCGCCAATTTCAAAGTATATCTTCGCCATTTTTTGAAAATGTCTGTCAATGTCGTTTCTGTCAAATGACACACACTATATTTCAAAGTGTTGTCTTCACATTTTCTCCTGTCTTTTGCCAGTATCTCCACAGAAGACTTTATGTAGGATCCTGATGCTGAAGGCAAAATCTTGGGAAGTGAGAAAAGTATTTTTGTCTTGAATTGTAAGTGAGTTCCACCAGTCTCTAAGAATTCCTGAGAAGCGTGAAGTAAGTTCTGACAGGATGATATACTTTTCTCGTTCCACCAAATTTTTGGTCACCATCCAAGTGTAGAAGTATTGGATCCTTTGAGGCCAATTTGAAACTTGATTTCATCTAAGGTGAAAGTGTGGAATCCAATTCCAACTGGTTTTGATGCCATGGGCTCATATCTTCTTTCTAGGATTGGCTCATTTGTCATCCCTTCTTGTTCCTCATCAACTTCAGATACTTCTGGGTCTCTTGGATTGTTCACAAATATTAGTGGATTGGCTTCTTCGGAAGAGTTCGTCATGGATTTATTGCTTGACTAAGAGCTATCTTCCATTGATTCATCGTCTGATGAATTCAGAGATTCCGACCATGGAGTATCTTCTTCTGGTATGTATCTTGGCTGAGACACGCAGAGTTCTGGAGCCTTCTGGTCAGAAATCATCAATTTTTCAGGGTTGGACCCTATTGAACTTTCTCCTTGGTCTCACATTTTCTTTGTTTTTTTGTAATGCAAGGGCATCTTTCCTTTCCCAAACCATTTTTGCGATATCAAAATCATGTTCTTCTTCTAAGGGTTGGGTGAAAGAGATTGGATTTTGTGAGGTTGATTGAAAAGCAGAAAAGGTGTAGTCTAATTTAGGTGGAGAATATATTTGTGGAGACACGAGGAAGAAGGTAGGTTTTGAGGAGTAAACTGGGGGTTTTTGCGGCTCAAAGTGTTCATTTATCATGAGTTGAATTTGCTCTTTGATGGAAATCGTTTCCTTTTGTTGTTGTTGGAAGAATTGGAAAAGTGAAGTTCCCGGCTGACAAATCTCGTATTGTGAATTTTCCAATCTTAGTTCCAAGGCTTTGATTAGTCCGTCATGGTGAGATGATGTCTGCTCCATCTTTTTCTCAATTGTTTCCACCTTGCTCATCATTTTGTGTTGTGTATGGGCCACGTTCTTTATGGTGTTGCTAATGTTGATCATCACCTTGTGTTGGCAGATGGAGTTCTATTTGCTAGTTCATTGTTGTTTCGATGTCACTTATTGGGGGTTTTTCTCCAATATGTGGCACTATATTTTTCTTGGGAATTTTTGGAGCATAGCTTATACCCTCTTTTTCAAATGGTTGAAGTGAAGGAAAATCTAGGGTATGACTGGAGCTTGAAGGACTTAACATGAATATCTGTGGTTGTGGGGGATTTGTAGTCTTTTGAGTTGGTGAAGTTTTAGGTTCATGTGGCCTTTTGGATTCTAGGGTATGGGCTGATGGTGATGGTGATTTGGGTATAGTTTCACTATCCTCCCAGCTTGGAGTGAATTTTTCTAGTAATTTTGGCCGTTCCTGGGGTTTGTAGCTGACAAGAAATTCATATTTACCTACAGATACATATCCTGAACCGGATGGAGAGTTCTTTTGGAATATACAAAGCATCATGGGAGAATATGATTGGTGTCAAAATTTTGATAAAGAAGGAAAACGAACTTGGTGGTTCAAATGCCCCTTTACGGGACACTGCTGAGTCATTTCCATCATCCTCTTCCCTAGCAAAAATAAATATGTCTCCTACTCTATACAAAACTCTGTCCAAAAAATATGATTACCTATACGAAGTAGATATCCTACCCGGTGAACAAAAAGTATCCTCTGCTGAACTACACATCATAAACTCCTACTCCACTTTTGCCAAAAAATCCTTTGCACCCTGGACTCAAATTCGTTCCTTAGTCCAACACAGACTAAAAGGAGTCAAAGAATATGTTGCTGCCTCAAAGCTTGACCAGCATCATATTCTTGCACTCTAGAGGAACAACTTTTCACCCTTCAAATCCCAGATGATTTTTCCAGACAATGGAGAGATCATGGTTTTACCCATATTCATTTTGGTGCTATCCAAATCGCTTTAACATATCACGAAAGAAAAGTTCAACCTGTTTTAGCTCGACTTTCTCTTCTAGATACAAGATACTTGGAGTACCAACATGCAAATTTGGGTACTGCAGAAGTTACCCTGAATGTTGGAACTGTCTTCATAACCATCTTTCCAAATTTCAACATGTCCCTTTATGACCCGTACCTAACCGAAGCCTTAAAAATCTAAGTCAAAATCCACGGAGCCCCACAAGCCAAAGATTCCATCCAAGCTACCCTTCACCACCAAATGGCATGGCGAGTTCAAAATCACGCCATGGATCCTAGCCTTCCCGAAGGAGAAAATGCTTTACTCATAAATATTGATGCTACCAAAGGAAACATCATGTGCACCCAAATACCCAGACAAATTTCCAAAAAAGAATTTGTGAAAATTCATCCTGATTCCTGGATCACAAATTATAAAAAGTTAAGAGAATCGGAGGAATCTCTGCAATCTGGCGAACCAACTTTTACCAAAAGAGATGACAAAGCCGTTTGCATAAGCTTTGACCATTCCCATCTCAAAAACCCAAATAAAACCATCTTCTCTTGCCAAATGATTCAACCGAAAGATACAACAGATACATATCCTGAACCGAATGGAGAGTTCTTTTGGAATATACAGAACATCATGGAAGAACATGATTGGTGTCAAAATGTTCGTATAGGTAAAGCCTTCAACTCTGCAATTTATTGCTTGGATTAGCGCTCTCTGTCCCACAGCCCGGTACACACATCATGAAGATGATACAACTTGTATTTGTAGTATTCCTGCTCACATGGTTCATCAATCTATACCCTAAAATTGCATGTAGGTATGTCAGGTTGCCTATAAAACTTGTTCATACACACCAGTAGCGACGTCCAGCTTCTTCCCAACAATCGTACATCATGCTTTTGATTCCGCAGTCGCACTTTGGGCAATAAAGGGGTCGTCCAGATATTTCTTAAAGAGAAACTTTGGTTTTATGAAAAAGCTTGCAATAGTTTGTTGTTAAGCGCAGAAAATAACTAGAATGCGCTCATTATTTATAGGCAAGATTTTACATATAACGCAGTATTATACCACGCTTTGCATATTAAATTTCTCTGAGAAGAAATAGGCATTTCACATGGTTTTCAGGTTTTGCAGAACGTTATGATAATTTAATAAAAAGTAGTATTATACCGTGCTTTACATACTTAATTTTTCTGAAGAACCCAGCTTTTTCATATGCGTTTTCAGCTTTTTCAGCACGATATGACAACTCAACAAAACGTAGTATTATATCGCTCTTTACATATTAAATTTTTTGACAAAAACAGCTTTTTCACATGCACTTTCAGCTTTTTCATCACGACATGACAACTCAACAAAACGTAGTATTATACCGCGCTTTACATATTAAATTTTTTCTGAAAAAATAGCTTTTTCACATGTGTTTCCACCTTTTTCATAGCGACATGACGACTAAAAAACATAGTATTATACTACGCTTTACATATTAAATTTTTCTGGAAAAAAAAAAGCTTTGTCAGATGCGTTGCCGGCTTTTTCATAACGACATGCAACTCAACAAAACGCAGTATTATACCGCGCCTTATAATTTTTCTGAAACGCAACAACTTTTTCCCATGATTTTCATCTTTTTCATAACGACAAGACAACTTCAAAAAAAAAGTAATATATCACGCTTTACATATTACAAACATTGTATTACACCACGCTATGCACATAATTATTTTTACATTGTTAGATTGGTGTTCTTTAGCCAATAATAAGTTGAATATTTGAACAATTCAATGAAGAGAATAATACATTATGTAAATAATGACAACAATTCTATTTTTACAACACTTATATTTTAACAAAATTTCAACATCAATTTTATTTAAACATGACAACATAAACACAAACACGACAAATTTAAAGATACACATAAAACAGACACAAACAGTAGAACTAATGAAAACACTTGACAAGGAAAATATAAAGATACACTACTACGCTCAACACGTACAAGCAACTGTTTATTCACGATTGCGTACTACTATTTGCTCGAACCACTTGAGTTGGTATTCCAACTTTTTTTTCTCTTCTTCTACCACATTGAGTTTCGCCTTCAACTCTTCAATTCTTGGTTGATTCGGTGCTCATGTACTTCTTGCCTTGTACAGGTAATATGAATATCATAAATTCTTTCTTTGTAGTACTCCTGATTACATGGTTCATCCATCCATACCTCAAATTCACATGTAGGCTTGTCAAGTTGCTGGTCAAGCTTATTCGCACATGCCCAGTAGCGGCGTCCACTATCTGGCCCCCATTTTAACAAACTGTATTTTTCTCTGTGGTAGTACCTTGGGACATAAACGGGTTGTTCAGACATTTCTTAAAGAGAAACTTTGGTTATTGTTAAGTGAAGAAAATAAGTAGCATGCGACCGTTATATATAGTCAAGATTTCACATAAGACGTAGTATTATACAACGCTTTACATATTAAAATTTTTCTGAAATGAAATAGCTTTTTCACAATCGTTTCAACTATTTTCAGAATGACAAGACAACTGATAAAATGTGGTATTATACCACGCGTTACATACTACATTTTTCTACAACAAAACAACTTTTTCTTCAACAATTCCAGCTTTTTTAGAACGACAAGACAACTCCATAAAACATAGTACTATACCACGATTTACATATTAAATTTATTCTGTAAGATAACAGGGTTTTCACATGGTTTTTAGCTTTTTCAGAACGATATGACAACTCAACAAAACGTAGTATTATACCACGCTTCACATATTATATTTTTCTGTACCAAAACAGCTTTTTCTTCAATCATTCAAGCTTTTTGAGAACGACAAGATAATTAATAAATGCATTATTGTACCATTCTTTACATATTTAATTATTTTTTAATACGTAATTTTTTTTATTCCACATTCTTGGTCTTCTTTACTAACACAAATAAGTTCAATATTTGAACAACAATATCAAAATGTCACGTTAAAAAATAAGATGCAGTAAGATTGTGGAATATAGTTTTATTTGATATATATTGCAACATATACAAGTGTAGACACCTATTACAGAAAATAATACCAAAACAAAAGACTAGGGGTATCCTTGATAGTTGGGTACAGTCACGTCCAAAACCCGCTCCGATCGTGATGGCGCCTCTCGTGAAGACAAGGTCAACTAACCAACTCAAATTGCCTTTTCAAAAATTGTTAAACATGAATAAGCAGTCTAAATATGATTTAATATTAATATTTAGCTGAAGTAAAACCCAAACACAGCCCAAATCGGGGTGTCACAAATCACGAGCATCTAGGAGGGTTTAAATACAACCACAAGGCCGGTAATAATACAAAATGGAATTTAGACTAAAAAGGAAGAAATCTGGTGCCGCGAACACTGGCGGTCACCTTGCTCGGCAACAATAGCAAAAATCCCCAATCAACTCAAAACTCGCTACCGGATGAACAAATACCTACATCTGCATACGAGGTGCGGGGAGTAAAGTGAGTACTCCAACTCAATGAGTAATAAAAGTAATAACAACTGAGCGGTAAGAAATCACACATAACAGATCATCATGCTGTATAGAAGCAGAGAAAGACCCTTTTTTAGAAAAGCAGTGAAGCTATGAAATCTTTAAAGAAAACATTTTAGCTCAGTTTAAAGACTCTTTTGAAAATGCCTTTTTCAACAGTTACGCAAACGAATGCAGTAGCAATAGTGCAGATAAGCAAAGAAATCCGCCCCTTGGTCCCAACACTCTATGATCAGATAATACCAAAACAACAGGTAAAGATTTCAAGAATTAGCACAAACACCAGATAATGAACAAATGCATGAGTGCAATGCAATGCATATGAAGGTACACTCTAGTACCCACTGCGGCGTGCAGCCCGAGCCGTCCATTTATTTATCGTCGACTGCACTCACTGAGGATGTGTACAAACTCCGGAGAAAATCCTACAGCCCAAGCGCAATATCAAGTCATCTCGTAGCATCAATCAGGCTCGCAGCCTCAATATCAATATAATACCGCTATTGCGCACAACCCATGCCATCCACAGTCCAGAAATCATATAAGCCCCTCAGGCAATATTAAAATGATAGTTCTCAGCTCAAAAAGTCAATAAAACACCGTTTAAGTTTTTAAATCATCGAAAGATTTCTGAGTTTGCAAAATAGTATTAAAACATAGGACTGGGATCAAATAATATGCCAAATAATGTGAAAACGGTGATAGTAATCCCTGAAGGATTCAAATAATTGGCTCAAAGCCCAAATACCACAATTTAATCCAAGTAAGATGATTCTCAAACAAGTTCTAATCAAATACACGGTAAAAACATCACTCAGGACTGACCAAGTCACAATTCCCAATAGTAAAAGACCCCACACTCACCATCCAGCATATGTCTCACCTCAATATAGCACTACAATGTGCAGTCCGGGGTTTCAATCCCTTTGGATATCATTTACAATCATTACTCACCTCGAACTGGCAAATTCTCTAGCATACAATGTCTTTGCTCCTCAAATTGGCCTCCACGCGCGTCAAGTCTAACCAAAACCACAACGAATACGTCACAATATGCTAAGTGGACAAAACCCAATCGAAAATAATAAATAATAGGCACAAATCCCAAAATTACCAAAACCCGAGCCCCGAGCCCATTTCTTAAAATTTAGAAAGTTTTACATAATCAGATTCCTCATCTCATCCCGAGTTCATACATATCAAGAATACCAAAATTGGAGTTCAAATGATCCTTCAAATCCTCGATATAAAATCTCAAAATCTCAAGCCCTAGTTCTACCCATTTAGCTAAATTTTCATGAATTTCTAGAACTATTGCACAATATAATCGAGTATTGAGACCAAGATTCTTACCTCAAGTCGATTCCTCTTGAATCCCTCTTTCATTTCCTCCAAGAATCTCAAAAAACGGGCAACCATGGGTGAAAATAAACGAAAAAATGCAAACAAGATGACTTAAAATATTTTGCCCAGCTACAGTAAAACCTTCTATGCAATCGTGGCCCCAGGCTCGCGATCGCGATGAGTAAAATTTCCAAAGCCTCAAAAATCACTATGCGAATGCGGTCAAGCTCATGTGAATGCGATGACCACATCCCCAGATCTATGTGATCGCGACCACACTGATGCGATCACGAAGAACTAAACCACATGGCCTCAAAATCCTTATACGCGAACACGGAAGACACCATGCAAACACGGTGCCTTACCCGAGAACCTTCTGCGATGGCGTTCGACTAAATACGAATGCATTGAAGAAAACTCCTGCCTCACAAACTACATCAATGCGATTGCGACATCACTCCCGCGATCGCAATGACCAAAATCTCTGCAACAAAATGATTGGAAAATCTGCAACTTCCAAATGCAAAAATTGGTCTGGTTGACCATCCGAAATCACCCCGAGGCATCCAGGACCTCAACCAAAAGCACCAACTTAACCCAAGACATCATACAAACGTGTTCCAATCATCAAAATACATCAAACAACACTAAAACCATCAATTCTCATCGGATTAAAGCCTAAGTTCTTTTAATACTTCCGAAATATGCATTCGATCAAAAACCTAATTAAATCACCTCCCAATAACTTGATATTTTCCACACACATCAAAAATCACATAACGAAGCTATTGAAGTTCTTGGAATCCCATTCCGACCCTTGGATTAAAATTTTGCCTACTAACCGGAATTCGTCAAAATACTAACTTTGCCCATTCAAGCCAAATTCAACATCGGAACTCTGAAACTAATTTCGATCACACTGTAAGTCACAAATCATCTCCCAGAGCTATCCGAACTATCGGAATTCATATCTGATCGCTCAAGCATACAAGTCAACTTCCGACTGACTTTTCCAAATTAAGCCTCCCTTAAAGAGACAAAGTGTCTTATTTCATATCAAAACCAATCCAAATAAATTCTAACGCACCCAATATCAATAATGAAACATAGGGAAGCAGAAAATAAGGGAAACGGGGAGTAACTCATGAGACGATGGGTCCGGTCATCACAAGTACATTGGAGGAACTTGCACCAGGAGCTGGATCACCACCGCCACGCACACATCTGAAGGTCATTTACGAAGGTTCTATCTTGTTTGCGAGCATATGCCATATTTACGCGAATAAACGGTGTCACCAACATCCATTTGGTTATGTATACACCTTCTCTTTTGTACTTGCAGCTTGCGCAAATAGTCCTTATTACATACCATCTTAAAAGGTTCAGGCAGCAAATAATGCTCAACCTAATGGATGCAACTGCCCACTATACGTGTCTATGTATGTAGCAACACTGCATTGCCTATCAATATAGCTGGTTGCCCTATATCAAACTTGTTGAAAGCACTTCAACGCATGTGCGCATGGCATGTGGTATATGGTCCATTTCCCACATGAACAAAACCTTCTATTTTCATTCACTGTCTGTAGATTACCCTATGGTATCCGCGGATAGCGGTCTTAACTTCAAAACACCCCAGTCATAATTGTATTGGAGAAATGAATGTCACTGTGCTCGCCTCCTATACCTTTCAAATCTTCTCATGGGTATTTGGCATAAATTGAACACCCTTTCCATCAATGCCGATATAGCTGCATGTCTTTCAACAAACCTCTTCACACTCTATTTGAATGTCATGCGGACCATGGTAGTGATAGAAAGTCCACAAGAAGACTTTAACAAGCCGTTGAATGACTCCGACATGTTTGTAGTGAGGGCTCCCCATCGTCTGCCACGATCATCATGCAATATCCACATGTGAAGCTCATGTCCCATAAACCAAGTATAGGCTCATGGATCTAACTGTCGGATCACTTCCATGTGCCTCGTGAATTTGCACTGTTGATGCTCAGTTGCAGCCATCCACATTAAGTCATGCAAGGCCTTGTCAAGATATTTCTTCTGGAAATTGGCCTTCAGGTGCCACACATAACAACGGTGGTATGCATATGGTTCCTACCATTCAGGGAAGTGACGTACAGAATTTAAAATACCACCATGCCAATTATATATTAGACAAATAACTGAATGTTGTTTGACAATGTGCTGCTTCAAGTGGTTCAAAAAAGCGTCCACGTCTCTTCGCTTTCGTTGGCACATATGGCAAAAGCTAGTGGAAATATTTGTCCATTGGCGTCTACTGCAATTGCAATCAAAAGCTTAATATCATATTTTCAATAGACATGAGTACAATCTATGGAAATTACAGGACGGATGCACAAAACCATCAATTGCTTCTTTAAATGACCAAAACACATAGTTGAAAATATATTCGGGTCTGTCCAGACTCCACTCATTCTTTATTCAAGAATATTCCTGTGGTTACAGTGTTGCAGTACGGCCATGTACCTGGGTAGATTTGAAAAAGGCTTATCCCAGACGCCATAAATAAGTTCAAAAGCACGTTTGCGACCAAGATATGCCTTTCTTTCGGTTATAATACAACCATACTCCTGGTGTGACGACTGTAATACACTCTTTAATCTTGAGTCCACATCCAAGTTTAAGTGATTCTCATTGTATGTGTCCATTTCACATCTGTGGGTGCTAATAAATTTACCAACTTTTCACAAACCTTATTTCTTCTTGCCGGCACGCAACATCCAGTGACAGCCCATAAAGTCTCTACAGCATACAGTCTTGTATACCTCCACAATAGACTCACTTATTGTCATCTCACTGCACTCTCTTATACTGTAGATTTTTACAGCCCTAATTATGCGAGCTTTATCGGGGAAATACATGCCCTTTGTCAAAACAGCTGGTCTAGACTCATCCTATAACGCCGACCGAAATTCATCATCATCCCTTGTGAGGGCATCCACGTTCGGAATACTTGGAAAATTACCAAGGTGAATAATATTCCGCTCATGAAATGGCACGTGCAACTCATACATTCTTGGTCTAGCGGGAGGTGGAGGAACATGCTCCCTCGTCAGCTCGGTTTCATCATTCACTTCCTCCTCATCATCACCCTCACCATGGAAGGGTGTGTTATCCCCAGACTCATCTGCATTGTTGTCAAAATCACTATCATCTTCCTTACTCTGCGCATCTGCAAAATCCCGAGTAAATACGTCGTCTATGGGAAACTATGTGAGGTCAGGAACATCAAAAAGCTCGTTTTCACTGCATAAAAAGAACAAAATGATAAGTTTCCCAATTACAAATATACTTTAGATATAGCTATATATCTTTACTTACAAGTCGTACTGTCTTGACGTTTTATGATGGATGTTTTCTTGTTGGTGATGACTCCCGAATAGACCGTTGTAGTCCAATACTCCAGAACTATGCATATTCCAACTAAGGGCGAGGTCATAACTTGTAAAATAACCGGACGGTACCCCCTATGAAAAGTATGAGTGTTAATGCAAATCCAATTAAAACATAAAATAAATATCGCTAAACCATGTAAAATTGAAATTTACCAGCCGTCTGTGGATTATATAACGTCGAAAATTTATTTTGTGGATGCTCATTCGCCGGTGGTGACAAGTTTAAATCAAGGCAAGCTCTTTCATCAACAATCTGTCGAACAAAAACTGCTCTAGAATAACCACCCAATGGTTGGGGGTTATCCCTACTATGCACGCCTTCATTATTCGGAACGTCTTCCACCTTGACGTACATTTCCATTAATTTTATTATAATAAATTCATCCGAAATCAGCAAAAATCTCTAAGAGTTTCATCATCCTCGATGTTAAACTCAGAATAATAAGAAAACCCTTACGGAGTCACTGAATACGAAAATCTACCGGTTGCTTTAAGGTTAACTGAATGCTTCCTCACGCTTATTTTTCTACGTAACAACGATACCAATTTATCGTACTCCATAATAAGTGGTAATTTAACATGACACTGTGGAGGTGAGCTATACCTCACAGAGTTATTCTCCAACACAACCTCACCCTCTCCCCCATCCCCAATATAATGAAACCCTTATTTTTGGCTCTTCAGACATTGTAAAAAATAATTGATAAGAAGAAGAGAGAAATATGAATGAAAGTTTGAAGTAAAGTATTGAATCAATTTTCATAAAATTGAAATGCCTTTAAATAAGACAAGTCTGATCTTGGGGTGCAAAAATTTTTTATGTAAAATACAGTACAATACCATGTTTTATATTTGAATTATTTTATGTCAGTTAATTATTGGTGGAGCAAAGACTCAGAGTAAAATGCAGTATAATAATTTGTTTTAGTGTAAAACATAGTATTATACTGCGTTTTACACTGATAACAAAATAGGCTATGTAGTCCTGCAGAGTGGGGAAAATTTAATAAAGGAAACGCAATACTATACTGCGTTTTACTTAAAAATAATTTTTTTAATAATACGCAGTATAGTACTGTGTTTTACTTTAACAGCTAACTTTACTTTAAAGTAAAATGCAGTATTATATTGCGTTTTAGTTATTTATATAACTTTTTTTAGTAGTACAAACGTATTTTTTGCCCAAAAAGGCACTAGAAAAGTTTCGGACTCCCATAAGTTGCATAACAATGAGCAGTTTCTGCTACCTTACCAGTCAGTAGTCACGTTGGACATCGACTGAAAAGCCCTTCGACCAAACAAAATCTATCGATTAATTATGAGGGAGATCAGAGAGTGTATTAGTAGCTACGCATCTAATTAAATTCTAAATAAAATAACTTTTAAAATCTTCAAGTGTGGATGAAATCAATGTCTCTGTCGGCATGCATTTTCCAATTAATAGTTAATTACTCTCTCCGATCCACAATAAATGACCAATTTACTTTTTGTTTGGTCCAAAATAAGTGTCCATTTATATAACCAAGAAAAAAGTCAATTTGTTTTTTCATAATTACTCCTATGTACTTATCCCTAAAAAGTCATTTACTCCTCACATTTGAGAAGAGAAATAAGTGCTACTATAATTATGGTGCAATATTTAATGAATGATAGTTTAGTCACACTAACTATTTTTGTTTAGAATTTAATATTTTCTTTATGGCCCAAAATAAATCAGTCATTTATTGTAGACTAGAGGGAGTAGATATTGGATTCTAAGTATAATATGGCTTAAAAGAGGGTGAATGAGAAATAGAAGGAAATCAAAATTTTAAGTGAAATTTTAAGTTTTCCCCCCTGATGAAGGAACATTATCCCATATTGGAAAAGGAAGAGGCTTTTAATGGGTATATAAGTAATTGCTTTTCTTCTAGCTCTTAAAGAGTTGAGAAGAATACAAGCCTCGCACCGTCGTCGTCGCTCGCTCGGCTCAGCTTCGGCTTCGTATTTGGTCAAATGAGTGATTGATTAATTTTTGTTCAACAAATTTGTTTGTTAATAATAAATATTAATAGATATATTATTAAATACCCGTTTTAATAACAAAATATTAATATTAAATATGAGAATATTAATATTAAAATCTAACCATTTTCGTATTTCCGTTTTTGGTTTTGGTAATAGAAAATTAACTACCCTCTTCAATTTTCGCTCTTTATTTTTCCTCTTCATTATTGACTAAATAGCCATTTATGCTATGGCATTTATGTTGTGGCCGTTTTGTATAAACAATTATTCTGTAGAGTTGCACCTTTTTAGATTTCAGCCCAACATTGGCTATAACTTCAAGACCATTCTCTCAGATTTTCCATACGATTTTCTGAGTTTCTCCTCCTTCTTCTACATACTTTTAACATCAAACAAAACAACAGTAAGTGGGATTTGCTACTAAATTTTGTGTTCACTAAAACACTGAGGTTTGAAGTACCACTACACCAGTGTGTAATTTGTTCTATCTTGGGAGGAAATAATCTGTAACCTTTTGTACTAGGAGGGGATTAAATTCCTTAAGGAAATACTGTGAATTCAGTGGGCTCGGATTAACTTTTGTTTCTTTATATTTTCAGTATATGTTATCTTGTTTTTTCTAGAATTAGTTTACAAATACAGATTATTAACAAGTTTAAGGAATTTAATTTGTATTTTGTATTTGTGTTATATTCACTATTTTGGACTTTAATCCTTTGTGATTTTTTACTTTACTGAAAATTAAAATCTACGTGATTTTAACATTTATTTGTGTCATTCTTTTACATAAATAACTAATGATTATGGGGACCAGGCTGTTCTAGTGGTAACTGCCAATGCATCAATAAGTCGAACACCGGCGGAGAAACCCGAAAACATTTTTGGGTTAGATTTCAAATGGTGGTAGCAGAAGATGTTCTTCTACTTGACTACTTTAACTCTGCAGAAGTTCATCAAGGAATATGTTCCTGTTCTGCCTGATGAAACTCCAGAGAGTGAACGTTTTCTCGTGATTGAAGCGTGGAAGCATTCTTATTTGTGTGCAAGATTTATATTCTTAGCGGATTGGAGGACTATTTATATAATGTCTATAGTAGCATGCAGATGTCAAAAGAATTCTAGACTGGGCTTGAAAAGAAATATAAAACTGAAGGTGTTGGGTTGAAAAACTTCATTGCTGCCAAGTTTTTGGACTACAAAATGGTAGATAGAAAGTTTGGTATTAACTAAGTCCAGGAATTGCAAGTAATTATTCATGATCTCCTTGCTGAAAGTATTAATCAAATTAATATTGATGTTAAAAGTAGTAATCTTAGTATTTTTACTCACAGAATTTTTGCTGAAGGTCTTGTCATCAATGAAGCATTCCAAGTAGCAACGATGATTGACAAGTTGCCTCTTTTGTGGATGGACTTCAAAAACTACTTGAAACATAAACTAAAGGAGATGTCCCTTGAAGATCTCATTGTTCGGTTGAGAATCGAAGAGGATAACAAAGTTGTTGAAAAGAGAGGACGTGAAAACTCAACAATAATGGGAGCAAACATTATTGTGGATATTTCTCAAAATAAGAGAAAGAGGAAGCATGCTTCTAGACCGAAAAGCAAACTAAGCAAGAAGCGGTTCAACGGAAGTTACTACAACTGTGGGACAGTTGGGCACAAATCTACAAAGCGTCATACTCCAAAGAAAGGCAAGACAAAGGGTCATACAAATATGGTTGAAAAGCATGAAGATGATGATAACTTGTGTGTCATGCTTTCTAATTGCAACTTGGTGGGAAATCTTAAGGAGTGGTGTATTGATTCTGGAGCCACTCGTGATGTTTGTGATGTTAGGGAATCATTTGCAACATATTCTCCTATTGGACCCGAAGAGACTCTTTCTATGGGAAATGTTGCAACCGCCAAAATTGAAAGATATGGGAAGATCTTTTTGAAGATGACTTCTGGCAACGTAGTGGCTTTGAACAACGTCTTTCATGTTCTTGAAATTAGGAACAATTTTATCTCTGCTGGACTTCTTGTTAAGAATGGTTTTAAGTGTGTTTTTGTTTCCGATAAGGTTGTACTAAGTAAGACCGAAATGTTTGTAGAAAAAGGTTACATCACTGATGGTCTTTTCAAGCTAAATGTAATGGTTGTTGAGAATAATAATAAAATTTCATCTTAGTCTTACTTACTTGAGTCAAATGAATTATTCCATATACGTTTAGGTCATATTAATTATAAAACCTTGCGAAAATTGATTAACTTGGAAGTGTTGCCTAAATTTAAATGCGATAAATCAAAATATCAAATATGTGTGAAACTTAAGTATGTTAAACATCCTTATAAGTCAGTTGAAAGGAATTCAAATACTTTAGACTTAATTCACACAGATATTTGCGACATGAAATCAATACCATCTTGCGGTTGAAAGAAGTATTTCATAACTTTTGTGGACAATAGTACTCAATATGTTATTACTTATATTAAAGATGAAACAATAGACGCATTCAAGCAATACAAAAATGAAGTTGAAACACAACTTAACGAGAAAATCAAAAGAATAAGAAGTGATAGGGGTGGTGAATATGAATCTCCTTTTGAACAAATATGTTTGGAGTATGGAATTATTCATCAAACAACGGCCCCTTACACACCTTAATCCAATGGGATTGCAGAAAAAGAAAGAATCGTTCATTAAAGGAGATGATGAACGCATTGTGGATAAGTTCTGGTTTGCCATAGAACTTGTGGGGAGAATCCTTTCTTACGGCTAACTGAATATTAAATCAAGTACCCCATAGCAAAACACAATCCATTTCATATGAAAAATGGAAAGGAAGGAAGCTCAAATTGAATTATTTTAAAGTGTAGGGTGTTTGGCAAAAGTGCAAGTTCCTAAATTCAAATGGGTGAAAATTGGATCGAAAACCGTTGATTGTATTTTCATAAGATATGCGACTAATAGTAAAGCATATCAATTTTTGGTTCATAAATCAGAAAATCCCGACATTCATAATAATACGGTTATAGAATCAGATAATGTTGAGTTCTTTGAATATATATACATATATATATCCGTATAAAAAGGAATGTGAGTTGATTCGTGAAGGATCTAAACGACCTCGGGAAGAAACAAAAGAAAGTATATTTAATTAGGAGGATCCAAGACGTAGTAAACGTCAAAGAACGCCTACTTCATTTGGACTAGATTTTATGACTTTCTTATTGGAGAATGAGCCTCAAACATTTAAACAAGTTATGCCTTCTCCGCAATCATTATTTTGGAAAGAGGCAGTCAATAATGAAATAGAATCCATACTGAATAACCATACATGAAAATTGGTTGATCTTCCTCCTGGAAATAAACCGTTGGGGTTCTAAATAAATCTTTAAGAAAAGAAATTAAAGATGATGGCACTATTGACAAATATAAGGCAAGACTTATGATCAAAGGGAATAGACAATGAGAAGGTCTTGACTATTTTGATAAATATTCTCCAGTTACAAGAATTACATCCATACTAACATTAGTAGCATTAGCTGCAGTTTATGAACTTGAAATTCATCAAATGGATGTTAAGACGACCTTCTTAAATGGAAAGTTAGAGGAAGAAATCTACATGGAATAACCTGAAGGGTTTGTGGTTCCAGGTAAAGAAAATAAAATATGTAGACTTGTTAAGTCCCTTTACGGAATAAAACAAGCACCCAAATAATAGCATACGAAATTTGACCAAACAATGTTGTCAAATGATTTTAGATAAATGAATATGATAAATGTATGTACATTAAAATTGTTCCAAATCACATAGTCATTATTTTCTTATATGTGGATGTTATGTATAATGAGTAATGATATTGCCAACATAAATGCTACTAAGCGTATGCTAGCTAGCAAGTTTAATATAAAGGACTTGAGAGTTGCTGATTTAATTTTGGGAATTAAGATTCATAAGACTCCTCAAGGTCTGGCATTGTCACAATCTCACTATATTGAGGCAGTACTAGGAAAATTCAAGCACTTAGGCTTTAAAGCTGCAAAGACTCCAATTGACGTGAAACTTGCATTAGCAAAAAAAAAATATAAAGGCCAAAGCATATCACAATTGAATTATGGTCGTGTATTGGGATGCCTAATGTACATCATGAATTGTACACGACCAGATATAGCTTGTGCTATAAGTAAGTTTAATGGATACACGAGCAATCCAGGTCAATCTCATTAGATGGCAATGAAACGAGTTTTGAAATATTTAGAACATACAGGGCTTTGATTTGCACTGCTATAAATATCCTGCAGTGATTGAAGGATACTGTGATGCAAATTAGATCACCAATTCAACTGATTCTAAGTCCATAAGTGGATATGTATTCATTATTAGTGGAGGAGCGGTATCTTGAAAGTCGTCCATACAAACTTGTATTACCCGCTCTATAATAGAGGCAGAATTTATAGCGTTAGATAAAGCCTGTGAATAAACTGAATGGCTCTGGAAATTCTTGGAAGACATTCCATTTTGGCACATACCGTTGGCACCAATATGTATACATTGTAACAGTCAAGTGGTAATTGGAAGGGCTGGGAGCGTTATGAATAACCGAAAATCTCATCATATACGACGAAGACATAAAATTGTTAGGAAATTACTCTTTAAAGAAATTATCACGATTGAGTGTCACAAAAACAAAAAGTGGATTTAGCGGCAATAAAAAAAGGTAATTAGCGGCAATAAAAATAACTGCTATATCATTTACCGGCCATTGATCTTTAGGCGCTGAAGCCATGGTCGCTAAAGCCTTTAGCGGCATTTATAACAAAAGTTGGTAAAAGGTATCACTTATTGCTGCTAAATATAATTTGCTTTAACGGAAATTATTTGCGACAATTATGATGGCCGCTAAATCCAAGCTAAAACTGCTACTAACTCTTTTTTAGTGTCCATTTTTATAGCCACTAAATTCAAAAAACAATTTCCACAAAAAGTCCATACCTTTAGTGGTTTGTGGTAATTAGAATGGCTATAATATCCCTTCTGAAAATGTATTAATATGCCTTTATATCATCCATTTTAATGACTAATAAATTTAATTGAATTGTCGCTAGAAGTCATATTTAGCAGCAATTATAATGGCTACAATATTTCATGTGGAGATATCACAATTTGCCATTTAATTGTTCATTTTTATAATCAATATGTCCTGTTAAATTAGTGCTAGAAGTCACAAGCTATAACGATAATAATTTAGCCACCATTAATAATAGCTAATACATTCATTCAATCAAGGTAATAACAAAACATACTAATATTAATTCATAAAAACATAATGTATCTCGTTAAATGTAACAAACAAAAGAAAGTACTAATCCGAAATATTAATATCACAGTAACTTAAAAAAAACATATAATGTCTGAAGTAAATAGCTGATGTCATTAGATGACTAATTCCAATAAATAATAATCTTCAAGTAATATTTGCAACTCTTCATCATATTGAAATCTTTGACCCGCTAAATTATCCATCATGTATGACCTCAAATTATAAAATAACTATGTCAATAGATGAAATATATGAGCATTGTAGATGTGCGCATAAGCAAGCAAATCTTCTTCTACTAGCAATCGCTAAATATAATAGAAATGAAGCAAAGGATTATCACACCAATGTAGAAAGCAAAAACATTTGAAATTTATGCAAGACTTGGCAATTAATCTGACAAATATAAGATATACAAAGCTAGCTTAGCTCCTAGATAAATTGAGTATTGAAAAGGAATTTATTCATTCAAGTTCTTGATGGTCTAACACGTGTTGATGGATAATGCTTATCAGTTATCAATAGGATTTTATATCAAACTAGCAGCTGTAGCTGCTGCAATATTCCTGACATTCTTCCAGGAAACAAATATAAACATAAGCAATGAAGCTTATCAGTCCTCGCTGTTTGTTCATCAACTGATCAACCTGCCTTGGGTGGTATTAGCACTATGTGCTCATTCCCAGGAAGGTGTATCAGTGATGAGCATAAGCAAGGAAGCGAGGAGGAGTTCCAATAATCAAGGATTATGTAAGTACTGCTGAAATCATCACCAGAAGAGGAATCCCAGAACTGTCTATAATACATCAGTTGAGCCATTGAGAAGGAGAGACAGTTTGGGGAATTCAAAGCCAAAGGATGGGTGGAGGCATCAAACACATCCAGTTATTTGGACATCACATACAGGGAGAAGGCAATCAGCTTTGCATGAATGCATAATTCTGCAGATCATCGGAACCAAATCGATAGGACAGGTCAGTCTGTGTTCGATTCATGTGGTCTAACAATTCACATAAAGGCTCTAAACTCGCTGAAACACGTATTTTCAGACTATTTGAATTGTTAAAAGCAATATATTGAGGATGTTTGAGAGTGATCTTTCGTTAAAACTTTGTTAGACATCAGCACAGGTCCTGTAAGACTCCATATTTATTACCTCTAGTGATTCTACTGAATCAAGAAAGTATCCAAAGCTTTGGAATTAATCCAATAACTTCAGGAAAATTTTCAAGGTTGCTGCAGTCCCAAAGAAGAAAAGTTTCCAAAAATTCAAGATGAATGGTATTCGGAAGACGACTCAGCTTTGAGCAGTGAGACATATTCAAGTATTTAAGCCTTTCAGATGTTCCAATTGACTCATGAGATACTACCAAGTATTTACAGTTGCTAAGATTCAACTTTTCAAGATTAGGCATCATGCTGAAATCTGGAAATGCAGTTAGCCCATTGGAGTAGCTGAGATTCAAATACTTCAAGTGCTCAAGGTTCTGCTCAAGTCAAAAACAAAAAAGAGTGAGAAACAATGAAATGATTTTAGTTGTTGTTTTGTAATCTACTTCATCTAGTTATAAAGTCAACTAGCTTGTTTGATTTGCTGTTAATATGAGTTTTCTTTGATGAAACATATGAATGATTAAACTTACCAAAAACTCACTATAATTAGTTAAGAACATTGCTAGTCAAACTATTGGCACAATACCTATTGAAACGAAAGCTTAAATATGAAGTCGCATTGTAAGAGAAGCAGTACTTTCTATCTAAAGCATGCAATAAAATCCTCAATACAGTTGAGATAGGGTAGAGAGTTTAGTTTGTACAGTATTAAGCTATGCTCCCTATTGTAACAAAGAAAAACATTGAAACGTCTTCAGCGAAAAACAATGTTTTCAGATGGCAAAGGGTATCTTAGGTTCTGTCCACAGTTGTGAAATATGGCCACGACTTAACTTGAGTCCGACAAGCTTTTCTCCCTCAAAGTCTTGTGGAAGTGAGGTTGAGGGAAACTTGTGCCAGTTGAGCCATTGTAACTCATTCGGAAGGTAACTTGGACCTCTGAAGTTGGCATTGCGGATTTTGAGCAGACATAGATTTTCCATACCTTTTAATGCCCGTGATGATAAGTTCAATTTCTCTTTTTGTGGGTAAGTCAATACTATTGCCGGAATTGCTTCTGTGCCCTGCATATCATATAAGCACATTTATGAGTAATAATGTAGCCGGTATGTGGCAAGGACTCTGTAGGTGCTTGCTGTTAACTAAAGAACTTTGTTCTAATATTGAAAGTTAGAAAGTATAGGTCTCGGATTCGAGTCGTGAAAACAGTCACTAATGCTTGCATTACGGTAGGCTGTCTATATCACACCCCATGGGGTGCGTCCTTCCCCAGATCCTACGTGAATGCGGGATGCTTTGTGTATAGGGCTGCCTTTTTTTCTAGAAAGTAACACATTGTTGCCTGAAATTGTACTATTGTAAATTATGCAGCAGTTCAATATATCATGTAGTGTGTAAGGTGCTATTAGCTAGCCAAACTTACCGATTTCTTTGACATAACATCACATATGTCGTCAGGAATCCAGAACCTGCTGTATTTATCTTTAGTTTGTCCCAGGCGAACAATGTACCAAGCGGTTTCTTGAACTAAATCATGCATCTGAAATCTATCATCATCAGTAATAGATAACAAAGATCTTTGATAAAGCACTGGTATTCCAATATCAAGTTTGAAACCGAGACCCCACTATGTGAAATTATACTAGGTTGTTGTTATTGTTGTATATTATGCTTCCAACCAACTCATAGATCATGTGTTTGCATACATACAAATGCATGTACACTACTATGTGCCCAAACATAAAGCTCTTTTGATACTTTTTTCATAGAGCGAGGACCATCTACCAGGTTCCTATCTGATAACTAGATTAACAACCAGATATAAACTCCTAAATACAGACAACCAAGAAATTACTACTAACAGACAAGTCGAACTTATGAAGCAATTTTAAAGTTAAGAGTAATCATGATATAGAACAATAAAATAGTCATAGAAATCTCTACATCCGCAGATCCAAGCATATTTACCTTTTTGGGAGTCTGAGCTCCTCATTCCACTACTAAAAGATTCATTGTCTCAACAAACAGTTTATGTCCAGCAATTCCACAACATAAGTTATACTCACAAAGCCAAGCATTTCATGAATAGATATCAGGTAGCATGCATCAATAAAATATATCTATACAGATAATTTCAAATATAATGAAGTTCTCACCATGTGTTCATTCAGTACAACTCAGTGTCTCTTGTATGTTGGTTTTAGAAAGAATGAGAGACTACTATTCATAGCTAAAGCGCATTAGGTTAACTCACATCGTTATTGGTAAACCTTCCACATCCAAGTTTGCATCAACTTTAATCCTATCAGCACTAGATGCAATAGCAACTTTGAGACCATTGCTTTTACACTGTTGTACCATATCACCAAATTAATGAAAAGCAGTAAAGAAGAAAGAGAAAGAACATAGAGCCAAGTTTCAATACAGGTCACATGCCTGAGAGACAAGTTCATAAGCACGAGGGAAACCTATGCCAGAATTCGGTTTTGCGTACTACAAATGATTGTCAGTTTTGGGGTCAGTTACTATGTCTAAATGGAAAGTGCTTTAAGAGTAGATACTCTTAACCTTATAAAAAAAGTAGATATTTTTTAATAATATGAGAATTTCAATCACCTTGATAAATATATCTCAAAAGACCTCTTCTTTGCAGTGTTGGGATCAAATCCTTCAACACCCTTAGCAGAAGCAACACCACCTAAGAAGTATGCTTCGCCTGATTCATTTAGAGGACAAAAGAAAGTGAAAAAGAGAAGAGGTTATTGACAAAAGATGGCAAAGGAAAAAAGGTGTCATACACTTAGAATTTGCTTTCCTAAGGGATAGTAACATTACATCAATTCTTTTATGTGACTGTTACTTGGGGTTCGAAAATTTGAGTATTGGAAAAAAAGGTTTAGCCGGTGTATTTGGATCCGATGGCAATTAACTTGATAATGATTCACAACAAAAAGTTCTGACAGAGAATGACTTTGTAACGCAAGTGTTAGAGATGAAGCTTCACAAAAACTAGATATTCAAATGAGGTAGATGAGGGTGCTCTCGTTTCTAACATAACAAAGTTCTCCAGAGGGGATTTAATCATTAATTCACCAAAGTCATTGGCATGGATTTAAAGAAAATGACCAATCGCTGAGATAACGATATAACGAGGCAATCTGACAATAGCATTGAACAATTGCTTTCGGCACATAGATTTATCAACTTAAAAGTGAGGGACTACTGCTTTATGCTTTAACCTAACTTAAGGCTTGATATCCAAAGCAGATAAGGAAAGCACCAAAAATCATATCTCTTTTTTTCAGAAAATTGTCTTGTTCCCAAACATATCAATTAAGAAACTATTTCTCTATCACAAACTTGTTAGTTTCCAGACATATGAAAAAAAAAATGAGTCAACAATGACGATCTCCACGACCACCAGTACCCTGAATTAGTACACCATAGAACGCAAATAAATAAAAAGAATGTAATAATCCTAATAAAGAGAGAGTGGAAGAACAAGGAATTTTACCCATGCCTATGAACAACACAAAGTCATCAACAGTAACTTGAACACCCATTTCAGCAAAAACATCCACAACCGCTCTTAACTATTGCAAAGCACTCCATCCATATCAAACAACACCGCTGACACTTTCCTCCACCGGCAGAACTAATTAATTAGCAAATTTCAACCCAACACTCATACAATAAAATCAAAGAAAAAGAAAGACCCACACAATGAAACATCAAAGATATAGAAAGAAACGTACCTTTCTTGTTGAGAATGTGGTCGGCAATTTTTCTCTTAAATGGCTTACGGATGAGATTTTATAATATGAGGGATACTTTTTTGGTTGATAAAGTGGCCGGTGATTTTGCTCTTGAATGGCTTGCGGAGAGGTTGTGCAAGGTATTTTCGATGAAAGTAATTCATGACCCTTTTCTTTAGTCTTTAAGCTAAATTGAGAGATTTAGGCGGGAGATGATTTAGCGAAAAATAAAATTTGCAGGAATTATAAAATTAAAAACAATAGCTTTATCGTCTATTATCTTGAATGGCCATTAAAAGTATATTAATTAGCGGTTAATATTTATTGGCCGCTAATATTTATCCTCCGTGAATAAATTAGCGGCAATTAATTTATTGCTGCTAAATAATTGTCGCTAAATCTCCTTTTTGTTGTAGTATGTGTAAAGTTAAGAGATAATGTGTCTGATCCACTTACAAAAAGCCTAACTAAAGAGGTATTTGAAAAATCATTAAGGGGAATGGGATGGCCGAGAACAAGTCAAAGTGGCAGTAATTCTACCTAAAAGAGTGGAGATCCCAATGTCTAGGTTCAAGGAAATCATAAAAAGTCATTAATGACGGTTCAACATAATCAACTAAAATTTTGGTTCATTCTCGTGATGAGACAATGTTTTGTACCAAGGATAAAATATTAAGGTTTTTTACTGATTTTTAAATTTGTTACGTGGTATATCAAGTAGTGTATCTACGGATGACATATTTAGGAATTACCTATGTAAGTGTGAAGTGTTAGTCACTTCAAGGAGAATTTTGTAAGGTCATTTCTCTACGCACGTATGAAACTAGGCAGTGTCCATGGCTGAAACGAACACAATAATGAGAACCAAAGACGGTAAGGGTTGGTTGTGTGACTTATAATTGTCTGGGCATACACCAAATTTCGACGGTTCAAAGATATCAAATCTACCGATTGATCGAGATATCTGACATAAGTTCACTACGGAAAGTTCAAAGAGAAACCTACTTATCCAGATGCAATTAATCCTAACTTGCGAATAACACAGTTTTTCATGCATATTTCCGTGATATAGTCATTTTTCATTCATGTGGGGGATTGTTGGGTTTTAAGTATAATATGGCTTAAAAGAAGGTGAATGGGAAATTGAGGAAAATAAAAATTTTAAGTGAAATTTTAACTTTCCCCCATTGATGAAGGAACGTTGTCCCATATTGGAAGAAGAAGAGGTTGTCAATGGGTATATAATGGATTTGAATTTGGTCAAATGATGGATTGATGATTAAGTTTTTAGACCAAATTTATTTGTTAATAGTAAGTATTAACAGAAATATTATTAAATATCCGTTTTAATAACAAAATATTAATATTAAATCCGAGATTATTAATATTAAAATCCAACTGTTTCCTTATTTTCGTTTTATGTTTTGGTAAAAGAAAATTAACTATCCTTTTCAAATTTTCCTCTTTATTTTCCCTTATTATTGTTGAGTAAATAGTCATTTATGTTATGGCACATATGGTTTTTGCATAAACAGTCATTTTGAAGAGTTGCACCTCTTCAAATTTCAGTCCAACATTAGCTATAAATTTAAGTCCATTTTCTTAGCTTTTCCATTCGATTTTCTGAGTTTCTCGTTCTTCTTCATATTTTTAATATCAAACAAAACAATAAGTGTAATTTGTTATTAAACTTTGTGTTCGCTGAAATATTTGGGTTTGAATCACTCTGGGGAAAGACATTAGCAGATAATTATGCAATGACCGATGCAACTGTTATAAAGCTGTCGGCTGCCATATGCTTCCAATAAAATATGAATGTCGGTTGTATATCCAGGGGTGGTATCGGGGGGGGGGAGTTGATTAGCCATTGACTAGACATTTATTTCTCCATTCATATTTCCATAAATCCGCCACTCAACTCCTACCTATCCCAAACAATAGAATTCCAAGTCTGTCTTTAATAAAATTTCCAAGTATGAACCTACGTCCAACAACAACAATAACAACAACTATCCAGTATACTCCCACCAGGTGGGGTCTGGGAAGGATAATATGTAGACAGCCTTACCCCTACCCGAAAGGGCAGGGAGGCTGCTTCCAATCGACCCTCGGCGCATAGGATAGACTGAAAAGTTGCATTGGAACAAAGACAAAATTAGGTACCAAAGCAAGACAAAATAAAATAATACAGCATAAGTAATCCCGCAGAGATAACGTATATAATTATGTAAACATAAGAAACATAAATACAGTCGCATGCAATAATAACAAGCAGTAACTACCATACTAACAACCAAAAGGGGACCTAAGCTAAAACACTAGTCATCTATGGTAACCCTACTATCCCACACCCAACCTCGGGAGAGGCGAACGAAGGACTCTATGAGCCCCTAGCCTGCAACCCTGATTCTAGACCTCCAGACTCCCCTATCAAGGGTCATGTCCTCGGTAACCTGCATTCTAGTCATGTCCTGCCTAATCACCTCTCCCCAATGCTTCTTAGGCCTCCCTCTACCTCGCCTGCCACCAACAATCTCCAGCCGCTCGCAGCTCCTCACCGGGGCATCGGGACCCCTCCTCCGCACATGCCCGAACCACCTCAGCCTCGCTTCCCGCATCTTCTCGTCCACCGGGGCCACCCCTACCTTCTGTCGAATAACTTCATTCTTAATCTTATCTAGCCTGGTGTGCCCACACATCCACCTAAGCATCCTCATCTCCGCAACCTTCATTCTCTGAACATGCGCGTTCTTCACGGGCCAGCACTCTGCCCCATACAACATCGCAGGTCTAACCACGGCTCTGTAGAATTTCCCCTTGAGTTTGTGTAGAATTTTCTTGTCACACAGGACCCCTGAAGCAAGCCTCCACTTCGACCACCCTGCTCCTATCCGATGGGTGACGTCCCCGTTGATCGCTCCGTCCCCCTGAATCACAGACCCAAGATAACGGACACTGTCCCTTTTGGCGATGGCCTGAGAACCAAGCATCACTTCCCTGCCTACCCCACTCGGCTCGTCGCTAAACTTGCACTCCAGATATTCTGTCTTAGATCTGCTTATTTTGACACCCTTAGACTCGAGGGTGTGTCTCCATACCTCTAACCTTTCACTAACACCGGCCCTCGTCTCGTCTATCAATATTATATCATCAGCAAAGAGCATACACCAAGGCACATCCCCTTGGATATGTCGGGTTAGAGCATCTATCACTAAGGCGAACAACAGGGGGCTCAGCGCCGATCCTTGATGGAGCCCCATTACTACAGGAAAATGGTCTGATTCGCCACCCACCGTCCTCACCCTAGTCTTAGCTCCATCGTACATGTCCTTGATAACTCTGATATAGGCTTCTGGCACACTCTTCGCCTCCAAGCATCTCCATAACACCTCTCTCGGGACCTTGTCATACGCCTTCTCCAAGTCGATAAGCACCATATGAAGGTCCTTCTTCTTATCCCTGAATTGTTCCGCCAGCCGCCTGACTAGGTGAATAGCTTCTGAGGTGGAGCGGCCCGGCATGAAACCGAACTGATTCCCAGATATAGATGTCGCCTCCCTCATTCGCGCCTCAATTACCCTCTCCCAAACTTTCATCGTGTGGCTTATTAGTTTAATACCCCTATAGAAACCTACGTCCAACTAGCAAATTAATCCATGCCTCCGCCGTCAAAAGAAACATGCTATTTCTTTCCACCTTTTAGTAGGAGATAATCTTCTTATCCGACTTGGCCAAAGGTTATAAAACTTATCCTCTTTTAGTGTTGGTATTGGTCAATTACATTTCGCAAAGCACTGAATTCGGAAGAAACAGTAAAAAGAGTACAAGAATACACTTAATCCGTAAATAGTGCAACGCCTGGTATTTGCATTGAAATTGACCGAAAAATATTACTACTAATAATAATAAAAAGTAACAAGATAACGTTTGCAATTGGAATGGTAATTTGAGCCCAAATTTATTTAACCAGTCCAACTAATTTAAAGAATAATGAATTGGACTACTATATTTTAGTTTATGGGTCAATTTGGGTTGAGCTCAAGTTAACTGATTATCTTTTATAGCCCATTATGACTCATTTAACATCCCAAATACAACCCGTAAAACTCACCCACAACAAAGGATCTCAACCCAACCTAACTAGAAATTTATCTAGTTGTCCCAATTTTTTTTTCGTATTTTTAATTTTCTATTCTTTTGTTTTTCTACACCACTTACCCACTCACCCTAGCCCTACCCCCTCTACCCCCAAAAAAAATTTTACTTTTTTTTTGTATCTTCAATTTTTATTTTTTTTGTGTTTCAGCGCCACTCACCCACCCCCAACCTCCCTCCCAACCCCTAAAAAAAATTTCACTTTTGTTTTTGTATTTTCAATTTTCTGTTTTATTTTTTTTATTTTTATGCAATACCCACCCTACCCCCACCCCCACCCCCACCCCTACTCCCACCTCCGGCGCAAACCGCCTAAAAAATATTACTTTTTTTTTTTGCATTTTTAATTTTCTATTTTTTTTATTTTTATGCACCCCAACCCTATCCCAACCCCACCCCACCTGCACAAACCCCCTCAAAAAAAATTTTTACTTTTTTTTTTTTTTGTATTTTCAATTATATATTTTTTTATTTTATGCACCACCCACCCTACCCCCACCGCCACTCCATCCCCCATCCCCATATCTATAAAATATTTGTCAACTTACATATTTTAAGATAAAATATTTTTTTTATGCAAGATTAGCATATTTCTAAAACATGGGTCAAGCTGGACGGGTTGGGTTATGACCCATTGTTTAGCTCATCTTGACTCAACCCATCTTAGCCCAAATATACTTTGGACAATGACCTATTTATTACCGGGATTTTTACATATACATCCCATATAGCAAACCTTATAACCACCCATGTTTAAGGTTTGTGTTTATTACATTTAAGTATACCACCTTTCAATTTATGTACCAAAATTATATTTAAGGTTAATTATCAACTCATTAATTATTTGTTTGATTTGTGGAACAAAATCTTTTCAAACTATTAATTAGATGCTTGATTTGTGGAACAAAATCTTTTCATATTTGTTCAAGGCCTATCTGGTTCTCCTCTTGTCCATAGATGCTTGAGATCACCTCTTTGCTTTCCCAGCGTCAAAAATGTGCCTAACATGAGCAATAACAGATGTTAAAAATAATGAGCACTTGACATAGAAAATGAAATGCTTTTTCTTGTTTACCCAAAATATTGAAAGAGGAAGGGATAACAATATGGGAAATTCTACGACAACTTCTGAAAGAAATGCCAACAAGGACAGCAAGAAAGAAAGGCAATGCTGCATGGATAACTTATGAGTAGTAGGTGAGATAACCGAGAAATTATGAGGCAATTTTGATCATACCCTATGTCAATGCAGAGTTTGTTGCAGCACGTTTTGGAGGCGAGATAGAGATAATACATATGAGTAGCTTGTGTGGCTACCAATTTTATGACGTTGATTTTGGCTGGGGAAGACCATCATGGGTAAATCCAATTAAAGAGATAGGCATACATGTCGTTATATTGATGGATTCAAGAGATAGTGGTGGAGTAGACGCATGGATATGCTTGAAGGACAAAAACAGTATGACAGTTTTTGAGCATGAGCTAGAGCTGCAGCTGCTCGCATTTGGATCTGCCAAATAATTGAAGAGCTTGCTGCATCAAGTTATTGCTTCAGTTCCTTTGTTGTTTCTTTTTATGGGTGGCATTCGTATTTGTTTTTTTAGTTCAATTTTGAGTATGTTTTTTTATATAATGCATGTGAAAGTGTAAGAAAGTACTGCATTTGTGGCAGAGAATTGAATGGTACTCTGGTAAGATTCATTCTATTGAATGACTCCAATGCTACATGTACAGTTGTAGTACATTTGCGCAGTTATGTTTTCGGATAAAACTTCTAGTCTTGAACAATGAAGAATAATGAATTGACGTTGCATAGAAATGCCATTTGTAGTTTTCAGCAACTCATACCATCCAGTAGATACAAAAAAATACGTTATTCAAACATATTTTTCAACTGACTACGATTAACTACAAGTAACTACAATTAACTACAAAGTTCATATAACTACAAAAATTTGACTACATTTTAAAAACACACTGGAAACACTGCATATAACCTTAACTATATTTACCTACATTTGACTACATTTTAAAAACTCACTGGAAACACTTAATATAATCTTAACTACATTTACCTACATTTGACTACATTTCAAAAATACACTGGAAACAGTGCATATAACCTTAACTACATTTACCTACATTTGACTACATTTTAAAAACTCACTGGAAACACTTCATATAACCTTAACTACATTTACCTACATTTGACTACATTTTAAAAACACACTGGAAACACTGCATATAACCTTAACTACATTTACCCACATTTGACTACATTTTAAAAACACACTGGAAATACTGCATATAACCTTAGCTTGCATTCACATCTACAATTTTATCCGATGTATCAATCGATAATTGTTCTGCAATTGTAGACTGGAGAATTCCGTAGCTTGCATTATCATCAACCAAAAATGACATCAACTTCAAAATCTCGGAAACTGTCATAGTTATCCCAATAACCATTACATTTAAGCATTATCGGAATTTTTGACATTGTAGAATCTCCGTACTGATTCATTATCACAGTGTTTTCCAAGAAGGTCCATGGCTTAAGTTGCTGTCTTCCATTGCACTTTGGAAGGGCTCCCGTCTAAGGTCAGCCTAAGTGGCCGAGACGTCATAATTTGTGGCAGCAAAAAAAAAATACTTATATATATGTATAATAGTAAATTACTATATCAATGTATAATTAGTTATAACAGGTTATTTACTGTATATGAAGATTTCGAATTCGAATTAATAAAGAAAATTTAATCTTGTTACACGCCAATCTTAACCCAATGATGTAAAACATCTTTAAACTGTGTATAAAGTATTCCTTCTTTTAAGCTATCATCAGTCAATCAACTTATTCGTGCCATTTTGTTCCTTAATTATTGCTTCTAACTATACTATTCAAAAAGTTTGATATCTGTCCTAATTTATTCCTTTCATCATTAATTCATCAGATTTTACCTTAACTGATTTAGCATTTATTTGGTAGAAAATCAAAGATCAATTAGGAGCCATAAAGATAGGCGTTATTTTAGGCTACACTTGATTTGGAATAGATTTTAGCCTTAATTATCTGGCGTTAATTTAGGATGGAAAATCAGCAAATATTCTGTTTGGGATATATTATGTAACAAAAACATGGGATATAAGGGTAATAACCAAACAAGGCACAATAATGGTAATAAGGTTTGCTATATGGGATGTATAAGTAAAAATCCCTTTATTACTTAACTCATCTTGACCCGCTCAAATTCAACCTAACCCGCTCATTGTCACCCCTAAATTTTACAACTAGTGGTTGCTAATTATTGTGAGAAACCAAATAAGTAGGAAGAGTAAAAAAGATACTGTGACTTTTGGACTTGCCTATTAAGCCGCAATGCGTGTGCTAAAATATTGAAATGATAATTCAATTCACAATCTAACGATTTTGTTCCTGATTTGATTGAGACCTCTTTTGTTGTGTTACATTTTGTTGATTGGGATGTTCAAAATGTGGTTCATAAAATGGAGAATGCTTACTGCTGAAATAAATAACTAGTGGTAGAGTAGTCATTTAGGAGATTTCCTATACGAAGATTTTTTATTTTTTTTGTTTAAAAGAGAGAAAAACGTTCAATTTGTTATGAAATAATATAAAAGACAAGAACAATAACTCAAGAACAAGAGCAAATATAGAGAGAGAATAGGGAGAGAGAGAAGTATTCTTATTAATACTTGGGGTGATTTACAATGGTAGAGAGCACCTCTATTTATAAGGAGGAGAATGACTTAGCTTCAAGCTAAAACTCTTAGACATTCACTCTAAATAGACTTCTATTTTATAACACTCCCCCTTGAATGTCTATTCAATAATGTGCCTCGTTAAAACCTTAAAACCAAAACCCAATGGGAAAAATTAAAGAAAGGAAAAAGAGTACACATGTTTGAATATGCGCCTATTGGTTGCCTCGTTAAAAACCTTGCAAGGAAAACCCAGTGGGACAAAACCTTGTAAGGGAAAAAGAGTGCAACGCGCATTAACTCCCCCTAATGAGTACATCAATTTATATCCTTGAGCATTTGCATTTCAATCTTGTGCATCATCTTCAAAACGATCTTTGGTAGACGTTTGACAAATCAACCATATTGACTTGAATAAATATTCCGCACCTTGAAATCACCATTCTTGATAGATATGAACATCTTCATATAATGTCGTGGAATAACTCTTCAATATCTCCATAGATGCATTCTCAATGCCATCATGCTTATAGTTATAGCAAGATACATATGTACACAAATTGCACTTAGGATGTGGTACTTCAGGACCACGAATTGCATATGCTTCAAGCAACTTAAATCTTTCAAGTTAAGTCATATAAGCCATATAATAGACTTTAGATGCATATCAAGTTTTCCATGTCATGCTAAACAAATAAGATATTGAGAACTGATTATACATACCTTTGACTTTAAACTTTCAAGCATTTGAACTATAGGTTCAAAACTACATGTCTTTCATATGGAATCAATTCTTCTTGAATTGTATCTCTTCTATTTAGTTACTTTCTTTGGGTCAGTAAATGCGTATAGCATGCTTTGCAATATGTTGCAATTGAATTATCCTTTTTATGAACTTCAGGTTCATATCATGATATTCGGGGATATACATATACAAATGATAATTCATCCCATGTAACCTTTTCTCAAGTGTTTATCATGTCTCCCCCTCATGTTAGTAAAGCTAACTTGTTTCCTGAACTTTGGGAAATCATCTTTGTGCATTATCATGTCAATATACACAGCACATTAATAATAAGATGAAATTATTTGGTTCCTGACCCTGAACCGCTTGTGAGGGGAGAATATACTCTCGTATACAACGTATATCAAACTGATATATATAACTTTGTTCTCATAAGAAACAGTTTAGCTATTAAGTGGAAGCACTCAATAATTATCTTGCTAAACCAACTTTGATATAAACCAACTTATCAAGATGAACTATCTTGAGTAGAAAATCTGGAAATTATGATCGAAGTTAGATTACTGAGCAATTTACCTCGCAAGCACCGGCCAGGCTGCGGGTTAATAATAATTGCGCATGTAACCATTTCATAGATGCATCATATGTGGTATACATGGTAGGTGAATGGACCCATATTCACCTTTGATATTTCCAGAATTTATGGGCTTCAACCCGAACTCTTTAGTTGGTCAGTTCATTAATGAGAACAAGTGATACAAGAGAATTCGTAAAGAACTTTCTAGTTCATTGATATTCACCTGTGTGAATTTGCACATCATACTTAAAGTGAGATGGCTAACACGAATGCCAACTGAATAAATTATCAATATTGGTAAACTTCAAATTTACACCATGACATGTGCACTTATCAATAAACTTCAGGTTTATTATGACATGGGTTTTTATACCAATAGATGTCCACTTTATTGTGGCATTCTTTCGTTTGTGTAGTACAAACTGGAGAACAAGGCGGGTAGCTTTTCATATGCAAATTACCCCGCTACAAGTTGTAGTAATAGGAGATATCAAAGCCTTCCTTTTATAGTCTCAATATAATCAATCGCTTTCGCGTGTACTTTGGAAACTGAATAAGTTTCTTTGAGACTTACTACAGCACAATACTCAATTGTGTTTCTCCAACATAGTAATAATTGGCTCTTCTAGAGCTCTCAATTATTTTTGTACTACCACAGATTCATCAACATCCATGTGGTGAATATCTTTCTTAAAGAGAAAGTTATACCATTATGGTCATGTCAAACTTATATGCAAGATATGTTTCTTGCATTATCGTTGTCCTTTAATAGTCATATTTCCAAAATACTTTGGCGTACAATAGGTACGTGACCAACGATCATTCATGCCATATATCATCTCAAACCTCCTTCTAGGGGTGAGTGTGGTATCATCTCAAACCTCCATCTAGGGGTGAGTGTGGTATATTTAATACCAATTTCATCTTCATATTCTTCCAATAATGAATATGTATTCGTGGATCAGATGTTGTCACATTCACTTCGGGGATATGTGATTTTGTTATCCTTTTCAAATCTATAAATGCGTCAGGCATTTGATTTGCTATTCTCTGCAAATGGATAATCTTTTGTGCCTCTTTCTCACAAATAGAGGTGTGTGGATCAAGATGAGATAATGATGCATTTTTCCACAAAATTTCCCATTTGGTTTCACCAACTTCTCCCCCTAATTTTGGGAAAAGTGTCTCATCAAATCGACAGTCTGCAAATCGTGCAGTAAACAAGTCGTCTGTCAATGTTTCGAGGTAGCGAATGATGGAGGGCGATTCAAACCCAACATATATTCGTAACCTTCTTTGCAGACCCATTTTGGTGCAGGATGGCGGTGCTAAAGGCACATATACTGCGCATCCAAAAATTCTTAAATGGGATATATTGGGTCCATGACCCAAAACCAATTGCAACGGGGAATATTTGTGTCAATTCGTCAGTCAGAGACAAACTAGCATTGATGTATGCAAAATGGCGTGACCCCAAACCGAAGTGGGCAGCCGACAAACTAAAATGCTGCATGCAAAATGGCATGAACCCAAACCAAAGTGGGCAGCTGACTAACTAGCATTGCTGCATGAAAAATGGCGTGAACCCAAACCGAAATGGGCAGCCTCGTTTTCATGAAGAATTCAAGATTATTCTCATCTATTGTCTCAATATGATATCCATTTTGAATGATATCTTTAAAACTCAACAAGTTCTTCTTAGACTTGGAGGAGAATATTGCATTCTCTAAAATAAACGTCATGCCTTTGGGCAGAGTTACAGTTGCTCTTCCGGAGCCTTCAATCAATTTAATTTCCATGGTTTGATATACAAAAGAAAATATACATACATGAGAATAAACAACTTCAATTCGTTTGTGTCACATAATATTTTCAAAATCTGCTGCTAACAGTTGACTAACAAAATCAGATATGTTATCCATAATTGATTACTTTGCAGTTTGAAAAATTTCAGCGTTTTTCATAAGACAATCGATTATTAAACACACAATCGATTGTTTGAACATAGACAATCGATTGTTAAACACACACAATCGATTATTTGTTATTTTTGAAAAACTTCAGATCACACTGTTTTAAGACAATCGATTGTTAGACAAAGACAATCGATTGTGGATGATTTTTGAAAAATTCCAGACCTCACTGTTTCAAGACAATCGATTGTTAGACAAAGACAATCGATTGTGGATGATTTTTGAAAAATTCCAGACCTCACTGTTTCAAGACAATCGATTGTTAGTCAACGACAATCGATTGTTGATCAATTGTTTTTCAACTTTAATGCGAAAATAGTTGATAATCGACTAGTTTTTCAGGCTAGTCGATTACCCCCACTGGAAAATAAAAGTTTTATTGATATTTGAGCATATTGAAGATATTCTAAAGAACTACTGCTAACATTGCATCATGAACTAACTAATACGAGCTAATAGTAATGACTATTAGTTTATTCACTAACTAATACAAATAAGTAGAACAAAATCAAATAACTCCATCTTCTTTCATCACGGATCCATCGCCGATTAGGTGGTCTATTTTCCCATCGGGTTGCTCAAAGAAGTCTGCCACATCCAAGTGGGTGATGTCAAAGTTGTCGTCAGAGACAAAATTCGTTTCAGGGCGTTTACTCTTTCGAGATGCTTGATAAAGGTCAACCAAAAGTCATGGTATACGGCAAGCCTTTGACCAGTGCCCGTTTTCACCGCAACGATAATATATAGTTTATAAACTATTTGCTTTTGGGTTCTTATCGTATCGTGCTTGTGGCAGAGTGACCAACTTCAGGTTGTCATCTCTTCTTTAAGCCATTCCACAAGATAGGTGGATCCTTGACAGTGAGATATTCAATCTTCAAACCTTCATCAAGGTGATGGCGCAAGAAAATCAAGGCCTTAGCATAGTTTTGGGTGGATGCATTATTTCTGTCTTTAATGGCGTCTCCAAGACCCATAGCATCTAAGTGGATTTCAGCATCCAACACCCATGTCATATAGTTCTTGCCCGAAATTTCAAGGGCAACGAACTTTCTTTTCATAATGTCAGACATAAAACAGATTTCCATCAAGAGCGTGTTCATACTTACGGGCTCTATTACAATTATCACATTCACTTCAGGGAATGGATCAAAATCATGTGCTTTACACAATCTCATGTCAAATATTACTTTCACAAAGTGAAAGATTATTTTGAGAATCCTTATTGTTCTCATTACCACAATAATGACGATTATAACTTCGTCTATTGCCATGTCCACATCCATTGATACCTTTACGGTAACTAGTCTTCTTTCAGACTTATCACATACTGCTACCACATTCTCTAAAGGGAATGGAGCAAATTCAATTGGACGGAATTCTTTGCCACGTCCACATTCATTGATACCTTCATGGTAATATTTTAGTCTTCTTTCAGACTTATCATATACTGCTTCCACATTCTCTAAAGGGAATGGAGCAAATTCAATGGGACGGATTTTCAATTATTTGCCCACAATCATACATGAATTTAATCATGGCAGGACATAGAGATTTTACCACTTCGTGTGGTTATAATTTCTTACAAACTCCATTAGAGTTATAATCAAACTTGTTTGTATATTCAATCAAATCGTAGAATTTCAAGAATTTGAAAGGGAAAAATAAGTTACTTACCTTTAAGGTATACCAATTATATTTTCAATGTTTTCTTCCTTTTCTCTTTGTTTTTCGTTTCTTTTCCTCCCTTTTTTTTCGTTTCTTTTCCTTCTTTCTTCATTCTTTCTTTGAAGCAAAACCTTGCACAAACAAAAGTTAAGACAATCGAAAATTAAATTAGGAAGAGGGAAATACCTTAGATTTCTCGAGAATGGTTCTTGAGACGGTAGAGTCTCGTGCTGATAACGTGTTATGAAATAATATAAAAGACAAGAACAATAACTCAAGAACAAGAGCAAATATAGAGAGAGAATAGGGAGAGAGAGAAGTATTCTTATTAATACTTGGGGTGATTTACAATGGTAGAGAGCACCTCTATTTATAAGGAGGAGAATGACTTAGCTTCAAGCTAAAACTCTTAGACATTCACTCTAAATAGACTTATATTTTATAACACAATTCCCCTAAACAATCACGTTTCTGAAAGATGTAGCTTCACTATCACTATTACTGAATTACTGAATGCAAGGTTCTAAAAGTAATTAAACAACATTATCTTTTGCACCATCACGTGCTCTTTTTATTTTAAGATTGTCACTCCCACAACTTTAACTATAACAAAAAATTCAATACGCACATGTCTATATCGCTACTAGTATGAACTTTAATTTCATTCAGTAAAGCCATCAAATACGAAACTTGAAAAAGAAAAAGAAAAAAATATATTCCCACACTCTATATATAGAAGTCACCTGCGTGAAACAGAGCTCATTGTGAGTTGCGCTCTTTTCTTCCTTTCTCCAACACAAACCCAAAAATTACCAAATTTCAGCTAAAAGAATATCCATTAAACACAGCCATGGATTGGATTCGAGGTGAAGAGGTAGGTCATGGAAGCTTCGGCAAAGTCAATTTAGCAATACCCAGATGCCAAAGCTCTCTGTTTTGTCCATCAATGGTGGTTAAGTCTTCTTCCGCTTCCTGTTCAGCTACTCTGATGAACGAGAAGCTAATCTTAGACGAGCTTAAAGGTTGTTCACAAATAATAAATTGTTATGGGGACAGCTATACCTACGAAAATGGCGAAAAGTTATACAATGTCTTGTTAGAGTATGCTTCTGGTGGTGATTTATCAGATAAGCTCAAGAATACCGACGATCATATATTGCCGGAATTTGAAGTCAGGAAATACACAAAGTCCTTACTGAAAGGGCTACACTATATCCACAAGAGTGGTTATGTTCATTGTGATATTAAACTTCAGAACATTCTCTTAGGTGAAGATGGTCAAGTCAAAATTGCTGATTTTGGATTGGCAAAGAGAACGAAATCCAGAAAAGATGATAAATTCCGATGTGAGCTGAGGGGTACTCCATTATACATGTCGCCGGAAATGGTAACGGGTGCCGAACAGGACACTCCCGCCGATATCTGGGCACTTGGATGTGTTCTGGTGGAAATGGAAACAGGTAATCCAGCGTGGAGATGCACAGATATGACCAGATTATTGATGGCAATTGGAGTTGGTGATCAATTGCCCGAAATTCCTGAGAAATTGTCTGAAGAAGGAAAAGATTTTCTAGGAAAATGCTTTGTGAAGGACCCGAGAAAGAGATGGACGGCTGAGATGCTTCTAAACCATCCCTTTGTAGCTGATCAAAATTATGATGGTGACACTGTTACATTGAAGGACAAAACATGCGACAGTGGCACTCCTTCGACGTCTCCTAGGCGTGCATTTGATTTCCCAGATTGGGTATCTGATGGCTCTGCTGAATTCTCAGCAACATGTTCAATTACATCTCTGCCCTCGCCGGCGATTCAAGAATTGCTGAATGTAAACGACGCGTCATGGTCCACAGCGCCGGCTGAGAGGTTGCGAGTATTAGTTGGCGAACGCAGACCTGAATCTGAATGGTCTACAGCTGATGGCTGGGTCAGTGTTAGGTGTGTCAATCATTTATGTAGGGTGATAGATGAACCTGAGATAGATTCAGATTTCTGAAGATTTTATGCTAGCTGCTTCGATTATTTTATTTCTTTCACTTCAGTGATTAGGCTAGGCCAGTTATTGAGAAGACAGATACATCGTACATACAAACGATGAAATTAGGACATTCCTTTAAATTTTATATGATTACAATTGTTTGGGACTCACCAAGTGTACAGATAATTAAAGTATTTTGTTTCTTTCTTATTCCTCCGCCCAGAGCAAGGTCATTACCTTTTAGTAACCTCTTTTCCGTTCGTTGTACTTTGAACCAGGGGCGGATCCACCTTTTAGATGGGGAGTGGCAAGGCACCCCCGCTAGATATATAAAATTATTATGTACTTATGTTAAAATTTTCTTAAATAGATTAAGTATTTGATCCAGCCACCCACAATCAGAAAAATAGACTAAGGTACCATGATTGGTGGAGGGAGTGTTGGGAATAAATGTCGAAAAAGTAGTATTCACGGTATTAGTAATAAACGTAGAACACTAAATTATGGTTAAATCAGCAAGAATAGAAAGCAGCAAAAATAACACCAAGATTTTAGGTGGAAACCCTTCTGAATTAGGGAAAATCGCAGCCAAGAGGAACAACTGATATCACTGTAGCGAGTAATTTTACACTGTGAAGTAACGAGTAAAATACTCCTAAGACCACTATACCCTCAAAAGAAGTAAACACTCTTTTGCTTCTTTCACCTCACTACAATATATCTCACACTCTATTTTTCTTCATAATCTATTTTCTTACAGTTTATGGAATACATTGCTCTCTCTTTTCTCTCTTTGTTGGTGTGTTGAAATGAGAGTTGAAGCTCTCCTTTTATAGCCAAAGCTTCACTCTCTAAAGCCTACAATATTTGACAATCTGCACACACTTTCCACAATTCAACAAAGTTGGCTACCAACCCAAAGAAATTCAACAAAGTTGGCTACCTAACCAAACCAAGTCAATAAAATTGGCTACCAAATCATACCAATTCAACAAGGTTAGCTATCAAACCAAACCAAATCAACAAAATTGGCTACAAAATCATTTGAATGAGATGGACATCATATCAATCTCCTCCTCCAGTCTCATTCATCTAGAAGAGGTAGCACTGTCTTCTGGTTCGAGGTGAATGCCGACAAGTTCTTTCCCTAGCTTGAACTTTTCTCTTGGTACCACCTTGGTCAACATATCATCCACATATAGCAAGAGGATGATAAAATCATCATCAGAAAATCTTTGTACAAACACACAGTGATTTGAAGAAGTCTTATTGTAGCTTTGCTTCTTCTTATATTTTGACTAAGTGGGTTATCTGTTTTGGGTTTTATTGTGGAGCAATTTGAGGTGGGCAATTTTTTCTCTGATCGATTTGCTTCCACGTTGAAGAGAAGCTTGTGGGATTTGGAGAGACCCTTGTTTTTGTTTTTGTTTTTGTATTTGTTTTTATTTTTTCTCTCCTTCAATGAGCCGAGGGTCGATTGGAAACAGCCTCTCTGCCTTTTCGGGTAGGGGTAAGGCTCGTCTACATATTACCCTCCCCAGACCCCACTTTGTGGAACATTACTCGGTAGTTGTTGTTGTTGTTGTTGTTATTGTAGCCTTGCTCCCCCATAACAGACTCAAACTTCTTGTACCACTGTTTGGGAGCTTGCTTCAATCCATATAGACTCTTCTTAAGTTTGCATACAAGATTTTCTTTACCTTTTGCCTTGAAGCCTTCAGGTTGTTCCATATAAATCTCCTCTTCAAAGTCACACGTGAAGAGAAGCAGTCTTCACATCCATCTGCTCAATCTCCAAATCAAGACTAGAAGTCAAACCAAGAACTGTCCGAATGGAGTACATTTTCACTACAGGAGAAAATATTTCGTCAAAGTCAATGCTTTTCCTTTGACCAAATCCCTTTACAACCAATATAGAGTTGTACCTCGGCTTCAAACTATGTTCTTCAGCTTTAACTTTGAACATCCACTTATTTTTCAAAGCTCTCATGCCCTTAGGCAATTTTACCAACTCATAAGTATGGTTCTCATGCATAGATTTCATCTCATCTTGCATGGTTTCAATCCATTGATCCTTGTGCTCATCCTCTATGGCCTCCGCATAAAATTCAGGTTCTCCCCCATCAGTGAGTAGTACATACTGATCGGGTGAATAACGGTAGGAAGGAGTACGAGGTCTAGAAGACCTCCTGAGTGGAATATCTAACTCTTCCACAACTTCGTGAGTAGGAGAATCTACCTCATCAACATTAGCATTATTATCACCATCACCATCAATATGCTGATTCGGAATATGGTTCGGGGAATCACCATCATTCAGCCCACCAACGTCATCCGCATTTGTATGAGGAACTTGATCAAGATTAACTAAGCCTTCAAAACTTGAAATTTTTAGCTTCTCCACTTTATTAATATCTTCAATGGTTTGATCCTCCACGAAAATAACATCACGGCTTCTCAGGACCTTCTTCTCAATTGGATCATATAGCCTATAACCAAACTCATCAAGGCCATAGCTAATGAAGAAGCATTGCCTTGTCTTAGCAGTTAATTTTGACCTCTCGTCTTTAGGCACATGTACAAAAGCTTTGCAACCAAATACTTTCAAGTGGTCATAGAAAACATTCTTGCCATACCAAACTCTGTTTGGAACATCACTTTTGCAAAGTAACTGCAGGGGATAGATTAATAACATGTGTGGCGATCAACAAAGCCTCACCCCAAAAGGAATTCGACAACTTTTCTTCAGAAAGCAAATATCTGACTCTTTCCATCAAGGTCCTATTCATCCTTTCTGCTAAACCGTTAAGCTGAGGAGTCTTAGGAGGAGTCTTCTGGTGTCTGATACCCTGCTGCTTGCAGTATTCGTCAAACGGTCCACAATATTCACCACCGTTATCAGTACGAATACACTTCAGCTTCTTTCCAGTTTCTCTTTCAACTGAAGCCTGGAACTGCTTAAAGACACCCAGCCCTTGGTCTTTGGTCTTCAAGATATAGACCCAAAGTTTTCTTGAACAATCATTAATAAAGGTAGCAAAATAAAGTGCACTACCACAGTCCTTGTCTTCATTGGACCACATAAGTCTGAATGCACCAACTCAAGCAACTCTGTCTTTCTGGAAGGAGGATGAGATTGGAAAGACACTCTTTTTTATTTTCCAGCCAAGCAGTGCTCACATTTTTATAATTTTGCACTTCCAAAATTTGACAACAATTTCTTCTTAACCAAAACATTTAGTCCTTTCCCGCTAATGCGGCTAAGCCTCTTATGCCATAACGTTGAGAAGTTATGGCTCTTAACGACATTCACCATATCAACACAGGTAGAGGCCGTAGTCTAGTATAGACCACGACGTTTTTCCCCGCGAGCCACAATCATGGAGCCCTTAGTGAGCTTCCACTTTCCAGCACCACTAGTACTAACATATCCCTCATCCGAAACACCAACAGAGATCAAGTGCAAACGAATATCAGGTGCATGCTTTACATTGTTTAAAACTAGTTTAGTTCCAATACTAGTTTCCAAACAAATCGTTACAACACCAGCCACCCTAGATACAGTCTCATTACCCATACTCAAAGTTCCATAGTCACCCTGAGTATAGGACGAGAAAAATACTTCCTTGATGTCACATGAGATGCGGCACCACTGTCCACAACCCAGCTTGACTCATCACAAGCAATATTTATCAAAATTCGCATCAAGGACAGTAACAAGATCTTCTATAGTGACGGTGGCCACACGATTGCCATCTTCTTTTTGTTCTTCCTTGTCTCTATTCTCCTTTTTCAAAATCCCGCAGAATTTCTTTGTGTGACCTTTCTTCCGCAATGATAGCACTCAATATCTTTAATTCTGCTTCTGGATTTGCTTCTACTATGTTCTCTATTTTGAGAACCCCGATTCTTGTTTTTCTCCCTAGAATCAGTCACCAAGACATCTGATGAGGAGGAACCTTGAGATTTTCTTCTCATCTCTTCATTTAAAAGGCTGCTCTTGGCAAGATCCATAGAGATCACACCATCCGGCGTAGAATTTGATAATGAAGTTCTAAGAATTTCCCAAGAATCTGGTAGTGAACCAAGCAGAAACAAGCCTTGAATTTCTTCATCAAATTTAATGCCCATAGCAGATAACTGGTTCATGATCCCATGAAAATTATTCAGATGATCTGTCATCGCGGAACCACCATGGTATTTTAAACTCAACATCTGCTTTATTAGAAACATCTTGTTATTTCTAGTTTTTCGAGCATACAAACATTCAAGGTGCTCCCATAGGGTCCGAGCATGTGTCTCCCCAGAAATATGGTTCAAAACAGTATCGTCAACCCACTGTCTAATAAAGCCGCAAACCTGCCTGTATAACAAACTCCACTCTTCATCTGATTTATTATCAGGCTTTATAGTGGTGAAGACAGGTTGATAAAAATTCTTGACATAGATCAAATCTTCCATTTTGCGCTTCCAAATGGCATAATTTGTGACATTCAAAGTAACCATTCTACTAGTGTTGGCTTCTATTGTTTATCACAAATCCAAATACTATTTGTTATGAGACCAAAGTAATTCTTTTCTGATGTGGAAGATCAGACTGGGCTGCAACCACAGAGCATACTTAGACAGAACCTTGGATCTGATACCACTTGTTGGGAATAAACCCCGAAAAACTAGTATTCACGGTATTAGTGATAAACGCAGAACACTAAATTATGGTTAAATCAGCAAGAATAGAAAGCAGCGAAAATGTCACCAAGATTTTACGTGGAAACCCTTCTAAATAAGGGAAAAACCACGGCCAAGAGGAACAACTGATATCACCGTAGCGAGGAATTTTACACTGTGTAGTAACGAGTAAAAATACTCTTAAGACCACTGCACCCTCAAAAGAAGTAAACACTCTTTTGCTTCTTTCACCTCACTACAATATCTCTCACACTCTATTTTTCTTCGTAAACTATTTTCTTATAGTTTATGGAATACATTGCTCTCTCTTTTCTCTCTTTGTTGGTGTGTTGAAATGAGAGTTGAAGCTTTCCTTTTATAGACAAAGCTTCACTCTCTAAAGCCTACAATATTTGACAATTTACACATATTTTTTACAATTCAACAAAGTTGGCTACCAATCCAAAGAAATTCAACAAAGTTAGCTACCTAACCAAACCAAGTCAATAAAATTGGCTATCAAATCATGCCAATTCAACAAAATTAACTACCAAACTAAACCAAATCAACAAAATTAACTACAAAATTATTTGAATGAGATAGACATCATATCAGAGAGCATTACTGAAGTAACAAAATGGAGAAAGCCTATGGAAGAAGGTTTGCACTTTGTAAGTTGTAGGTTAAAATAAGCTATAGTAGAAGAATAAAATGGAGGATGACACAGTAAAAAAAATATAAAACTAAAGTGCAGATTCAAGCTCCTTTAACTAAGGGATAAAACAATCCCCTAATCCTAGTACTGCGTCAGGCATGCTGTCTAAGACAGAGAGGGTTTGGCTAATTATTTGTTGCACGTGTTTGTTATTGTTTTGAGATAGTTTTGGACTATGTACGAGGTCTCCACAGTCGGCTATATATTCTGGGAAGTTAGCGGCTGTGCTCAATTTTGAAGTTTCCATAGATTTGTTATTACTTGCTAGAGAAAGGGAACCAGAGGTTTCCATGAAACTTCCTATCAGTTTAGATTTTTAATATGTGTCATCCCTACCCCTCCAACAAGTGTTCATGTGATATGTGAGGGAGGTATGCAGCTTAGTCAATATTGAATCAAATACAAAGAATCAAGGATATATGCATGAATCCTAACGCTTTGAATAATATTTACCTCCTCACTTTTAATCAGACTATTGAATTGACCGACTCTCTCAGTTATCTATAATAATGCTATGATTAAGATAAGGTACAGTTCATATGAGTCAACTTAACATATCGATTTCCTAATATTTTAAAACAAAATTTCACTTAAAATATTCATGAAATGTTTTTTAAACAATTATTGTTGAATTAATTCATTTTCTAAATTGTATTTGTGTCAAATAAAATAGACGGTTAAATTATATAACTTCAAATAAGGCGGGTACAGTCGAGTCCTTTTGTTTAAATAATGTATTTATTTTAATAAATTTATTAAATAAATATAAGAGAGTTGCTAAACGACCTAACTGGCGTGTCCCAACTTTGGCCACACCAGTAAAAAGACAACCAAACCCCTTTATGTATTAAATCTATATTTTTCCCTCCAAAAATACAAATTAAATTCTAGTGAACTATGCGAAAATTTAATAAGGGAGTTGAAAAATCTTGCATTATTTTGTGTATATTAATTTTATTTATGTGTATTTTACCATTAGATAAATTATAAAATACAAATTATTATATTTTTTTCCTTTATACGGTGTATACAGTATATTTTCTTTCTTTATACATTATACACGATATATTTTCTTTCTATACGGTATATACTTGGAACTTCTTCCTATACGATTTATTATTCTTCTTCACTTCGTATTAAACCAAGTGAAGGGACACTTTATGATGATTTATTAGTATAATATGATGATTATAATTAAGGTTTTTGTATAAAAGTGTCATGTAATGGACTAGTTGTACCATATTAAACGTAATTAATGGTCACTATATATAAAGCGTAAAATATTATTTATATATGTATTTACATGATGGGTAAAAAAATACCATGTAACATAATTTAAGTATAATATGATGATTATAATTAAGATTTTAGCATAAAAATGTCATGCAATGGACTAGTGGTACAATATTAATGTAGCTATATATAATGCGCTTCAACGTAATTAACTAGCGCCAATATCTACTTATTATCCATATTTCATAATTTAATTGATCACTATATTCCGAAATAGAACGATCGTTGTCAATTGATTAGTGGAACCTATATATATTTGTTATATATGTATATACGTTCAATGTAACTATATATAAAGCGCAACAACGTAATTAACTAGCATCCATATCTACTTGTTATCCATATTTCATAATTTAATTAATCATTATATCCGAAATAGAACGATCGTTACCAATTGACTAGTGAAACCTATATATACCTGTGATATATGTATATACGTTCAATATAACTATATAAAGCGCTTCGACGTAATTAACCAGCGTCGATATCTACTAATTATCCATATTTCATAATTTAATTGGTAAATATATTCTGAAATAGAACAATCGTTGTCAATTGACTAGTGGAATTTATATATATTTATTATATATGTATATACGTTCAATGTAACTATATATAAAATGCAAATACGTAAGTAACTAGCGTTGATATCTACTTATTATCCATATTTTATAATTTAATTGATCACTATATCCAAAATAGAACGATTGTTGTCAATTGACTAGTGGAACTTATATATAATTGTTATATATGTATACATTCAATGTAACTATATATAAAGCGCAACAATGTAATTAACTAGCGTCGATATCTACTTATTATCCATATTTCGTAATTTAATTGACGACTATATCCCGAAATAGATTGATCGTTGTCAATTGACTAGTGGAACCTATATATACTTGTTATATATGTATATACGTTCAATGTAACTACATATAAAGCACTTCAACGTAATTAACTACTGTCGATATCTACTTATTATCCATATTTCATAATTTAATTGATAACTATATCCCGAAATAGAACGATCGTTGTCAATTGACTAGTGGAACCTATATATACTTGTTATATTTGTATGTACGTTCAATATAACTATATACAAAGCACAACAATGTAATTAACTAGCGTCGATATCTACTTATTATCCATATTTCATAATTTAATTAATTACTATATCCAAAATAGAACGATCGTTGTCAATTGACTAGTGGAACATATATATACTTGTTATATATGTATATATGTTTAATATAACTATATATAAAGCGCAACAACGTAATTAACTAGCGTCGATATCTATTTATTATCCATAGTTTTTAATTTAATTGATAACTATATCCCGAAATAGAATGATCGTTGTCAATTGACTAGTGGAACTTATATATACTAGTTATATATGAACTATATATAAAGCGTTCAACGTAATTAACTAGCGTCGATATCTACTTATTATCCATATTTCATAATTTAATTGATAACTATATCCTGAAATAGAACGATCGTTGTCAATTGACTAGTGGAACATACATATAATTGTTTTATATGTATATACGTTCAATGTAACTATCTATAAAGTGCAATAACGTAATTATTCTAATTATATTAAAAAGTTTAAAAATAAAATAAAAAGAAAATAAATGTTTATAATTTAGAGGGTATAATAAATATTTGGCAATCTAAAATTTAAAAAATCTAGTTGAGTGACATTCTGATTGCAATAGGTATAGTTCAGTGGCTTTATTGTTACAAACGCAAGAAAAGTGACTTTAAGAGATAATTTGGGATAGTTGTGTAATGGACTCCATATATATATGTATATATGTATGTATAAACAAATTATTTAACATACTTATATAATGTAATTTTCAACGAATGATATTCACTTGAACTGCTCTTCAATTCGTTTAGCTCCATCATTTCATATAATTAAATTACAAGCGCCAAGTGTTGAATAAATTTTTAAACGCCAAAGATGATATTATAAATATGAAATCGAGATAAAATTATTGTAATAAACAGTTGGTGTATTTGCAACAAAAGTATAATATTTTTTAATTAATTAAAATGCCTTTAATTTTTTTAATTAAATCACTGAAAAAGATTTTATTTTCACTATAAAAATTATAGAATTGGCGATAGGTTTTTAATTAACAACCATAGTACTGGTCATTGTTAATCGAAATAATTTGATTTAATTATTGGTAAACATAATAAACTTTTAATTAGAAGCTTTTTTTTGTCAACTAAAAATTGATCCTATCGTTTTGAATAACATAAAAAATTTAAAGAGAAATTAAATTGAAAACAATTAAAGAGCGTCAAGTTGTATTTTGGGTATCTTGTTTTATTCAATTTCAAAGTTGTATGAAAAAAAGTAGCGGGAAGTTTCCCTCATTTTTTTTTTGTGCTCTGAAATCTTTTTTTTAAGTTTGAGTACTACCGCCGCCTATTTCTCAATTCTCCCTCATTTCTCTCTTAACTCTTTACGTGACTTTCAGTTCTACATCAAATTATTGCACCAGTGAAATCTGCTATATTACTTCCATAATATTTTATTTTTCTCTTTCACACACAGAGATCCTCTTATTCGATAATACTTAATTTTCTCTATAAATTTTTATTGATTTAATAGCATAAAAGATTAAATCCGTGTGATGGGTGTTTTAAGAGGCAAGCTATTTCTGGCGCCTCCTTTGCTTTGATACAAATCCTAAGAAGTATTATTTCTACTTCAATTATTTTATGTTTTGTCCCTCACAAGAAATTCTTTTTCTTTCAATTGTAGGGCAATAAAATTTGGGTTTCTCCAGATGATTATCACGTGTATGTATTTGTGGGTGTTGGAATGAATCCAAATAGAATACTTTAGCCTTCATATCGAATTACTTGGAACAACAACATAAGCGGAAGCGTACCTGAATCCATAAGTGGAAGCTCCTTAATCCTTCTTGAAGATTGTTCAAGGTTTGCCTTTGGAAGCTCCTTGATCCTTCTTGAAGATTGTCTTGAAGTTTTGGCTTTCACTTGATATCCAAGACAAATGTGAGGATTGGTTTTCCACTTGATATGCAAGAACAAGTTTGTGCTCTCTCTCTCAATGGGAGGAAGAAGAAGAGAATTTCTTGCATTTTTGTGGGAACCATAACCCCCCTTATTATAACATGTGAGTTATGAAACTCAAAGGTCACAAGAATGTAACCTTGGTTACATACAAACTTAGTTAGCCCATCATTAACTAAGGTTACTCTTTTGGGTATCTACACATTAGTCCTACACTTTATATGATAATGTATTGGCCCCCTTAACAATAATGTCCATAAGACCACTAATATAGGCCAAACCGAAAGATAGCACATAACATATAATTAATCCATATATTGTCCATATGTATGTAGTAGAAGTCCAAATGTCTAACAATCTCCCACTTGGACTATACATTCATGCATATGTACAAACCTTAGCATTATATGTTACATTATAACTTTATGAGCTCAGAATTGCTATCATAATAAAATTGTCATGAACAATCCGGTCCATCAATCATACCAACATAGGATCTAAGAGATCTTAGTTGATCTTGCGTAACTAGACCCAACATAGATCACGTATATCAATATAACCAACGACATGGATCAAGTATAGGTGTGTAGCATGGAAATAACATAAAGTGTGGTCTGAAATAGAATGTCTATTTCCAACTGGTTCTCTTTATTGAGATCAATCATAAACCTTAAGAGTACATAAAAACTTTAAAACTGAATATCTGCAGATATAACCTTAAAACTGAATTACTGAATGTAATGGACAATACATAATTGTATAATACAAACTCCCACTAAAATTCATAATCCTTAACCGATTTGACACCCATACAAGCAATATGCTCATGAAATACTTTGGGTGGCAATCCCTTAGTGAGCGGATCCGCAATCATGGAGTTTGTACTGGTGTGCTCTATGCACAATTGTCCATTCTGTAATCTTTCTTTAACAACCCAAAATTTGACGTCCATATGTTTTGCTTTCGTCAAACTACTGTTATTTCAGCATAAAGGACTGCTGATCTGTTGTCGCATAATAGCCTTAGTGGCTTTTTAATGCTGTCTACTATGCGCAGTCCACTAACAAAATTTCGCAGCCATAATACCTCATTGGATGCTTCATAACATGCCATGAATTCCGCTTCCATAGTGGAAGTGGCCGTAAGAGTTTGCTTGATGCTTCTCCAAGAGATAGCACCGCCAGCAAGCATGTAAATATACCTGATGTAGACTTTAGATTATCCTGACATCCAGCAAAATCGGAGTCGGTGTACCCGATGATCTCAAGCTGGTCCAATCTCCGATATGTGAGCATGTAATCCTTTGTTCTCTGTAAGTACCTCATGACCCTTTTGGCTGCCTTCCAATGGTCCATTCCAGGATTGCTTAGATATCTGCCCAGCATCCCAACAATGTATGCTATATCAGGTCGTGTACATACCTGAGCATACATCAGACTACCTACAGCCGAAGCATAAGGTGTCTTTTCCATTTCCGTAGTTTCAAAATTATTGGGCACTGTTTGAGACTAAACTTGTCTCCCTTAGCAACAGGGGTGTTGCCTGGTTTACAATCCTGCATGCCAAATCTTTTAAGAACCTTATCGATATAGCCCTTTTGTGACAGACCGAGAACACCTTTGGAGCGATCTCGTTGTATCTGAATTCCTAATACAAAAGAGGCATCACCAAGATCTTTCATTTCAAATTTCTTTAAAAGAAATTTCTTAGTTTCATGCAATAATGCTATATCGTTACAGGCAAGCAGTATGTCATCGATATATAAAACCAGAAAAATATATTTACTCCCACTGAACTTATGGTATATACAGTCATCAGCAATATTCGGTTCAAAACCAAAAGATGTAATGACTTCATGAAACTTATAATACCATTGACGGGAAGCTTTCTTGAGCCCATAGATGGATTTCTTTAATTTGCAAACCCTTTTCTTTGAGTCTCCCGAAACAAAGTTTTCAGGTTGCACCATATAAATTGTTTCCTCAATGTCACCATTGAGAAACGTTGTCTTAACATCCATCTGATGAAGTTCAAGATCAAAATGTGCTACTAGTGCCATTATAGTCCTGAAAGAGTCTTTCGATGAAAGTGGAGAGAAAGTCTCTTTATAATCAATGCCTTCCTTTTGAGTGTAGCCTTTTGCGACAAGACGAGCTTTATACTTAATGACATTGCCCCCTGAATCCCTCTTGGTTTTAAATATCCATTTACAACCAATTGGTTTAATACCTTCGGGCAATGTAACAAGCTCCCAAACGCCGTTATCGCTCATAGACTTCATCTCATCATTCATGGCATCAATCCACTTTTGAGAGTTAGAACCTTTAATGACTTGACGGAAGTTGATTGGATCATCTTCCTCAAGTCCAACGTCACTTTCTTGTTCTTGGAGAAATACAACATAATCATCCGGAATTGCATTTCTCCTCTCTCTAGTGGATCTCCTTAATGGCACTTCAGTTTCTTGAGGTTGTTGAGTTTGATTTTCATTAGTAATATCAGGAACTTGATTAGGGAGATTTTCGAGATTGTCTTGAATATCCGTGTCAGGAATGAGAACACCCTGACCAAGATCAACAACTTGAGAGAAAGACACATGTTCTTCCTCAAAGACAAAATCTCTAACAACTTTATCTCCCCACCCCCCAAACTCAATATCCTCAAAGAATCGAGCATTACCCGTCTCAAAAATAGTTCTAGAAGTGGGATCATAAAACTTATACCCCCTGGATCTTTCAGAGTATCCAACAAAATAGCTACTAACTGTTTTAGCATCCAGTTTCTTTTCATTCGGCCTATAAGGCCTTGCCTCAGCTGGACAACCCCAAATGTGTAAGTGCTTAATACTGGGTTTATTTCCAGTCCAAAGTTCATATGGGTTTTTGATTGTAGCTTTAGTTGGAACTCTATTAAGAATATAAGCTGCGGTTTTCAATGCTTCTCCCCAGAGTGAGTCTGGAAAAGTAGTACGACAAATCATACTTCTTACCATGTCCTTAAGGGTCCGATTTCGTCTCTCAGCTACACCATTCATAGTAGGACTGCCTGGCATAGTATACTGAGGAACGATCCCATACTCATCTAGGAATTTAGCAAATGGCCCTGGACGTTGTTCACCTGAACCATCATATCTACCATAGTATTCACCACCACGATCAGATCTAACGGTTTTAATCTTTTTGCTTAGTTGATTTTCAACTTCGGCCTTATATGATTTGAACACGTCTATAGATTGGGACTTTTCATGAATGAGATATAGGTACCCATAACGAGAGTAATCGTCTATGAATGTGATAAAGTATTGTTGACCATTTCTACAAGGTGTAGGGAATAGCCCACAAATATCCGTATGTATCAATTCTAAGACATCCGAAGCTCTCTCAGCACTTAATCTCATCTTGTTTGTTTGTTTACCCTTGATACACTCAATGCAAATATCCGAATTTGAGGAATCAAGAGAATCAAGAATTCCATCTGACACAAGTTTCTGAATTCTTTGTTTAGATATGTGACCCAAACGTTTGTGCCAGAGTGATAAAGAATTCTCATTAGTTAATTTTCTTTTGGTACCACTTGAACTTGTATGCAAAGTTTCATTATGTGAGGTTATTATGTCAACCAAATATAGGCTATCATATGTTGATAAAAGACCAGTACCGATAAGATTTGAACCTTGAAAGAGACTAACTTTATTGTCACCAAATGAACATGAATAACCGGATATGTCCAATTTGGGAACAGAAATTAAATTCCGTCTAAAAGACAGTACAACAAAAGTCTCATTCAAATCTAAATAAAAACCAGTCTTAAACAACAGCCTAAATTTTCCAATAACCTCAACTTGAACCCTTTTGCCGTCACCCAATAGATGTATCTTTCACCATCATTTGGTTTTCGGCAGTTCAGGCAACCCTGCATAGATATACTTATGTGAGTAGTAGCAACAGAATCTACCCACCAAGTATCCTTAGGTACCGAAATTAAATTAACTTCAGAACAAACAAGAGAAAGAGATATACCCATTTTTGCACGCCAAGCGTGGTATTTGGTACAATCTTTCTTCATGTGATTAGTCCCCTTACAGAAAAAGCAACCTGATTCTGTAGTTTCAACCTTAGGTTCCTTATGTTGCTTCTTCTGGGGCCTTGCAACTGCAACTTCCTTATTTTCCCTCTTCTTATTATCTTTAGAAGAGGATGCCAAATAAGCACTTTCTGTCTTATCTTGCTTTATTCTCTCTTCCTCTTGCACACAATGTGAAATGAGCTCATTAAGAGTCCATTTCTCCTTCAGGCAGTTGTAACTGACCTTAAACTGATTAAAGTGTGCAGGAAGAGAGATCAAAACTAAGTACACAAGCAGTTCCTCAGGTAATTCTAACTTGAGTGACTTTAGTTTCAAAGCAAGATGAGACATTTCCAAAATGTACTCCCTTATGTTTCCCTTGCCTTTATACCTCATGGAAACAAGTTTACTCAAAAGAGTACTTGTTTTCGCCTTTTCGTTTTGTGCAAAACGCTTTTCAAGGTTTTCAAGGAAAACTTTGGCGTTATTTTCATCATTCATAGTGCCCCTAAAAGATTCTGGAATTGCACGTTTCATGATCATTAGACTCATGCGATTTGAGCGTTCCCACTTCTCCATCTCCTTCTTTTCATCAGAAGAAGATGTATCCTCAAGAGAAGCAGGTTTCTCAATCCAAAGTGCAAGGTCTAGATCCATGCAACGGAGAACTATCATAATGTTCTTTTTCCATTCCTTAAAGTTTGTGCCGTTAAGCACAGGGATGCTGTTAATGTTTGCAGATATTGTAGCAGCTGAAGAGTTCACTGAAAATATAACAAGGACAACTTAATACATGCTTACAATTACTTGAATTTTAAACTGGAGTTTACAGATTCAAAATAGGCAAATCCCATTACAAGATACCTAGCACAACATTGATTTTAGTCTTTGACAGAAAATCAACTTGTAAGTGGTACTCTTGGTGTAGTAATCAAATATTGACAATAAACTCCTGTCAAATATCAAGCCTTCCTCTGGGCCGACTTAATATTCACATGGAAAACTTAATAATTGTCACATATTTATCACCACAAGCATGTTCGAATTCCTGCCAAATAACAACCTTCCTTTGGGCCGGTGCTAAACGCATGGAATACTAACATGCGCAGTCATCTTATACTTCAAAATCAATCAATCTACACAAAAGAGGTTACTTTGGTAACATAATGTTTCAATGGACTAATTTAAAATATTAGATGCAAAATTAAATAGTTCTTTAAGCCATATATTGAACCTTAACTGAAAAAGTTACATGTTTGACATGTAAAAACTGAACACTAAAAACTTAATCTCAATTGTACAAAACAAAATCTGAAGCATGATGGACAAAAAAAATAATTAATCTTAAAACTGAATATTAATATACAAAACATTAATAATTAAAAAACTGAATATTAATTGACATATTATTAAAGAAAATCTGAAAACTTTAAAAAAAACGTTTCAATAATGATGAAAAACGTTTCTTTAATTAATTGAAAAAACGTTTCTTTAATAATGCAAGATTAATGTTTTAATATTAATCTTGCATTATGACTCAATTAATATCTTAATTAAATAAAAAAAACGTTTCAATAATAATGAAAAACGTTTCTATTAATTAATTTTGCATTATGGTTTCATTAATGTCACCAGAAAAACGTTTAAAAAAAACGTTATCTTTATTAAAAAAACGTTTCTGTCCAGGACCTTTTGCGGCGACGAACGCTGCCACTAAACCCATAGAAGTCGCCGCTAAATGTATTAGTGGCGACTATGTATTGAAACTGGAGTTGCCGTCACTGAAGGTTATTTGTGGCAACATTGCGACGAATGCTGCCACTAAACCCATAGAAGTCGCCGCTAAATGTATTAGTGGCGACTATGTATTGAAAGTGGAGTTGCCGTCACTCAACGATAATAAACTTAATGGGGCTTTCAACAAAAGGCTTAAACAAGGAATCATGTTGTTCAACAACCAAAATTATGCAAATTTCAATATCAATTCATCTAGAGATAACATGGTATCTAAATACTAAAGTTCATCATCAACATATCATTCATGAAAGCATGCTATATTATGGTACTAGAATTTCATAATCAAAATTCTATCTTAATTTAAACATGAAGCTTTATAACATGGATTTCATGAACTTCCAAATGATCCAATATGAAAGAGGCTCTGATACCAATTGTTGGAATGAATCCAAATAAAACACTTTAGCCTTCATATCGAATTACTTGGAACAACAACATAAGCGGAAGCGTACCTGAATCCATAAGTGGAAGCTCCTTTATCCTTCTTGAAGATTGTTCAAGGTTTGCCTTTGGAAGCTCCTTGATCCTTATTGAAGATTGTTCAAGGTTTGCCTTTGGAAGCTCCTTGATCCTTCTTGAAGATTGTCTTGAAGTTTTGGCTTTCACTTGATATCCAAGACAAATGTGAGGATTGGTTTTCCACTTGATATGCAAGAACAAGTTTGTGCTCTCTCTCTCTCAATGGGAGGAAAAAGAAGAGAATTTCTTGCATTCTTGTGGGAACCATAACCCCCCTTATTATAACATGTGAGTTATGAAACTCAAAGGTCACAAGAATGTAACCTTGGTTACATGTGTGTAACCTTAGTTAGCCCATCATTAACTAAGGTTACTCTTTTAGGTATCTACACATTAGTCCTACACTTTATATGACAATGTATTGGCCCCTTAACAATAATGTCCATAAGACCACTAATATAGGCCAAACCAAAAGATAGCACATGACATATAATTAATCCATATATTGTCCATATGTATGTAGTATAAGTCCAAATATCTAACAGTGGGTTCTTATTGATTTAATTCTATTATAGAGGTATGAAGAAATTATCTATTATTCTTTGATTTTTGAGAGATTAAGGACTCTTAATTTTATATCTCTTCTTCTTAGTTCTTGTGGTTATTTGCAGCCAGAGAAGAATCAATATTTATTGAATAACTTCGAGTATGTGTCTTTCTACCAATACTAATTTGTCATTTATTATTTTCTTTACTAATTAAATATTATATGTAAAGTCTGAAAATATTTTATTTGCTAATCTTTTTTATCAAAAAATATGTACTAAAATTATTTTTTTCTTCAACAGGTACAAGAGCACGTTAGACAAGGGGTTACATTAGCGTTTGAGGAAGAAGCATACTTTTGTCTTTCTTAATTTATTACTAAAATCTTTTGTATTTTGATTCGACCTCATGTTGTTGAACAAATTTTGATTTTGTTTTTGTGTTTTAATTTACATAGTTTGTAATGAGATATTATTTTAATGTAGCATTAGTTCTTAATTATGTAATCATGGATGAGAATTTTTATTGTTACCTTCCGTTTATACTATATTATTTCTATTTAGTAAATAATAAAATTTGAAATTAATGAGAAATTAGATAAATACTACTTATAAATAGTATCACTACGGATTTTAACGTCATCAAATGTTCATCATAAATAACAATATTTACTGTCAAAAATATTATTTGTCCGAGAATCATCTTTTTAGTAATTTGTATTTTATGATAGTTTTGTAAAATAATATTAATTTTAACGATGACATAATAATTTCCAACTACAAATTATAATTATGATTGTAAAAGCAAAGTTGTCACTATTTTAAATATGGGGACGAAATATTTTTTGTACATAAAAAGTAGTCTTTAGTTACGTAATAACATCGATTTAACTACGATATATATATATATATAAACTTTAGAGACATTTGATATCGTCACTAACTAAACTAAATAGTTAGTGACAAAGTAGTTTCGTCATCATTGATAATCTTTTTAGTGACAAAGCATGCTATTAACGATGAATATTTTGTACTTTTTCCGACGAACAACTTCATTGATAATCTTTTTAGTGACAAAGCATGCTATTAACGATAAATATTTTGTAGCTTTGTCCCTAATATTACTTGATTCAATGATGAAACACAAAAATTGTTTTTGTATGCTTTTAGTGATAGTGTTTTTGGGACGAAAGGTTGACGGATTATTTTTTGTCACAGAAGATTTTTTGAGACGAAATATGACTTTTAAATGGCGAAATAGTTCGTCATTAATAATCAAATTTGTTGTAGTGAGTGACGAATTTTGTTTAACTAGGTTTTCGGCCAAAAAATAATTTGGTTAAGTAGATTTACGGCCAAAGAATATTTGATTAAATAGGTTTTCGGCTAAGGAATCTTTATTTAAATAGTAGGACCTGCAAAACCGTATTATACTATAAAATATACGAAATACAAATCAAATACTAAAAATTATACGAAATGCCCAATAAAATACATGTTTATAGATTTCGTTGTGGAAGATTATATGGGTGTATATTAATAAAAAAGGCTGTAAATACGTTAAAAAATTATTTAAAAAAAATATTTTGCATTGAGAAGACAAATATGTTTTACCTTTTGAGCTCCTCCATACATTGAAAAGATAAACAATAAATGGTGGGAGAAATAATTAAAAATAAAGTAAAAGGGTGTTATGAATATTGAAAATGCAATTTACCCTAATAATGGCGTAAAAGGACTAAATTAACCCCATTTGGGTCGCATTCTGTATACTACTTTCAGCGATCTAAAGGTTTGGCTACTTATGGGGTTTGGTGGCCATTGGGTTTCTTCGCACATGTTCTATTTGGTATGGATTTGACTGTGCGCGCGGTCTCATCGTTGGCTACTTGGAAAGTTCACGGCCGTGTGCAATTTAGGAGCTTCTATGGCTCTGTTGTGCTAGGAGAAAAGGGACCAAAATAAAAGAGTTTCGACGCATCTTCCATTCAGTTTACTTGTGACATTTGCTCTTTAATTTTATCCTCCCCCTCTACCCAACCCCAGGTGTGCCTATACAATTTTAACACGTGATATACGGGGGGAAACATGGAATTTTGTCAATATTGAATCAAACACATGGATATATGCATGAATCTGTTAAGTATTGACTAGCATTAACCTGCAAATTGCCAACCTTTACAATAGAGTACTTCGATTATGAAAAGCTACACATGTTCAATTTTTTTTGTTAAAATAAAAATTTTATTTCCCCAAGTAATGACTTTACATGTAACTAACTCACTTGGACTATTGAGTTAGATTCTCAGATATTTACTACCATTTTTATACTGGCCTAGATTGGGTACCAATTCAATCTATCTAGTACATTTTTCCATTTACAATTATACTGGCGTTTAATATGTAACTGTATAGTTATATCTCTTGTTTTCTGTCAGACTTCTTGCTTCTTCAATTGAAACCTTCTAGCATTTCTTTCACCCCATATGTGATAGACTATAGCTGCAAAGAGGAACCCCAATATGTGTGTCCATGGCCTGGAGCTAATTTTGCTTGCCACCCATTGCACTTCTTCCTGCCAGGTCCATATACTTCTTTGTATGCCTAGCCAGTTCAATATAGAATTTCACATATGTTGAGAGTAAGTACATTCAAATAACATATGCTCCAATGTTTCATCTCTTCCAGTTGTGCACAGTACACATCTCCTGTCGACTTGGATCCCCCCTTTCTCTAACCTGTTCACAGTGGCTAGTCTGTTCTGTATTGCCAGCCATAGGACAAACTGATGCCTGCGTATAATGCTTTGTACTAGTATTGCTTTCTTGCATTATGCCATCTGAAACTGTGGGGTAAAGAATTTGTATGCTTTCTTTATGTTGAAATTCCCTTGTAATTCAGAGCTTCTTAGCATAGTTACAGGATCCCCATAGTTCTCCAACCATTTTCTTGCCTCCAATATTTTCCTAACTACTCCGCTTGCTTGTTTAGGAATAGGGCAATCAGATATAGTCTTTTGCTTTATTTAAAAGCAGTGGATCCATTTCATTCATAGGCTGTCTTTCTTCTGGTTGACATCCCACAACAACTTGCAAAGTGATGACTTATTCCATATGTAGAAGTCTATTATGTTTAGACCTACAGCTGCATCGGGCATGCACAATTTCTCCCAAGCTACTAAAACATTTCTGGATACCTCATTTGTACCTGTCTAATGAAATGTTCTACATATACTAGTCACCATATTGATGATCTTCTTAGACAGTAAGAAGATCTGAGCCCAGTAAGTGTGCATCTCAAACATGATACTTTTTATTAGTTGCAACCTTCCACTGTATGATAATAGCTTGGTTGACCCGCATCTAACTCTTGCAATCATCTTCTCTACTAGGGGTAGACACTGATGCACTTTGATCTTCCTTGTAGATAGAGGAACACCTAGATATATAAATGGACAATTTTTCCATTAGAAAATCCCCTCTCTTATATAATCTGGTGTTTGAATTCATTTGATACCCCTGCTATATACAATGAACTCTTCTCCATGTTAACTGTAAGGCCAGACACTTCAGAGAAGTGATTAAAAGCCTACAACATCAACTGGATAGAAATTTTGTCTGCCCTGCAACATAGTAGCAGATCATCTGCAAAATAGATATGAATTAGGTTGAGCTCTGTACATCTGGGATGATAGTTAAAATCAGGATTAACATTCAACTTCTTCAAGCTTATGTTCCTTGCATGTCTAGCTTTTATATGAACATGAAAAAAATCTGGTATTTGAGTCTTCTGAGGAAATCCATGTAGCTCTGGACTTTTGTCGAAGAACTTTTTCATGAATAGTGCCCCATTTCTCCATCTCTATTAGTATCTCTTTCTCTTCATCGATCAGGCTACAGTTGAATAAATCTTCTGCTAATTTGTCTTGAGTTTCTCCTAAATTTTGCTTCAACTTCAATATCCTGCCTTCCAAAGATGAGTATTCTTTATTCAGTTGTTTTGTCTCTACTTCCACTAACTTCAACTTCTGCCACACTTCATACATACAATGCCCCTCAATATTCTGTTGTCACACATTCTGAACAATTGCTTTAAAAGCATCCTGTTGCAGTAGGACATTTAGAAGTCTGAATGGATTCTTAAGGAACTGTTTAGCTATCGTAGTGTTGATCACAATGGGAGAATGATCTGAACACTCAGGATTCAGATAGTTGGCCTCAATACTACCATGTGCATGAAACCATTCAGCATTACCAAATACCCGATCAATATGATTGTATTTCCTTTCATTTTCATCTCTCTTGTTGCACCAGGAAAACTGCCACCCTTTTCTATTTACCTGCCCCATTCCCAAGTCTGTGATGCAATTCTGGAAGTCCACAGTCTCAGCAGGATGAACTGGTAATCCATTAACCCTATCATCACTAGTCAGAATAGTATTAAAATCTTCCATATCCAAGGTCCATTTATAGAAATATTAATGTTCCTTAATTGATCCCATAATGGTTTTCTCCATTTAGTTGTGTTGTACCCATACACATATGTCAGTTCACAATTGAATTGAGATTGTCTATCCTTAATAAAACAGCGAACCAATTGTGCAGTACTATATCTAATACTAACATCAACTGAATTTTTCCTCCATCCAATCCATATTCTTTCATTTGGAGCATGAGTGTAATCTGTATAAAGCTCCCAATCACTTCCAAACTTTCTGATTATTTCAACAACTTTATTTTGTTTAACTCTAGTTTCAAGGCAACCAATTATATCTATCCTTTTTTCAAGAAAAAAGTCCTTGAATTATTTTTGCTTGTGGGATTTATTAAGCCCTTTAATGTTCCAGGAACACCTGACTTGTTCTCCTTTCAACTGCTTCTTCGTTACATCTCAAGGCTGCATATTGGTTTATTCACAGTGATTCATCTGAATCACTATCTATATCTTCCTCCTGGTGATACTGATCCTCATGCTGATTTCCCTGCCTTTGTCCTTGAAACACTACTACCTGCTTTCCACTTATGTGAACTTGCACTTTGGTAGGGATATTTTGCTCTTCTTCAACAGTAATAGGAACTTGTGGTTATGGTTTTGTCTGCTTAACCTTCCATTCTTTCTTCTCCTATGTTGGCTTCTCCATTTCAATCTCATTTAATTGCACTACTTTAACCCTATTTTCAATGACCGGAGGGAAAAACTTCAATTTCATACCTAGATGTTGGGAGCGGTTGTTTTTCACCACATCCGCCATAGTAGGACCTTCAGCTTTTGAGCTTTCTTCAATCAGACCTTCAGCTTCAGTGTTTCCTTTTATCGAACTTTTTACAGCTTGTTTCTCAGGGAAACCAGTCTTCGAGCAGTAACTTTAGGTGAATCCTTCTTCTGTAGCATCGCCGGCATCATTGTGCCTTGTTGCATGCAGCTTGATCCTTCTCCAAATGTTACCTAATTATTCAGTTGCAGTGGTTCCATATCTTGAGGTACCCCTGACTGTGGAGTATTTACCCTCACATACCGATCTACCTTCATCCTAGTGGTCGGAGCTCTGCCTTCCTACCGTTTCTAGTGCGGCATCGTTGAATGATCACGTTAGCAAACCTCTGATTAACCAGCGCCTTCAGAGCAAAATAATCACTAGAGAAAGAAAGTCCCAAAGTTTTGGATTCTCAGCTAGACATGTTCAATTAGTTGCACTGTAGCCCTCAATAAACATGTAAATAATTGATGACTGATGAAGTCTAACATTACTTTCAATTTGAAGTACTATTTTTCCTGGTTATAGCAGCCAATATCAACACATGTTTTATTATGACTATTTATTAATGTGATATTAATATGTCTAATATACGGTTACTGTATTATTGAAATTAGAAATGATTTATGACTACTATGGCTAGTTTCACAGGCGCGTCTTATGTCACAAAAAAAACAGCATGCGCGACAGCCAAGTCACGCACTTGACTTCAGCATTCACACAACACTCGGCCAAATTTACAGTAACTTTGGACTTAGAATATTTTAGGCAGCTTTTCAACGTAGTAAGTTTAGAAATGATATAGGCAACGAAATTAAGTAAGGCAACAGAAAATATAGAAGAACACAAGGCACAATTATATGAAACGCGTTTCTCAACTTTGTAGAAAATATAGAAGACACAAGGCACAATTACATGAAACTCTTTTGTCAACTTTGTATTTAACTCGAGCATACAAAGAAACTCAACTCGAAATACAGCCGTATACAAAAGATCATTCTTGACCTTAGGTGTTTCACTCTTGAAAACAGACTTAGGAATCTTGCTTAACTATCACTGTGCACTCTTACACGTTCTTCACCCTGTCAAAAGCATTAGGATGCTGCCCATTTATAACAATATGAGATAGCACTCTTTGCCCTTACACTTATCGTACTTAGGCTTAGACACTTGTCCCATATAACCCACTATTTTAGCCTAATGTAGTTGACATCCCCCAACTACTAGGAACATGTAAGATCTGCCAAAATAATGAAAAACATGGCTTCAAAACGTGATAACCCTTCTGCCAGTCTCTTAGGCAAAGCCAACTGCTGCCCATGTGCCTAGCATATGCCGTAACTGCTCTTGACTTGGTCAATCTAAAGCTTGCTGCCCATTTTCATGCCTTGTCTTGAATCAGGCACCAATGTCATGTGCTCAGCTGCATTGAAGCCACATTTTGTCTATGCCATTGCCCACGAACATGGCCCTTTCCCATGCCCCAATGCCATGACAAGTCTATCCCGCACGCTGCCTCTGTTGCACTTTAGCATGCATTTGCTACTTCGTTTTTGCCTTGCGTTGGCATCATTGCTTCATAACTTGATGATTTCTCCATGATCAAGTGTCACCCTCAGCCTTCAACTCATTGTCAAGCCCTTGCCAAGCCGTTTCGCCTCCGTTAAAGCCTTGGCCATCACTTGCCCATTTTCCTTTTTGCCTTGGTGCTACTTGTGCACCTTAGATTGGCAACACTCATACTGCCCCATGACAACACTCTCGTTCTCAAGTCAAGCTCAAAGTGACAGAGGTCTAATAACTAGATACTTTGCTAGAGTTTTAATTATTATCCTGAGCATTTACTCGGTTGAAAGCCTCGGTTGGATGTATCTTGAAGTTGCGCTTGGAATTAAATTTTAAATCTTCAACTTCTACATGCAAATCTTAATTTCTGAAAGAAAATACTGAAATTGTGAAAAAAAATTCCTTTTACTTTATTCACGGTACTCTTCTCCTTATGTACACGTATATGTTGTAAAAATATATAAATATTCCTATACACTTCTACTATTTCCTGTTGACTGATTGTATAACTAACAGATTTTATTTTTTACAATGTCTGGGCATGTGCTATTCATGTGTGGAAGCTTCTTGTACTCTCTCCTCATCTGAATGAGAGTTGTTAAATGAATGGCTAAAATTAGTTTCCACTTCTTAAACCAACGAGTTAGATCTGATCTTAAGTAATTCCCATCAATGCTCATGATCTTGACACGTAACGGTCCAAATATTAAATTGAGTATCTCACAAGGATTCCTTCAAACATAAGGTTGAATTCATTGGAAACTCGAAAATCCTACATTCCTTCTTCTCTCCCATGTGCTTATATTCTTCTTCATCCTTTGAATTAATATGTGGGTTCTGATCTTCAAAATCCCTCCTCAAGGTGGAAAAGGGAGAATGGACCATGAACTTGCATAAATATGGCGATGAGAACCCCTAAATATTTGTTTGGCGAACAAATCGGCAAGCTTACAATCCGGTGAAATAAAAGAAAGAGAGATCAACCTAGAGAGAAATTGTTGACGAACAAAATGCAATCCAGTTCCACATGTTTGGTGTGTTTATGGAAGACTGAATTGCAAGCTATGTGAATCACCGTCTGACTATTGGAATGAATAGGCACCGAAAAGGTTGGCTGAACAGTGAGATCCCCCAAAAGACGAACGAGCCAAGTGATTTCTGTCGTTACATGATGCATTGAGTAGTATTCAGCTTCAATAGAAGCCAAAGAGATGGAAGAATCTTTCTTTGATATCCAAGAAGTAGGGGCACTATCAAGAGAAATGAAGAACCCACTCATTGATCGTCTAGAATCTTGGCATGTTGCCCAATCCGCATCACAAAAGCCTAAAAATCAAGAGAAAGGTATGATGATAAAAGAATCCCTTGCGATGGGTCTGTGCGTAGATATCTCAATACACACTGAGCAGTAGAAAAATGAGAAAGATAAGGTGTTTGCATATATTGGCTCACAGACAAAACAGTAAAAGAGAGGTCAGGTTTGGTGTTGTCAAAAAGTTGAGTTTACCAACTAGATGTTGATAAAGGCTTGGGTCTTCAATTGGTGGCCCTAAATCTGTTTGTTATTAAGGATCAAGAAGTGCAGATATTCGTCCTCCTGAGTAATCAAACTCTTGTAGCACTTCTAAGGTAAATTTCCTTTGGTTAATAATGAGCCTAATTTTTCTCTCAAGATTTCCATGCGTAGGAAGTAATGAATATCTCTTAAGTAGTTCACTTTAAATGTTGAATGATGAAAGATAGTAATGTATTCAATCTATGTTACATCATCCCCTGTGAGTAGAATATCTTTTACATACACTGTTAGGATTGAGACAAGAGCTCCATTTTTCTTGTAAAAGAGACAATAATCCTTAAGGGAACTAGAATATCCTGTAAAACTCAAAGCTCCTACAAGTCAGGCATATCACTGTCTGGATGCCTGCTTTAACCCATAGAGAGATTTCTTCATTAGGCAGACTTGATTTGGTTTAGGTGGAAAAACACATGCAGAAAATCTCATATAGACCTTCTGCTGCAATTCCCCATGTAGAAATTCATTATTCACATCAAGCCGTGACACCATCTAATCTTTTTTAACAATCACAGTCAAAAGACACCTTATAGTTGTCATCTTCACCATTGGTGAAAAGGTTACAAAGTAGTCAATGCCTTCTCTTTTTATGTCCGCCTGACTACTAACCTACCTTTTAATCTTTCTACAGTTTCACCTGACTGATGCTTTACCTTGTAAGCCCATTTACAAAGTAAAGCTTTATTCCCTTGAGGCAAATCTACTACATCCCAAGTGTGATTTAATATTAATGCTTCAATCACAGCTTTCATAGCTGCTTTCCAATCTGGTTCTAAATCTGCTCTGATACTATAAATAAAAATACTTAAATTGTGAAATTTGTCCTTGCATTTTATTCGCATTACTCTTTTCCTTTTATACAACTATATGATGTAAAAATAAAGGAATGTAAAATAAATATTCATATATACTTGTACTATTTTTTTATTGGCTGATTGTATAATTATAATGTGTATGCATATGCTATTCACATGTGGAATTTTCATGTGTTCTTTCCTCATTTGAAAGAGAGTTGTTAAATGAATGGCTAAGATTAGCTTCCTCTTCTTAAACCAACGAGTCATATATGATCATAAGTAGTTCCCATCAATGCTTATGATCTTGACATGTAGCATTCCAGAGATTAAATTGAGTATACATAAGGTCGAACATTTCATCGGAAACTCCGAAACACTACATTCCTTCTTCTCTCTCGTATGCTTATCTTCTTGTTCATCCTTTGAATTGACATGGGGATTTTGATCTTCAACAATTTTACAAACCTATTTGTCCAAAAGAATTATAACTATTCAAATATAATTGTACTTCCATAAATTCTTTTCATCCATTCATAATTCCCAAGTGAAATCCACAAATTCCATCACGAATAAAAAGTTTGTCCCTGCCTATATACAATAAAAAAGCAGATGAAGTTTTTTTTATTGCATTTCTCCTCATGTTTTTCTCTTTAAGACATTATTTTTGTTTACATGCTAGAAATTGAGGAACGAAAATATGTACTAGAAAATGTTTCGTCTAATAGATGACATAAAAAAACTATGAAACACGTTATTTTTAATTTTGTTGTGCCGAGTATCTATCTTTACTCTCAGATTGAAGCATCATGTGAAATATGCCATGTTTTAGTTGTGGAGTTAATAAAGTACCAGTGAAGCCTAACCTTTTTCCCCAAATACTAAAAGCCCCCAAAATTATTATATACTAGTTTTAGAGTACGCGTTTTGTGCGTGTACCCCATATTATCAATGAATATATAATTTTTTAAAAATCACATAAACTATGGAGTAGAGTATTTAAATTATATGTATTCATGAAAATAGTGAATACTGATCCTATTTAGCTAACTCAATACAGGAAGAAATCCATCTATATACAAATCCTTAAGTTAAATGCTTTCTTATTTCTTAAGACTTATGTGGGAATATCTTATGAAATTTATTGTTATTTCTATGACCTAATACTAAAAACAAGCAAGTAATGTATAAATATTATTACCAAAATTATTTAAAGAATTGTCAATGAAAATCTATTCAAAAATTAATTTTTTTTAATCTCTTTAGAGATTTTGTAATAAAGAGGTTGTCCTGAAAAATTAATAACTATAAGTGTACAATCTAAAAAAAACTAATAATGAGTTAATATTTTATAGTAAATAACTTAGAAATGTTAAAAAAAATATCGAGAGTTGTCATTTATTGGAATAAATAAAAAATATATAAAAATTCTTTTAAAATTTATCTTCTTCTATCTTATCCTTGTTTCAAGTTTGTATTTTTATCAATTTAACTCTAGTTTTTCTCTACTGTCTATTTGTTTTGAGCGTCAATTCTCTCCTTTATAAGAATACATTTATACAATCCTAAGGGGTCTTTTGGTTCGCAAAAAGTTATAATGGGATTACAAGGCGTAAATTATAATAAGGAGATTAAATAATACCGAAAATATTTATTAGACATACTTTCAATTGATAAATATTTGGTTCATTGAATTAAAAATAAAATATATAGAGATTAACCTTTGTTTTTTATAGGATTTTAAAATAAGCGCTTTGGAGAAGGATATTTTGGTCATTTGATTATTTTATCCTAGGATAGCTAATTTTTATATTACTATCCCACATTGAATGTAGAATAAAAATAATAGTCAATGAAGATTGTGATACATAATCTCACTTTTTGTCGAGTTTAAATAGTTGGAATAATATTGAATGATTATGGAGAATAAAATATTTAGTTTGAGGCGTGTCAAGGACACTGTCCTTAAGGATATTTTGCATACACTATAATTGTAAGCTTGTGATTTTTCCCTACATGAAGATAACTCCTAAAAATAAGTCAAAATAATTTTTATTAATTTATAGGATTTTTTTCTTTTTTTAGCCGTATTTCATGCATTTTAATATTTTAAAATCAAATAATAAATACCAAAAATACTTGGCATTTGCATTTAGAATTTAATTTTACATTTTAGGAATAATTAGGTTACTTTTAATTGTTTAGTTTGCATTTAAATAGGGAATTTGCGTAATTGAAAATTTGAAAATATAATTTTAGAGTCAATTTGAATTTTGGTTTTAATTTAGCATTTAACAAAATCAGAAAATAAAATGCAAAATAAGTAAATAAAATACAAAAAAAAAAAGAGGAAGATAAAAGAAATTTGAAAAAAAAAGGGAAGAACCTTCCCCAAAATATTTCCCCCCAAATTATTTCTCCCCACCTAAGACCTTCCTCCCAAAATATTACCTCACATAGCACCTTTTGGGATATATACTATTAACCATGAGTTTGGTTTAGATATAGTATTTATTATGAAATAATTATTTATTCAGTTTTAATAAAGTTTTAAATAGATCATATAATAGTCTGTGTCTTTTGCTTATATAGTAGATGATTTAGTGTATAGAGTTCAGCTTATACACGGAAGATTAAACCATCGGTTCTTATGAGTATAAAGTTTGAGTTCACAATCTAATGATGAAATTGGACAAACCATCAGGAATGATTGTAGCACAAGATTAAATATAATTTATCTTGATTATGGGAATGGTTTAATTCCAGCTTCTTGTGCTAGTACATTTTGTATGTATTGAACGGACCAGGTAGAGATAAATATTTTATACTGACTTAATAAAATAAACTCTCTAGCCATTAAATGTACTTATACTCTTAATCTTGATATAATTATTATTAGATGTGTATAGTATTATTATTTTCATTTATTAAAAGGCGAGATTCTTTCGTGGGTCAATATGCCTGGTAAATTGGATAATAATAATGTACTTTTGCGAAGTAATAGTTAGTTGATGGAATCCATGTCTCGGTTAGAGATTGATGATACACCTTTATGAAAGCTTATAAGTTTTCATGTGTAAACCCAGCCGGTGGATTTTGTATCCGACACATGAAATAAGTAAAGCGAAAGTCTTAACATGGGGAGTTAAATAAGATTTAATGGATGAATTTTGAAATTGAATAAGGAGTGCAATTATGAATATTTAGTGGAATAATTCGTAATTAATTATGGTAGATATTAATTTCGAAAATTATAAATTAATTCCATAATTTGAAGCCTTGTTAATTAAATTCTGTGGTCCCTATTGTGCCTAAATTATATGAAATAAAGTAATTCTTTTTCTGGTGGAAAAAAATACCAACATGTTTTGGAAAAAGGTCTTAACCCTAAAAACTTGTGCTATAAATACATAAGGTTTTCTACCTAGAAGGAAGGTACACGGTGGCTAAAATTTTTAGTCAAGTTTTCCTAGAAATTTCGCCCACACAAAATTGCTATTTTCGGTATTATTTTGTTAACACAGTAGAAGACCGTGGAACGTTCGAGGATCACGATTGTGCGGGTGATGGAGATTCCATTGAGAAGTTATGGAACTGAAGGCTCACATGGTAGAAGAGATATGTTCACGATTCAAGAGGTAACCTGTGAAATCTCATTTACGCTAGTTGTCTAGATTACATGTGATTAAGATACTGGGATTGCTTCCGCTGCTTATTATAATCCATCAATTGGTATCAGAGCCCACTCACATCTAATTAGATAACTAAATTTTTCATGAAACAAGAATATGGTGTTTATGTGCGTTTTTTTGAATTACATATATATGTGATTTTCTGAAAAACTGCACTGCTGTTTTGTGAATTAGCTATGCAAAATTTTTGGATTATTCTTGAAATCATGAGATATCTGTTTTCTTATTGATATTTGATTGAGACTATCTGAATTTTTTGGGGTTAAACCTTAGAAAAATGCAAAACATGTTTTTGACCGAATAGCCGGTATTTTCGAAGATCGGCGAACTTGATGGACTTCGATTAAGCTGAAATTTGGTGAGTCCATCACAAACGACATGGTGAGAAAAACATACTGCTTTAGCAATAATCCATGGTATGTTTCGGCGTTTTTTAGGTCATTTGGACTGTATTTTGGATGTTTTTCTATTTTCTGAAAATTATTTCTTAATAATTTTAATTTCTTTTTAGTTCAATGGCGGTTGTTGTATTAAATTCAATAATAATTGTGTAGGATTTTAATTGACTAGGTCTTACAAGGTATAATTGATATTGTGTGATGATATGATTGTTTTATAAGAAAGTAAAATTCTCTATTTGATATCCTGGATGACTAATGATTGGAGCGTTTGACATATTTGTGCATAAAAAAAAATTATCAAATTTAAGTTTATGTTTTCATGCCCTATGTGATTACTAGTTTGGATTTTCGATGAAGAATTTTGTTCTCTGATTGGAGGTTCTAATTAAGTGAAATATGACGGTATTCTGTATAAGTTTTATATTGTTGGTACGACTTTTAAGTTATGGTCTACCATAAAATAATTTTATGAGCTAAATATATATTCACTTGTAAATTGAGAATTTTATGAGTAACAAATAGTTACTGCTGAAGTGGTTTGTTTATTTGAACTCGTGAAAAATTCTTAGTAAATATATACATGTAAAATTATATCTATTCATGGATTGAGCATTATGATTAATAAGTAAGATCCGCAAAATGGTCTATTTATTTGAGTAAATTAAATATGTTTAATATACCATGTGAAAATTATCCCCGAGAAATATATATTAATGGTGGAGGTTCTTAACTAGAAAAGAAGTTTTATCTTTGGGTACTACTGAAACTAACTCCACCCATGAGAAGAGATATTGGGGTTTGCAACGAATGGGAGAAAATATTATATCTCGGGTTCTTATGTGTTTAATAAACGAATAATTTATTGCAAAAGGAGATATTATATATCCTCGAAATAGGAAGAACATAATATATGACGTGAGCTCATAGTGTAATTATATGGAGAATAAAAATCAATATCATATTCATTTTAATTCATGAGACTGCTTAAAACGGTTATTCTCCGAGTTTGGTTACAGGCTAGTGGTCATAAATTTGACGGACTCCGATTGACCTGAAACTTGATGGGTTCATTGAAACTTGATGCTATGCAGTGAATCATATTTTTTTTTTTTTTGCATTTTGAGGTCGTTTAGATGGGTTTTCAAGCAGTTTATTAAATTGAATTTGTTATAAATATGAAAAATTATTCTCTATATATAGACTATATTTGTGTTAAATCTCAAACATGTGATTTAACTTGTTATGATATATATGAAGAATGCAAATCACATGGATTTAATCCTAACTACGCCAAAAATAATTTATTCAAATTTGGTCCAGTTTTGTCGATCATGAATTTCACGATCTCCAAATGACCTGAAATTCGATAGGATCATCAGAAACGGCCATTTAGGAAGAACTCACTGCTATGCATTGAATCACATTATATTTTGACGATTCGGGATCGTTTAGATGAGTTTTTTTGGAGGTTTAACAGATTAAAATGTGATTTACATACGAAAAGTCATTCTTTCTATCATTTTATTTATGTCTAATCTGGAACATGATAACACATGTTGATTTGACATGAATTGATATATGATTAAAAAAAATACAGGTCATATTTTAAATTCTTAAAAAATACTTAAAATGATATATTTTCAAATTTGGTCGCAACTTTTGAAGATTGTGACTTTAACGATCTCCGATTGATACGCAATTTGGTAGATTTATCAGAAACAGTTCAATAAATAATAATCACTACTATGAAGTGTAAAATATTAATTTTAGTATTTTAAGACCGTTTAAATGGGGTACTGAGCATTTTTTTTAAAAATTGTGAAACTTAATACTTAGAGAAAAGTTTGTGGTTGTGATAAAGTGGTGATAGGAATTAACCCCTATGGTCTCCATTTTTATTTATTTATAGTGAGATAGTAAATTTACGTGTTGACATTGGGCCTTCCTCCATATCGAATAAATTTATTATGAACTCACTGGATATAGTTACTAGTTATTGATAATCTATGTTAGCTATCCATCTGAGTTTAAGGGTTAAATCAATTTTGTAACTAAAATACAATCATGATTAAATGGTGACCGGATTATATTTTTATGGTCTTTCACTATTAATTTCAAGTGAGTAATAAATTTACGCGTTGACTTTTGGTCTTCCTCCATATCGGATAAATTTATTATAAGCTCACTAGGTGAAATACTAGTAATATATATTGTGTACTTACTCTCCATCTGAGTATACATGTTGGATCAATGGAACTAGAGCTATTAAAAATGATGTTCACTTGACTTAAATTAACAGTATACTCTCCATATGAGTTGGGTCTGTTTTAATTATTAGAGTGAATAATCTGGCATTGCATATGTATGTTGCATGAGTAGTTCTTTTCCCATCGAAATTGCTATTCAAGATGCATGACATATATGTGTAGTATGTTTAAAAATTTTGTATTAAAAAATTATATACAATTGACTGAAAATAATAGTATGCTCTCTATATGAGTTTGTTCTATTTGCTTTTGGATTGTATAATTCTTTTATTATATAATATACTTTGCATGAATGATTCTTTTCCCCTTGAAATTTATTATTCAAGATGCATGTATGTATATAAATATTGAATGCAGTCTGAATTTATTATTCAGTGTTTTGACTTATTGTGATCTATTTAATATTTTTATCTCAACTTCACAATGATTTACGCAACTGATTGTATTACTTGTTAATTTTTTTTAGTGATAAGGCATTAATTTAAAGGATGCAATATATGTACTTTTGTTGGAAGGAATTTAATTTCGGTTTCTAGGCAAAATAAGAGATGAATATTTATTTTATTTTTCGAATAACTCTTGAGTTATTGAGCTTAATAAATATTTTATCTCTTGTAGTACATGAATGCATGACCTTGTTATTGTATGTTGATGTCTCTCCTGAACAGAACAATATTAGTCTACCTCATAAGAGAATATGTTCTTCAAAATTGAATAAAACTTATTTGTGCACTTTTGTCTAAATCATATTAATCTGGATAGGATTTCAAGTTGGTTAAGGATGGACCTTATGGTTCATTGATAGTAGAGGCACTACCAACTTGTGGATCCGATTTGGAAAGAAATTTAACTAAAAGATGTTTCCTTTTAAAATGAACTAAAACTAGTGATAAATTAGAATAAATCCTTTCTGATTTGTATGGTTAAATAAACATACTCGTAAGAGATAGATTTTGAATATTATGTGACGTTTATAAATAATTATTTAAAACTCTCCCACATAATCCTTATTCCACACACTCTAAGATTATTCTCTACCCAAGGAAAAAGGAGAGAAAAAAAACTACACAAAAAAGATACACGAAAATACAAAAAAAAAAAGAGCGGACGGAAAAAATTGAAAAAGTGGCAAGTGACATGAAAAGGACCCCCATCCTTCACGCCACAACTCAGCCCTCTTTCACTGAAACTCGTTGGGAAATGCACACACGCATGGAGAGTGACTGAACAGTGAGAGTATTGTGCGAAAAATAGAGCATAAGCTCCAAAAACGGTGAGAACAGAGGAGGTGAACGGACAAAATTATCATTTTCTGCTGCTTTCGAATTCAAATCCTTTCAATTTGTATGTCGAATTCTGGTTTCCTTCTAGTTTTCGATTCGGATTCCTATCCGAGGTGTTAGTCGAGGCTGAATTCTGTTAGTTCGAGTCCCTATTGTGACTTGTCGATGTGTTCGTGCAAATTTTCATTTATGGATTCATGTTTACTTGCTGATTTTCGCATAGTGAAAGATGGCCATGGTTTCGTTTTGTTTGTGTAAATTGCTCAAAGGAAACATTTAATTGAAGAGAGCTCACTCTTAGTCTGCTCTATTGATGTCTTTCTGTTTCTTCCGATTTTGCACAAATAGCCATTGTTCATGTCCCTTTGTATCTATATGTTAACAACTGATTTGCTGGTTCCGTTCTGCTAGTTCCTTTAGATTCAATATCATTTCGAAACGAGTAAAAATCAAACCAGAAAACGAGTTGGAGTTCTAATGGCGGAAGTTCATTGGTTGAGCTCCTTTGGGGTTGAATACGGGCTTGTTTGAGTTTGGCGACGCCAAGTCGAGGTCCGCAGTGTGATGTCAATTCGCTGCTGTTGTTCGTTGAATTTTTTGTTGAGTTCAGTCCGATTCGGTTTTAGTCATCGTTGAAGAGTCGAGTTGGTGTCGTTGAGGTTTCCGATTTGACATTGAACATCCGTCGTGTGAGCTCGAGATCTTGTGAATCAAAAAGTGTGGCTGCTTGAGTTAGATTTCTGGGCTCGATTTGAAGTCACTGTCTGAGGTTCAATCCGGGCAAATTCGCGCCTGGTTCAACCGTGGTCGTTCAACGTCGAGATCCGGTGCGTCGAGGTCGTACGACGAGGAAGAAGCTCGGTCTCCTGACCCGCTTGGCCCAAGTAATTCTCGTTTTTCTTTTGAATTGAATGCTACTGTCATTACTCTATCTCGCTGCTGAATTGTTCGATCTCTTGATATTGTGAACGGAAACGTTTCTTTTGTGTAAATTGCTCGATCTCACTGTTGAATTGAATGTTAGTGTCACTAATTAGCTTCTACATCGGATTAAAAAGTGAAAACCATTTCCTTGCTGACCATTTCCGCTCCCTTACGCTAGTGCACTGTTTGGCAAATCTCTTTATATTTTGTGTTTGGCAAATCTCTTGATATTGTGTTTAGTTTAATCCTTGGATCCTTGAACTTCACATTATGTTTGTAATTTGTTATCAATTCTCTGCTGCTTAACTCGATCTGTTGTTTTGAGTTAGTGTATAATACATTCTCCAATTGTTAAAAATTTCGATTTAAGGTTTAATTGATATTTGAAATTCGGATTTTAAGTTAGGTAGCGGGTTCAAGCTAAAAGATTTGTCCTTTTGTTTGGGCCTGGACTTGAACTTAATGCCAAATTTTAAATGTAATCAATTAGGATTTGTTCTTTTCTTTAGAAACAAAAACAAAAATAGAAAATATAGTTATCTTTTAGGTTTATTCTTTTAAAATAAAACGAGAGGAGCCGCCCAATAAAATGCAAAATTGCGGGGCCCTCAATAATAGTTTTAAAAATATTTTTAAAATCGGGAAGGGTCGTTTAGCGAATTTCATGGCCCTCCCAAAAGATTATAATGCGTTAGACTCTATTAGGTGCGACTTTAATAAAATAACATTCCTAAATACCGGTGGGTATTTTATGCGGCCCAAATCCAAATTCTAAAAGATTGAATAGAGTGTGTCTAGGATTGTGAGTTCATTTCATGCTGCGCAATCCGAAAACACGTTTTAAATGACATTCACTTTCTCAAATAAATATATAATTAATAAAAGTTGTTAAAGATAAAATTGGCACATAGGCATTTCATGTATTAAAATTAGATTTTAGCCATTCATAACAATTTAAGAGACCGTGCTAGAACCACGGGATCCAATGGTGCCTGACACCTTCCCTGTGATCAACAGAATTCCTTATTCAGAATTTCTGATTCGCAGACTCCAATTGGGAAGTCGAAGTTTTCCTCAGTTCGGGATTCAAGTTAAACTGGTGACTTGGGACACCAAAAGCCAAACTTATCCCAAGTGGCGGCTCTGAATAAATAATTCCGATCCGAATAATGTCACTTTAAATGAAAAAATTCCCTTATACATTATCCTTCGGAGTAGATGTAAAAAGGAGGTGTGACAACTCTGGCGACTCTGTTGACCCAGAACGTTTTGTCAAGGTTCAGAATTCGAGCTTAGAATAATCATTGTGTTTGGCTTTATCTGATTCTGTTACGTGATATGTGCTTAATGTGCTAATTGATTGCTTTTACCACTTTGATATTACGTGAACTGTATATAAACTGTGTCGATTCAAATCTCCTCTCTAACTCTTTTGAATTGTGAAGAAGGGTGTACGGTGTACGACTTCTTTTCTGTCTAGTTTCAAATCCCAATTTAGAACGAGGTTTGGATAAGTCGTAAAGCCGGCGAAGCTTGTATTCCCGGATTGCCGCCTCCCCCTCGGCTCGAGTTGTCCGCTCGGGTAAGCTAGGTCTAGAATAAACACCCAGGTTTTGAACCTAGAATAACTCATCCTCATGTCGGATCCCTAGTAGTATCTCTTATTTGCATCATGTGCATTTTGACTTAGGGGACTCAACACAGGGGTTGAGTCCGTCTAAGGCTAGCAACCTGAAATGAAGAGATCATCCTGATGCATCCTACTTGTTTTCTGTGCATTTATTTGCTCGGGCTTGCATGTTGACCGGCTTTTGAATCTTGGGGATGTTAGAAAAATGAGAAAAAGAGAAAAATAGCAAGTCCAAGAGTTAACTGATTAGTTTAGAAAATCCAATGCCCAAATGCTGTCTGAACTCTGCCAAAATTTGAAAATTGGAAGAAAGGAAAAATGTTTTTTTAGTCAAAAATGGTTAGAAAAAGATTTTTGTCTCAAAATTAGTTAGTTTATTTGACCGAACTACGCTGGTTTGATTCTCTCAGGGTGTGGGATACGTAGGCAACCCTCATCGGGTCCAACCTCCCCTTTTTAAAAATAGCCAAAAATATTAAAATTTTTTAATTTCGTCATGAATAAGTCGGGTGATGCCATTCTTTTCAAAAATAAGCCGAATGTCCCTAAAAGGGCGCCGGAAGGCTGTTTTTGCAAGAACATCCACCATGAGTCATTGGTAAATAGTTTGTGGGCACAACCTTAAAATCTTCCTCCATAATTGCTGAAAGACCGTATCGGCAAAACCAAATCCCTGTTTTTCTAAACAAAGAAATTTTGGAAGAATAGCCACTTTTCCTTTTAGGTCAAATAAATCATTAAAATACTCCTTAGATGTCTTTTGTAAATAGAAAATAAAAGAAAATACACAAATTTTGAAAAGGAAATTTTGAAGTCTTTCTTTCAAAAACAAAAATAAAAATCAAAAATCAAAAATATTTTCCTTAAAACATTTCTTTCAAAATTCCAAAAAAAAAAGAGTTAGCTTATTTACCTTATTTGCATGAACCACGCTTGGTCTGATTCGTGCGGGGTCGCGATACGTAGGCAATCCTCATCGGATTCGACCGTAGCCATAAGAGAAAAGCAAAAGAGAGAAAATAGAGTAAAAATAAAAAGAAACAAAGAGCGGAAGAAAATCAAAGAAAAACAATGGCAAAAGAAAAGCAAAAGAAGAAAATGCGAAAAACTGAGGGGAAAACAAAGTGAGAGAAACAAAGGAAAAAAAGAAAAACAAAAGCAAGGAAAACAAAAGAAAAGCCGGAATGTGCATGCAACCGTTTATGTGTGACTACCTATCTGTATTTTTCTCAATGTCATTTCTAGAGTACAGGTTTATAGAAACAGGTGGTTGGTTTTTTTCGTAAACTGGCTTCGTACCACTTCTTTACCAGATCTAGAGATAGTACAGAGATGTCATCAGAAATGACCCTGCCAACAATCCCTATTTTTGACGAAAGCCCACTCTTGGGTGTCCTGGCCTCGCAGTCCTCTGCAGCTATAGAGAATAGAATCTTGCATCTGAGGGTAATGGAGATGTGGGACGCTTGGACAAATGGAAAAGAACCCCCGACGCCATCCCTGGATTTCCCGAGTTGGTTCCAAAGCCAACGGGTACCTCAAATACCCAATCAGTCACTCGAACATCCCATTGGGACAACCTACTATATCTGCTCACTATGTGGGAGGCACTTCTGATGTTCTCCCCCAAGTATTCATGCCCGGGACGGCTCCCAACATCTTTACGGCTCCACTATGCTCTGTCACAGTACAACCTTCATTGCCAAAGCCTACTTTTGACCCTCGGGTGTTCACTTTCCAGAATCCTGTCTTTTAGGAAGATCCGCCATACCGCACATATACCTACCCTCAGCCACCACCTTATAAACTCACACCAGGGCAAGATAAAACTTCCAAAGCTCCTGAACAAGATGAAACGACGAGAAAAATGAGGAGCCTTGAGCATAGCTTAAAGAATATGCAAGGTTTAAGCGGGCAGAAGAGTGTTTCCTATACTGATCTGTGCATGTTCCCTCGCGTGCACCTGCCTATGAGATTCAAAACACCAAAGTTTGAGAAATATGATGGGCATGGCAATCCCATTGCTTACCTTAAAAAGTATTGCCACCAATTGCGTGGGGCTGGCGGAAAAGAAAAGGTGTTAATGGATTACTTTGGGGAAAGCTTAATCGGCATTGCTTCAGAGTGGTATATGGATCAAGACATATCTCGATGGCACATTTGGGACGATCTTGCCCGAGATTTTGTGAGGAAGATTCAGTATAACATTGACATCGCGCCAGACCGGAATTCTTTGTCAAACTTGCAGAAGAAACCCTCAGAAATCTTTAGAGAATACGCTATTAAATGGCACGAGCAAGCATCAAGGGTGAAACCTCCCATGGATGAAATAGAAATGGTCATTGTCTTCCTCCAGGCTCAACAACCAGATTACTTCCAAAACATGATGTCAGCCATGGGCAAACCTTTTGCACAGGCCATCAAAATTGGTGACATGGTAGAACACGGTTTGAATACGGGTAGAATTTTGAGTCATTCAGCTATCAGAGCAACCTCCCAAGCCATCCAAGGCATGTCTGGAGGAATGGAAAAGAATTGGATGAGAGAAGAAACAACCGTGGCAGCATCAGGGGAAAGAAGATACCTGGCTCCTGGACCTGTGTTTTCCAAAAGAACCCTTCAACACTGCTATCCTCATTCCAATATGGTCTATACTCCACCAACTTATGTGGTCATGAACGCTCAAACTTTTGCCCGACCGCAACCACGGGCTAACAGAAATCAACCTTCATTCCAAAGAAACCAGCCTCCTCACAAGAACCATTATAGTTCTCGATCTCCCCAGAATAACTTCCGTCCCCGGGAACCACCCAGGAGACCCAACTATACACATATCGGTGAACCCTACTCCACCATGTTCCTTAAGCTTGTCCAGGTGAATTTGCTACAACCCATACCCCAAACGGGCAAAACCCGGAATCAACATCATATCAGCGGGGAGTCAGGTGTTCATAACATTCAGGGGTAGAAGGGCACGATACAAATGACTGTTGGACTCTGAAACAAGCAGTGGAGAATTTGCTTATACAGCAAGGAAAAATTGTGTTGAAAGATGAGGATGTCCCAAATGTGACCAATAATCCACTGCCCGCTCACAACAACGGGCTGTTAGTTGGGATGATTTGTGAGGACAAAGAATTTGATTTGGCGCTTTAGGCCATAATTGCTATTGCTGATGAGAAAAGGAAGCCCAAGGTAGCCCTGAAACAAGAGAAAGGTGAAAAGAAGAGTAATATCACCGAGACAAAACCAGAAAAGGAAATTGATGTACCCAAGAAAGCCTATGTGGTAATGGGGGCAATCAAACCACCTCGGCGGAATGAGCCATTGGTTATTGGACGCATACCACAGAAGCCCTAGTATAGTGAAGAGGAAGATGATGAGGTTTTCGCGGCTGAAGAGAGTAAGGGAATACGTGGGGCGATGCGAAAAATGCTTTATGAAACTCACATAGTTCAGCCGGGAGAGGGCACTAGCACCGCTGAGGTGTTATACATGGGCCCAAGTGCCAAGCTTCAAAACTGGAAGTCTATGCCATTCCTGATCAGGCGGGAGTCCCAATAGACTTGTCCTGTCGCCTTTTCTGCATCGCGAGTTATCCCATGGCGTAACTTGGAAATTTTTTTTTAGTTTCTTGTCTTTAAATTCCTGAATGTCAACCCTTTTATCTTCCAATTCCAAAAAATAAAATCAATATTTCATCGTTCATTTTCTAAGATTTTTGCTATGTTTTCTCTTTTATTTTTCTTCAATCCTAAAAATGCAGCTTTAAATAACATGACATGCTCGCGGACTTCATGCCCAGATCCCATGAACTCTGTCAGACTTCAAAATGATGAATCAAAAGTGGAAATACAAAGAATTTAAATTTGAGAAAATAAAAGAAAAGAATCGAAACAACTGAGGAAAATTGGTTCGTGGTTCGGAAAAGGTCCGACACTGAAGCAGAGTTCGAGAACAATGAGTGGGTCTAGACTCATACGGAACGTTGACCTTAATTGAAACGAATGACTGCAGTTTGTCACGGGCAGTTGTACCAACAAAGAATGGCCCGCCCCTATGAAATTTGAAGTAGGGCGGCTGGTGTTAAGGCGCATTGTTCCTCCCCACCAGGAAGTAAAAGGAAGTTTGCGCCTAATCGGAAGGATACATACACCATTGTAAATATTGCCAAGAGGAGCATTGTATCTGGGTAACATCGAAAAATGATCCCGAAGTGGTTGAGAATGCAGATGTAGTAAGAAGGTACTATGTCTAATCTCGTTCTGGCGATGTCTTTGCACAGTTGAGATGACGAAGGCTTTCATTCCCGCTATCCAAACACTATCAATCCTTCGCAAACCCTTTGAGCCGGTTACCTTTCTTTGATTGCCCTCTTTGGAACCCGGAAGTGCTACTGAAAAAAAAAGAAAGAAAAGAAAAAGGAAAAAAAGATAAAGAAAAGAAATAGAAAAGAAAAAAAAGTGAAAAAGAAAAGAAAAAGAAGAAAAGAAAAGAAAAGAAAAACAAAACCGAAACAAAAACAAAAACAAAATTATTTTCCTGAACTACGTTTAACTTGATTCCGAAAGGATACATAGGCAACCTCTCACTGAGGTTCAGTCACACCAAAACAAAAATCCAAGTTTCCTCCAAAAAGTGAAACTGGGGCAGATGATATAATGGTTCGGCCAAGAGACCGCCAAAATGGTTCCAACGTTGTAGTTCCGCCCAAAATCCTTTTACCCTAAAGACTTTTTCCAAGTCCTTCTGATCAATTGGCAAAGACAGGAAAGTGGGAAATGTTATTGTTGGAATCTGATACAATTAAAATTGAGAGAAATAAAATCAAAGAGTCTTATCGGTGAAAACTTCGGGTGCCATAAGGTGACGGTTAGTAGAGAAAACAAAAATAAGAGAGTCTGCTTAGTGAAAACTTGCAAAGAGCACTATTGGGCGACGGTCAGAACAGAAATGAGAGAGGTCGAATGGGCAAAAACCCGCAAAGGGCGTTGTTGGCCGAAAAGAAGATACTTCATCACTAAAAGCCCTGGAAAGGTTCCCAAGTTTGGAAATATGGGTCAATGGGTTCATGAGAAGCTGTAAGTTGGTGCGGGTCGGGCGTCCAGTCCAAGAAGCATGTCATGTTCATTTGGAGCCAGCATGCACCCCTAGATAAGTCCATCTTTTCCCCCCGAAAGCGGCGCTTCCCTTTAAACTCATATGTTGGCCTTTTGTATACTTTTCTTTGAATCCCTTTCGGTTTAACTCTGATTCTGTAATAATTACAAAAAGAGGTGGCAAGTACCGGTTTCACAGGGCTCCGCCCGGCAAGAGTCAAAGAAAATACTCAGCCTTAGTGCTGCGCCAGTCCAATCCCGACTGACCATGGTGGTTGATTGCCTCCAAAGTGAAAGACATTAGAAAAGAAAGAAAGCCAAAGGCAAAGGTCTGGAAAGCAAAATGAGGTGGAAAACCATAGCCCACACGGGCGAGTCATCACGAAATCCTAAGGCTGAACCCGGTCAGTGTGAAAGAAAGTCACCCTCAAAGCCAACAAGCAGCAAAGTTCTCAATAAAAATGGGGTCGGGATCAAGCGATGGAGATGATAAAGGCTACAAAACCAACCACCGTTTCCACTAACAAATTGTTCTTTGTTGAAAACAGGTCTTGTTAAAAGCAACCGTGCAAGAAGCAGGTGCAACCCAAAAAGAAATGAGATGTTTCGGTAAAGCATTCCGCTAGCTGGCGCATAGCAAGCAAGAAAGCTCAAAGCCAGCAGTAAGGTCCGGAGCAGGAGCATTAGGGTAGGCGATGGCCGCTGCATGGTGGAATTTAGCAAGTTGCCGGAAACCGACACCACCTACCCGAGCAAGAGTTGTGCTCTTCCTGAGAAGCTTGCTAAAGATAGCCCTTCATAGATCTCTACGACCTACCTCTATGAACATCCTTAGATTGGCGTACTGATTGTAGTTGCTACCCATACAGCTAATGGTCGCATACCCAGATTTATCTATGTGTATACACTTAGAGCTCACCTCCTCACCCATACGACTCTCGATAGTAGAAGAGAAAAGGAACATATCCAATGAGTCTGATTGCAATGGCATAAGATATAAGCTTAAAGGAATAGATAGGCGCAAGGTAAACGACAGAACCATGTACTAACCGGACCAAAGGAACAAGTGTTGAAATAGCTCTGCAGCAAGAAAAACAACCAAAAAGGAAGTTTTCTCAAACATTCTTTCATGCATCCTGATAAATAAAAAGAATAACATCCAAAAAAGAAAACCCCAAAAAAAGAAGAAGAAAAGAAATAGAAAACAAAAATCCCAAAAGAGAATCAAATGAGGGTGGTTATAGCTTTTTCTATCCAAATCCCGGTCAAAAAACCGAGGATCTCCCGGCCAAAAAATCGTGGAGCTTTTGCTGGAAACACGTTCTCAAGGCATTATACTAAACGTGTGTTCATATTTGTAGGTTTTGATGAATGACAAACTATGCGCAAATTGACATATGACGAGGTCCAAGCACAAGCGCAAAATTGATATATAACGAGATTCAAGCACAAGACAAAGATCGAGATTAAGTTTTATATGAGTCGGTATTTAATTGTGATCTTGATCCGACAACTTAAACTCAAGACTTGGCTTCTCTCGTAAAAATATTTTTAACAAATCATGCATATTTAATTTAGAGCAAAATGATTTTAAATAATGCATATTTACTTTAGTCAAAATGATTTTTAATCATGCCTCTAAAATCTGGACTAAGATAATCGATTATGTTTAAGTCAGCTGCTTGACAATCGATTGTGAATTTATGACAATCGATTGTGTTAAGGCAGTGAGCATCAGATTTTTCAAATCTGCATGACAATCGATTGTGAACCTTATGACAATCGATTGTGATGAGGCAGTGTCCATCAAAGTTTTTCAAAGCTCAAAACAATCGATTGTGAAGCTAATGACAATCGATTGTGAAGAGACAATGTCCATCAGATTTTTCAAAGTCACAAATAATCGATTGTGAACATATGACAATCGATTGTGTTGAGGCAGTGTCTTCCAAACTTTTTTCAAAGTTATTAAATAATCGATTGTGAACTTATGACAATCGATTGTCAAGAGGCAGTGTCTAAATTGATTTTTCAAGACTGATATATAATCGATTGTTAACTTAGTATAATCGATTGTATAACTGACCGTTGCCAAAATGTTTTCAAATACCGTCAGGTAATCGATTATTGATTTCTTATAATCGATTGTTTTAATTAAAATCTGGAAAGGATTTTTTGAACGTTGCTGAGTAATCGATTGTAGATTTCTGACAATCGATTGTTTTAAGTAAAATCTGGAAATGATTTTTTGAACATTGCCAGTAATCGATTGTGAATCTTAAACAATCGATTGTTATGCGTAAAATCTGGGATTGATTTTTGGAAGATCTGGCAAACAATCGATTGTGGTAATTTGACAATCGATTGTCACAGAGTAAAATCAGCAATTCTTAATTGGCAATTAGGCAACGGTAATACAATGTTTTTCAACTATAAATACAGCTTCAATTCAGTCTTCTAAACACAACAACTGATCATACAATTGCTAAAGCTTGCATACTTTATTGCTTATCATTTATATTCATTCCATAAGCTTTTGATAGCCAAATTCTTGTCGAAAGTTGTTGCGATCTTGAGCGTATTCTTTTTACTCATATCTACTCTTAAAGGAGTGTCTTGTTTGAGTGCTAAGTGTTTTTGTACACTTGAAGGGAAGTGTTAGTCCCTTGTGTTGTAAGAAGGAACTTGTGTTTCCTTGGTTGAAGTCTTGGAGTATTGTATCTCCGAGCAAAGGTTGTTGAGGCTTGTGTCCTCAAGTTGTAACGGTTTGTTGAGCACCCGTAAGCTTAACAAGTTAGTGGAAATCTCGAGAGAGTCTCTCGCGGACTGGACTAGCCACGGGTTGTGGTGAACCAGGATACATCGGTGCGTTTGTTCTAATTTATTTACTTATCGCACTTATTTATTTCCTGCAATTTTTAAATTCCGCAAGATTACGCTAATTTTTATTATAACGCTATTCACCCCCCTCTAGCGTTAAGCGTATTTTCTAACAATTGGTATCAGAGCCCAACTCTCTGAAAACTTAACCGTTTGAGAGAAACATCCATGACTTCTACTCGTGATTCTTTTGCAGGAATAGGTGAAGGACAATGCTCCACCCGACCACCGCTATTCGATGGTACAAATTATGCATACTGGAAGGAGAGGATGAGAATATTTGTACAATCAAATAGTTTTCATCTTTGGAAGATCATAATGAATGGAGAACAAATTCCAACCAAGAAGGTTGAAAATGAATGGGTCCCAAAGTCCGAAGGTGAATACGATGCGGATGATATCCGAAAGGTGCAAAATAATGCTAAAGCTATTAATTTATTATATTGTGCTGTAAATGCTGATGATTACAGGAAGATATCTTGTTGCACAACGGCGAAGCAAATGTGGGACAAGCTGGAAATTACGTACGAAGGTACAGACCAGGTAAGGGAATCCAAAATTGATTTCCTAACCCATGCATATGAATTGTTTCACATGAAGGAAGGCGAAAAGGTCGATGAGACATTTGAACGATTTTCAAAAATCGTAAATGATTTACATGCTCTTAAGAAGACCTTCACGGATAAGGAACTTGTCTGAAAAATTCTCCGAAGTCTCACTCCGGAATGGCGATCCAAGGCCGACGCGATTCAAGAATCCATTGGCATTTCAAATGTCACCATCGACGCATTAAGAGGTAATCTTAAAACTTATGAATCTACTATACTTAACCCTCTAGTTGATGATCAAAGGAAGCAAAGAATCGCTCGCAAGGCAAGCACAAGCCGACCTCAAAATGATGAGGATAGAGACAACGAGTTCGGACTCGTTATCAAGAGATTTCAAAAGTTCATGCGAAAAGAGTATGAACGAAAGGGCAAAAAGCAAGGAGATCAAATAAAGTGCTATGAGTGCGGAGAAACCGGGCACATTAAATCAAATTGCCCAAATGCTAAAAAGGAGAAGAAACCCTTCAAGAAGCAATGAGTATACATATCTTGGGGAGGCGACTCCGGTGACGAGTCAAGTGAGGAAGAAGAAGACGAAGCCGCAAATCTTTGTCTTATGGCACAAGAAGACAACAAAGAAGAGGTATGTCAAATTTCTTCCAAAAATTTCTTCTCCCTTGAAGAAATGCAAAATGCTTTTGATGAGTTGTATAGCGAATTTATTAAAGCTTCAAAAACTGTTAAGAGTATAAAAGAAAATGCTTCTTTAAAAGAAAAAGATTTTCAAAAACAACTCTCTTTTAAAGAAAAGGAATTGGAAAAACTGATTTTAGAAAATGAGAAGTTGAAAGAGGAAAACAAATTTTTTGGCAAGAGAAGCGCCGACAAGCCCGAGAGTTCTAGAAATTGTACTTCTTGCATGCATCTCAAAAATGAAGTAGAAAGGCTTAAGGGCAACTTAGATAAGTTTAATTCTTCTCATAAAAATTTGAATGAAGTGCTTGTTAATTTGAAGTCGACCAAGCATGGCATAGGTTTTAGAAACGAGCCTAAAGAGAAAGTTGAAGCCAACCCCCAACCACCTAAGGCTCAACCTAGGATAAATAAAACAAATGTTCATCCTAGATACAACAAACCTAGAAATGGTTTTCATCAATCGCAACCTAGAAATAATCATGCTAGAAATAATGCACATTCTAGGCCAAACACTAGAAGGAATTTTGAACCTTTTAGAACACCTAGAAATGACTTCCAACCTAGAAACAACTATTCTAGAAATGATGCATATCCTAGAACAAATGGTAGGAGAAATGATTTTCATGAGTTGCGCAACAGTCATATTGTCAAGAATAGAGTAAATGAATTTCGTCCGTCCAATTACTATCAACCTAGAAGGATGCATAATCCTAACGTGACTTGTCATTATTGTAGACGAATTGGACATATTGCTCCTGCTTGTTTTACACGAGATAGACATAACACTCAATCACATCACTATGATTTGCCTAACCCCCAAGGACCCAAAATGGCATGGGTACCTAAAACTCATTAATCTGTTTTGTAGGTATGTTTGAAGGGATCAAGTGTACTATGGTACCTTGATAGTGGATGCTCCAAGCACATGACGGGAGACGAATCCAAATTCCTTCAACTAGAACACAAGGAAGGGGGAAGTGTTATTTTTGGTGATAACAACAAAGGAAAGATTATCGGCATCGGATCGGTCGGTAAGGATGAAATTTCTTCCATTAAGCATATATTACTTGTGAAAGGTTTAAAACATAATCTCTTGAGCATAAGTCAATTATGTGACAAGGGAAATCTTGTTTTATTTGATTCGGATGAATGCTTAGTTTTTAGACGTAGCGATTTTAAAATTATCCTTCGTGGTTTTAGAATGGATAACATTTATATGGTTGATCTTCAAATTCTTCACCCGAATATGTGAATTGTTTAATGAGCAAAGAGGATGATTCTTGGTTATGGCATCGTAGAGTAGCTCACATCAACATGCATCTTTTGAACAAATTAGTTTCACAAAATTTAGTTGTTGGTCTTCCAAATTTGAAATTTGAAAATGACTCTATTTGTGATTCTTGTCAAAAAGAGAAGCAAACAAAAGCATCTTTTAAATCGAAAAATATTGTTTCAATTACTAGACCATTGCAATTGCTTCACATGGATTTGTTTGGACCATCTCACATTGAAAGTCTTGGTAGAAATCGTTATGCTTTTGTTATTGTTGATGATTATTCCAGATTTACTTGGACTTTATTTCTTGCCCATAAAAGTGATGCTTTTCAGAATTTTAAATATTTTCTTAAACGTGTTCAAAACGAAAAGGAAACAACCGTCACTTCAATTAGAAGTGATCATGGGGGAGAGTTTGATCACAATCTCTTTGCGAACTTTTGTGACGAACTCGGTATCGAGCATACCTTTTCCGCTCCACGAACACCACAACAAAATGGGGTGGTGGAAAGGAAAAATAGGTGTCTCGAAGAGATGGCTAGAACCATGCTCGAAGAGGCTAAGATTCCCAAACATTTTTGGGCAGATGCCGTGAGTACCGCATGCTACGTTTTAAATAGAGTAGTCATAAGGCCAATACTCATGAAAACCCCTTATGAACTCTACAAGGGAAGGAAACCAAATATCTTCCATTTTAGAGCGGTTGTAAAGTTTTTATTCATAACAATGGAAAAGATCAATTGGGAAAATTTGATGTCAAATCCGATGAAGGAATTTTTATTGGGTATTCTTCACGTAGCAAAGCATATAGGGTATTTAATAATAGAACCCAAACTGTGGAGGAATCCCCCCATATTGTGTTTTCCGAAAATAATGCTCGCTTGGCGAGAAAGGATTCTTGTTCTGATCTTGCAGGCATTTTAAATAGTTTAAAAGACAAAGTACAAGAGGAAACTCCTAAGGAAATTCAAGATGAAATCTTGGAACAATCAACGGAGGAAACGCCACAATTGGAGAAAGAAACGAAAATGCCTAACGAGTGGAGGACAATCAAAGATCACCCTCTCGAACAGGTAATTTGCGACGTCGGAGAAAAGGTAAGTACCCGAAACTCTCTTAAGAACACCTTAGGACACACTTCTTAAGAAACACGTTCTCATTGCGTCATTTCGTTACAAATTACTAACTTGAGCGTCGGAGACGTCTAATTCTCTTTTGCAGGTATCGCCCTAAAGGCAGGGGGAATTATAAAGAAATGGCATAGAATAATCGATTGTTACAGAAAATAATCGATTATTTTACTGTGCGGACAATCGATTAGCAAGTATCACTAATCGACTATTCATGTTTGATGCGTATTATGCACTTGTGTTTTATGTCTGAAATTGCCGATTTAATAAATAAACAAGTTTTTTTTATTATTCTATATTTTTTTGCTAATGGCAAAAGGGGGAAGATAACGGGTATGCACTCTCAATACTTATCGGCATAAATTGAGGGAGAATTCATATATTGAGGGGGAACAAATTGCATATCTATATACTTGTTGCATATCTTTACTTGTCTTGAATCGTCATTATGAATTGCCTAATATGCATATCTTGCTTAAAGTTTGCCATTATCAAAAAGGGGGAAATTGTTGGAAACACGTTCTCAAGGCATTATACTAAACGTGTGTTCATATTTGTAGGTTTTGATGAATGACAAACTATGCGCAAATTGACATATGACGAGGTCCAAGCACAAGCGCAAAATTGATATATAACGAGATTCAAGCACAAGACAAAGATCGAGATTAAGTTTTATATGAGTCGGTATTTAATTGTGATCTTGATCCGACAACTTAAACTCAAGACTTGGCTTCTCTCGTAAAAATATTTTTAACAAATCATGCATATTTAATTTAGAGCAAAATGATTTTAAATAATTCATATTTACTTTAGTCAAAATGATTTTTAAACATGCCTCTAAAATCTGGACTAAGATAATCGATTATGTTTAAGTCAGCTGCTTGACAATCGATTGTGAATTTATGACAATCGATTGTGTTAAGGCAGTGAGCATCAGATTTTTCAAATCTGCATGACAATCGATTGTGAACCTTATGACAATCGATTGTGATGAGGCAGTGTCCATCAAAGTTTTTCAAAGCTCAAAACAATCGATTGTGAAGCTAATGACAATCGATTGTGAAGAGACAATGTCCATCAGATTTTTCAAAGTCACAAATAATCGATTGTGAACATATGACAATCGATTGTGTTGAGGCAGTGTCTTCCAAACTTTTTTCAAAGCTATTAAATAATCGATTGTGAACTTATGACAATCGATTGTCAAGAGGCAGTGTCTAAATTGATTTTTCAAGACTGATATATAATCGATTGTTAACTTAGTATAATCGATTGTATAACTGACCGTTGCCAAATTATTTTCAAATACCGTCAGGTAATCGATTATTGATTTCTTATAATCGATTGTTTTAATTAAAATCTGGAAAGGATTTTTTGAACGTTGCTGAGTAATCGATTGTAGATTTCTGACAGTCGATTGTTTTAAGTAAAATCTGGAAATGATTTTTTGAACATTGCCAGTAATCGATTGTGAGTCTTAAACAATCGATTGTTATGCGTAAAATCTGGGATTGATTTTTGGAAGATCTGGCAAACAATCGATTATGGTAATTTGACAATCGATTGTCACAGAGTAAAATCAGCAATTCTTAATTGGCAATTAGGCAACGGTACTACAATGTTTTTCAACTATAAATACAGCTTCAATTCAGTCTTCTAAACACAACAACTGATCATACAATTGCTAAAGCTTGCATACTTTATTGCTTATCATTTTATATTCATTCCATAAGCTTTTGATAGCCAAATTCTTGTCGAAAGTTGTTGCGATCTTGAGCGTATTCTTTTTACTCATATCTACTCTTAAAGGAGTGTCTTGTTTGAGTGCTAAGTGTTTTTGTACACTTGAAGGGAAGTGTTAGTCCCTTGTGTTGTAAGAAGGAACTTGTGTTTTCTTGGTTGAAGTCTTGGAGTGTTGTATCTCCGAGCAAAGGTTATTGAGGCTTGTGTCCTCAAGTTGTAACGGTTTGTTGAGCACCCGTAAGCTTAACAAGTTAGTGGAAATCTCGAGAGAGTCTCTCGGGGACTGGACTAGCCACGGGTTGTGGTGAACCAGGATACATCGGTGCGTTTGTTCTAATTTATTTACTTATCGCACTTATTTATTTCCTGCAATTTTTAAATTCCGCAAGTTTATGCTAATTTTTATAATAACGCTATTCACCCCCCCTCTAGCATTAAGCGTATTTTCTAACAGCTTTTTCTATCCAAATATCGGCCAAAAAACCGAGGATCTCCGTGGCATAACCCAAGGAGCTTGTTCTTTCTAAATCCCGGCCAAAATCGAAGCTCTTTCCAAATCCCTGCCAAAAAACTGAGGATCTCCCTAGCATAACCCAAAGAGCTTTTTGTTTTCAAATCCCGACATATCCCGTGGATCTCCCTAGCATAACCCAAGGAGCCTTTTCTTTCCAAATCCCGGCATAACTCGTGGACCTTTCCCGGCCAAAAAATCGAGGATCTCCCTGGCATAACCCAAGGAGCTTTTTCTTTTCAAATCCCGGAATAACCCGTAGATCTCCCTGGCATAACCCAAGGAGCCTTTTCTTTCCAAATCCCGGCATAACCCGTGGACCTCTTCCGGCATAGCTCGATGACTTTCCCGGCATAAGCCGTGGACCTTTTCCGGCATAACCCGATGACCTCCCCGACATAACATGAGGACCCCTCTCTCTTTTCCGGCATAACCGGGTCATTTCTTAAGCATAGCTTGGAATCATTCACAAGGATATACAATCCTAATCTGATCGCTTAAATATTTGTCACAACTAACTCGCGAAATTTTTCTAGCAAAAACTGGAGCAGAAAATTTCGTTTGTTTGTTTGTTTTGGTATCTTAAGCAGGTTGACCTCAAAACACATGATTCAATATGACCAAAAGAATGAGTCTCAATCCGGAATAAAGAAAGAAGAAAAGAACAAAAGCAGTGAACGTAAAGTGCTGAAGTGGAGAAGGACGCGAACTGCTCAAGATATAATTGAAGTTACAAGTTTCGCCTGTCCCTCCTTGATCCAAAGCTGAAGAATGCACCAGCGGTAACAGCTGACGAGCATCAAGTTTCAGATCAGAGTCTGCCTCAAGAACCAGCCAAGACTCAAGATCAAGCTTCAGAAGACTCATAGATAGGAATCTTGTAACCCGTAACTGATAGGCTTAGATAGTCTTTTTCAATTTTGATGTAATAACGGGACATCGAACCAGAGCCTCGGACGGAATCTCGACTCTCAACCTAGGTACTCCATCACTTTGAACTACACCTGATCTGATTCCTTTAAAGCCAAGGATATGTAGGCAAACTTTGAAGCAAGGTTCGGTCAGACAGTTTTTCAAAAAATGCTTCTCATGGAGTTTCAAATGGGCAAAAATCCCTCACAGTGCTTACTTTATCTTTGTCCGAAAACTCTCCGTGTTTCCGAGCAAAGAGTGGCAACTGTAAGCATGTTATTTTTTTCCTACATGAAGATAACTTCTAAAAATAAGTCAAAATAATTTTTATTAATTTTTAGGAATTGTTTTTCTTTTTTAGCCGCATTTCATGCATTTTAATATTTTAAAATCATATAATAAATACTAAAAATACTTGACATTTGCATTATAATTTAATTTTACATTTTAGGAATAATTAGGTTACTTTTAGTTATAATTTTTCTAGTTTGCATTTAAATAGGTAATTTGCATAATTAAAAATTTGGAAGTATAACTTTAGAGTCAATTTGAGTTTTGGTTTTAATTAGCATTTAACAAAATCAGAAAAATAAAATACAAAGTAATTAAATAAAATACAAAAAAAAGAGAGAGGAAAATATAAGAAATTTGAAAAAAAATAAGAAGAACCTACCCCAAAATACTTTTCCCTAAATCATTTCTCACACCTAACACCTTCCCCCAAAATATTTCCTCACATAAAACCTTCCCCCAAAATATTACCTCATATAGTACTATCTCCCCAAATAAAACTCCCCACATAACAGCTCATTCCACACACTCTATAAAATTATTCTCTGCCCAAGAAAAAAGGAAGAAAAAAACTACACAAAAAAGATACACGAAAATACTGAAAAAAAAGGGGACGGAAAAAATTGAAAAAGTGGCAATTGACAAGAAAAGGAACCCAATCCTTCACGCCACAACCCAGCCCTCTTTCACTGAAACTCGTCGGGAAATGCACACACGCATGGAGAGTGACTGAACAGTGAGAGTATTGTGCGAAAAATAGAACATAAGCTCCAAAAACGGTGAGAACTGAGCGGACAAGATTTTGGTTTTATTCTGCTTTCGAATTCAAATCCTTTCAATTTTCATGTCGAATTCTGGTTTCCCTCTAATTTTCGATTCGGATTCCTATCCGAGGTGTTAGTCGAGGCTGAATTCTGTTAGTTCGAGTCTCTATAGTGACTTGTCGCTGTGTTCGTGCAAATTTTCATTTATGGATTCATGTTTACTTGCTGATTTTCGCATAGTGAAAGATGGCCATGGTTTCGTTTTGTTTGTGTAAATTGCTCAAAGGAAACATTTAATTGAAGAGAGCTCACTCTTAGTCTGCTCTACTGATGTCTTTCTGTTTCTTCGATTTTGCACAAATAGTCATTGTTCACGTCCCTTTGTATCTATGCGTTAACAACTGATTTGCTGGTTCCGTTCTGCTAGTTCCTTTAGATTCAATATCATTTCGAAACGAGTAAAAATCAAACCAGAAAACGAGTTGGAGTTCTAATGGCGGAAGTTCATTGGTTGAGCTCCTTTGGGGTTGAATACGGGCTTGTTTGAGTTTGGCGACGCCAAGTCGAGGTCCGCAGTGTGATGTCAATTCGCTGCTGTTGTTCGTTGAATTTTTTGTTGAGTTCAGTCCGATTCGGTTTTAGTCATCGTTGAAGAGTCGAGTTGGTGTCGTTGAGGTTTCCGATTTGACATTGAACATCCGTCGTGTGAGCTCGAGATCTTGTGAATCAAAAAGTGTGGCTGCTTGAGTTAGATTTCTGGGCTCGATTTGAAGTCACTGTCTGAGGTTCAATCCGGGCAAATTCGCGCCTGGTTCAACCGTGGTCGTTCAACGTCGAGATCCGGTGCGTCGAGGTCGTACGACGAGGAAGAAGCTCGGTCTCCTGACCCGCTTGGCCCAAGTAATTCTCGTTTTTCTTTTGAATTGAATGCTACTGTCATTACTCTATCTCGCTGCTGAATTGTTCGATCTCTTGATATTGTGAACGGAAACGTTTCTTTTGTGTAAATTGCTCGATCTCACTGTTGAATTGAATGTTAGTGTCACTAATTAGCTTCTACATCGGATTAAAAAGTGAAAACCATTTCCTTGCTGACCATTTCCGCTCCCTTACGCTAGTGCACTGTTTGGCAAATCTCTTTATATTTTGTGTTTGGCAAATCTCTTGATATTGTGTTTAGTTTAATCCTTGGATCCTTGAACTTCACATTATGTTTGTAATTTGTTATCAATTCTCTGCTGCTTAACTCGATCTGTTGTTTTGAGTTAGTGTATAATACATTCTCCAATTGTTAAAAATCTCGATTTAAGGTTTAATTGATATTTGAAATTCGAATTTTAAGTTAGGTAGCGGGTTCAAGCTAGAAGGTTCGTCCTTTTGTTTGGGCCTGGACTTGAACTTAATGCCCAAATTTTAAATGTAATCAATTAGGATTTTTTCTTTTCTTTAGAAACAAAAACAAAAATAGAAAATATAGTTATCTTTTAAGTTTTCCCTTTTAAAATAAAATGAGAGGCGATGCGCCCAATAAAATGCAAAATTGCGAGGCCCTCAATAAAAGTTTTAAAATATTTAGAAAATCGGGTAGAGTCATTTAGCGAATTTCAAGACCCTCCCAAAGGATTATAATGTGTTAGACTCTATTAGGTGTGACTTTAATAAAATTACATTATTAAATACGGATGAACATTTTATGCGTCCCAAATCTAAATCCTAAAACGTTGAATAGAATGTGTCTAGGATTCGGGGTTCATTTCAAGCGGCGCAATCCGAAATCACGTTTTAAACGACGTTCACTTTCTTAAATAAATATATAATTAATAAAAGTTGTTAAAGATAAAATTGGTGCATAAGCATTTCATGTATTAAAATCAGATTTTAGCCATTCATAGCAATTTAAGCGACCGTGCTAGAATCACGGGATCCGAGGGTTCCTAACACCTTCCCTCGGGGCAACAGAATTTCTGGTTCGCAGACTCGAATTGGGAAGTCGAAGTTTTCCTCAGTTCGGGATTCAAGATAAATTGGTGACTTGGGACACCAAAAGCCAAACTTATCCCAAGTAGCGACTCTGAATAAATAATCACGATCCGAATAATGTCACTTTAAATGGAAAAACTCCTTTATACATTATCCTTCAGTGTAGTGTAAAAAGGAGGTGTGATAGTAATAAATAATATTAGACGTATCCCCCACGATTCAACAAACTTTTCTAGTTTAACTAGGAGCAGAAACAACAAAGATTCATAAAATAAAAACAGCTCTGAAAAATATGATATATAGCATAAGTTTTTTTCCTTCGTTTATTTCCTCCTCAAAGCAAAAAAGGACTTGAAATATATAGATAAGAAAATACCATCTCATCAGATGGCTAGCTTAAAGCTATAAATCTCCAACTTAAATTACATTAAAGGATTAACAATAGTGAGAGGCTAGTGACTGTTACAAAGAAAATTCTTTTAACATTTTGTAACTTTTCAAAGCCATTCAATGCTATAGATAACGGCAGTGGTTTCAAAAGAATTTAAAGGATATGAATGCTAATTAAAGGTTTGTTATAATATTATAATAATAATTATTAATTATGGCTAGTAAAGTATAAAGAATATATTATAATTTCAGTTATAGATATCAAAATATATTCAATTGATTGGTCTAATAAAGATCCATTAAAAGAATAAATCTAGACATTAATTTTGGAATATTTCTTTTTGAGATATCAAAAGTATTTTTCCATTAATCCCCCACATTTCTCAAAAAGAATATTAAAAAAATAATAATATTAAAAAATTTGCTGGATTTTCACAAATGAGCATAATGCGTCGAATCTGGTGTCTTTTGGACTATGAATCAGACCTAGATAAAATAAGATTAAACTTACAGAACAATTTGTGAAGTTTAAAACTTCTATGAACCAAGTATTATTTTGTAAGTTTAGTGTCTTATTTATCACATAATACCCCTACACACTTTGTTGTTTATCGCGGTTTTGTGCTACTAGGCCATGCACGCACCTGGTTTTCATGAGTGCTCTAGAAATTTTTTGCCATAAATTTCATAGGAGCGGCCCCACTCCACATTCATATAGGTCCATCCATCAAGTGTATTCCGCATAGCAATACACCCACCTACAAAAGGCTATGGATTGGTGGATTAAGAGTTAAGAACTCAGCCTTACATTCCTTGCAGTCTTGCACTATATAAACACACACCATATGAAGAGACATAATTTAATAGTCCACATTTGATCAACTAATGACTTGTTATGAACCTACTTCATGGGAGCTCCAATCACATAGGTTGGGTTACCATCATTGTTGATACATTTCAAATTGGCAAAAGTCTCAACCCCTCGATGTTTTACTATAAGTCAAAAGATCGGCCAAATCCTTTTTTGACTAAACATAATATGTATAAAAAATTATCATATCTAAGCAATTGCTATATCACATAACGTCTCTAGAGAATGTATCTACTCTTCCCATTGAAAGATTTAGTTTTTTACAATGGCTATTGCGCCTTGGCAATCACAATTCATCGACATTATTATTGTTGGTTTAACTCACCAAGAGGTTGCTTAATCAACCTTACTTCCAAGCAACTTTAATACTGTCACCCACCAAAAAGGTGATCACACAACAGCTAGCTGGTTTTTTCTCATCTGAATTAGAGATTCAATATCATCACTGTATCTTTCTAATACAATAGAAAATCCACATACAAAATACTAACGTGTAGTATTTCTCAAGTATAAAATCATCTCAAATAGAATAAAACTTGACTTATGTACAAGTGCCTTTTGAAACATCTTTCAACACATAAGAATCTAGTTTTCGTTTTGGTATCTTCCATACTATTATACCAAAGTAATTTTTTTTAAATATAGAAGCAACTTTAACTTCTACAAAAATATCTCAAATTTGTAGGAGACGAGTCACAATTCAACAATTTCTTTACCCAAATGACTAAGATACATGAAGCAACACAACTTTTCATAGCATGAAATACAACATATTTTTGATCTTTCAATACAAATTTTTTCCACAAAAAATCTAAATTTTGTAAGGCTTTATTATAACATTAATAAATAATTTTTATCCTCTTTTTCTTTCTTAGGATCATGCTATATAACTTTGGAATTCACGATCCCCCTCATTTTCGAAAATTTCATGTTAAGGAGATATCTTTTTCGCAACTCATAAAGATTTTTATTTTATAAATAGCAAGCAAATAATATAACTTCACCCAAATATTTTGTCTCAAATATATATATATATATATATATATATATATATATATATATATATATATATATATATATATATATAGAGACACCAAATTTATAATAAATGATCGCCAACCTTTAAATAATATTTAAATATACATACCATTTTAATGATTTGACGAAGGAGGCTAAACATAATAGTTGTATAAATTATCTTTTCGTCACTTAGTCCAAAGTTATCTCAGAATTCTCAAGATTTTTAAAATACATATCGAGGATCATACCTTTACTTTTTCTGAAGAAAAGAATAAATGGATGAAGAATCTTTATATCACAAGGTGGAATCGAAATGGAAACCTTGATAATTCAATAGTGACGTGCAATTGTAGACTCCTCGTCGATAAAAAATCACTTTGGCTTCTCAACGAATAGGTGATGTGCTGAACTTTTAGTTGTAACATATTTATTCATAAACACTCCAAAAACTGCTGCGTTATTTTCCATTACAATAAAGTTGAAATATTCTTAAGATTGTTGAAAAAATACTGAATGATTATGGAGAATAAAATATTTAGCTTGAGGCGTGTTAAGAATACTGTCCTTAAGGATATTTCGTATACATCGTAATGAATAATATTAGACGTATTCCCCAAGATTCAACAAGCTCTTCTAGTATAACTATGAGCAGAAACAACAAAGATTCATAAAATAAAACCCAGCTCTGAAAAATATGATATATAGCATAAGTTTTTACTCTTCGTTTTTTTCCTCCTCAAAGCAAAAAAATGAATTGAAATTTATAGATAAGAAAACACCATCTCATCAGATGGCTAGGTGTCACGATCCAAAATCCCAAACCCGATCATGATGGTGCCTCTCGTGAAGACAAGGCCAGCCAACTAACCCAATTTGTCACTTTAACAATTTTAAAACATAAATGAATAAATAAATACAACTCAACACAATAATAACCAGTGTTTACAGCCCAACATATCCCGATCGGTGTGTCACAAGTCACGAGTATCTAAGGAATCTGAACATTACTATAAAACCAGTAATATACACATTGGAAATTTAGAATCAAAGGAAGAGATACGGTGCCGCGAATGCTGGCGGTGACCTTGCTCAACTACAATAGAAATACCTTCAATCAGCTAATACCCCGCTACCGGATGACCAATACCTGCATCTGCACACGAGGTGCATGGAGTAAAGTGAGTACTCTAACTCAGTGAGTAATAAAAATAAATAATGACTAAAAACATGAAATCTCATAAAGGTACAATATAGCGCTATCTCAAGCAGTAAAATCAATTATACAATAAGACCATAAAGCATCAGGTAATTCTCTTTTAAAACAGTGAAAACAACAACTTCAACAAGTAAGGAGTAATCAAAAGCTTGCCCATCAGGCTCAATATCAAACTCTCAGTATAGTATTAGCCCCACGAGCTCACTCCCAACTCACCAGCACACAACATCAGCCCCTCGGTCTTACTCCCAACTCACCAAACACAAATATCAACCTCTCGGGCCCACTCCAACTCACCTGGGTACCCTGCGCTCACTAGGGGTATGTACGCTCCAACAGCCCAAGCGCAATATCAATAGGCCTGAAAGCCTTCACACATCACACACAAGCCCTGAAAGCCTCCTCACATAACACTCGAAGCCTGGAAGCCTCCTCACATAACACTCACGGGCAGAAAGCCTCCTCACATCACTCAACATATCCTCACAGATGGCCCTTGGCCTCAGTCAGTCCAGAAAATAATCATAGGCCTCTTGGGCATCAGTAAAACAATGGTGCTCAGCTCATCCATATTATAAATTTCATCAAAACTCGAGTTGAGTATTATAGCTGAGTTCACAAAATAATATAATTCCATTGGACAGAGTTCAAATAACATTTTAATTGGTGAGGAAAATGGTGATGTAATTCACAAAATATTCCAAATATTTGCCCCGAAGCCCAAATATGGCAATAAGCCCAAATCATGGTATAAACAGTAAATCTTTATTAAATACACGATAAAATATCAACAGGGATGAACCACGTCACAATCCCCAATAGTAAATGACCCTGCATTCGTCGTATAACGCATGTCTCATCTCAACATAGCAGTATGTTGTGCAATCTAGGGTTTCAAACCCTCAATGCATCATTTAAATCACTACTCACCTCAACACGGCGAAATCTCTAGCCCGCGATGCCTTTTCTCCTCAAATCGGTCTCCATGCGCGTCGAATCTTTTCAAAACCACATCGAATATATCACAATATGATAAGGGAACAATACACAATCAAAAACAATCAAATTCGGGCACAATCCCGAAATTACTAAAACCCGAGCCCCGGGTCCACGTTTTGAAATTCAATTCTTTTTACATCAATACGACCCTTATCTCTCCACGAGTCTATACATACCAAATTCACAAAAATTGAAGTTTATTTGACCCCTCAAACCACCATTTTCTACTTTTTAAAGAAAAATTCTCAAATTAAACAGCAAAACTTACAATAGATTCGAGTTATACAACCAAAATTGAGTTAAGAACACTTACCCCGTTGTTCTCTCCAAAAATCCCTAGAAAAATCGCCTTATCCGAGCTCCAAATCGTCAAAAATGGAAAATGCCTATTTTTCAGAACTTAACATTCTGCCCGGCACTGTTTACGGGACACTGTTCACGGGTACTCCGAGTACTGTTCACGGGTACTTAACATTCTGCACATTTTTCTAAGTCCGGAATTACTCCGAGACACCTCTGAAACACTCCCGAGCCCTCGGGGCTCGAAACCAGATATGCACATTGACTCAAAACATCACACGAACTTGCTCAAGCGATCAAATCGCCAAAATAACATCAAAATCAATTATTTGAGCCTTAAATCCAAGAATTCTTTCAAATTTCACATACGATGACGAAACACGTTAAAACTAGTCCGAATGACCTCAAATTTTGCAGACAAGTCCAAAATGATATAACGAAGCTACAACAACTCTCGGAATTTCATTCCGACCCTCGGATCAAAATCTCACCTATCAACCGGAATTCGCCAAAATACTAACTTTGCCAATTCAAGCTAAATTGTACACCGGTCATCACATAAATATTCCGGACACATTCCTAAGTTCCAAATCACCTAACAAAGCTATCCGAACCATAAAATTTACATTTCGAGCCCTCTAACACATAAGTCAATATCCGATTGACTTTTCCTACTTAAGTTTCTTTAAAAGAGACTAAGTGTCTCAAACCTTACCAAAATCATTCCGGAATGACTTCAAATTTTGTACACAACTCACATTCGACATTATGGACTTGCCCCAACTTTCAGAATCGTATTCCGACCCCGGTATCAAAATTTCCACTTCCGGTCGAATTTTCTCAAAAATCTTCAAATTTCTATATTTAGCCAAATGAATTCAAAATGGCTTACGAACCTACGAAGTCACTTCCGATCGCGTTCCCAAATCTAGAATCACCATACGGAGCTACTCTTAGTTTCAGAATCCCAAACGGACATTAATAATACTGAAATACATTTTAAGTCAAACTGATGCAATTTCTTCTAAAATGCTATCTTCCACAATAGTTGCCAAAACGCTCCAGAGTTATCCAACACCCGATCCGGGCATACGCCCAAGTCCGAAATTATCATACGAACATGGTGGAACATTAGGATACCGATTCCTTGGTCATTTACTCAAAATTCCAATCCTAGTTCATTTCTTCAACTTTAAGTTTTCAAAATGAGAATTTCCATTTAGATTTGACTCCAAACTTCCTGAATTTTAATTCTGACCATACACACAAGTCAATATACCTGAGATGAAGCTGTTCATGGCCTCAAGCTGCTGAATGACGCGCCGGCGCTCAAAACGACCGATAGGATCGCTACACTAACTTAAAGCAATAAATCTCCAACTTATACTACATTAAAGGATTAACAATAATGAGAGGCTAATTAAACTGTTACAAAGAAAATTCAATAACATTTTGTAACTTTTCAGAGCCATTCAAGGCTATAGATAACGCAGTGGTTTCAAAAGAATTTAAAGGATATAAATGCTAATTAAAGGTTTGTTATAATATTATAATTGTTATAAAATAATAAAAGAAGAGTATTGCAGAGAAAGAGAGAGAATTCTTATTGAATGTTGGGGTAATTTACTATGGGGTAAGACCCCTCTATTTATAAGAGGAAAAATGACTTAGCCTCAAAGTAAAACTCTCTACAAGATAGACATTCACTCTAATTAGAATTCTATTATTAACACTCCCCCTTGAATGTCTACTCAATAAATAATGTGCCTCGTTAAAACCTTAACTAAAATAAAACCCAGTGGGAAAAAATTCTAGAAAAGGAAAAAGAGTACACATATTTAGAAATGCGCCTATTGGTTGCCTCGTTAAAAACCTTACAAGGAAAACCCAGTGGGACAGAACCTTGAAAGGGAAAAAGAGTGCAACGCGCATTAACTCCCCCTAATGAGAGCATCAATTCATATATTTGAGCCTTTGCATTCCAATCTTGTGCACCATCTTCAAAACGATCTTTGGTAGAGATTTGATAAATAAATCAGCCATATTAACTTGAACGAATATTTTGCACCTTGAAATCATCACTCGTGATAGATATATAACGTCTTCACAAATGTCGTGGAATGGCTCTTCAATATTTCCATAGAGGTATCCTCGCTATCACATTATCATGCTTATAGTAATAGCAAGATATAGTTGTGCATAAATTGCATTAAGGAAATGGTACCTCAAGATCAAGAATTGTATATGCTTCAAGAAACTTAAATACTTCATGGATTGTCATATAAGTTAAGTCATATAAGCCATATTATAGAATGTAGCTGAATATCAAGTTTTCATGTCATGCTAAACAAATAAGATATGAAAAACTGATTGCACATACCATTGACTTTATGCTTTTAAGTATTTGAACTACATGTCCAAAACTACATGTCTTTAATATGGAATCAATTCTACTTGAATTGTATCTCTTTAATTTGGCCAATATTTTGTTTTTATTCGACAAACTTAAGATCCTCATCGATATTTAGCGCTATCATAGATGTCGTCGACGAACATTTTATATCGGTTTCAGTAAATTTTCATAAAGACATAACATGGAGATCTCTTCATTCATATATTCAGGTACCTGAATCTCTCATGAGATTTTATGAAGTGTTATGTCATGTGATCTTCCAGATCACTTGCCTCCTTATTATGATCACGTTGATCATTTGCTCATCTTCTTTATTAAGAAGTTCTTTTGAAACCGATTTGTCTATACGCTTTAAGCGTATCAAAGACTTTGTCCGTCTAGGACTTAATATGAGCATTTGCAGTGAGAATATAGTTACTTTCTTTGGGTTAGCAAGTGCGTATGGCATTCTTTGCAATATGTTGCAATTGAATTATCTTTTTATGAAGTTCAAGTTCATATTATGATATTCGAGGATCTATATATACAAATGATAATTCGTTCCATGTAACTTTTTCTCAAGTGTTTATCATGTCTCCCCCTCATGTTAGAAAAACTAACTTGTTTCCTCAACTCTGGGAAATCATCTTTGTGCATTATCATGTTAATATACACTGCACATCAATAATAATAAGATAAAATTATTTGGTTCCTGACCCTGAACCACTTGTGAGGGGAGAATATAATATATTCTCGTGTATAACGTATATCAAATTGATATAGATAACTTTGTTCTCATAAGCAATAATTTAGCTATTAAGTGGAGGCATTCAATAAATTATTTTGCTAAACCAACTATGATGTAAATCACCTTATCAAGATGAACTATCTTGAATAGAAAATCTGGAAATTATGCTCGGAATTAGATTACTGAGCAAGTTACCTCGCAAGCATCGGTCAGGTTGCAGGTTAATAATAATCGCACATGTAACCATATCATAGATGCATCATATGTGGTATACATGGCAGATGAATGAGCCCATATTCACTTTTGATATTTCCATAATTCATGGGATTTAATCCCAACTTTAGTTGGTCTCTTAATTAATGAGAACAAGCAATATAAGAGGATTCGTAAATGCGTCTGCATTTGATTTGCTATTCTTTGCAAATGCATAATATTTTGCACCTCTTTTTCACAAATAGAGGTATGTGGATCAAGATGAGATAATGATGGATTTTTTCACAAAATTTCCCGTTTGGTTTCACCAACTTCTCCCCCTAATTTTGGGAAAAGTGTCTCATCGAATCGACAGTCTGCAATCGTGCAGTGAACAAATCCCCTGTCAATGTTTCGAGGTAGCGAATAATGGAGGGTGATTCAAACCCAACATATATTCCTAACCTTCTTTGCGGACCCATTTTGGTGCGGTATGGCGGTGCTACAGGCACATATACTGCGCATCCAAAAATTCTTAAATGGGATATATTAGGTTCATGACCCAAAACTAATTGCAACGGGGAATATTTGTGATAATTCGTTGGTCTGAGACGAACTAGCATTGTTGTATGCAAAATGGCGTGACCCCAAACCGTAGTGGGCAACCTCGTTTTTCATGAGTAATGGTCTTGCAATCAACTGCGGACGTTTAATTAAAGATTCTGCAAGACCATTTTGAGTGTGAACATGAGCTACAGGATGTTCCACTTTTATCCCAATTGATAAGCAATAATCATTAAATGCTTGGGATGAAAACTCAGCAGCATTATCTAGTCTAATAGACTTAATTGGATTATCAAGATATTGTGCTCGTAATCGAATTATTTGTGCCATTAATTTTGCAAACGCAAGGTTGCGTGATGACAATAGGCACACATGAGACCATCTAGAGGATGCGTCTATTAAGACCATAAAATATCTAAAGGACCCACTAGGTGGGTAAATAGGTCCACAAATATCCCCTTGTATACGTTCCAAAAACGTAGGTGACTCAGTTCCAACCTTTGTTGGTGATGGTCTAATAATTAACTTGCCTTGATAACAATAAGTGCAAGAAAATTCATTATTTAAAAGAATCTTTAAATTCTTTAATGGATGCCCATATGAGTTTTCTATAATCCGTCTCATCATAATTGATCCAGGATGTCCCAATCGATCATGCCAAAGTACAAAAAGTATTGGAATCAGTAACCTTTTGGTTTATTGTGGAACGTGCCTCAATTGCACTAATTTTTGTCCAATACAGGTCACAAGATAAAGATGGGAACTTCTCAATAACCCTCTTTTGGCCAGAGACATTCTTTGTAATGATGAGGTATGCAAGATTATTCTCATCTATTGTCTCAATATGATATCCATTTTGACGGATATCTTTAAAACTCAACAAGTTTCTCTTGGACTTGGAGGAGAACATTGCATTCTCTATGATAAATATTGTTCCTTTAGGCAGAGTTATAGTTGCTCTTCCGGAGCCTTCAATCAATTTACTACTACCAGAAATTGTAGTAACATCTGCCTTACACATACTTAAATGAGAGAAATATTTCTTCTCTTTGAATATCGTATGTGTGGTACATGAATCAATTAAACAAATATTTTTACAGTTGGACGTTGATCCAAGTTTGCTTTGTGAGATATCCATATTTGCTTCCCATGGTTTGACATACAAAAGAAGTATGAGAATAAACAAATTTAATCCGTTGCTTCATAATTAGACAATATTTTCAAAATCTGCTGAGGTTAATCGATTAACTAAGTTGATAATCGATTAACTTAGGAAACGGTCATTAGGTTAGTCGATTAACTAAATCTGATAGTCGACTAACATGCCTTGCGGAAAAAGTCCAGTTTAATAAGAAATATAAGATAATCGATTATCTGATATGTTAATCGATTAACTTAGGAAACGGTCATTAGGTTAGTCGACTAACATGCCTTGCGGAAAAGGTCCAGTTTAATAGAATATATTGGTTAATCGATTATCTGTTATGTTAATCGATTAACTTACTGAAAAATCATTACAAATAAAGCATAAGATGAATGTGTAATCTAAAGTTATATATTTTAAAACCATAATACAGATTATTTGTCAAGTTGATAAAACTCTTAAGGTACATATCAATATTTGATCATTGATTGAATTGTAAAATATAAAAAATTTGAACCATATCACAATAATTGATAACTTATGTAAACTATGATAATTGTTTATTCATTAACTACTACGAATAAGTAAAAATAAAAATATCAAACAGCTCAATCTTCTTTAGCCATGGATCCATATAACCAACCGCTTTCGCGTATACTTTGAAAACTGAATAAGTTTCTTTGAGACTTACTACAACACAATACCTTATTGGTAATCAATTGTGTTTCTCCAAAATAGTATAATTGGCTCCTGCAGAGTTCTCAATTAATTTGGTACTACCACATATTCATCAATATCCATATGGTGAATATCTCTTTCAAAGAGAAAGTCATACCATTATGGTCATGGTCAAAATTATATGCAAGATATGTTTCTTGCATTATTGTTGTCCTTTAATTATCACATTGCCAAAATATTTTGGCGTACAATAGGTACGTGATCAATGACCATTCATGCCATAATAATGGCATTATTTCCTTATATCATCTCAAACCTTCTTCTAGAGGCGAGTGTGGTATATTCACTACCACTAGCACGTTCATATTCTTCCAAGAATGAATATGTATTCATAAATCAGATGTTGTCACATTCACACCACGAATGGACCATAATAATCTGTATGTGCTATATAAAATTTTATGTCAAATCGATGACAGATATTACTTTCACAGAGTGAAGGATTATATTGAGAATCCTTATTATTCTCATTATCGCAATGATGACGATTATAATTTCGTCTATTGCCACGTCCACATCCATTGATACCTTCACGGTAATAATTTTGTCTTCTTTCAGACTTATCACATACTGCGATCACATTCTCTTAAGGGAATGAGAATGGAGCAAATTCAATTGGACGAGTTTTCAATTCTTTGCCCACAATCATACATGAATTTAATTATGGCAAGGCGTAAAACTTTTACCACTTTACGTGGTTATAATTTCCTACAAACTCCATTAGAGTTATAATTAAACTTTGTTGTCTTTGTTTGTATATGACATCAAATCGTAGAATTTAAAGAATTTGAAAGAGAAAAATAATTACTTACCTTACATCTAGAATTTAATTATGAAGGAAGTTCATGGAACAACTTACAATAATTATGCTCAATCCCAAAGCTTCTTATTGAAGAGGCGCTGAACGCGTTCCTGCGATGAATGATCTAAACTGTTATCCATTGGAATGGCCATCATACATCAAGCATATATAAGTAGGCCCCTTAAAGTAGTTTTAAAAGCAACACATTCAATAAGTTGAATTATCGAGCGAGGTATTTCTGCTATAATTTATGGGCGCAAATATATGGATCAAACTGTAATGTGGACAAAGATCTGTTGCTTTAGTAGAGAAGGGAAGAAACTGTGAGGAAATTGCCATAAGGTTCTGCTTTTAAAGACAACAAATTAAGGGATGCAACTGTTGGGAATATGATCGTTAATCTGTGTAAGAGAAGGTATCTGTGCTGCCAAATATCTCTCGAGTTTTGTTAGAGAAGGTGATAGATTTTAATCGAAAATAAAATCGATACTTATCTCTTGAAGCGTGACCGCGATCGCAAGAAGCCTCCAAGCAAGAACGAATCCGTTCACGAGATCATTCTCCAGTTCCACAGTCTTCTGCTGTGTGACCCGAATAATGCCTGGAATTAGCGAAATTCGTGTGGGAGAATTTCTCCTTAATCTTCTCAAAGAGCTTCTTGAGACGGTAGAGTCTCGTGCTGATAACGTGTTATAAAATAATAAAAGAAGAAGAAAAGTATTGCAGAGAAAGAGAGAGAATTCTTATTGAATGTTGGGGTAATTTACAATGGGGTAATACCCCTCTATTTATAAGAGGAAAAATGACTTAGCCTCAAAGTAAAACTCTCTACAAGATAGACATTCACTCTAATTAGAATTCTATTCTTAACAATAATAATAATTATTAATTATAGCTAGTAAAGTATAAAGAATATACTATAATTTTCAGTTATAGATATCAAAATATATTCAATTGATTGGTCTAATAAAGATCCATTAAAAGAATGAATCTAGACATCAATTTTGGAATATTTCTTTTTGAGATATCAAAAGTATTTTTCCATCATAAATATTTTCTTAGTTATTTTTTTAATTATTGAGTGTAATTTTCAAATATTATCCATAAAATCATTGAAGAAAATACTTAGTTATTTATTCTAATAATGAGTGTAATTTTAAAATATTGTACCAAATATAATGAAAAAAATATTATTTGAATATGAAGGAAATTCAAATATTATATGAAAAGTGTATTATCTGTTATTATTTATATACTACTAAATCCTAAAAAACTATAAAATCAAAATATGTGTGCTTCACTTCAAAGTTACACCATTATCCTGGGCAACAAAATATTTTCATCATCCAAGACAAATTTAATATGTAGTCGGATTGTTTTACTTTATTAGAGAATCTTGAAAATGTTTTCCGTTTTCTACAGTTTTCTTACTAAATCCTAAACGTTAGGACTTGATACATATTTCAAATAAAGAATAACTTAACAAATAAAATTTTAATAATTGTTAAAGTCCTAAATAATAGGAAAGTAATTTAAATTACTATTCTATCCAATATATAATCTATTTTTTGAAGGGTAAGATGAACAACATTTCGCTAAAGGCTTTTGTGCTTTTAATATAGTACTAGTTACTATGTACGTGCGTCGCCCATAAATTTTTAGTCAAAACTTTTATGTGAAAAAATAACTAACTAAATTTAGTAACAAATTATTTACACGATAAGATGTTCATTGTAAAGTAATTAACATGATAAAAATACAAGAATCATTTAAATACTAAAAATATACTTGAATTCAAAATGATATCGTCTTAACCTATAAAGATGATCAGTTTAATTCAGTTGGAAAGTATCTAATTTATAATGTATAAATATTTTGTGTGTTAATATCATATCTAGTATTTCTTTATAGATGACGTCTTTTATGTATATTTTCTATTACTTTGGCTTCTCCTTTAAATGTAAAATATATAGTTGTCCATCTTTGAATCACCTCAAATGTCACGATCCGAATTTTTCCACCATTAGGAGTCGTGACAAGTTTGTATCAGAGCACTAGGTTATTTGGGTCTTTCAACTCACGGACAAGCTCGATAGAGTCTAAGGGATCGGTATGGAGACATCTGTATTTATCACTCAGAGGTTACAGAGTTAGGAAAAATTTCACTTTTTTCGTTCTTGTCGTGCGATTTTGGTTCTCAAATATTGATTGTCGTTCTACTATGTTCTTTTGCGCACGGCGAGAACACGTGCGTCTTCTTCTTCTGCGCAGCATCCCGAGCCCCCAGCAGCAGCTCCCGCGAGGGGCAGGGGCCGAGGCCGTGGCAGGGGCAGAGCTCAGCCCCAGGCAACAGTTCCAGAGGTGGAGCCTCATATTGACTTTGATGAGGAGGTTCCAGCCCCACCAGCTCCAGTGGGCCCAGCTCAGGTCCCCGGAGGGGTTATGTTTTCCCCGGATCTCCAGGATGCTCTCGTCCGTATAGCAGGCTTTATGGACAGTGTCGCTAGAGCGGGTTTGCTGCCAATAGCACAAGCCACTTCTCAGGATGGATGAGGGGTTCAGACTCCTTCTACACGTACTCCGGAGCAGGTAGTTCCCCGGACTTAGGTTCCAGTGGTTCAACTCGCAGTGGCAGCTCAGACATGTGTTACAGCTCGGCCGGTGATGGGACGGCCATGTCTTCGGATGCTTAGTGGAGACTTGATCGGGTCTCCAAGATTTTCACCACCACTTTCAGCGGTACTTCATCGAAGGATCCCTAGGATTTTTTATTCAGTTGTCATGAGATCCTCAGGACTATGGGTATAGTGGAGACCAATGGAGTTGGTTTTTTCACCTTCTGGCTTGCTGGATCTGCCAAGACTTGGTGGAAAGATTATTGCCTATCTACACCAACAGGGTCTCCATCTTTGATATGAGATCAATTTGCGGAGTTATTTTTTGGAGAAGTTTCTCCCCGTCACTCAGCGGGAGGCACTTCGTAGACAGTTTGAGCGCCTCCAGCAGGGCTCCATGACAGTTATACAGTATGAGACTAGATTTATTGATTTCGCACGCCATGCATTTTTTATAGTCCATACAGACCGAGAGAGGGACCTGAGGTTCATTGATGGATTGATTCGACTGATTTGCCTTCTGATGGCTATGGGAGTTGGAAGTGATATTTCCTTTCAAGAGGCAGCCAATGTAGCCCGCCGGGTAGAATGGCACTGATTCGAGGAGGTAGTCAGAGTTCAGACAAGAGGCCTCGACATTCAGGGAGATTTAGTGGTACCTCCTATGAAGCTAGGGATGCATATGACAGAGGCCACTCTAAGAGGCCCTTCCAATCGGCACTTCAGGTTTCGCATGGCACTCCAGGCGGTGGTGGTCCTCAGTAGTCGGATCAATAGACTTTCAGCGCACCACCAGCCCCCATCAGTGCACCGCCACTTCAAAACTTCAGGGGAGGACATACTGGTCGACAAGGCCAGCAGTTTTAGCAGCCGAGGGCATGTTATGGTTGTGGTGACCCAGGTCATATTGTCAGGTTTTGCCCTCGAGCCTCGAGTAGTTCAGAGCAGCAGGGTCCTCGCCTTATGATTCAGGCAGCAAGTGATCCACAGACAGCCCAACCAGTTAGAGGCGGGGATAGGGATCATAGAGGTGGAGGGAAAGACCGTAGAGGTGGAGCTCGGACAACCAGAGGCAGGTGGCAGCCCACAACAGATCGTCCCAAAGACACAGTTCAGGGAGGTGGGGCCCAGCCCCGTTGTTATGCATTGCTAGCCAGGCCGGAGGCCGCGTCCTCAGATGCGGTGATTAGACATACTATACTGGTCTGTGATAGAGGTGCTTCAGTATTATTCTATCCGGGATCTATGTATTCTTATGTGTCTTCCTATTTTGCACCATATTTGATCATGCCTAGTGACGTTTTGGGTATTCTTGTATATGTGTCCACACCGGTTGGTAATTCTATAGTGGTCGACCGATTGCATCGTTCTTGTGTGGTGGTATTTGAGGGGCTTGAGACCCGTGTCGACTTATTGCTTTTAGACATGGTGGACTTTGATGTATATTGGGGATGGACTGGTTGTCCCCGTATCATGCTATTTTGGATTGTCACACCAAGACCGTGGCTTTAGCCTTGCCAGATTTGCCCCGACTTGAGTGGAAGGGGGCCCCAGGTCATCCACCAGTAGTGTTATTTCGTATGTCAAGGCTCGACGTATGGTCGAGAAGGGGTGTCTAGCATTTTCGGTGTATGTTCGCGACTCCAGCGCAGAGGTTCCATCTATCAACTCTGTTCTTATTGTTCGGGAGTTCCCCGAGGTTTTCTTTTCAAACCTGCCGAGTATGCCGCCCGATTGGAATATTGATTTTTGTATGGATCTGGCTCCTGACACTCAGCCTATTTCCATTCCACCATATCGCATGGCCCCGCCAGAGTTGAAAGAGTTGAAGGAGCAGCTTCAGGACTTGCTTGATAAGGGTTTCATTAGACCCAGTGTATCACCCTGGGTGCACCAGTGTTGTTTGTGAAGACAAAGGATGGGTCGATGAGGATGTGCATTGATTACCGGCAGTTGAAAAAGGTGACGATAAAGAACAAGTGTCCACTGCCGAGGATTGATGATTTGTTCGACCAACTTCAGGGTGATAGGGTTTTCTCGAATATAGATTTGAGGTCTGGTTATCATCAGCTGAGGATTAGGGCGTCTGATGTCCTTAAGACAGCATTTCGTACTCGGTATGGGCATTATGAGTTTTTGGTCATATCATTTGGGTTGACCAATGCCCCGGAAGAATTTGGAAATGATGAACCAAGTGTTCAGGCCCTATTTGGATTTGTTGGTGATTTTATTCATTGACGACATCTTGATATACTCCCGTAGTCAGGAGGAGCATGAGCAGCACCTCAGAGTGGTTCTTCAAACTCTAAAGGATAGTCATTTGCACGCCAAGTTCTCGAAGTGCGAGTTTTGGTTGAGTTCAGTCGCATTCCTGGGTTATGTCGTATCAGCTGATGATATTCAGGTGGAGCCGAGGAAGATAGTGGCAGTCAAGAATTGACCTCGACCAGCTTCAACTACAGAGATCCGGAGCTTCTTGGGGTTAGCTGGTTACTACAGACGTTTCATGGAGGGGTTTTCATCCATCACAGCCCCGATGACTAGATTGACACAGAAGAGTGCCCAGTTCAGGTGGTCAGATGAATGTGAGGCTATCTTCTAGAAGCTCCTGACAGCCCTGACTACGACACCGATATTGGTTTTGCCCACGGGATCTAGGTCTTATACTGTGTATTGTGACGCCTCCTGTATCGGGCTTGGTGCAGTGTTGATGCATAATAGCAAGGTCATAGCATATGCTTCGAGGCAGTAGAAGATCCACAAGAAGAATTATCCAATTCATGAATTAGAGTTCGCAGCCATTGTTCATGCTTTGAAGATCTGGAGACATTATTTGTATGGTGTGACGTGTGAGGTGTACACGCATCACAAGAGCCTTCAGTACTTTTTCAAGCAGAAAGAGTTGAATTCGAGACATCAGAGGTGGTTGGAGTTGTTGAAATACTATGATGTTTCTATCTTATACCACCCAAGGAAGGCCAATGTGGTGGCCAATGCATTGAGTAGAAAGTCCGCCAGCATGGGTAGTCTTGCCAATATTCCAGTCAGCCAGAGACCGTTTTCCTTGGATGTTTTGGCCTTGGCTGATAGATTTGTGAGATTGGATATTTTTGAGCCATGTAGGGTGTTGGCTTGCATGGTTGCTAGTTCGTCATAGATGGAGTGTATCTGAGAGCAGCAGTTTGATGATCCCCATTTGTGTGTCGTGAGAGACATGGTGCAACGGGGAGGTGCCGAGGAGATGACTTTGGGAGATGATGGCATATTAAGATTGCAGGGGCGAGTTTGGGTGCCCAATGTTGATGGTATCCGGGAGTCGATCCTAGCGGAGGCCCAAAGTTCTCGGTATTCTATTCAGTCGGGCACCACGAAGATGGATCAAAATTTGAGACAGCATTATTGGTGCGCAGAATGAAGAAAGACATTGTTGCATATGTGGCTCGTTGTATGAATTGTCAGCAGGTTAAGTACGAGCATCACAGGCCCGTTGGGTTATTTCAGAGGATTGAGCCTCCCGGGAAATGGGATACGATCACCATGCATTTTGTTGCTGGCCTTCCGATTACTCGGAAGAAGGTTGATGCTATATGGGTTATTGTTTATAGGTTGACCAAGTCGGCACATTTTTTCCAGTTGCCACCACCTATTCATCCGAGAGATATGTTGAGATTTATATCGTAGAGATCGTTCGCCTTCATTGGGTGCCCATATCTATTATTTCAGACCGCGGTCCGCAGTTTACCTCGCATTTCTGGAGAAAAGTACAACATGAGTTGGGCACCCAGGTCCAGTTGAGTACAACATTTCACCCCCAGACGGACGGTCATTCCGAGAGGATTATTTAGATTCTTGAGGATATGCTCCGATCCTGCGTTATTCATTTTGGAGGCTCATGGGACCAGTTCTTGCCTTTAGCAGAGTTTGCCTACAACAACAACTACTAGTCCAGTATTCAAATGGCTCCGTATGAGGCATTGTATGGTAGGTGGTATCGGTCCCCAGTCGGATGGTTTGAGCCAGGAGAGGCTCGGTTATTGGGTACAGATTTGGTACAGGAGCCCTTGGGTAAGGTCAAGATCATTCAGGACAGACTTCGGTCAGGGATTTTGCTTTCATGGTTGGTGAGCGAGTATTTCTCCGTGTATCGCCTATGAAGGGCGTGACCAGATTCGGGAAGAAGGGCAAGCTTAGCCCTAGGTTCATTGGCCCATTTGAGATTCTTGGTCGTATGGGGAAGGTGGCTTATAGACTTGCCTTGCCGCCTAGCTTGTCGGCCATGCATCCGGTTTTTCATGTATCCATGCTTCGAAAGAATTACGGCGATCCCGCCCACGTGTTAAATTTCAGTACTGTCCAGTTGGACAAGGATCTGTCATACGAGAAGGAGCCGTTGGCCATTTTAAACCGGCAGGTTTGAAAGTTGAGGTCGAGGAGTTTCCTTCAGTGCATGTTCAGTGGAGAGGTCAGCCTCCTGAGGCATCGACCGGGGAGTCCGAGTCTGATATGTGAAGCCGTTACCCCATCTATTCCTCGACTCAGGTACTTCTTTCTTTTGTCCGTTCGAGGATGAACGGTTGTTTTAGAGGTGGAGGATGTGACGGCCCAATGGGTCATCACCATCATTCTCCCTTTTCTTAAGCTTCTGAGGCCTTGAAAACCTCTTATTTGGTTGCCTCGAATTGCGTGCATAGTCCAGGCGCAAAACCGGAAATTCTTTATGTAAAAATATATGAAATATGTGTTATAAACAATGAGTTTTGATAATAATATTGCTATAGTTGACTTTGGTCAACATTTTGGGTAAACGGACCCGTACCCGTGATGTGACGCACTCGGAGGGTCTGTATAAAAATATGGGATCGGGGCATATTCTCTGAATCCAAATCAGAGGTCCCCGGCCCGAGTACAGAATTTTTGAAAGAAATTGTTTATCTGAAATTTATATGAGAAATTGAAATGAAATGAGTTTGAAAGTGATGGTACCAGGTTCGTATTTTGTTTTTGATGCCCGGTACGAGTCTTAAATGAGCATTAAGCTCCATCTGTGAAGTTTGGTTGAAAACAGACGCCATTTGATGTGTTTCGGTCTAAAAATGGAAAATTTGGAAGTTATGAACTTTGAAATGAAAAATCATGAGTTTGGAGGCTTGATTCTATGTAAATTATGTTATTTTGGCGATTTGATCGCACGAGTAAGTCTGTAAGATGTCTTTGAGGTTGTATGTATGTTTGGGTTGGAGCCCCGAGGGCTCGGGTGAGTTTTGGTTAGGCATCAGATTGCATTTCTCATGTTTTTGAAATTTCTAGTATAAGGCTTATGCAATTTTCGCAAATGCATAGCCAGGGATCGCAAATGCGAGATAAGCCGAGGAAGGCCAAAGTTCGAAAAAACGAACATTTCTTCGCAAATGCGAGGATGGGGAGTTTGGCCTGAGATCGCAAATGCGATCAAATGTCCGCAAATGTGAACCTCCCCCAGATGGACTAACTTCACAAATGCGATAAAGTATCTCGCTAATGCGAATCCCACCCATGTCCTGCCTTGTTCGCAATTGCGAACAAATCCTCGCAATTGCGACATCCTCCATTCCTTCTCCACTTTTCACAATTGCGAATAAATCTTCGCAATTGCGAAATCTGCGACTATGTATTCTATACTTACACGATTTTAAACCTCATTCTTCATATTTTCAAAACCCAAACCTCCATTGGCGATTTTCTCTAAACTCCTTCTTTCCCAAGTCAATTGTAAGTCAACTTTTACTTAATTTCTTCAATATTTAACATCTTTTATCATGATTTCATCTTAAAATCAAAGCTTTCAATGGGTAAAAATGGGGATTTGCGGTAGAACCTAGGTTTCCTTAAAATTTGGGGATTTGGACCTCATTTTGAGGTCCAATTTCAAAACAAATCATAGATATGAACTCGTGGGGGAATGAGTAACCCGGTTTTGGTTTGAACCTCGGATTTTGACCACGTGGGCCCCGGTACATTTTGGGAATTTTTGGGTAAATCTTTGGGAAATTCATTCTTATGCATTCAAATTGTTTTAACTAGCATTTGTTGATACATTTGGGTAACTTGTGATTAGATTCGACCGGTTTTGAGGCGAATTCGAGGGGTAATGCTATCCTAGAGGCGTGAGTTGTGTTTAGAGCTTTCGAGGTTAGTGCTTGATCTAACTTTGGCTTGAGGTAATAGGATTAGGATAATATCTGCTATGTGCTATGTAGAGTCGGTGTATAGGTATGGTGACGGTTACCTATGCGCCCGAGTCTAGCATGACAGTGAGTCATAATTGCTTTTAAAATTCGAAAGAAGTGAATAATTGAGTTAACTACTTGTTAATTGAACTATGAAGTGATAGTTGAGAAGCAAATGAGCTAACGAATGAAATTTTGGTATTTTTCCCTTGCTGGGATTTGTAGTTGAATCATTTTCCCTCGCGGGACTTATTGTTGAGTTGTTCTCCCTTGCGGGACTTATTATTGAGTTGTTCTCCCTTGCGGGGACTTATTGTTGAGGTTTTCTCCCTTGCCAGGATGATTAATCTTGTTGTATATTCCTTTCCCGATTGGTTGTGACCTGGATTGGATGAGGAAAAGAGATTAAGAATGAAGGGTCTTTCCGTGCCATGTTTTGATAATTATGCACGAAGGGTCTTTCCGTGCCATGTTTTGATAATTATGCATGAAGGGTCTTTCCATGCCATATTTCTTGATTATTTGTGCACGAAGGGTCATTCCGTGCCTTGATGCGAGAGTTATGTGAGGAAAGCACGAAGGGTGATGCCGTGCACTATATTTGACAGTTTTGGTGAGGAAAGCACGAAGGGTAATGCGGTGCACTATATATGACAGCTTTGGTGAGAAATGAAAGTAAAAGCACGAAGGTTGGTGCCGTGCAGTTGTTGATTCACTGGCTTTCTTTTATTGATGTTAACTATTCAGTTTCCATTTCTTGTTCGTTGGATTTATAATTGAACTGTTACACTCCCCCCCTCCGCATGTCCCTTTCCCATTAGCTGTTTAAATGTTGTTGTCTTTTCGTTATTGCACATATATCTGTACAGGTTGATTGTGGTAGGTCCGGCCTAGCCTCGTCACTACCTCGTCGGGGTTAGGCCAGGCACTTACCAGCATATGAGGTCGGTTGTGCTGATGCTACACTTCTGTGCCCTTTTGTACACAGGTCACGAGACAGCTTACAGACTGCAGCATGTGCCTTCAGTCCAGAGACTCCTAGGTAGTTCTCTGGCATTCGTGGCCCCGAGTCTCATCCATTCCGGTTCATTTTGTTTTCATTATATTAAGACAGACTTTTTATGTATTTTTCTTTCAGACCCGTATTTGTAGTATCTCATAGTAATCCGTGAGTATTGTGACACTAGATCTTAGGTAGAGGATGTTGTCTATCCTTCCACATTTTATTTTTTTAATATTATATTAAGACTTCCACTTGAATTTGTTGTTTTTATTATTATCTCGTTGGAAATTAATTGAAAAAGGTATATTTAAGTGGTCTTACCTAGCTCCGACAGTATGCGACATCACCATTCCCAATGGTGGGGAAATCCGAGTTGTGACATCCAAAAGTATTACTTTTTCTCTATTGTACTTTGACATATTTGTGAGGGTTATCTCAATTATTTATAAAATTATGTCGAATTTACCTTATGAAGTATATAACCCGAGTAAAATTATTACTGCTTTAGCATATTCAAAGTAATAAAATATTAATTATAGATATGTTCTGATAAATCAAGTTCATGATTAATGATTTTAGAAAATATATATTTTAACCCAATAATAATAGCAGATAAATATATATTTTTGTATATATGTGCACATATGTTCTAGAAGAGTGTGTATGTGTGCGCAGGCGCGCACGCGTGTGTCTATATATATATATTGTAACGACCTGACCCGTCGTCCCGAGAAGTATCGCCCCGTTTTTCCCGTTTTATGCTTCTATATGTTTCATTATATATATTTGGAGAATTTGAAGTAATTCGGATGTAGTCCGGTTAGAAATGTGACAATCTCTTTATAAGAAGGTTAGTTTGGAAAAGTCAACCGAATGTTGACTTATGAGTTAGATGACTCAGAATGGATTTCCGATGATTCGACTAGTTTCAGGTGATGATTTGTGACTTAGGAGTGCAATCAGAATTAAATTTGGAGGTCCGATGTAGAATTAGGCTCGAATTGGCTATGTTTGAATTTTGGCTAATTCCGGTTGATAGGTGAGAATTTGATCAGGGGGTCAGAATGGAATTCCGAAAGTTGTAGTTAAAACGTTAGGTGAATTTTTGATATGTGTGCAAAGTTTCGGGTCATTCGGAGGTGTTTATGTTGTATTTTTGAACGGATGCGAGTTTTGGAAGTAGTAGTTAAACTTAGGCTATGATTTGATGAAATTTGATGATTTTGATGTTAAAGGTAGTGTTTTGATGGCTCGAGCAAGTTTGAATAAGGTAATAGAACTTATATGTGCCTTTGGTTGAGGTCTCGGGAGCCTTGGGTGAGTTTCGGGATAGTTTCGGACCATTTCTAGCCCATTATTAACTGCTGTATTTTGTCTGAAGCAGTGTCCTATGCGATCACGTACAATGGGTTGCGATCGTGGTGAGTAAAAATGAAACCTGCCAGTGAATCGTGATCGCGGAGAAGAAATTTTTTGTTGCATTGATCCCACTTCGAAAGATTATATGTCACAATCTACCAGGAATTTGGGATGATGCAAAAACAAAATTTGTATCTCTTTGTGTCTAGTTTCTAGAAATGTAAATTATTAATGATTTGGATTTGTGTAAAAAAAACATTTGGCATTAAAGGGTGTCCAGAAAAATGAAGAAGAAAGTCATATTGCACATGGACACAATTTGACGGATCATATCTGGAAATATATAAGGGATTGGGAAATGATCAACATATGAAAGTTGTAGATCTTTGAGTTTAGTTTTCAGAACATTCAAGCATTTGTCATTTGGAGTTGTGTGCAAAAGGTTATGGCTATTATACTAGAGAATGTCCTGAAGAGCTGGGCATTTACTCTCCACGATCGCGAAGGGTAAAATTTGGGCTGGAAAAATTGCTCTCCGCGATCGTGAAGCATTTTCCGCGATCGCGATGAGTAAATACCCGCGCAAAATGTTTTAAAATCATGTTGTTCATGATATTGGGTCTATTTTCACCCATGGCTGCCCGTTTTTGGAGATTTTTGGAGGAAAAGAAGGACGAATTCAAAGGGAAACGACTTGAGGTAAGAATCATGGTCTCAATACTCATTTTTATTTCAAATCCATCAAGAAATCTAGGGAAATTTAGCTAAAAAGGGAAGAACTAGGGCTAGAGTCTTTTGATTTTTTATTGAGGATTTGAGGGGTCATTTGAACTCCGATTTTGGCATTCTTTATATGTAAGGACTCGTGGCGGACGAGGAATCCGTTGATGTGACTTTTGTAATTTTTTGAGAAGTGGGCCCGGGGCTTGGATTTTACTAACTTCGTAAATTTTAGTATTTTCGAGTATTTTTGACTGGGTTATGTTTCCTTAGCCCATATTACGTATTTGTTATGATTTTGACTAGATTCGACGCTCGAGGAGGTCGATACAAAACGAAAAAGGCATTGCGGACCAGTCTACGACCGGTTAGAGGTGAGTAGTTTGTATAGATGATGGCCTGAGGGTTTGAAACCCCGGCTTATCACATTGTGATGCTATGCTAGGGTGTGACTCGCACCCCATGGGAGGTGCGAGATTTGTAAAATATTAGGTATTGTGACTTGGTCCATCCCGAAAGCTGAATATAAATTATTGGCATCTGATACGCACGTTGTGTTGTTGATAATTGGGCGTAATGCCATGTTTGGGTCCGTGTTCCGATCTGTAGTACCCCTCTAGGGTGAATATCTGTGTGATAACATGATTTGCATAATCATTGAACTCAGTCCTGTGCTTAATCACTGTCATTAAATGCTAAGTCACCTTATTTCTGAAATTGACTAATTAAATTATATTCACCTTAATAATTGGAAACTGACAAAGAATTAGATTGAATATGTTATGTGACTTACATGCATACTGTGGACTGAGGATGGCTCAGGCTACACGCCGCAGCGGTTATATATTGATATTGCGCTCCCCTATGGAGTCTGTACACACCCCAGTGAGCGCCGTCGGTGATAAATAAATATGGATGGCTCGGGCTGCACGTTGCAGCGTATTCATGTGCATTACATTGCATTTGTATCTGATACTTGATTGCTATTTTGATATTGCTGTGCTGTTAGTTCGTAGCTAGAGTAGAGGACTATTAGTTTTAGCTTTGCTTTGTGGCATTTCGTTGATTTCTTACTTTCAGACATTTTTATATGCTTATTATTCACTGAGTCGATAGTACTCACCCCTACTCCCTGCACCTTGTGTGCAGATTCAGGTACACCGGAGGCTTAGCTGACATTCGTAGTCTCCAAACATCTTCCAGAGTCGTTGAGGTAGCTGCTTGACGTTCGTAGAACCTGACTGCTCTTCATATTCCAGTTCATTGTTACTATATAATTTTTTGGATTTTATATTGTTATTCATATATTATTATTATTCCGTTATTTAGAGGCTCTAGACTCGTGACCTAGATCTTATGGGTGTGTTATCGGTTTTCGTATTTATCCTAATTACTCTATTAATATTCTTGGATTATTATTCTTAAATTATAGGTTTTGAGGCTTAATGTTAAATTGGAAGCTATTGTTGGTCAGGCTTACCTAGGTGTAGGGCTGGGTGCAATCACGGCCGGGATTGGGTCGTGACAAGTTGGTATCAGAGCCTAGGTTCTTAGGCCTCATGAGTCATGAGCCGGTTTAGTAGAGTCTTGTTTATGGGTGTGTCGTGCACTACACTTATAAGCAGGAGGCTACAGAACCTTTAGGAAACGCTCAGCTTTCTTGAAATCTTATCATGCGCCCTTGATTCAGCTTGAAAGAGTAACTTTTGAAAATCCTTCCACGTGTTCGCATGAGCGCTCGTGTTATATGTGCTTCGATGCTTACGATTCCCCGATTGAGGGGCAAGATGTAATCTTCGTGAGGTTGATGTTAGGCAAGTCTGGAGGACTGAAGGCCGGATATTGCCTAGGGCTTGAGCACTGAGGTGCTGATCGTGTGAGCAAGTGTTTTAAACTTAGATGTTCGTATTGTCGCTATTAGCCGGAATGGCAGTTTGGTATCCGTGAGACAAGTATTGTAGTGCTGCGAGATGCAATTATATGACTTGGTAGTGACGAAGAAGCCTGCTAGATAATGGATTAATTGTCGAGTGATTCGTTTCCTATGGTGGTCCGATGAGTAGCCCGAGTTGTTGGACGCGTGAAGAATATTTTTGAGTCTCCTAATGGGAGTGAAGTAAATTACACGATACGATATGATTTCAGACTCAGGAAGACTAAATAGCTGTGTAGTGTGTATGACGGTGGAAGGTATGCAGAAATGTTATACTGAGGCGAAACAGGTGGGTTATCTCATGCGAGGTGAATCTGAACTGATGTGATTCTTATATGTGTAGTTGAAATGTATTTTCTATATGTTATGATTCGAATAGGCGCAACGCATGTCCATGTATTAATTTTGATAGTATAATACATGTAGTGTTGAGATTAATGTTGTTGATATACACTGTGATGCTTTGTCAAGTTGTGGACGTGTTGTTAGGATGGTTTTGGTGATTCTTTGGCAAGTGGATAGGCTCAGTAACAAAGGAAACTCTGCCGAAATTTTTTAAAATTTGGGACTTTGTAACTTGTGGTTAGGAAAAATGAGATGGAGTTCTCAGGTTACCCTAGTATGGTATGGTATGTGCGGTTTGTTTTGGAGGATTGGGATTTGTGTGTGTAAGGTACGATTCAGTTACGAATGGAAAGTCATTAAATTCTTAAGTAAGCTCGGGCACCTGCATATGATTTAAGAAGCGACCCTTAGATGATTAAGGAAAATGGTATTACTATTCTAGTAATTTTATGAGAGTATACGTTCAGTAAGAGGGGAAGGTGATGTAAACTGATAACAATTCGGTGGGATTGTGGAAGTTTCCTATTGGACCGACTGTTGGCATATGAGTCCGTTCATGGAACAGGGAAATTTTAGAGTATCTTTCGTGGAAATGAATGGGTACTTGATGTGTAATATATATTCACAAGGCGGAAGGTGGGACCAGGTATAGTGATTAGTGTGTTATATGGAGTTGGAGACTGGGAGTTCTCCGCTACAACCTATGTCGCAGTTGTGGATCGCGTGTATTCGGCACCGTCTAGTGACAAGTAGGTTTTAGAGGCTAGAGTCTCTAATTGTTGATTAGATTTTGGATATGATATTGAGTGTATACTGGTTGCCTCAGTGTTGGGTTAATCTAGACTTGGGCTGAATGTTTTCAAATCATCTTTTTCGCGATTTGGGGTCTATTTTCACCCATGGTTTCCTGTTTTGGAGATTTTTGGAGGAAAAGAATGAGGGTTTCAAAGGGAAACAACCTGAGGTAAGAATCTTGGTCTCAATACTCGTTTTTATAGTGAAATTCATCTAGAAATTTATGGAAATGTAGCAAAAAGGGAAAGAACTATGGCTTGAGTCTTGTGATTTTATATTGAGGATTTGAGTGGTCATTTGAACTCCGATTTTGGCATTCTTTTTATGTATGAACTCGTGACAAGACGAGGATTCTTTGATGTGACTTTCGTAATTTTTCAAGATGTGGGCCCAGGGCTCAGGTTTTACCAACTTCGAAACTTTAGTACTTTTTGAGTATTTTTGACTAGGCTATGTTTCCTTAGCCCTTATTTACGCATTCGTTGTGATTTTGACTAGATTCGATGCTCGAGGAGATCGATACAAAAGGAAAAAGGCATTGAGGACCAGTAGACGGCTGCTTCTTCTATTATAGCGTCCGCGGAAAAGGATCTGCCTAAGCGGTTCCGTAGACATGAGTGAAGGACCGCATAAGTGGCCAAGAGTGAATGACTGGGACCACAGGAGCGGTTTTGAAGTCGCGGAAGCGGTCAAGGAGCGCATACGCGGTCGTTGGGATTTTAAGTCGGACCGCGGAAGCGGTCAAATGGTCGCGTTGGCGGTGTCCGCAGGAGCGGTCAGTGGACCGCGTATGCGGAAATCGAGCTGGGCAGAAGGGTTTTAAGTCATCGTTTTTCATCCGCGGCTTTGAGTCATCTTTCCACCATTGTTGAGGGTTTTGAGAGCTTTTGGGAGCAAATGATGAGGGTTTCGAAGGGATCAGGTAAGTACCTTGGCCTAATTATTCAAGTTTATGGAAGAATTAACATGGAAACTTGGTTGAATTCATTAAAAAGAGGCTAAAGCTAGGGGTTGTGTTTTGATATTTCAAATTGGAATTTGATAGGTTATTTGAGCTCGGATTTTGGAGTTCTTGGTATGTATGAACGCTTGGAAAGACGAGGATTTCAGAAATGTAAGTTTCGTACTTTTTCGATAAGAGAGCCCGGGTCTCGGGTTTTACTATTTTCGAGGTTCTTGCTATAATTCGATTGTTTTCGATTGAGCATTGTCCCATTTGCATAGCTTGATGTATTCGCTCTGTTTTTGGATAGATTCTACGTGAGTTGAGGCCAATTTGAGGGGCAAAGGTGTCGCGAGCTTGAGATTCCGGCGGTTCGAGGTGAGTAATACTTGGGAATGATATCCCTTGATTCTGCACAAAAGAGTAACTTTTGAAATTCCTTCCACGTGTTCGCATGAACGCATGAGCTTTCGGTGTTATATGTGCTTGGATGACCTGCGATTCCCCAATCGAGGGGCAAGATGTAATCTTTGTGAAGTGAATTGCACGATACGATATGAGTTCAGACTCAGGAAGACTAAATAGTTGTGTAGTGTGTATGACGGTGGAAGGTATACATAAATGTTATACTGAGGCGAAGCAGGTGGGATATCTCCTGCGAGGTGATCTGAAGTGATGTGTTTCCACAAGTTTATGAAAGAGTAAGTTTAATCTCACCATGATATTACGACAGCAAAAGGATGCATATATGCTGTGGTGTATATGGCTTCGAGCTAAGTTGGGGAGGTTGCTGTTGATTAGCTGAATGTATGATTAGGTATTATGTTAGTTCCAATTTGATGCATACAGGTGGATCAGTTCTGGTTGCAGATATTGAGCCGAGGATGGCACGAGTGAAGAATTTTTTTTTACAAAGGTTATATGGTGCTTTGTAGAAGTGAGACGATAATAGGATGGTTTGAGTTATCGATAAGGAATGCTTAGTGTAAAGAGAAGGAAGTTGTTTGGTTGTATCGGAATGAGAACATGTCCTGAGGTGTCAGAGTGCTGATAAGGCACGAGTGGTTCGATTCATTAAGTCAACTAATTTTCAGTGGGTATAAGAGTGAATGAGTCTTGAGAATGATTTTGATGTGTTGAAGATTCTATATGTAGCACTAAGATGTTTTAAGGTTAAGTAGATGACCAAATCAGTGTTTTCATTAGAGCATGTCAAGACTAGTGGTATTTTTAGTCAATTACGGGATTCTATGTATCAGTATCTGGGAGGTAAAGATAGCGGACTTAGATTCGCAGGAAGTTCTTCAAAGTAGGGTATTTTAGAAGTGTATTTTTGGGAACGTTTGAGAGAGGGTGTAGTGGCCTATTGGTCTTGGACAGTGTGTTCTTACGTTCGAGTCTCGTGTGGTAAGCCTGGGTTGAGGCATTGTGGCACTACATCAAGAGAGTATATCAAGTTGAAAATAAATCAGAAGGAAATCTAGACAAATGAAGTAGCTTGTTAGCGGATTGAATCGGTATGGTAAAGATATGATCAATTCTTTGCTTATGTTCGAGGTCATGATCCCTTACGGGGCATTGGGAGGCAGAACTTTCGAGCTCGGACAACTTGCTTAGGCTGGTGTGGATAGAATGATTTAGTCCTGGCAATATAGCTTGTGGTTATGAAAAAGGAGATGGAGTTCTCAGGTTACCTTAGTATGGTATGGTATGTGCGGTCTGTTGTGGAGGATTGGGATTTGTGTGTGTAAGGTACGGTTCAGTTCCAAATGGAAAGTCATTAAATTCTTAAGCAGGTCAAGCAGCTGCATGTGATTTATGAAACGACCCTCAGATGATTAAGGAAAATGGTATTACTATTCTAGTAATTTGATGGGATTATACGTTCAGTAAGAGGGGAAGGTGATGTAAAATAATAATAATTCGGTGGGATTGCGGTAGTTTCCTATTGGACCGACTGTTGGCATATGAGTCTGTTGATGGCACATGGAAATTTAGAATATCTTTCATGGAAATGAATGTGTACTTGATGTGCAATATGTATTCATAAGGTGGAATGTGGGACTAGGTATAGTGATTTGTGTGTTATATGGAGTTGGAGATTGGGAGTTCTCTGGTACAGCCTATGTCACAGTTGTGGATTGCGTGTATTCGGCATCGTCTAGTGGCAAGTAGGATTTGGAGGCTAGAGTGGATCTCTAATTGTTGATAAGATTTTGGATATGATAATGAGTGTAGACTGGTTGCCTCAGTGTTGGTTTAATCTAGACTATTGTGTTATGGGCTATGCCGGAAGATGCCACATGTTGCGTGGCAAGGTGCATCGGACTATGTTCTAGCGGAATGGTTGTGTTCCAAGGACCAACAGATGGCTGGTAGGAGTTGCTTTCCTTAATTTGACCTTTGAGGCGAGAGGCAATGTAGAAGTTTGTACCAATGATTCAGTTTTGGCATTAAAGGACTTTTCGGATGCGTGTTCCAGTTTGAGTCGACTCGATTGGCTCCGATTTGTATTGTCAAGGGATAAGTTTACTCGACCATTGCTTAGCTTATCAGCGATCAGGAGAGATCTATGAGTTGTTTTCTACGTTGCGAGACTAATAATTTTTGGGCAGTGGCGCATATATTGCGGTGCTATCGAGATTCATAGTGGGAGTGGAGCTTTGCAGCTTACATCGCCATAAGTAGATATGATTATGCACTCAGTGTGCTTAGAATCGATACTCGGTAATATGTTATAATAAGAAAATTCGGCTCGATGTGCATCTCCCTAGGTGAGATATTTGAGTGGATCGGGTGGCACGCCGCCACAGGGTATGTTATCTAGACCGGGTTGCGCGCCGCAACAGTGTGACGTTGAGGATAGTGTCTGTGTGTTACTTTGAATGCCTTGTTTGTTGGTTTCTGAGGAAATTCCGTATTGGGAGTTACTCAGCGAATAGCGCATCGACTGGGTTCTTTAAGGATTTAATGGTATATATAACTTGCTTCACCATGGGTGTGATGGATTGCTTGGGTTCAGACATCAATCTGTGCGTGGTTGTCAAGTTCGAGTATAGCGACTCGAGATGCTTCATGTGGAATGGTGTTGGATGAGACCGCAAATTATTGCAAGGCTATGTTGAGATTAGACCATTTGGGAAAGGTTCATGTATTCTATTCCTATGATGTGAGACGAGGTCTCATCCTTGTGTTGTAATGGTATTGACGAGATTAAGGCACAACTCTTTCGTTTGAGTCATTTTCATGACTTGAGTATGTTCAGACGTCTCTTTTGGTGTGTGTTATGTAAGTTGTGGCTTAGGCCGTATTGAAGTGTCATGTCACCAGGATGGTGTGTTTGGTCAGAAGAGACCTTTGGGGTCATTCGAACAGATTTGGTTTCAGCTTGTTGGAGATCTGTTATGGTATTGGTCAAAGGGGAAGAAATGTCTTCGTTAATGGATGATCTGAGAAATGGCTATGGTCTACTGCATGTTCATTATCATTGATAGAGAATAGCAGTGTTGGAATAAGATTCCAGGTAATAAGGGTTATTACAGCCGGTTCAGGCTTATTCTGAGTGTAAATGTAAGGTTCTGATCTAGTGTATGGTTTTGAGAGGTGCAATGTGATTCTACAGTTATGGTCTAGACGGCTTATGAAATTTTAGTTGTGTTGTATTATCTGGCATATGTGAGTTAGGATGACGTTGGATCACCCCGGATGTATGTTTGGGAAGGTCATTCGGAGATTTGTTGGCTCCTAGTACAACTCTGAGCACGCTCAAAGACGAGCGTTTGTTTAAGTTGGGGAGGATGTAATGACCTGACGACATGTTTCATTATATGTGTTTGGAGAATTTGAAGTAATTCGGATATAGTCCGGTTAGAAATGTGACAAGTAGTCTCTTTAAATGAAGGTTAGTTTGGAAAAGTCAACCGAATGTTGACTTATGAGTTAGAGGGCTCGGAATGGATTTCCGATGATTCGACTAGTTTCGGGTGATGATTTGTGACTTAGGAGTGCAATCGAAATTGAATTTGGAGGTCCGGTATAGAATTAGGCTTGAATTGGCTAAGTTTGAATTTTGGCGAATTCCGGTTGATAGGTGAGATTTTGATCCGGGGGTCGGAATGGAATTTCGACAGTTGCAGTAGCTTCGTTAGGTGATTTTTGGATATGCGTGCAAAGTTTCAGGTCATTCGGAGGTATTTAAGTAGGGCTTTTGATCGGATGTGAGTTTTGGAAGTTCTAGTTAAACTTAGGCTATGATTTGATGAAATTTGATGATTTGATGTTAAAAAAGTGTTTTGATGGCTCGAGCAAGTTTGAATAAGGTAGTACAACTTATATATGCCTTTGGTTGATGTCCTGGGGGCCTCAGGTGAGTTTCGGGGTGGTTTTGGACCATTTCTAGGCCATTTTTAACTGTTGGATTTCGTCTGAAGCAGTGTTCTATGCGATCACGTACAATGGGTTGCGATCGCAGTGAGTAAAATGTGAGAAACCTGCCAGTGAATCGCAATCATGTATGGCCTTTCACGATCACAGAGAAGAAATTTTCTGTTGCGTTGATCCCACTTCGGAAGATTATATATCACACTTTATAAGGAATTTGGAGATGATATAAAGTAAAATTTGTTTCGCTTTGTGTCTAGTTTCTATAAATGTAAATCATTAATGATTTGGATTTGTGTACAAAAATATATGGCTATTACATTAAAAGGTGTCTGGGAAAATGAAGAAGAAAGTCATATTGCACATGGGCTGACTTTGGCAGATCATATCTAGAACTATATAAGGAATTGGGAAATGATCAACACATGAAAGTTCAAGATCCTTGAGTGTAGTTTTCTGAACATTCAACCATTTGTCATTTGGATTTATGTGCAAAATATCATGTCCATTATACTAGAAACTATCCTGAAGAGCTGGGCATTTGCTCTCCGCGATCGCGAAGCCTCTTCCGCGATCGCGAAAGGTAATATTTGGGCTGGAAAAATTACTCTCCGCGATGAGTAAATACACGGGCTGAATGTTTTAAAATCATCTTGTTCGCGATTTTGGGTCTATTTTCATCCATGGCTGCCCGTTTTGGAGATTTTTGGAGGAAAAGAATGAGGGATTCAAAGGGAAACGACTTGAGGTAAGAATCTTGGTCTCAATACTCGTTTTTATTGTGAAATCCATCTAAAATCTATGTAAATTTAGCACAAAGGGAAGAACTACGGCTTGAGTCTTGCGATTTTATATTGAAGATTTGAGGGGTCATTTGAACTCTGATTTTGGCATTTTTTTATGTACGGACTTGTGGTGAGACGAGGAATTCGTTGATGTGACTTTCGTAATTTTTCAAGAAGTGGGACCGGGGCTCAGATTTTACCAACTTCGTAAATTTTAGTACTTTTCGAGTATTTTTGATTGGGTTATGTTTCCATAGCCCATATTTACGTATTTGTTGTGACTTTGACTAGATTCGACGCTCAAGGAGGTCGATACAAAGGGAAAAAGGAATTACGGACCAGTCTATGGCCGATTAGAGGTGAGTAGTTTGTATAGATGATGGCGTGAGGGATTGAAACCCCGGCTTATCACATCGTGACACTATGTTAGGGCGTGACTCGCACCTGATGGCAGGTGCAAGATTTGTAGATGTTTGAGGATTGTGACTTGGTCCATCTCAAGAGCTGAATATAAATTATTGGCGTCTGATACGCACATTGTGTTGTTGATAATTGGGCGTAATGCCATATTTGAATATCTGTGTAATAACATGATTTTCATAATCATTGAACTCAGTCCTGTGCTTAACCATTGTCATTAAAAATGCTAAGTCACCTTATTTCTGAAATTGACTAATTAAATTATATTCACCTTAATAATTGAAAACTGGCAAAGAATCAGATTGAATCTGTTATGTGACTTACATGCATACTGTGGGTTGAGGATAGCTCGGGTTGCACGCCGCCGCGGTTATATATTGATATTGCACTTGGGCTGAAGGAGCCCCTCCGAAATCTATTCACACCCCCAGTAAGCACCGTCGACGATAAATAAATATGGATGGCTCGGGTTGCACGTTGTTGCGTATTCATGTGCATTGCATTGCATTTGTATCTGGTATTTGATTGCTATTTTTATATTGTTGTGTTGTTAGTTCGTAGCTAGAGTAGAGGATTGTTAGTTTTAGCTTTGCTTTGTGGCATTTCGTGGATTTCTTACTTTCAGACATTTTTCTATGCTTATTATTCATTGAGTCGGTAGTACTCACTGCACTTTCTGTGCAGATTCAGGTACACCAGAGGCTTAGCTGACATTCGTAGTCTCCAGACATCTTCCAGAGTCGTTGGGGTAGCTTCTTGACGTTCGCAGAACCTGACTGCTCTTCATATTCCAATTCATTCTTAGTATATACTTTTCCGGATTTTATATTGTTATTCATATATTATTATTATTCCGTTATTTAGAGGTTCTAGACTCGTGACCCCAGATCTTATGGGTGTATTATCGGTTTTCTTTTTTATCCTTATTACTCTATTGATATTCTTGGTTTATAACTCTTAAATTATCGGTTTTGAGGCTTAATGTTAAATTGGAAGCGATTGTTGGTCAGGCTTACCTAGCTGTAGGGCTGGGTGCCATCACGGCCAGGTTTGGGTCGTGATATATATATATATATATATATATATATATATATATATATATATATATATATATATATATATATATATATATATATATATATATGCAATTATTTTTGGCAAAGCAATGAATTTTGTATTTTTCCTGAATTTAAGCATTATATGCTCCATGGTTATTTAATAAATTGTAAAGAATATTTTTACATTTTCACTCAAAATGATCACCCCGCTCCTAAAATATAGCAAAAAAGAATAGTCATATCCGAAAAATAATTACACGTGGCACTTATTAAGATGATGCTCTTTTAACATATAGCTTAACATTGTTGCGAATTGTTTTTATAATTTCTTGAACATACGTAAGAGTAATAAGATACATTATAATCACACGAATCACATATTTCGTCGAGTTCACGCCTTTTTACTTGAAAATATTATCGAAAATTAAAAGAAGTATAGGATCACCATGAAAATCATTCCATATCATTTGATTTAAAACAACTATAAAACTTTTAGATATATCTCCACTATTTAAATATGTATTATCGAGACTAATCGAGATTTACGTGGACATGAAGAATTGATACATTTAAGAAGACTTATATTAATCTATTGCTCTAAAAATAACATATGTATCCCTCAACAAATCAGTAACTTAAACAATACAAATATTTATTTTGTAAAAATATAAATATTTATCATTTAGAATAATGTAAATATGAAAAGATAGATAGTTTGAAAAAAAAACTTATATTCATTAATCCAATATCTTTAAAACGATACACAAAGATAAAATTAATACCTTATATGATGCAAATATCCTATTTGTTTAGAAAGTTCAGTTGATTTTCACATTCTATATGAATATCATTTTTGCCTCTGTTGCAAAGCCAATCAAATATCATTGTGTTCTATTTAAAAATATTTTTAAACAATCATCACACATAATACACTGATGTGACGACCCGAACTGTCGTCCTATGTGTTAGTACTCCATTTTCCCCTTATTGTGTTGCTTCATGTTTCAATATCAGTATTTGAGTCGATCGGATGTAATTGAATTGGTTTTGGTTGAAAATAAGGCGCATGGCCTCTTAGAAGGAAGCTTGTTTTGGAAAAGTCAACCGGAAGTTGACTTGTGAGTTAGAAGGCGGGATGTGATTTCTGATGATTTGATTAGATTCGAGAGATGATTTTTGACGTAGGAGAGCGATCGAAATTGAATTTGGAGGTCCGGTGTAGAATTAGTCTTGAATTGGCGAAGTTTGAATTTTGGCAGATTCCAGTTAACTGGTGAGATTTTGATCTGAGGGTCGGAATGGAATTCTGAGAGTAGCAGTAGCTTCGTTAGGTGATTTTGGCTATATTTGCAAATTTTCTGCTCATTCGGACGTCGTTTTGTTGGGTTTTTGATTGTATGCGCATTTTGGAAGTTCTTATGAAATTTAGGCTTGGATTTGAAGAATTAGATGATTTTTTATGTTAATGATAGTGTTCTTATGGCTCGAGCAAGTTTGAATGAGGTATTTTGTCATAGTTGTGTTTTTGGTTTGGATCCCAGGGGCCTCGGGGTGATTTCGGATGGTTGAACGGAGGTTGTAGGAGTTTATGCATGTTTTTGTATTGCTGCTTCTGCTATTTTCGCGTCCGCGGAAAAGGAGCCGCGTAAGGGTTCCGCAGTCGCGACTGAAGGACAGCATAAACGGCCAAGGGCGAATGATTGGGACCGCAGGAGCGGTTTAGAAACCGCGGAAGCAGTCAACGCAGAAGCGGTCAAGGACCGCAAAACCGGTCCATGGGATTTTAAGTTGGACCGCAGAAGCGGTCAAATGGTCGCGTTAGCGGTATCCGCAGGAGCGGTCAGTGGACCGCGTATGCGGAAATCGAGCTGGGCAGAAGGGATTTAAGTCATCATTTTTCATCTGCGAGTTTAAGTAATCTTTCCACCATTGTTGAGGGTTTTGAGAGCTTTTGGGAGCAAATGAAGAGCGTTTCGAAGGGAATCAATGGGAGGTAAGTTCCTTGGCGTAATTATTCAAGTTTATGGAAGAATTAATATGGAAACTTGGTTGAATTCATAAAAAAAGGCTAAAAATAGGGCTTGAGTTTTGATATTTCAAATTGGAATTTGATAGATCATTTGAGCTCGGATATGGGAGTTCTTGGTATGTATGAAACCATGGCGAGACGAGGATTTCAAAAATGTAAGTTTCGTAATTTTTCGAGAAAGATCTCGGAGCTCGGGTTTTACTAGTTTCGAAGTTCTTTCTATAATTCGATTGTTTTCTATTGGGCATTGTCCCATTTGCATACTGTGATGTATTCGCTTTGTTTTTTGCTAGATTCAACGCGCGCGGAGGCCGATTTTAGGGGAAAAGGCATTGCGAGCTTGAGATTCCGCCAGTTCGAGGTGAGTAATACTTGGAAATTATATCCTTAGGGTTTGAAACCCCGGAGCACATCTTAGTGTTATATTGTGGTGACTTGCACGCTAGACCTGAGCGTGGGGTAGAGCACTGTTGGGGAGCGTGACTTGGTCCGTCCCGGTTGTTGGTTTTCATTGCTTATTTGTAAATGATTTGTTGTTATCATTATGACTTGGGCTCATTGCCAGACTTGGGGCTTATTGCCGATTGTTTGAACTCTTTGTGAGCTATCATCACTGTTTTCCTCACTATTTGAATTATTATATGAACTTAGTCTATGTGATTTACACTGTTTCATGAACTCAACTCTATATTTACTAAAACTTGGATTTTTAACGGATATTTGAGCTATTATTTGAGCTGAGTATAATTGTTTTACTGACGCCCGAGGGGTTTTTTGACCATTTTGGACAGATTGAGGTTGAGGTCCATATGTGAGGACATGAAGATGATGTAAAGAGGCTTCAGGCCTCGAGTGTTATGTTTACATGTGCATATACATTGCATGGATCAAGCTGCGCGCCGCAGCGGTATGATATTGATATTGCGCTTGGGCTGTAGGAGCCCCTCCGGAGTCTGACCCCCGCAGTGAGCGCGGGTACCCAAATCGATCAAGCTACGCGCCGTAGCGGTCATATGCATTGCATTGCATTCATGCATTTACTCCTGCTTGTACTACGTGGCATGACATTTAGCACTCATATATCATTGGCATACATATTGTTACTTGCCTTGCTGACGAGATACCCTGGTGTTGTATGTTGAGAAGTGCTGAGCCCGAGAGGCTGATGTTGGATATTGTGAGTTAATATTGAGCCCGAGGGGAAGGTTTCTGACTATTTCCTACTTGTTAAAATTACTTTTGGAATTGTTAAAAAGCATATTTTCAAAAGAGTTTTTTGAACTAAACTTGGGATTTTCTAATGGGATTTTCACTGTATTTCGGTTTTCTCAAAAAGGGTTGTTATGTCTTTTATAGCAGTTTGGTGTGCCCATACGTGTTTTCTTATTGCTCAGATATTATTCTCTCTTATTACCACTGAGTTGGAAGTACTCACTTTACTCCCTGCACCTCGTGTGCAGTTGCAGTTACTGATCACCCGGTAGCGGGTTTGTAGCGGGTTGAAGGTTTTTGGTAGCTAAGTTAGGTGACCACCGGCGTTCGCGGCACCGAGATTCTCCTTCTTCTTGATTCCAAGATTTTACTCTGTGTATTATAGACTTTTATATTTTAATAAAGGCACTCCTAGATGCTCGTGACTTGTGACACCCCATTCGGGCTGTATTGGTATTCATATTGATTAATATCATTAAATTTAATTTGATCTGTTATAAAAACTGGCTAACTTCTTTAAGTGGTGTTTTGAAATGGTCTGGCTGGCTTTGTCTCACGAGAGGCGCCATCACGACTGGGTTAGGGAATTGGGTCGTGACAAGTTGGTATAAGAGCCTAGGTTACTAGGTCTCACGAGTCATGAGCAGGGTTAGTTGAGTCTCGCGAATCGGTACGGAGACGTCTGTATTTATCCTCTAGAGGCTGCAAAACCTTTAGGAAAACTTCTCATTCTTGGAATTTTTATCGTGCGTACTTGATTCAGTGTGAGATAACTCTTGAAAATTCATTCCGTACGTCTGTATGCGCATGTGAGCGCCCAGTAGTATATGTGCCTTGATGGCTTGTGTTTCCCCGATCGAGGGGCGAGAGGTAATCTCCGTGAGTTCATGCTGGGCTAGTCTGGAGGACTTGAGGTCGGATATTTGCCTATGGTTTGAGCACCGAGGTACTGATTGTGTGACCAAGTGTTTCAAACTTATATGTTCAGTGTTGTTCTTATTAGCCGGAATGGCGGCTGGATATCCATGTGATGATTATTTTAGCTCCGTGGTTTTTATCTATGTGATCTTGGTAACGACAAAAGAGTCTGTTGAATAATAGATGATTGTCGAGTGTTCGACTCCTATTGTACTTGTATGTGTAGTCCGAGTTATGGGTGCGTGAAGTATATTTCATGTCTATTAGTTGGTAAGTAAAGTACATTCCATGTGACAGTAAGAGTATAGACTCATAAAAGACTAAATGGCTGTGTATTACGCATATGATGGTGGAAGGTATGTGGAAAGATTGAAATGAGGCGAAGCAGGTGGGTTATCTTCTGCGGAGGATTTCGAGCTGTATGATCCTTATGTGTGTAAAATATCTCATGTATAATTGAAGGTTATGTGTTGTATTTTGAAGAATTGAGACGCTTAAGAAGTGGACTCAGCTGATGTGGAAATGAATGCGAGGTTTGCAGAGAATGTCAGTGGTAGATCATCTGTGTATTCACAAAATTGTAAATTACTTGAGTTTAATTCTCTCTATAATGTTGTGATTTCACTAGAGTAAAAGTATTATGATTATTGAGCGTGTCCTGGTATATGGCTCGAGCCAAGTTGGGGAGGTTGCTATGGATTAGCTGATTGCATTGTTGTATGCTATGATTGGTTCTGTTTCAAGGTAAGTTGGCGGATCAAGAATGGTCATAGGAAGTGAATGGCGCATGTGAAGTAAAATTTCTACAAAGGTTATATGGTGCTTTCGTAAATGTGAGAAAATAATAGGATGTTTTGAACTGTTGTTGATAGAGAATGATCAATGTATAGAGAAGAAGGATGGTTGTTTATATCTGTATGAGACCATGTTCTGCGATGTCAGAGTACTAATAAGGCACGAGTGGTTCTGTCCATTAATGCAGGTAAAACTTAGTTGTTCAAGAATGAATGACTCTCGAGATTGGTTTTATTGTGTCCAAGATTTTGCATGTAACAATCAGGTGACTTAAGTTTATATATGTGGCTAGAGACCATGTTTTCATTAGAAAAGATCAAGACTTGTCGTATTTTATGTTAATCATGGGATTCTACGTATCTGTATTTGGAAGGTAATGGTAACGAATTCAGATACGCAGGAAGTTCTTCAAGGTAAAACATTCTGGAATATCATATTTCTGGGAAGCGTTCGAGAGGGTATTCAGTGGCCTAGGGGTGTTATGTGCGAGTCTCATGTAGTAACCTGAGTGGTATTGTGGTGCTACAGCAAGGGAGAGTATCAAATTTATGATGAGTCATGAAGGAAATGAGATAAATGGAGTAGCTCGATAATAAACCAAATTGTTATGGTAAGGATATGATTAAGTCTTGTATGTGTTTGAGGTAATGAGTCTTACAGGAATTGTACAGCAAAGCTCTTGCATGCTGGCAGTTGTTTAGCATGGTTTGGGTAGAAGGACTCAGTCCTAGCAGTTTAGCTTGTGCCATGGAATTGGGAGAAAGAGTTTTGATGTGTTTTACCGTGGTTTGAAGATAAGCATGCTATCCTAGTGTGGTATGGTCTGTGGGTTTATGATATCGAGAATTGATTATTGCGTGTTCAAGGCTTTGGTTCAGTTCATAATGGGAAATCATTAAATTCTTGAGTAGCACAGTCAGCTACAGGTGATTAAAGAGTCGATCTTCAAATGATTAAGGGATGTGAATTGATGATACATCAGTAGCATTGCGACATTTTTCTTGTTGGATCGACTGCGGATATTTGAGTTTGTTGAAGGCACAGGAAATTTTGAATATCTCTCTTGGAATGAATGGATACTTGATGTGTGTTATGTATTCGTACGGCGGAGTATGGGATCAGGCATAGTGATTCGTGCGTCATATGTATTGGAGACTAGAAGTTCTCGTGATCCGACCATGCGGTGGTCGTGGGTCGTGTGTATCGACATCGTCTAGCAGTCGTTGGAGCTGGAGGTCCGAGTGGATTATTCTTTGCTTGGTATGTTAAATTTGGGTTACAATATTAGATTGCAGACTGATTGTCTAGACTAATGTGTTGTGGGCTGTGTCAGAAAAAGGGCCACAGGTTGCGTGGTAAGGTGCATCGAATTATTGTTCTAGCAGAGTAGTTATGTTCCAAGGACCTGAGGATGGTTGGCAAGTATTTCTTGGTTAATTGGGCCTTCGTGGCGGAGATCAGTGCAGAGGTTTCTACCATTGATTTAGTTCCGGTATTGAGGGGCTTTTCGGATGCGTTTCTTGCGGCCGGGCATGAGGCTATATGTGTTTATTGTAATGAGCAAATTTGACTCGATCTGCATCTCCTTTTGTGAGATATATGTGCAGTATCAGGTGGAATGCCTCCACGGGTATGGTATCTAGATCGGGTGGCACACCGCCACACGTATGTTATCTGGAGCAGGTTGTGTATCACAATAGTGTGATGTGGAGAATAGTTTTCTATATGTGTTACCGTGTATGCATTACTTCCTAGTTTATGAGGAAAGTCCATATTGTGTGTTGGTCGGCGAATAGCGCACCGGTTGCGTCCTTCCAGGATTGAATAGTGTATATGACTTGCTTCACCTTGGGTGTGATGGATTGCTTGGTTTCAGATCTCAACCTGTGTGTGGTTGTCTGTGTTGAGCCTGGTGGCTTGAGGTGCTTCATGGGTAATAGTGTTTGGATAGAATCGCGCGATGTGGCAAGGCCACATAATGTTATGACCTTTTGAGGAGGATTCAGGTACTCTATTTCCATGATGTGAGATGGGATCTCAGTTCTGTGTCGTGATCGTACGGAGGAGTTTGAATTACAGCTCTTTCGTTTGAGTCGGTTGTCGTGATTTGAGTGTGTTCAGATTGTTTCTTATTGGTGCCTTTGTTGAGCACGTTGTGGCTTAGGCCGGTGTTGAGGTGTCATATCACTAGAGTGGCGTGTTGTAGTTGAGAAGATCGTTGGAGTCATTAATGAGTACGGGCATATTTAATTTCAGCTTGTTAGAAAGGTAATATCGAGGTTTGGCTCTAAAATCTGTCGTAGTATCAGTCAGAAAGGAAATGGACTCATGAATGGGTGATCTGAGAGATGAGTTCGGTTTATCACGTGTTTCAATTGTCGTTGGCGGTATATGAAGGTGTTGGGATAAGACTTTAGCTAATATAAAGGTTTTTCTATCGGTAAGGATATTGTGGGCAACTGTTGTGGATAGAGACTATAGTTCCGAGTGTTGGAATGTGTGGTATATTGTATGAATACACCTGAGGTTGCATGTGCGGGTTATTACAGCTGGTTCGGGTTAATTCTGAGTGTAGATGTGAGGTTCTGATTGTTAGATAATACGCTTAACGCTAGAGGGGGGGTGAATAGCGTTATAATAAAATTTAGCGTAAACTTGCGGAATTTGAAATTTGCAGGAAATAAATAAGTGCGTTAAGTAAACAAAAAGGAAAGAACGCACCGATGTATTCTGGTTCACCACAACAAGTGGCTAGTCCAGTCCCCGAGAGACTCTCTCGAGATTTTCCACTAACTTGTCAAGCTTACGGGTGCTCAACAAACCTTTACAACTTAAGGACACAAGCCTTAACACCTTTGCTCAGAGATGAAACGCTCCAAGACTTCACTGTTAAGCTTACGGGTGCCTAACCAACCTTTACAACTTAAGGACACAAGCCTTAACACCTTTGCTCGGAGATACAACACTCCAAGACTTCACTGTTAAGCTTTCGGGTGCCTAACCAACCTTTACAATCTGAGGACACAAGCCTCAACAATCTTTCTCGGAGATACAACACTCCAAGACTTCGACCAAGGAAACACAAGTTCCTTACAACAAGAGTTCACAATTCTCTTCAAGTGTACAAAACACTAAACACTCAAACAAAACACTCCATAATGAGTAGATATGAGTAAAAGAAGTAAGCTCAAGATCACAACAACTTTGAACAATAATATGGCTCTCAAAATTTATGTAATGAATATAAAATGATAAGCAATAGAGTATGCAAGCTTATAGCAATTGTATGATCAGTTGTTGTGTGTTATTGTTTTTAAAACACTGAAATGAAGCTGTATTTATAGTTGAAAAACTTGGCATTACCGTTGCCTAATTGCCAATTAAGAGTTGCTGATTTTACTGTGTGACAATCGATTGTCAAGAAGTCACAATCGATTGTTTGCCAATCGTTCCAGAAATCAATCCCAGATTTTACACTTAACAATCGATTGTCCAAGATCAACAATCGATTATTGGTAACGTTCAAAAAATCATTTCCAGATTTTACGTAAAATAATCGATTATACAAAATCAATAATCGATTATTCAGCAACGTTCAAAAAATCCTTTCCTGATTTTAATTTCAACAATCGATTGTACAAAATCAACAATCGATTATTCAGCAACGTTCAAAAAATCTTTTCCAGATTTTAATTTCAACAATCGATTGTACAAAATCAACAATCGATAACCTGACAGTATTTGAAAACTTTACGACAACGGTCAGCTTCACAATCGATTGTGCAATGTTAACAATCGATTATTTATCAGACTTTGAAAATCATTTTAGACACTGCCTCGTGACAATCGATTGTTATATACTCACAATCGATTATTTAATAACTTTGAAAATGTCTGGAAGACACTGCCTCAACACAATCGATTGTCATATGTTCACAATCGATTATTTTGTGACTTTGAAATATCTGATGGACACTGTCTCTTCACAATCGATTGTCATTAGCTTCACAATCGATTATTCTGAGTTTTGAAAAACTTTGATGTACACTGCCTCATCACAATCGATTGTCATAAGGTTCACAATCGATTGTCATGCAGGTTTGAAAAACCTGATGCTCACTGCCTTAACACAATCGATTGTCATTAGTTCACAATCGATTGTCATGCAGTCTTGGCTTAACATAATCGATTATCATAAGTACATAATCGATTATCTTAGTCCAAATTTTAGAGGCATGTTTAAAAATCATTTTGACTAAAGTAAATATGCATGATTTTGTAAAAATAGTTTTACGAGAGAAGCCATGTCATGAGTCAAGTTGTCGGATCAAGATCACAATTAAGAACGACTCATTTAAACTATAAAACTTTGTATTGTGCTTGAATCTCGTTATCCACCAATTGTGCGCTTGTACTTGAACTTCGTCATATATCAATTTGCGCTTGTTTGTCATTCATCAAAACCTACACATAAGAACACACGTTTTAGTATAAAGCCTTGAGAACGTGTTTCCAACACTGATCTTGTGTATGATTTCGGGAAGTGCAATGTGGCTCTACGGCCTATGGGCCAGATGGATTGTGAAATTTTAGCAGATAGGGTGACGTGGGATCACCCCGGGTATATTCTTGGTAAGGTCCCTCAGTTATTGGGTTGCTTCTAGTACAACTCTGGATACGCTCGAAGACGAGCGTTTGTTTAAGTTGGGGAGGATGTGACGACGCAACCGTCGCCCTATGTGTTACTGATCTGTTTCCCCCTTATTAAATTGCTTCATGTTTCAATATCAATATTAGAGTCGATCGGGTGTAATTGAATTGGTTTTGGTTGAAAATAAGGCGCATGGCCTCTTAGAAGGAAGCTTGTTTTGGAAAGGTCTACCGGAAGTTGACTTGTGAGTTAGAAGGCTCGGATGTGATTTCTGATGATTCGATTAGCTTCATGAGATGATTTGTGACTTAGGAAAGCGATCGGAATTGAATTTGGAGGTCCGGTATAGAATTAGGCTTGAATTGGCGAAGTTTAAATTTTGGCGGATTCCAGTTGATAGGTGAGATTTTGATTCAAGAGTCGGAATGGAATTCCGAGAGTTGCAGTAGCTTCAGTAGGTGATTTTGGATATGTCTGCAAATTTTCAGGTTATTTGGACGTCGTTTGGTTGTGGTTTTGATTGTATGCGCATTTCGGAAGTTCTTAAGAAATTTAGGCTTGGATTTGAGGAATTTGGTGATTTTTAATGTTAATGATAGTGTTCTTATGACTCGAGCAAGTTTGAATGAGGTATTTGGCCATAGTTGTGTTTTTGGTTTGGACCTCGGGGGCCTCGGGGTGATTTCGGTTGGTTGAACGGAGGTTGTAAGAGTTTATGCATGTTTTTGTATTGCTGCTTCTGCTATTTTCGTGTCCACGGAAAAGGAGCCGCCTAAGCGGTTCCGCAGACGCGATTGAAGGACCACATAAGCGGCCAAGGGTGAATGACTGGGACCGCAGGAGTGGTTTGGAAACCGCGGAAGCGGTCGATAGGATTTTAAGTTGGACAATAGAATCGGTCAAATGGTCACGTTAGCGGTGTCCGCAGGAGCAGTCAGTGGGCCGCGTAAGCGGAAATCGAGCCGGCCAGAAGGGTTTTAAGACATCATTTTTCATCCGCGAGTTTAAGTCATCTTTCCACCATTGTTGAGGGTTTTGAGAGCTTCTGGGAGCAAATGAAGAGGGTTTCGAAGGGAATCATGTTAGAAACACGTTCTCAATGCAATATACTAAACGTGTACTCTTTTGTAGGTTTTGATGAATGACAAACGAAGCAAAAATTGATATATGACGGAATTCAAGTACAAGCGCACAATGGTTACGAATAAGATTGAAGTTCAAGATATAGCTTTTAATTGTTATTGAGTTGTTCTAAATGGTAATCTCGATCCTATAACTTGACTCATAGTATGGCCTCTCTCATAAAACTATTTTCCAAAATCATGCATATTTAATTCTGTGTCAAAAAGATTTTAAATCATGCATATTTACATTAGACAAAATGTTTTCTAAACATGCCTCAAAAATCTGGGCTAAAATAATCGATTATGTGCTTATGATAATCGATTGTTTCTGAGCCAAGACTGCATGACAATCGATTATGAATTAATGGTAATCGATTGTGAGTAAGACAGTGAACATCAGGTTTTTCCAAATCTGCATGATAATCGATTGTGAACAAATGACAATCGATTGTTGTTGAGGTAAAGTTTTTCAATACTCAAAATAATCGATTATGAACTAATGGTGATCGATTGTGTTGAGTTGAAGTCTTCCAGTGATTTTAAATTTAATTAAGTAATCGATTATGTCTTTAGATAATCGATTATCACTAAGACAGTAAGTTTTATGATTTTCAGAAAATAACAAGTAATCGATTGTTGCAAAGGACAATCGATTGTTGAAGCTAGCCGTTGTCAAATGATTTTCAAATACCATAAGGTAATCGATTATTGATTCTAGATAATCGATGTTCTGCTTAAAATCTGGAAATGATTTTTAGAATGTTGCTGAAGTAATCGATTATTGATATTATATAATCGATGTTTTGCTTAAAATCTGGAAATGATTTTTAGAACGTTGCTGAAGTAATCGATTATTGATTTTATATAATCGATGTTTTGCTTAAAATCCGGAAATGATTTTTAGAACGTTGCTAAAGTAATCGATTATGAACTTAGTGTAATCGATTATCTGATTTTGATATTGCCAGTAATCGATTATAGATTATGTATAATCGATTGTGAAGCGTTAAATCCGGGATTGATTTTTAAACTGACTGGCAGATAATCGATTGTTTGGTCTTAATAATCGATTATCACTGAGTAATTTCAGCAACTCTTAATTGGCAATTAGACAACGGTTGAACCAACTTTTTCAACTATAAATACAGCTTCATTTCAGTGTTTTAAACACAACAACATACACAAACTGATCATTACATTGTTATAAGCTTTCATTCAATTGTTCTTCATTTTCTACTCATTTCATAAAGCTTTTGAGAGCCATATTATTGCTTAAAGTTGTTGTGATCTTGAACATATTCTTTTACTCATATCTACTCAATAAGGAGTACTTTAGTTAAGTGAGTGTCCAAGTATTTGATATACTTGTAAGAGAATTGCGATTCTCTTGTTTCAAGGAACTTGCATTTCCTTGGGTGAAGTCTTTGAGATTGCGATCTCCGAGCAACTGGTTGAGGCTTGTGTCCTCAAGTGTGTAACGGTTTGTTGAGCACCCTTAAGCTTAACAAGATAGTGAAAAATCTTGAGAGAGTCTCTCGGGGACTGGACTAGCCACGTTAGTGGCCAACCAGTATACATCTTTGTGTAAGTTTATTTTTCTGCATTTATTTTACTTCCTGCAAAGTTTAAATTCCGCAAGAAAACGCTAAATTCTATTAATACGCTATTCACCCCCCTCTAGCGTAAAGCGTAGTTTCTAACAATTGGTATCAGAGCCCAACTCTCTGAAAACTTAACCGTTTGAGAGAACCATCCATGGCTTCTACTCTTGACTCTTTTGCAGGAATTGAAGAAGGACAATGCTCTACACAACCTCCTCTATTCAACGGCACAAACTACTCATACTGGAAGGAGAGGATGGAAATCTTTGTGCAATCAAATAGCTTTCATTTGTGGAAAGTATTCACCAATGGAAACCAAATTCCAACCAAGAAGGTGGAAGACGAATGGGTTCCAAAGACCGAAGAGGATTATACCGCGGAGGATATTCGTAAGGTTCAAAATAATGCCAAAGCTATAAATTTACTATATTGTGCTGTTAATGCTAACGACTACAGGAAGATATCATGTTGCAAAACAGCAAAAGAAATGTGGGATAAGCTTGAAGTGACATACGAAGGAACCGACCAGGTACGAGAAGCTAAAATTGATTTCTTAACTCACTCTTATGAACTATTCCACATGAAGGAAGGAGAGAAAGTAGACGAAATGTTTGAGCGATTCTCAATGATCGTGAATGATCTACACGCCCTCAAAAAGACGTTTACGGATAGAGAACTTGTCCGGAAGATCCTCAGAAGTCTCACTCCGGCATGGCGATCAAAGGCCGATGCAATCCAAGAATCTATTGGCATCACAAATGTCACAATTGACGCATTAAGAGGTAATCTCAAAACCTATGAATCAACTATACTTAACCTGTTTGTTGATGATCAAAGAAGGCAAAGGATTGCTCTAAAGGCTAGCCAACCACAAATTGATGAGGAAGGTGACAACGAGTTTGGACTCGTTATCAAAAGGTTTCAAAAATTCATGCACAAAGAGTATGAACGCAAGAACAAAAAGCAAGCGATCAACTAAAATGCTATGAATGCGGAGAAACCGGGCACATAAAATCAAATTGCCCTAACATCAAAAAGGAGAAGAAACCCTTCAAAAAGCAACGTGCATACATCTCTTAGGGAGGAGATTCCGGAGATGAAGCAAGCGAAGAAGAAGACGATGAAGCAGCAAATTTATGTCTCATGGCTCAAGAAGACGGCAAAGACGAGGTAAGTCAAATCTCTTCTCAAAATTTCTTTACTCTTGATGAAATGAGAAATGCTTTTGATGAACTATATGCTGAATTTATCAAAGCTTCAAAAACTGTCAAAAGTGTTAAAGAAAGTGCTTCTCTAAAAGAAAAAGATTTTCAAACACAGCTTTCATTAAAAGAAAAAGAATTAGAAAAACTGGTTTTCAAAATGAGAAGCTAAAAGAGGAAAACAAGTTTTATGGAAAAAGAAGTGCTGATAAACCTGAAGGTTCTACTAGAAACTGTTCTTCTTGTGTGCTTCTTAAGAATGAAGTAGCTAGACTTAAAGGCACATTAGATAAGTTTAATTCTTCGCATAAAAACTTGAATGATGTGCTTGTTAATCTAAAATCAACTAAACATGGAATAGGATTCAAGAATGAAGAAAAGGTTGGTGCTAAACCACAACAACCTAGAGCTCAACCTAGGACTAATAACCAAAATGCTTATCCTAGAAGTAGAAATCCTAGAAATAACTTGCATGTTAGACCAAATAGTGAAAATGCTAGAAGACCTAGAAATGATGCATATTTTAGGCCAAACCTTGAACAATTTAGAAGACCAAGAAATGACCCTCCACCTAGAAATAAATATTCTAGAAATGATGCATATTTTAGACAAACTTGTGAACCTCCTAGAGCTCATAATAGGCGAAACAATGGTGTTCAAAGTAGAGTAAGCAACCTTCATTCATCTAGTTACTATGTACCTAGAAAAATGCATAATCCCAACGTGACTTGTCATTATTGTAGACGTATTGGTCATATTGCTCCTGCTTGCTTTACTCGTCATAGACATATAAATCAATTGCATCATTATAACACGCCTAACCCTCAAGGACCCAAGATGGCATGGGTACCTAAAGAACATTAATTTGTTTTGTAGGTGTGCTTGAAGGGATCAAGTGTACTATGGTACCTTGATAGTGGATGCTCCAAACACATGACGGGAGATGAATCCAAATTCCTTCAACTAGAGCACAAAGAAGGAGGAAGTGTCACATTTGGTGATAACAATAAAGGAAAAATCATCGGCATTGGTTCGGTCAGTAAGGACGAAAACTCCTCTATTAAACATATACTACTTGTGAAAGGTTTGAAGCATAATCTCTTGAGCATAAGCCAATTATGTGACAAGGGAAATCTTGCTCTATTTAATTCGGATGAATGTCTTGTATTTAGACGTAGTGATTTCAAGATCATACTTCGTGGTTTTAGAATTGATAATATCTATATGGTTGATCTTGCAAACTCCTCACCCGAATATGTTGATTGTTTAGTAAGCAAAGAGGATAACTCTTGGCTATGGCATCGTAGAGTAGCACACATGAACATGCATCTTTTGAACAAGCTTCTTTCTCAAAACTTAGTAGTTGGTCTTCCCAGTTTAAAGTTTGAAAATGATTCTATTTGCGATTCTTGTCAAAAAGGGAAGCAAACCAAAGCATCTTTTAAATCCAAGAATATTGTTTCAACGTCTAGACCTTTGCAATTACTTCACATGGATTTATTTGGTCCCTCTCGTATTGAAAGTCTTGGTAAAAATAAATATGTTTTTGTAATTGTTGATGACTTTTCTAGATTTACTTGGACTCTATTTCTTGCAAATAAAAGTGATGCTTTTCAAAATTTCAAGTATTTCCTTAAGCGTGTTCAAAACGAAAAGGAATCGACCGTCACTTCGATTAGAAGTGATCATCGGGGAGAGTTTGATCACAATCTCTTTGCGGATTTTTGTGACGAACTCGGAATCGAACACACCTTTTCCGCTCCACGGACACCACAACAAAATGGGGTGGTGGAAAGGAAAAATAGGTGTCTCGAAGAGATGGCTAGAACCATGCTCGACGAAGCTAAGATTCCCAAATACTTTTGGGCGGACGCCGTGAGTACCGCTTGCTATGTTTTAAATAGAGTAGCAATTCGGCCGATACTCATGAAAACCCCATATGAACTTTATAAGGGTAGAAAACCCAACATTTCTCATTTACGTGTTTTTGGTTGTAAATGTTTTGTTCATAATAATGGGAAGGACCAATTGGGTAAGTTTGATGCTAAATCGGATGAAGGTATTTTCATTGGTTATTCCTCACGTAGCAAAGGATATAGGATCTTTAACAAAAGAACCCAAATTGTGGAGGAATCCCCTCATGTTGTGTTTTCCGAAGATAATACTCGCTTGGCGAGAAAGGAATCCGGTTTTGATCTTGCAGGTATCTTGGATAGCTTGAAAAATAAAATCCAAGAAGAACTTTCAAAGGAAAACAAAAATGAAATTGGGGAACAACCAACGGAAGAAGCGCCACAATTAGAAAAAGGAATAAATACGCCTAACGAGTGGAGAACGATCAAGGATCATCCTCTCGAACAGGTAATTGGCGATGTTGGAGAAAAGGTAAGTACCCGAAACTCTCTTAAGAACACTCTAGGACACAATTCTTAAGAGTTCACGGCATTACTTGTTAACACTAGTGTAATTTATTAATTTCGATATAAATTACTAACTTGAGCGTCGGAGACGTTTAAATCTATTTTGCAGGTACCACCCCAAAGGTATGGGGAATTATGAAGTTTTAGCATAAAATAATCGACTATTTCAAGCCACTAATCGATTATTTTCTGTGCAGTACATCGATTATCAGTATCAATAATCGATTGTTTATGACTGATTATTACTATTATGCATCTGTGTTTAATTTTTTACTTCCTAAATTGCATAATCGATTTCCGCCTCAGTCATTCAGCAATGCTTTCTACAACAATCGATTATTTTTTTCATACAATCGATTATTTGACAAATTCTGATATTCTCCAAGTTCACTGTATCAAATTAGTTCCCTAAATAATCGATTACCAAGAATTGACAATCGATTACTTCATATTAATTTTTTGTTACCGTTTGGCTCCTCAATCGATTCCTGTCAGGTCTTAAATTCTCCATAATCGATTACCAAAATTTAACAATCGATTATTTCATTCAAATTTTTTACCGTTTGACTCAAGAATCGATTTGTCATATTCAAAATCTCAATCAAATAGTAAATACAATCGATTATTTCAGTTCAATAATCGATTATCTAACGGTCAGTAATTTTAATTCTTACCGTTTTCTGACTGCTCCTAAACCAAAATCTCAGCAAATGTCTCCATTCAATGCTTGATATCCTTTCCTCTATAAATAGGCATCATAAGAGCTCACATTCACCCACTCAAGCACTATCTCTAGTATTCAAAAGCTAAATCTCTTCTATTTTCTTTGCCAAATTCCAGCAGTCTTTCTCCTAACATGTCTGGACGATCTTCAAAACGTTCCCGATCCAAACATGGCGCATCAGCCTCAACCGCCCCTCCTCCTTTAAATTTTCCATACCAAGACGGTTCCGTCTTGTTCTTTGAAACTGAAAATGAACTCACAAGGTTCCTATCAAAATTTGAGAAACGCACCATTCTTCCTCCTCGGTTCTCAAATAGTAAACTCCTTGAGCCTTTCACCCCTGCCGCAAATATGTTAAAGGAGTGTCAACTATATGACTTCTTGCTTCTCACTCATCCTCACGTAAACACAACTCTCGTTCAAGCTTTTTACTCAAACCTCCATAAAGATGAAGATGGCGAACTTGTCACCTCCATTAATGGGGTTCAAATTCTTCTCTCTGAAGAGAATCTCCACACCATTGCCCGCCTTCCAAATGAAGATGAAGACCTTTACCGGTATATTGATAAGGCCGGGGCTCTCTTTGATGAAACCATCCTTCTCCACCAAGCCGGTATAACCTCCTATGATCCATCTATCTCTACCCCTCGTCCTACCATAACGGGAATGGATCCAAACTACCGGTTGATTCTTTACTTCATCACCTGAGTCCTCAAGCCTAGACGGCACAATCACACCACCATCTCCCAGGAGGATACCAAACTTCTGCATGCCATTGTCACCGGAGCCAAAATAAATTGGTGTCGGCTCATCAAAATTCATATGCTCGATGCCATCGGTGATGACATGCCTCTTCCTTATGCCCTCCTCATTATGAACTACCTTGAATCATCCGGATTTGTCACAGAAAATGGTCCTCTCAAAAGGAGTACCAAAATTTGGGAAATCTCGGAGTCTTCTTTCCATCATGATGGTGATGATGCTCCAGCTCCTTCTTCAAGTCGTTCACCCCGTCGTGCTCATTCGTCCCAAGAGCCTACTCTCCAAACCATATCCGACCAGCTTGCTCAACTCACTCATCCATGGATACTTTGATCATGTCAATTATCCATATGCAGCTCTCGTTCCTTTTGAAGCAGCGCCAGATAACGAGGCGGACAACGACGGAAATGAATAAATTTTTTTTTGTGTTTTGTGTGGTTTTTGCTGTTGTTCTCTTTGGTTCCCATTGATGTGCCCTCTTTTTTTTCCAATAAATAAACCTTGTTTATTTCATCTTTTTGCATCTTTCCTTACTATTTTTTTGCTAATGGCAAAAGGGGGAAGAAAACGGGATATCGGGTATGCACCACCTCTTAATTCATTGATTGCTTATAAGCTAAAATTGAGGGGGAACTCTTAAATTGAGGGGGAACAAGAACAAAATTGCATAATTGTTACTTGTCTTGAATTGCCAATATCTTTTGCCTAAATTGCATATCCCGCTTAATGTTTGCCATTATCAAAAAGGGGGAAATTGTTAGAAACACGTTCTCAATGCAATATACTAAACGTGTACTCTTTTGTAGGTTTTGATGAATGACAAACGAAGCAAAAATTGATATATGACGGAATTCAAGTACAAGCGCACAATGGTTGCGAATAAGATTGAAGTTCAAGATATAGCTTTTAATTGTTATTGAGTTGTTCTAAATTGTAATCTCGATCCTATAACTTGACTCATAGTATGGCCTCTCTCATAAAACTATTTTCCAAAATCATGCATATTTAATTCTGTGTCAAAAAGATTTTAAATCATGCATATTTACATTAGACAAAATGTTTTCTAAACATGCCTCAAAAATCTGGGCTAAAATAATCGATTATGTACTTATGATAATCGATTGTTTCTGAGCCAAGACTGCATGACAATCGATTATGAATTAATGGTAATCGATTGTGAGTAAGACAGTGAACATCAGGTTTTTCCAAATCTGCATGATAATCGATTGTGAACAAATGACAATCGATTGTTGTTGAGGTAAAGTTTTTCAATACTCAAAATAATCGATTATGAACTAATGGTGATCGATTGTGTTGAGTTGAAGTCTTCCAGTGATTTTAAATTTAATTAAGTAATCGATTATGTCTTTTGATAATCGATTATCACTGAGACAGTAAGTTTTATGATTTTCAGAAAATAACAAGTAATCGATTGTTGCAAAGGACAATCGATTGTTGAAGCTAGCCGTTGTCAAATGATTTTCAAATACCATAAGGTAATCGATTATTGATTCTAGATAATCGATGTTCTGCTTAAAATCTGGAAATGATTTTTAGAACGTTGCTGAAGTAATCGATTATTGATATTATATAATCGATGTTTTGCTTAAAATCTGGAAATGATTTTTAGAACGTTGCTGAAGTAATCGATTATTGATTTTATATAATCGATGTTTTGCTTAAAATCCGGAAATGATTTTTAGAACGTTGCTAAAGTAATCGATTATGAACTTAGTGTAATCGATTATCTGATTTTGATATTGCCAGTAATCGATTATAGATTATGTATAATCGATTGTGAAGCGTTAAATCCGGGATTGATTTTTAAACTGACTGGCAGATAATCGATTGTTTGGTCTTAATAATCGATTATCACTGAGTAATTTCAGCAACTCTTAATTGGCAATTAGACAACGGTTGAACCAACTTTTTCAACTATAAATACAGCTTCATTTCAGTGTTTTAAACACAGCAACATACACAAACTGATCATTACATTGCTATAAGCTTTCATTCAATTGTTCTTCATTTTCTACTCATTTCATAAAGCTTTTGAGAGCCATATTATTGCTTAATCGATTATGTTGAGGCAGTGTTCACCAGATTTTTAAACGCTACAAGATAATCGATTATGTACCTTATGATAATCGATTATGTTGAGGCAGTGTTCACCAGATTTTTCAAAGCTACAAGATAATCGATTATGTGCCTTAGACTAATCGATTATGTTGAAACAGTGAGCATCAGATTTTTCAAAGTAGCAAAATAATCGATTATAGCTTTCTGGTAATCGATTATATTATAGACCGTTGCCAAAGTATTTTCAAACACTGAAAAATAATCGATTATGTGTAATCAGACAATCGATTATGTTAAGCATAAAATCGAGAATTGATTTTTGAACGTTGTCAGGTAATCGATTATACGATTTGGATAATCGATTATTCTGCTTAAAATCTGGGATTAATTTTTGAACGTTGGCAAATAATCGATTATGCAGAATCAGATAATCGATTATCCTAGCACAAAATCAGCAATTCGTGATTGGCAATTAAGCAACGGTCTTGGGTGTTTTGAGCACTATAAATACAACTCAAATTCACTCTTCTAAGTACAACAACTGATTACATTCTTGCTAAAGCTTACATACTCTCTTTGCAATCATTTTATATTCATTTCATAAGTTTTTGAGAGCCAAACTCTTGACTAAGTTGTTGTGTTCTTGAGCGTATTTATTTACTCATATCTACTCTTCAAGAGAGTTCTTTTTAAGTGAGTGCTAAGTGTTTGTACACACTTGAAGGGATAGTCTAATCCCTTGTTGTAAGAAGGAAAAGTAGTTCCTTGGTTTGAAGTCTTGAGGTGCGGTATCCTCGAGCAGGTTGAAGTCTTGTAGAGTGTATATCTACGAGCAAGTGTAACGGTTTGTTAGGCACCCGTAAGCTTAACGAAGTTAGTGTAAAACTCGAGAGAGTCTCTCGGGGACTGGACTAACCACGTGTTGTGGTGAACCAGGATAAAATTCGGTGTGTTCTCTCCTTATCTTTTTAATTACTGCACTTACGTTATTCCTGCAATTTTTAATTCCGCAAATTTACATTGTTTTTTATTATAACGCTATTCACCCCCCCTCTAGCGTTAAGCGTATATTCTAACAATTGGTATCAAAGCCATACTCTCTGAAAGACTTAACAGTTTGAGAGAAACTTTCCATGGCTTCTACTCGTAGTGTTTATGCAGGACTAGGTGAAGGACAATGCTTCACAAGGCCACCACTTTTCGATGGCACCAACTACACTTACTGGAAGGAGAGAATGAGGATTTTTATACAATCAAACAACTTCCAACTGTGGAAAATTATCAAAAATGGGGAATTACAACCTACCAAAAAGGTTGGAGAAGAACTCGTTCCAAAAACGGAAGATGAATACGACGCCGATGATATCAGAAAAATAGAGAACAACGCAAAGGCAATCAACATGATGTATTGTGCAGTGAACCCCGATGACTATCGAAAAATATCGTGTTGCACCACTGCCAAGCAAATGTGGGACAAATTAGAAATCACATTCGAAGGTATGGACCAGGTAAGAGAAGCTAAAATTGATTTCCTAACCCACGAATATGAACTGTTTCGCATGAAGGAAAACGAGAAGATAGATGACATATTCGAACGATTCTCAAGAATCGTTAATGACCTACACGCCCTCAAAAAGACATTCACGGATAAGGAGCTTGTCCGGAAAATTCTACGAAGCCTCACTCCGGAATGGCGTTTCAAAGCCGATGCTATCCAAGAATCAATCGGCATCACAAAGGTCACCATCGACGGACTACGAGGTAATCTTAAAACTTATGAATCAACTATTCTTAACTCTCCTTTGGATGATCAAAGGAAAAGAAAGATTGCGCTCAAGGCATCAACTACTCAACCTCAAAACGATGAGGAGTCAAGTGATGAAGATGTCAAGCTTGGACTCGTTATCAAGAAATTTCACAAGTTCATGCAAAAGAAGTATGAACGAAAAGGTAAGCAACAAGGCGACCAATTGAAGTGCTATGGATGCGGAGAAATCGAGCATATCAAATCAAATTGTCCAAACATCAAAAAGGAGAAGAAACCATTCAAGAAACAAAGAGCATACATCTCTTGGGGAGGTGACTCCGGAGACGAATCAAGTGATGAAGAAGGAAACGAGACCGCAAACTTGTGTCTTATGGCACATGAAGAAACGCAAAATGAGGTATGTACTACTTCTAAGAACTATTTCACTTTAGAAGAATTGCAAGATGCATTTGATGAGTTGTATAAAGAGTTTATTAGCGCTTCTAAATCTATAAAAGATTTAAGAAAACAATTTTCTTCAAAAGAAAAGGATTTTGAAAAACTCACTCTTGAGAATGAGAAATTAAAAGAGGAAAACAAGTTTTATGGCAAAAGAAGCGCCGATAAACCCGAAAGCTCAAATAATGATTGTACTTCTTGCAAATCTCTAATGGAAGAAGTAGAAAGTCTTAGAAGCACTTTGCACAAATTCAATTCTTCACACAAAAATCTCAATGAAGTGCTTGTAAATTTTGAAATCCACTAAGCACGGTATAGGCTTCAAACACGAGCCAAAAGAAAAAGTTGAGTCCATTCCTAAACCACCTAAGACTCAACTTAGGCCAAACAAAATAAATGTCATCACTCAACCTAGAAATTTTAATCCTAGAATTGCATCTCATTCTAGAACAAATGATAGGAGAAATATTGGAATGTATAGACCACCTAGACAAGATTTTCGAAAACTACATCAAAACTATGTTCCTAAACATAGAGTGAATAATTTTAGACCCCCAAATTACTATCATCCTAGAAGAATGCACAATCTGAATGTCATTTGTCATTATTGCAATAAAATTGGACATATTGCTCCCGCATGCTTCACTAGACATAGACATTTCACTGGAGGGCAATCACACCAATATGTTATACCTAACGCACAAGGACCCAAAATGGCTTGGGTACCAAAATCTCATTAATTTGTTTTGTAGGTGTGTTTGAAGGGATCAAGTGTACTTTGGTACCTTGATAGTGGATGCTCCAAACATATGACCGGGGATGCATCAAAATTCCTTCAACTAAAACCCAAGGAAGGAGGAAATGTTATTTTTGGAGACAATAACAAAGGAAAGATTATCGGCATTGGATCGGTCGGTAAGGATGAATCCTCCTCTATTAAGAATATTTTGCTTGTTAAAGGTCTTAAACATAATCTTGAGCATAAGTCTATTATGTGACAAGGGAAATCTTGTATTGTTTGACTCCGAAGATTGCTTAGTTATCCGTCGTAGTGATTTTAAAATTATTCTTCGTGGTTTTAGAATGGATAACATTTATATGGTTGATCTTGAATTCATCAAGTTATGTGAATTGTCTTTTAAGTAAAGAAGACGACATGTGGTTATGGCATCGTAGAGTAGCTCATGTAAATATGAATCTTTTAAACAAACTAGTTTCACAAGATTTAGTACTTGGTCTTCCAAACATGAAATTTGAAATAGACTCTACTTGTGATCCATGTCAAAAAGGGAAGCAAACAAAAGCCTCTTTTAAATCCAAAAATGTTGTTTCAACCACTAGACCTTTACAACTTCTACACATGGATCTTTTCGGACCTTCTAGAATTAAAAGTCTTGGTGGAATCTTTACGCTTTTGTAATTGTTGATGACAATTCTTCATTTACATGGACGTTATTTCTTGCTCATAAAAGTAATGCCTTTCAAGCCTTTAAAAGTTTTCCTAAACGTGTTCAAAATGAAAAGGACACAACCGTCACTTCCATAAGAAGTGATCATGGGGAGAGTTCGATCACAATCTCTTCGCGGACTTTTGTGACGAACTCGGTATTGAACATACCTTTTCGGCTCCACGTACACCACAACAAAATGGAGTGGTAGAACGTAAAAATCGATGTCTTGAAGAGATGGCTAGAACCATGCTCAATAAGGCCGAAATTCCCAAATATTTTTGGGCGGATGCCGTGAGTACCGCAAGCTATGTTTTAAACAGAGCTATCATTAGACCGATACTCATGAAAACTCCCTATGAACTCTATAAGGGAAGGAAACCAAACCTTTCCCATCTTAGAGTCTTCGGTTGTAAATGTTTTATTCACAACAACGGAAAAGATAACTTGGGAAAATTTGATGCGAAATCTGATGAAGGAATTTTTCTTGGTTACTCATCACGTAGCAAAGCATATAGAGTGTTTAATAATCAAACCAAAATTGTTGAGGAATCTCCTCATGTAGTATTTTGTGAAAATGATGCTCGCTTGGCGAGAAAGGATTCTTGTGTTGATCTTGCAGATGCTTTAAAGAAAATCAATCTTCAAGACGAGGTACAAAAGGAGGATCCAAAGGAAGTTCAAGATGAAGTCATGGAACAACCTTCGGAAGAAGTACCACCACAAGAAGAAATATCGATGATGCCTAAGGCTTGGAGGACGTCTAAAGACCATCATCTTGACAAGGTAATTGGCAACATCGAGAAAGGGGTAAGTACACAAAACCTTCTTAAAGATACTGTAGGACATATGGCTTTTGTTTCACAAATAGAACCTAAAACCATTTCTGAAGCAATTGGGGATGAGCATTGGACCTTGGCAATGCAAGAGGAGCTTAACCAATTCAAACGTAATGATGTTTGGGAATTGGTGCCAAGACCCGATAATCATACCATAATTGGCACGAAATGGGTTTTTCGGAATAAATTAGATGAAAATGGTATAATCACTAGAAACAAAGCTAGGCTAGTTGCCAAGGGATATAATCAAGAAGAAGGCATTGATTATGAAGAAACCTATGCACCCGTTGAGCGCCTAGAAGCCATTCGTCTATTACTTGCTTTTTCATCATCTATGAATTTCAAATTATTTCAAATGGATGTCAAAAGTGCCTTCCTCAATGGGTTTATTCAAGAGGAAGTGTATGTTGAACAACCCCCGGGTTTTGAAGATTTTACATCTCCCGACCACGTCTTCAAGCTTAAGAAAGCTTTATATGGTCTTAAACAAGCTCCTCGAGCTTGGTATGAACATCTAAGTAAATTTCTCTGAGAAAATGAGTTTGAAAGGGGGAAAGTTGACACCACACTTTTTATCAAAAATAAAAACAATGACATTCTATTAGTTCAAATTTATGTCGATGATATTATTTTTGGTGCTACTAATGATTTTCTATGCGAGGAATTCTCTAAGTTAATGACTGGCGAATTCGAAATGTCGATGATGGGTGAGCAAAACTCCTTCTTGGGGCTGTAAGTAAAACAAATGAAAGAGGGAACTTTCATTTGTCAATCCAAATATTGCAAGGAGTTGCTAAATCGCTTTGAAATGAGCAACGCCAAAGCAATGGCCACCCCAATGAGTACATCCGACCATCTTGACAAGGATGAGAAAGGTAAGGAAGTAGACACCAAAAAGTATCGAGGTATGATCAGATCTCTTCTCTATCTTACTGCTAGTAGACCGGACATCATGTTTAGCGTGTGTTTATGCGCTCGATATCAATCATGTCCGAAGGAATCACATTTAACTGCGGTAAAACGGATTATGAAGTATCTTGTTGGAACAATAAATGTGGGACTATGGTATCCCAAAGATTCTTCATGCCAACTTGTTGGCTATTCCGATTCCGATTTTGCAGGATGTAAATTGGACCGCAAGAGCACTAGTGGCACTTGCCATTTGCTCGGTAACTCCTTAGTTTCTTGGTTTAGCAAGAAGCAAGTTAGTGTTGCGTTGTCCACAACCGAGGCTGAATATGTAGCCGCGGGGAGTTGTTGCGCTCAAATCCTTTGGATGAAACAACAACTCTCGGACTATGGCCTTAGTATCGATCATGTTCCTCTTCGATGTGACAATACTAGCACCATAAGCTTGACGAAGAATCATATCCTTCACTCAAAAACGAAACACATAGAAATTAGACATCATTTTATAAGAGATCGCGTTCTCAAGGGCGATGTCGAAATTGAATTTGTTGAAACCAAAAATCAATTGGCCGACATCTTTACAAAGCCTCTAGAGAAAGAGTCCTTCTTCCGAATTCGTAGTGAACTCGGGATTCTTGACTCCACGTTGATCTAATTCATGCATTGCATTTTTATGTTTTAACGATTACTAACTTGAGCGTCGGAGGCGCCTAATTCATTTTTGCAGGTATCGCCCCAAAGACAAGGGGAATTATCAAACACTGGTGCAGAATAATCGATTTCTCTAAAGTCAATAATCGATTATTCCCCATTTACGTTTTATGTTTATTATACTGGAAAATTGACATAATCGATTATACAACACTACAATCGATTATCTAACAGTTTTGGCTTTGCAGGATTTTAGCCGTTAAATATAAAAATCGATTATCTCATATCCCTAATCGATTATACTGACATTTATTTTCAGGTGTTAAGTCACTGGATGACAATAATCGATTACTTAAAATAGTATAATCGATTTTCTATTACCGTCTCGGATGTCCGTTATTACATTTCCTGAAATAATCGATTATCTCAAACGCACAATCGATTATTCCCCGAGTCAATGAATAATGTCTTGTCTCTTTGTTTTATTTTCATGTATTTGCAATATTGTTTAATCAATAAAGAGTTAGTTATTTTTTGCTAATGTCAAAAGGGGGATGATATGGGCTATGCACACTTATACATATTGGCATAAATTGAGGGGGAATTCATAACTTGAGGGGGAACTTGTTGCATATCTATATACTTGTCTTGGATCGTCATTATGAATTAATTAATATGCATATCCCGATATTGGTTTGCCATTATCAAAAAGGGGAAAATTGTTGAAACACGTTCTCAAGTCACTAAACTAAACGTGTGTTCATATTTGTAGGTTTTGATAAATGAAAAACCGACGTGAACGGAATATTGACATATGCCGAAGTCCAAGCACAAGAGAAACAAAGATCAAGATTTAGTAAAGCAACAAAGTTATACATGATTCGTTCTACAATTGTGATCTTGATCCGACAATTGATTCAAGACTTGGCTTCTCTCGTAAAATCATTTTTATCAAACCATGCATCTTTATTTTAAAGCAAAATGATTTTCAAACATTTCATTTTAACCAAAATGAATTTTAAACATGTCTTTCAAATCTGGACAAAGATAATCGATTATGTACATTATGATAATCTATTATGTTAAAGTAGTGTACACCAGATTTTACAAAGCTGTAAGATAATCGATTATGTACCTTATGATAATCGATTATGTTAAGGCAGTGTACACCAGATTTTACAAAGCTGAAAGATAATCGATTATATACCTTATGATAATCGATTATGTTGAGGCAGTGTTCACCAGATTTTTAAACGCTACAAGATAATCGATTATGTACCTTATGATAATCGATTATGTTGAGGCAGTGTTCACCAGATTTTTCAAAGCTACAAGATAATCGATTATGTGCCTTAGACTAATCGATTATGTTGAAACAGTGAGCATCAGATTTTTCAAAGTAGCAAAATAATCGATTATAGCTTTCTGGTAATCGATTATATTAAAGACCGTTGCCAAAGTATTTTCAAACACTGAAAAATAATCGATTATGTATAATCAGACAATCGATTATGTTAAGCATAAAATCGGGAACTGATTTTTGAACGTTGTCAGGTAATCGATTATACGAATTGGATAATCGATTATTCTGCTTAAAATCTGGGATTGATTTTTGAACGTTGGCAAATAATCGATTATGCAGAATCAGATAATCGATTATCCTAGCACAAAATCAGCAATTTGTGATTGGCAATTAAGCAACGGTCTTTGGTGTTTTGAGCACTATAAATACAAGTCAAATTCACTCTTCTAAGTACAACAACTGATTACATTCTTGCTAAAGCTTACATAATCTCTTTCCAATCATTTTATATTCATTTCATAAGTTTTTGAGAGCCAAACTCTTGACTAAGTTGTTGTGTTCTTGAGCGTATTTATTTACACATATCTACTCTTCAAGAGAGTTCTGTTTAAGTGAGTCCTAAGTGTTTGTACACACTTGAAGGGATAGTCTAATCCCTTGTGTAAGAAGGAAAAGTAGTTCCTTGGTTTGAAGTCTTGAGGTGCGGTATCCTCGAGCAGGTTGAAGTCTTGTAGAGTGTATATCTACGAGCAAGTGTAACGGTTTGTTAGGCACCCGTAAGCTTAACGAAGTTAGTGTAAAACTCGAGAGAGCCTCTCGGGGACTGGACTAACCACGTGTTGTGGTGAACCAGGATAAAATTCGGTGTGTTCTCTCCTTATCTTTTTAGTTACTGCACTTACGTTATTCCTGCAATTTTTAATTCCGCAAATTTACATTGTTTTTTATTATAACGCTATTCACTCCCCCTCTAGCGTTAAGCATATATTCTAACAATTTCCTCTTCATTTTTCTCTTTAACCCTCCTTGGTTTTTAATTTTCTCCCCCCCCCCCCCCCCCCCCATTTTCTCTGATTATTGCTTTTTTTTTTTCACATGCACAATTTCATCTCTTTTTTCTTTTTTTTTTCTTTTTTAATAATAATTCGATCGAACCCTATGTAGGTTGCCTACGTATCATGCCCCTCATGAATCAGATCATGCGTAGTTCTGAAAAAAGTAATGGACAAACAAACTAAAAATAAAAATCTTTTTGAATTTTTATTTATAAATTTTGTTTGGTTTTCAAATACATCATAAGAAGTCTGATAATAAAAGACTAGACAAACTCATAAGCCACTTAATAGACTCAAAACATGCTCAAAATATAAAAAGACTCCTCAAGCAGCTCCAAAATGCAGTGGCCTTGGTATATCCGTGATGCTCGAGTAGTGGCAAATAAACCCATACCTGAATGAGAAAAGTAAGACCAAACAGATTAATGACTCGAGACACTATGTGAGACCGCACCTCCTATTGGACACATGCAAGACAAGATTGAGCTATTTTTTGAAAATTAACCTATATGGCCAAGAGTGGCTATTAATGCAAACTCAACAAAATTAACCTCATGGACATGGAAAATGCCTAACTAAGACTTTTATGGATTCAAACTCCCAATATCATGGCCCAAAAATTAATTTGCAGAAATAACCCATTTCGCAAAAGCGACCGATATGGCCAGAAGTGGCTAAAGATGCAGACTCAAAAAAGGCAGTCCCTAAAGTGACATGACACGTAGTTATGGACTCAAAATCCTAAGATACGGGTTATTGAACCACTTTTGCAAAAATGATCCTCTTTTGCAACAATGGCCGATATGGCCACAAGTGGCTAGACATGCAAGATTTGACTAAGACCCCGCAAAGCGAAGAATCTAAGACTAGGAAGACTGGACTCTATGTAGGTTGCCTACGTATCTCACTCGAAAGACAAGAATCAGGTTCGCGTAGTTCCGGAGATGCAACTAATTTGAAGAAAATTACATTTTTGTTTTTTGAAAAATGATAAAAAATGTAAACTCTTTTGGATTTTCTATTTTCAACTTTTTTTTTGAATTTTCGGAAAATAATGGTAAAAGTATCAAATCTTTTTTGGATTTTTCATTTTCTATTTTTTTTGAATTTTTGAAAATTAATGGAAGAGTGTAAAATCTTTTTGGATTTTCTCATGTTCATCGTTTTTTATTTTTGGAAAACCATGAAAGAAAAATGCGGGTGGGCCTACTTTCTTCATTTTTCACCCTTCTTTCCCAAACAACGGTCCGCTAAATGACCCTTTTACCCTCGGAGATGTAACATTTAGCACATAGGATGATTAGATGTCATTTTGGTCCACAAGCCCATTTTTGACAAAATTAGGACAAGCTACCTACAAAGGGACAAAGTACCTGGTACCGAGCCCTATTAGGTGTAAATGACATGATGCAAACAGAAATAACCTAAGGCTGACCTAAGTTTGGGGTTCACTAACAAGGCAATTCGTGGCGGCTACTCTAGCTGTCCCCCCACTCCACGCTCCCACGCCACCACCTAAAGACACGGGTGACTCACAAAAAGACCGTGTACGCTCAAACATACTCCGGAAGACTTGTTGCAGAAAGAAGACCCATGGTTATGCAAAATGATGACAATTTATAAAGCATTAACACATAAAGGAAAAACTGTAAACAAATAAGCAGTTAGAAAATAATAAAAAGATATAAACAAAATAAAAATTAAATAAAACAAACAAAACACATAAAAAGCTCAACCGAAAATCCTAAAAGCCAACAAGATCAAGTACTAGCTCGAACCCGCAACTCCCCAGCGGAGTCGCCAGAGATGTCACACCCCTTTTTTAACAACAAACTCCACTTAAACCCTCTTAAATTAATAAAAATATTTAGTAAAAGCTTGAAAAGGGTTTTCAATTGAAAGTGATAAAAAATTGTTTCAAAAGGAAATAAACCTAGAGTCACCACCTAACATTTGATTTCGGTGTGCTAGGTCACCGGTTTTTTAGAATATATTTTTCCCTTTAAAACACTTGAACTCAAACTAAGTCTGCACCAGAGATAAGGGTAAAGGGGTTCATTTGACTTAGGGAGAAGATGTTAGGCACTCCCCAAGTCCCGTGAAGGTCACGGTTGCGTACTTGATCATGTTGGCTTTTAAAATATTCAAATAGAGGCGAAAAATACAGAAAAAGAAAAATAAACGCACAAGAGGCTCGAGGTCGTCCCCACCTAAAAAGATAAAAATAAATAAAATAAAATATTAAAGTTCTACTCTACGCTTCCTCGAACCGTTCCGTGTACGGCCTTCAAATACAAATATTTCGGGGCATATTCCGGATAATAATATATACAAACTTCACGGGGCAATCCCCGGATAAATTTAACTAAGGGACAACCGCTCACCGTCCAACTAACAAAATCTTAAGGCTTGCTTACCCGAGTGTTGCCGGCCTAAACATGTACCACTGATTCAATGAGTGTCTAGTAATAACAAGAATAACAATAAAAACATGTCATCTTTTGTCTAACTCTCTTAAACCGGATTTTTCCAATTCTATTCGAACCGTCATTGCCTAATCCCGTTTAGTCAATTAGTTCCCCACCCATAGTCCCTTTTCAACTTACACGTCCATAACATTCACAAGACAAAATTCATAAACTGTTTTTAGTTAAAAGCTTAGTCAACGATTAAAGCCAAAGGAGTCTAAAAAAAGAAATCAAAAACTAATCACAAAGCAACAATTAAAATATAGTGTGCAAACAAATGTAGGCTAGCACATGATAGCAATTTGGATTAAGAAAGAACAGAAGGAAGAATGAACCTTAGGCGGGACCGAACCTTGCAAGTTTAATCAACAACAATGCTGTTCTTGAATGAAACATTAATTAAAATTGGACAATAGCACTTTACATCCACACCAAAAACGCGAATCTGCCCGGAAACCTCGAACCTGACACCAACATCGGACTTAAATATATTTTGCCAAATGAAATATGAAATATTGCCTCCTAAATCCTTAAGCCACGAACAGGGACCCGGAATTGAAACCTGACGGACGAATCCTCACCAAAATCGAATAATCAGCAAAATTATGACCTTCAACTGGAATGTGCGCTTCATGGCAGAATACCTCGGCTCCAAATTGAGGTAAATCGATTTGTTACAGACTTGACGAGAGGAACAATTAAGGAAAGAAGTAATGCACAAAGGAAAGAGAAATGAATTAAGAATTTGAACAGAAAATTTTCCCTAAAAAACCGAGAAATGAGTTGTCGGCGACGAGTTTCACGAGAATTAGAAAAGAGTTTTTTTGGTTAATTCTTTCCCAATTATCTCTGGCGACAATTAGTAGCAGAAGCGAGAGAGCTAGTTGGTTGATTAGCTCGATTAATTTTCTTCAACTCAACAAAGTTTTCAAGCTTTTCCACATGATGATGCTCTGAATTTTACTCCTAGCGGGTCGATTGAGAGAGTAAAAAGGATCTGCCGCTCTTTTAGTGTCTAGGTTCTAGGGTTATTTTTTGTCTTGTTATCTTGTCTTGTTCAGGAAGATGAAGTCTAGTAGCTAGGTTTTTTTTAGTCTTGTGTATTGGGCTTCTTGTGTTATGGAAGAAGTGAGCTCCAAATTTAGGCCTACAAATTCTCTTATTTGAGCAAGACAAAATTAAAAATCCTATGAAAATATTAATTAAACTTAGTCAAGTAAATAAACAAAATTTTAAGAAATAAGACTATTTTTGGTATTTTCCAATGATTATATTAAAATAAAAATAGGTTTAAAATAATATACTCCTTTTAAAAATATCTAATATGTTAATTAAATAGAGAAATATGAACCTATTTTTGTGTTTTTTTAATTTTGAGATAAAAAGAGCCAAAATAAGTTGAAATAACTATATTAGACCTAAATTAAATGTTTTACCTAAAATGTGAGAAATTTTGTGGAGGGTCAAAAATCACGTGTCTACAGACCCGGCCGGTTATTTTTGGAATTTACACCCTAATTCCGCGTTTACTACTTCCCCTAAGTTTTTTCTGCTATTTTGTCTTGCCAGGACATTCAGTATTAGGATTTAGATTGTTTTAGAACACTTAGTCCCTAAATGCGAGCTTTGGTATTGGAAAGTAGTCCATAGTCAGAACAGTACGAAGACACCCTCAGAATGGAAAATCGATGATTCCGTTAGCTCCGGTAAGTGATTTTAGGATTTGGAGCCTGTTCGAAATATATTTTGGAAGTCAGTAGCCCGTTTAGGCTTGAATTGCCGAAGTTTGAAGTTTTGAAGTTTCCGGTCCGATAGTGAGTTTTTGATTCGAGGATCGAAATAGAATTTCGGAAGTTGCAATAGCTTCATCGTATTATTTGGGATGTGTGTGTAAAGTTTCAGGTCATTTGGACATGTTTAGGATAGGTTTTTTATCGAAAGCGTAATTAGAAGAAATTAGAAGTTCTTAGGCTTGAATCATTGATTAAATCGAGTTTCTGGTGTTGTTTTAGTTGTTTTAAGGATTGGTAAAAGCTTGAATAAAGTATTAGGGGTTATTGGTGCTTTTGGTTGAGGCCCCGGGGGCCTCGGGATGATTTCGGGTGGTTAACGGAGGATTTTAGGAAGTGTGCAGTAGCTAATCTTTTTATCTTCTGGTATTTTTGTTTCTGCAGCTCCCAAGCCCGCAAAAGTGAAAATACCAGAAGATAAAAAGATAAGTTGCTGCAAATTTCCAAAAATCCTCCGTTAACCACCCGAAATCATCCCAAGACCCCTGGGCCTTAATCAAAAGCACCAATAACCCCTAATACCTTATTCAAAATTTTACCAATCCTTATATCACCTAAAACAACACGAAAACCAGATTTAATCAATGATTCAAGCCTACGAACTTCTAATTTCTTCCAAATATGCTTTCGATAAAAAAACTATCCAAAACACGTCCAAATGACCTGAATTTTACGCACACATCTCAAATAACACGACGAAGCTACTGCAACTTCCGAAATTTTGTTCCGGCCCTCGGATCAAAAACTCACCATCGGATCAGAAACTTTAAAAATTCAAACTTTGAAAATTCAAGCCTAAATGAGGAGCTACGGACTTCCAAAATACATTTCGAACACGCTCACAACCCCGAAATCACTTACTTGAGCTAACTGAAACATCAATTTTCTATTCTGAGGTCATCTTCATACTGTTCGGACTATGGACCACTTTCCAATACTTAAGCTCTCATTTAAGGACTAAGTGTCCCAAAACACTCCGAATCCTATTACCGAACGTCCAAGCAAGCCAAAAGAGCAGAAATGAACTTAGGGAAGTAGTAAATGGGGAATCGGGGCGTAAATTCCAAAAACGACTGGCCGTATCATTACAAAATCCCACTAGTGTCACATCTCCAAGTGTGCCTCAATCCCATGTATCCTCACCTGCTAACGATGCAACGGTACCAAACACCCAGTCTTTTAACCATTCTCCTGCACTTCTACATGAAGTTTTCAGTCCTAACTCAGCAACATCTACTCAATCAGATTCACCTCCTTTGAGAAGAGCTATTATAACTCACAAAACACCTACTTACCTTCAGGATTATATCTACACTTTGCCTAAATATCACATTCTAAAGTTCATCATGATTCATCTTCTCTGAGTGCACTTTTACCCAATCATAATCATGTTACTCCTGATGTCCTATGTTTTGAAAGTCAGCACTTAGTGACAAATGTTTGTCATGATAGTGAGTCATCATCATATGGAGAGGCGGTCCTCAGTCCTGCATGGAAGGCAACCATGACTCAGGAGTTTGAGGCTCTATATGCAAATAACACTTGGGACTTAGTGCGTTTGCCAGCCGGAAAGCAGGCAATAGGCTGCAAATGGGTCTATACAATTAAACATAAAGCAGATGGTAGTATAGAAATGTTTAAGGCTATAATGGTAGTAAAAGTGTATACCCAACAAGCAGGGATTGACTGTACAGAGACCTTCACCCCTATTGTCAAAATGACAATAGTTAGAGTTTTGGTCACTGTAGCTGTGAAGAAGGGGCTGGGACATATTCCAGCTTGATGTGAATAATGCATTCCTTCATGGTGATTTGTATGAAGAAGTGTATATGGAAGTACCCCCAAGTCCCCTAATTGATCAGACTGGTTCACAAAATGTAGTTTGTAAACATAACAAATTAATGTATATGCAAAAGCAAGCCAGCAGACAATGGTATGCTAAGCTGACTGAAGCCCTATCCTCAATGGGGTATATACATTCTGAGAATGATTACTCACTCTTTTCCAAGAAGGCTCTTTCTTACGCTATATTTGTAGTTGTCTATATTGATGATGTTATCATCACTGGGGATGATTCAGTTGAGATAGCTATTTTAAAATCATTCCATTATAAGCAATTCAGAATCAAGGATCTTAGGAAGCTCCATTACTTCTTGGGTCTAGAAGTTCTCTACAAATCAGACGATGTCATTATGTCTCAAAAGAAGTTCACCCTGAATTTGGTAAAAGAATATGATTGTTTTGGCTACAGTAGTTTGTCCTCTTCTCTTGACCCTACTGTGAAGTTAAAAGGTGATGAAGGCACTCCTCTTCCTAATCCTACATACTACAAAAGGTTAGTAGGAAAAATGAATTTTCTCACCAACACACGACTTGACATAGCCTACAGTGTGCAACTTCTAAGTCAGTTCATGAAAGCACCCAGAGATACACATTAGAAAGCAGCATTTGTCACCTCCTCGGGTATCTCAAAAGGGATCCCACACTTGGTATATTCTTTTTCAACAACATTGATTGCTCCATTAGTGCCTATTGTGACTCTGACTGGGCATCATGTCCTGACTCTAGAAAGTCTGCTACTGGTTATATTATTTTGGTGGGAGATAATCCTATTTGTTGGAAATCAAAGAAGCAAAAGACTACCTTATCTTCAGCTGAGGCAGAGTACAGGTCCTTAAGGAATGTGGTAGGAGAACTAGTATGGTTAAATAGACTATTTGAAGAGATAACTATTTCATAGTCGAGCCCCATTGTTGTATTCTATGATAGTCTATCTGACATTCACATTGCACACAATCCAGTTTTTCATGAAAGGAAAAAAACATATCGAGGTTGATTGTCACTTTGTACGGAACAAACTTCATGAAGCTGTCACGATCCAAACCCGGTCGTGATGGCACCCAACCCTAAGGCTAGGTAAGCTGACCAACAATCGCTTCCAATTTAACACTAAGTCTCCAAAAACCGACAATTTAAGAATATTATAGTAATTTTAGAATAATAATTCAAAAATATTAATATAGTAATAAGGACAAATACAGAAGACCGATAAACACGCATAAGATCTGGGGTCACGAGTCTAGAGCTTCTCAACTAAATTGGGTAATATTAATAGTATCTGAATAACAATATAAAAATCTGGGAAAGTATATAATAATAATGAACTGAGAAAAATAATGAAGAACAACCAGGTCCTACGAACGCCATGCAACTATCTCAACGACTCTGGAAATATCTCTTGAGACTACGAGTGTCAGCTAACCCTCCGGTGTACCTGAATCTGCACACAATGTGCAGGGATTAGGGGTGAGTACTACCGACTCAGTGAATAATAAGCATAGAAAATTTTCTGAAAGTAAGAAATCCACGAAATGCCACAAAGCAAAGCTAAATCTAACAGTCATATTCCTTAGCCACGAACTAACAGCAAAACAACATCAAATACAATAGTCAAGTATCAGATAAAGATGCAATGCAATGCACATGAATACGCTGCGGCATGTAGCTCAAGCCATCCATATTTATTTATCATCGACGACGCTCACTGGGGGTGTGTACAGACTCCGGCCTTCAGCCCAAGCGCAATATCAATATATAACTGCTGCGGCGTGCAGCCCGAGCCATCCTCAGTCCACACTATGCATGTAAGTCACATAATAGATTCAATCTGATTCTTTGCCAATTTTCAATTATTATGGTGAATATAATTTAATTAGTCATTTCAGGAACAAGTGACTTAGCATTTAATGACAGTGATTAATCATAGGGTTGAGATCAATGATTATGCAAATCATGTCATCACAAAGATATTTACCCTAGTCGTGTACTACATATCGGCACAAGGACCCAAACATGGCATTAAACCCAACTATCAACAACAAAATATGCGTATCAGTCACCAATAATTTATATTCAGCTCTCGGGATGTACCAAGTCACAATACCCAACCATATACCATCCCGCACCTGCCTTGGGGTGCGAGTCACGCCCTAACATAGCATTGTGATCTGATAAGCCGGGGTTTCAAACCTCAGGTCATCATCTATACAAACTACTCACCTCTAACCAGCCGTAGGTTGGTCCGCAATGCCTTTTCCTCTTGTATCGACCTCTTCGCGCGTCAAATCTAGTCAAAATCACAACGAGAAAATATGGGCTAGTGGAACATAATCCAATCAAAATACTCGAAAAGTACTCAAATTCACGAAGTTGGTAAAACCCGAGCCTTGGTCCCACTTCTCGAAAAATTCTAAAAATGAAATCTTTGGATTCCTCGTCTCGCCACGAGTCCGTACATATAAAGTTCACCAAAAACAGAGTCCATTTGACCCTTCAAATCCCCAAATTCGTTTCTAAAAACTAAGCCCTAGTTCTTAACAATTTCTATACAATTTCATGGAATTAAGGGTTGATTCTACATAAAAATGGTGTTTTAAAGTCAAGAGACTTACCTCCAATCGGTACCTGCTAAAAACACACTTCAAATCGCTCAAATAGCTCCTTTGGCTGCTTAAAAATGGAGGAAAATATGTTTAAGTCGCGGGTGAAATAACCCTTAAAACATTCTGTCCGCTCAGTGATTTACTCTATGCGACCACATCGCTACTCCTGCGATCGCATAGACCAGAATTCCAGCCCTCCAATTTCCTCTTACGTGATCGCATAACTCCCCATGCGATCACATATCACTGAGTCCTACAACTACGTGATCGCATTGACCTCGACGGGACTACACTGTAAACAGTCTCATACATATGCGATCGCATCACCCTTTACGCGATCGCATAGACCAAATTTTGAGCCCCATTTCTTTCCTCTATGCGATCGCAATGATGCTCATGCGATTGCATAGAACGAAAGTCTGCTGCAATTTTATGCTGCACTTTTTAACTTCAAAAATTCCCGTTAGCCATCCGAAATCACCCCGAGGCCCTTGGGATCTCAACCAAAAGCACCGATATGTTCTATTACTTCATTCACACTTTCTCGCAACGTAAAAACAAAATCATAAACATCAAAATCATCAAATTTCCACGGATTCAAGCCTAATTTAAACTAAAACTTCCAACACTTGCATTTGATCCAAAACCCGACCTAATCACCTACGAATGATCTAAAAATTTTCACGCATCTCCAAAATTCTCTAGCGGAGCTACTGCAACTGTCAAAATTCACCCCCGGATCAAAATCTCACCTATCAACCGGACTCTGTAAAAATTCTAACTTAGCCAATTCAAGCCTAATTCTACACCGGACCTCTAAATTCAGTTCCGATTTCACTCGAAGTCACAAATCACCATCCGAAACTAGTCGAATCATCGGAAATCCATTCCGAGCCCTCTAATCATAAGTCAACATTTGTTTGACTTTTACAAACTAACCTTCTCACAAAGAGACTAATTTTTCTTATTTCTGCCCAAACTCCATCTAAATTACCTCAAACTCTTTTATCAAATATAATGAAACATATCGATGCTTAAAACGGGGAAAATGGGGCAGGGATACCTGAGACGACAGGCCGTGTCGTTACATCCTCCCCAACTTAAACAAAACTCGTCCTCGAGCGTGCTCAGAGTTGTACTAGGGGCCAACCAATACATGAATGACCTTACCAACCATATACCCGGGGTGATCCCACGTCGCCCTAACTCACATAAGTCCGATAATACAACACAGCTAAAATTTCACAGTCCATCCAGACCATTACCGTAGGACCACATTGCACTTTCGAAACCATGCACAAGATCAGAACCTCACATTTATACTCAAAATAAGCCTGAACCGACTGTAATAACCCATACTTGCAATATCAAGTGCACTCACCTGATATACCCCATCATCCTAACACTCGAAACGATAATTATATTCACAGTAGCTGTCCACAACAACCATGTACCAAATAGAAACCCCTTATTACTTGGAGTCTTATTCCAACACTGCTATACTCTATCAATGATAATGAACACACTGTAGACCATAACCATTTCTCAGATCAACCATTCACAAAGATATTTCTTTCCCTTTGACAAATACCACAACAAATCTCCGAGCCGGAACTATATATTAACCTTCCAACAAGCTGAAACCAAATCCGCTCATACCCATTAATGACCCCAAAGGTCTCTTCTGACCAAACACACCATCTTTGTGTCATGACACTTCAATACGTCCTAAGCCACAACTTACATAACACACACCAATAAGAGACGGTCAAAACATACTCAAGTCATGAAAATGACTCAAACGAAAGAGTTGTACCTTAAGCTCATCAATACCATTACAACACAAGGTTGAGACCCCGTCTCACATCATAGGAATAGAATATCTGAATCATTCCCGAAGGGTCTAATCTCCACGTAGCCTCGCTATAATCCACGATCTCATCCAGGACCATTCCACATGAAGCATCTCGAGCCGCTATACTCGAACTTGATAACCACACACAGATTGACGTCTGAACCCAAGCAATCCATCACACCCATGGTGAAGCGAGTTATATACACCATTAAATCCTGAAAGAACCCAGTCGATATGATATTTGCCGAGCAACTCCAAATACAGACTTTCCTCAGAAACTAGGAAACAAGGCATACACACATACGGAAACTATCCTCAACATCACACTGTTGCGGCGCGAACCCGATCCAGATAACATACCCTGTGGCGGTGTGCCACCCGATCCAGTCAACTGTCTCACATAGGGAGATGCACACCGAGCAAAATTTTCTCATAATCACAGAGTACCGAGTATCGATCGCAAGCACACTGAATGCTTAATCATATCTACTTATGGCGGTGTAAGCTACAAAACTCAACTCCCACTATGAATCTCGATAGTGTTGCACCATACATGCCCATAGACCGTAAGTCATAACATTTAGCAAAGTAGAAAACAACTCATAGATATCTCCAGATCGCTGATAAGCTCAGCAATGGTCGAGTCAACTTATCCCTCGACAATACAATTCGGAGCCAATCGAGTCGACTCAGACTGGAATACGCATTCGAAAAGTCCCTTAATGTTGGACTTGAATCACTGGTAGAAACCTCTACACTCTCTCACCCCTCAAAGGCCAAATTAAAGAAAGCACTCCTACCCGTCGTCTGCTGGTCCTTGGAACACAACCATTCTGCTAGAACATAGTCTGATGCACCTCGCCACGCAACCTGTGGCATTTGTTTTGGACCTAGCCCATAGCACAATAGTCTAGAATAACCCAACACTAAGACAACCAGTCTACCCCAACATCATGTCCAAAATCTAGCATCTAAGCAAACAATGATCCACTAGGCCTTCCCAATCCCAATAACCACTTACGGTGCCAATGCACATGATCCACAACCCCTATATAGACTGCATCGGAGAGCTTCCAGTCTCAAACTCCATATAATATAAAAATCACTATACATCGTCCCACATTCAGCTATATGAACACATTTTACACATCGAGTACCCATTCATTCCACAAAGGATATTCTAAAATTTCCCTGTGCCATCAACAAACTCAAATGTCAACGGTCGGTCCAACAGGAAACTGCGGAATCCCACCGAAGCGTTATCAGTTTACATCACCTTCCCCTCTTACTGAACGTATGCTCACGTCAAATTACTAGAATAGTAATACCATTTTCCTTAATCAATCTGAGGGTCGCTTCTTCTATTACATGCAGCTTCCCGATCTGCTTAAGAATTTATTGAATTTCCATTTGGAACTGAACCGTACCTCACACACTCAAATCCCAATCCTCCACAACAGACCGCACATACCATACCATACTAGGGTAACCTGAGAACTCCATCTCCTTCTTCCTAACCACAAGCTATACTGCCAGGACTAAATACTTCTATCTACACCAGCCTCAGCAAGCTATCCAAGCTCAAAAACTCTACCGTCCAATACCCCGTAAGGGCTTATTACCTCGAACATATACAAGTAATAGATCATATCTTTACCGTACAGATTCAGTCCGCTAACAAGCTACTTCATCTGTCTAAATTTCCTTCTAATTTATTTTCAACTTGATATACTCTCTTGTTATAGCGCCACAATGCCTCAACCTAGGCTCACCACACGAGACTCGAATGTAAGACCACACTGTCCAAGACCCATAGGCCACTGCACACTCTCTCAAACGTTCCCACAAATACCGCTTCTAAAAAATGCCCTACTTTGAAGAACTTCCTGCGAATCCAAGTCTGCTACCTTTACTTCCCAGATACTGATACATAGAATCCCGTAATTGATGTAAAAATACCACGAGTCTTGACCTCTTCTAATGAAAACACTGACTTCATCACATACTCAACCTTAAAACATCTGAGTGCTACATATAAAATCCTCAACACAACAAAATCATTCTCAAGAGTCATCCACTCTTATACCCACTGCAAATTACTTGACTTAACGAATCGAACCACTCGTTCCTTATCATAACTCTAACGCCGTAGGACATGATCTCATTCTGATATAACCAAACAACTTCCTTCTATTTACACTAAGCATTCCTTATCCACAACTCAAAACATCCTATTATCTTCTCGCTTCTACGAAGAACCATATAACCTCTGTCAAAATTTTTGCTTCACTCGTGCCGTCCTCGGCTCAATATCTGCAACCAGAACCGATTCACCCGTATGCATCAAATCAGAACAAACATAGCACATAACCGTGCGATTAGTTAATCAACAGCAATCTCCCCAACTTAGCCCGAAGCCATATATACCACAACCCATATACTCTTTTGCTGTCGTAACATTATGGTGAGATTAAACTCACTCTTTCATAAGCTTGTGGAAACACAAATCATCAAAAAATTTAAATCTTCTGCAATTCTTGCATTCATTCACATAACAGTTGAGCCCACTCTTTCGGCCACAAATTTTTTTACTAAGTCCCAAATTTTTCAAAAATTTTGACAGAGTTTCCTTTGTAATTGAACCTACCCACCTGCCAAAGAATCAACAAAACCATCCTAACAACACGTCCACAACTTGACAAAGCATAACAATGTATATCAACAACATTAATTTCAATAATACATGTATTATACTATGAAAATCAATACATGCACATGCGTTTTACCTATTTGAATCCTAACAAATGGAAAATACCTTCCAGTTACACATGAAGTCTTCTCGCAATATACATAAGAACCACATCACTTCAGAACACTCCGCAGGAGATAACCCACCTCCTTCGCCGCATATAACATTTTTGTATACCTTCCACCATCATACACATTACACAGCTACTTAGTCTTCCTAAGTCCGAACTCATATCGTATCGTACAATTTACTTCACTCCCAGTAGGAGACTCGAAAGATTCTTCACGCGCCCACAGCTCGGACTACTCATCGGACCACCATAGAAAATGAATCACCTTACAGTTCATCCATTAGCTAGCAAACTCCTTCGTCACTACCAGGTCATATAATTGCATTTCGCAGTACTAGCATACTCATCACACGATCACTAGACTTCCATTCCGGCTAATAGCGACAATGCCGAACATATACGTTCAAAACACTTGATCATACGATCATCACCTCAGTGCTCAGACTTAGGTGAGGCCCGGCCTCAAGTCCTCCAGACTGGCCCAATATCAACCTCATGAATATTACATCTCGCCCCACGATCGGGGAATCGCAATCTATCAAAGAACATATAATGCCGAGCGCTCATGCGTACATGCGAACACGTGGAAGGAATTTCAAAAGTTACTCTTTCAATCTGAATCAAGGACGCACAATAAGATTTCAAGAAAGTGGAGTGTTTCTTAAAGGTTCTGTGGCCTCCTGCTTATAAGTGTGGTGCACGACACACCCATAAACAAGACTATATTAAATCGGCTCATGACTCGTGAAGCCTAGTAACCTAGGCTCTGATACCAACTTGTCATGGCCCAAACCCGATCATGATGGCACCCAACCCTAAGGTTAGGTAAGCTTGACCAACAATCGCTTTCAATTTAACACTAAGTCTCAAAAAACCGACAATTTAAGAATATTATAGTAAATTCCAAAAATATTAATATAGCAATAAGGACAATTACGGAAGACCGATAAACACCCATAAGATCTGGGGTCACGAGTCTAGAGCATCTAAACTAAACTGGGTAATAATAATAGTATCTGAATAACTATATAAAAATCTGGGAAAGTATATAATAATAATGAACTAAGAAAAATAATGAAGAGCAGTTAGGTCCTGCAAACGTCATGCATCTACCTCAACGACTCTGGAAATATCTCTGGAGACTACCAGTGTCAGCTAAGCCTTCGGTGTACCTGAATCTGCACACAAGGTGCAGAGAGTAGGGGTGAGTTCTACTGACTCAGTGAATAATAAGCATAGAAAAATGTCTGAAAGTAAGAAATCCACGAAATACCACAAGCAAAGCTAAATCTAACAGTTCTATTCCTTAGCCACGAACTAACAACAATACAATATCAAATACAACAATCAAGTATCAGATAAAGATGCAATGCACATGAATACGCTACGGCGTGCAGCCCGAGCCATCCATATTTATTTATCGACGATGGCGCTCACTGGGGTGTGTGCAGACTCCGGAGGGGCTCCTTCAGCCCAAGCACAATATTAATATATAACAATGTGGCGTGCAGCCCGAGCAGTCCTCCGTCCACAGTATGCATGTAAGTCACATAACAGATTCAATCTGATTCTTTTCCAGTTTCCAATTATTAAGGTGAATATAATTTATTAGTCAATTTCAAGAACAAGTGACTTAACATTTAATGAGAGTGATTAAGCACAGGACTGAGATCAATGATTATGCAAACCATGTCATCACACAGATATTTACCCTAGTGGAGTACTACAGATCGGCACAAGGCCCCAAACACGACATTAAACCCAACTATCAACAACAAAATATGCGTATCAGTCACCAATAATTTATATTCAGATCTCGGGATGGACCAAGTCACAATCCCCAACAATATACCATCCCTCACCTGCCATGGGGTGCGAGTCACGCCCTAACATAGCGTCACGATGTGATAAGCCGGGGTTTGAAAGCCTCAGGCCATAATCTATACAAACTACTTACTTCTAACCGGTCGTAGGTTGGTCCGCAATGCCTTTTCCTCTTGTATTGACCTCTTCGTGCGTCGAATCTAGTCAAATTACAATGAATACATAAATATGGGCTAACAGAACATAACCCAATCAAAAATACTCGAAAAGTACTAAAATTCACGAAATTGGTAAAACCCGAGCCCTGGACCCACTTCTCGAAAAATTCTTAAAATCACATCTTTGGATTCCTCGTCTTGCCACGAGTCCGTACATATAAAGTTCACCAAAAACGGAGTCCGTTTGACCCTTCAAATCCCCAAAATTTATTTCTAAAAACTAAGCCCTAGTTCTTAACAATTTCTACACAATTTCATGAAATTAAGGGTTGATTCTTCATAAAATGATGTTTTTAAGTCAAGAGACTTACTCCAATCGATACCCGCTGAAAACACACTTCAAATTTCTCAAATAGCTCCTTTGGTTGCTTAAAATGGAGGAAAATATGTTTAAGTCACGGGTGAAATAACCCTTAAGACATTCTGTCCGCCCAGTGATTTACTCTATGCGATCGCATCCCTACTCCTGCGATCACATAGACCAAAATTTTGGCCCTCCAATTTCGTCTACGCGACCGCACTGCACACAGTCACATACTTATGCGATCGCATCACCCCTTACACGATCGCATAGACCAAATTATCAGCCCCTTTTTCTTTCCTTTATGCGATCGCAATGATGCTCATGCGATCACATAGAACGAAAGTCTGCTGCAATTTTGTGTTGCACTTTTTAAACTTCAAAAATTCCTGTTAGCCATTCAAAATCACCCCGAGGCCCTCGGGACCTCAACCAAAAGCACCGATATGTTCTATTACTTCATTCAGACTTTCTCGCAACGTAAAAATACTATCATAAACATCAAAATCATCAAATTTCCACGGATTCAAGCCTAAAGTAAACTAAACTTTCGAAACTTGCATTTGATCCAAAACCCGACCTAAACACCTTCGAATGATCTAAAAATTTGCACGAATCTCCAAAATCACCTAGCGGAGCTACTGAAACTGTCGTAATTCAACTCCGACCCCCGGATCAAAATCTCACATATCAACCGGACTTCGCCAAAATTCTAACAGCCAGTTCAAGCTTAATTCTACACCAGACCTCCAAATTCAATTGTGATTTCACTCTGAAGTCACAAATCACCATTCGAAACTAGTCAAATCATCGAAAACCCATTTTGAGCGCTCTAACTCATAAGTCAATATACGGTTGACTTTTCCAAACTAACATTCTCATAAAGAGACTAATTTTTCTCATTTCTACCCAAACTCCATCTGAATTACCTCAAACTCTCTAAACACATATAATGGAACATATAGACGCTTAAAACGGGAAAAACGGGACGGAGATACCTGAGACGACAGGTCGGGTCAGTACAGAAGGCTTGATCTCTCTCCACCAAGTGGCTACTGCTAACTAGTTAGGTGATATTAAGGTTGTTTAACGAGTTGGCCGGTCCGGGTCGGGTCAATTTTTTGACCCGTCCGGGCTGGGTTGCGCAGTAACGGTTTCGTAGCAGGCCGAATTTGTTCGGGTAAAAATTGAACCATAAGGGTTACGGGTTGAGGGGGCCGGGCCGGGCTGGGTTTAGTATATTTTCACTTTTTTCGGAATTATGTATAGTATAACTATTGTAAGTTATATTAATACTTTGTAATAATTGAATGAATACAAGTAAGATGGAAAAAATTGCACTTATTGCAAGTGCTACTTTATTTCTTAATTTTAATTGAAAAAAGTAGAAAATGAAATGTTTACATTTTTTCTAACAAGTAAACTAGTAAAGTAGTAATTTCAAATGTTTTGCATCGCCCTAGCAAGTTCATCATAATCAATATGAACCGATTGACATTCTTATGGCGTGTAAAACTCGGATGAATATCCATGTGTTAATATATCTCCAAGTTCCTCGTCTTTTGGGCTATCAACAACTTCCTTTCCTTGATTTCATTGTTCCGATCTAATCCAATCTCTGAAACATACTAAAACTTCCAAAGCATTGCTTCCCAATGAGTGGGGGGTGTCTCCAAGCTGTTGTCTCGCTTGGCTAAATGCACTCTACGATGCAACAGTAGAAATTGGCACATTCAGCACGTCCCAAGCCATAGCAAAAAGAAAAGGAACTTGCTTTCCATTTTCATGCCACCATCCCAACGGTAAAAATTCCTTTGTGCGAGGCTCCTTTTGCTTTGCAAGTAGAATTGAAGTTCATCAATATTCCTGCTACTGGTTGAGTGTTAGAAAATGTAGAAAAAATATTGAAACTATCAAGGCCTTCGTTATCATCCACAGTAGCAGAACTGCTACATTGCATTGCGAGATTAACATTGCTAGAAGCACGAGTAGCATTATCACATTCATTTGCATAATAATTATATAGTTGTTGTAAATATTCATTTAGCTTGTTCATAGAAACATATAAATTTGGGGTTTCAGTTTCTCCAATCTCCATATAAGTATATAAAACATTCATTAATTGGTGACAATCAGATATTTTACTAGAAGGATTTAAAACTGCACCAATTAAGTAAATCGAAGGAATTGGAAAGAAATATTTTTTGAATTTTGCTTGCATTTTTCCAACAACATCCTTATATTTTTCTTTCTTCTTAAATTCAGATAGTAGAAAAGAAATTTCAGCTATATGTACTAAAGTCATAGTAACAGTGGGGCAATATGCGCCAAAAAACTCAACAGTAGCCGTATAAAATTTATGTAAAAATTTAACAACATCAATGACCTCCCAAGTATCACTTGTTAACATACGCCTAGGATCAGTACAATGTCCATTAGCAACTTCAGTTATTGGAAATCTATATTTGTAGCAACATTTTAAAAATATATATGTATAATTCTATCTAGTAACAATTTTGTCTGGCATCTAGGTTTAAGGTTATACTGGATACACTTAGTCTTAAATTCTTTTATTCTAGATTGTCTATTAATTCCTTGAATAACACCAACTGCTCTTCTAACATGAGTAATCTCAACTGAAAATAAACCAAGGCCACTTTTAACAATTAAATTATAAACATGATATGCACACCTAACATGAAAAATATCATCAAAAGATGGTTGCAAATGCAATTTTAAAATTGAAATTGCGGCATTATTGTTAGAAGCATTATCAAAAGACATACACAAAACTTTTTGGTTTAGATTATAAAATTCAACAACTTCAACAATAGTACTACTTATAAACGTAGCAGTATGACTCTGATCTTCATCATATTTAAAAGCGATATACGTTTTTGCATACAAGTATTATCATCTATCCAATAGCATGTAATTGTCAAATAATCATTTCCATTAACAGCATGGCTAATATCAGAAGTTAGACATACTCTAGAAGGGAGTGGCTAAACAAATAACGTATGTATGTTTGATATTGTCCGTCAAGGCTAAAGATATCTGCTCTACAAGTATTTCTAAGGATACCTTTAAATAAAGGATTGTAAATCCTTTGAATATACATAATAAGAAACGATGAAGAAGCAAAAGAAAAAGGTAGACAACCCAAAGAAATCATTTTTTCTAATTCCTCACGATCCCTCATTTTATCATATTTTACTAGACCTCCAGTAGTAGGGTTAATAGTTGTTTGATTCCATCCCCATTATTGCCCCATTCTATGGGGTGGTCAGATCTCATATGTCTACTAAGTGTCCCAGTCCCCCCTAAATTTCCTCCGGTCAAATTTTTAAAAGTTTTGTTACAAAATTTGCACATAACTCTATCAGTACCTTCTATTATTTCAAAAAATTCCATACCGGACTTCTTCTTCTACGATTAGAAGTCGGAGCCACTGGTGGTCTACCCCTTGTAGCACTAGCAACTCCAACACTACCAACATTTCCACTAGTAGGTGTAGGTTGTATCTCATCTTCTATTCCAATTTCATTATCTTCAATTCCAAAATCTTCTTGTAATTGTTCATAATCTATCTCTATATTATTATTTGGCGATGATTCAGAAACATATGTTATTGGCTCATTACTATTACTACCGGAAGCTCCAGGATTACCTCTTTTTTTTTCCACCCCTACCAGTAACTTTTATACACGCTCTTTTAGCAGCACTAAATATATTGTAAAAATTAAAGTATAAGCTAAAATTAAATATGCAATTAAAATATTAAATAAGAGAAAGAGCTGGAGGGAGTGCACCGAATTCGACAATAAATTGAGCACTTGATACGCAATTTCGGTGTTACCACGAACAAACGTCAAGCAAGTATTTCAATTTTGAACTTCAAACTTCAAATTCCGAATGACAAATTCCGATAAATTAAATTCAAGAAAAGAGAGCCAAATAAAATTAGAAGATGAATTGAAATTATTGAATACTTTAAGTCTTGAAAGTTGGAGAATAAGAGAATGAGATTATGGGAGAAATTGAGATAGTTAAATGAGATTTGAGTGAGAAATGAAGAAGAGAAGGAGTATTTATAGTTTTTTGGAAGGTTATATTTGTAAAATAAAAAAATAGTTAAAATATTTAAAATAAATGGGCCATTGCAGCAAAGAGTCGTTGCCCAACGGATTTGCTGAAGAAGTGAACGTTGGCAACGGTTCACTGTGGGCCCACGCGTCAGATTTTCAAAAAAATTAAAAAAAAATTCAATTATACCGGTCCGGGCCGGTCTCGATTAGCCTGTATGGGGCACTATTCATCTGGATCGGGCCGGGCCGGTTACAACATAAAAAAAGAACACAACCCCTACCCCCACGAACCCAGCCCATCCAGTCCCTTAGTAACCGGGCTGATCCGGTCCCGCTTTAAATCAGTCCAACCCACCCCTTAAACACCCTTAACTGATATACTTACCAAGGCACTTATTGAAGTCAAATATTATGCATTACTTGACAAGTCTGACTGTGAGATCCTCCTATCCAACTTGAGGGGTATTGAAATATGTCAATAAATAATATTTTGGTGTCGGACTGCGTAAGTAGCAACTAGCACGTGAGAGCAAAGGTTTCAGTAATTTCTATTCTTTAAGATATTCCAACAAGAGCTAAAATATTATATACTGATAAGTAAAAGTATTTATATTAAAATTATTTAAAGATAATTGTATATAATTTTGTTTTAAAAAAATTAAACTATGGTGACTCTTGAGGCGTTATTATTTTATCATATCATGATATGTTAGTTAATTCTTTAATTCGCGTCCTTTGCCAGAATCTTTTTCATAAAAGGTATAATGTACTTATTAATTTTTACCAATAATAAAAATAATTTAGATATTAAGGAATCATGGGAAGCCTCATAAATTCAAATTGCAGGAAAAGATCATAGGTGATGCAAGTGGAAAATCCCAAAACCCGCTAGCCGAAAACTGCGAGCTATGGTTTTGATTAAAGAAGCCAATAGGTTGATAGCATCAAATAACGTCTGTTGCCGTCATGCAACAATTTGGGGAAGAACATGTCAACTTGTGTTCCAGTTCCACTGCACTGATTCTAATTAATAATCTGATCTTTATCTCACAGTCAAAGAGTCTTTCACTTACTTGTCCACTGCCCGGCCCCCTCTCTCATTAATGATCTGCCCATCTTTCAAACAATGACATTCTGTTTCAAATATTAATGATTTTGATAAATTAGATTTGCTTAGAATTATTTTACGGTTTTTAAAATTTATATAGAATGTCTTACTCTTGATTTCCTTTACAATGTCAAATGACTGGAAGAAACAATAATGTATAATTGAAGGAGTCCATTACTTAACGATGATAGACTATAATTATGTATTTTAGTTATTTATTACATTTTAATTTACTGTGCTTTAACTGAGTTTGAACATTAATCGCTAGTGTTTTGCATTAATGATGTGTTTTATGCCTTGAAGGAGTGATTCCGAACTATGTAGATGTTATAGAAGAATTCAAGTGATTTGAAGCTTTGAATTATGTGTAAAAGCCCAAGGAATTAAGCCGGGATCGTGTTTGGGGATCAACGATGATAGTTAAGAACGAACTACGAATCAAGTAGACATATTGCACGCTGTCTAGTAACTGCATATGACTTTTCGCTAAGAACTCCATTTTTGCTCCACAATATATAGTTGGAAAGATAACTCAAAGGCTACAAATTTCATGTTTTACGTCTTTTCAAATTCCAAACAGAACATGGTAAAAGTGTGCGTCAAGTATGTGGCCACGCACTTGCCGCGCAAACGGTGCAGAACACTAGTCAATATGTGTGGCCCATCCGCGATTGATCCGCGGCAGCGCACGTCTGTCCGGGGAAAAGTATCTTTTTTTGCGTATGAGAAGGTATAATTATTTGTGCCCAACCCTACTTGGTATATATACATAAAAAATGGTATTTTGAACACTTTTGACATAATTTAGACATAAGGAGGCTAAGGAGACCACGGATTCGACCTAAGGAGACAAGAACACACTAGGAGCAAGGCGAAAAATTCTTTTACGAATTTTTCACTTCCTTCTTTCTATTTTAATTATTTTTTATGAATTCTAGTATTGTAGTTATGTATATTATTATGAATAGTTAATTTGTTATCTAGGGTTTTGATGGAACCTATTGAAGGAAGATTTTCTTGTCACGTTAATATAGATTTGCCATAGTATTTTCTCTATTTGTTCAACTACGTTATTATTGTGGTTAGTTGAAGAGCTCTTAATCCATTGCGTATTTAGTGTGTATTACTCGGGAGAGAGTGCATATTTAGGTAGTTGTTGAATAACATCACTCCTAACATATATGAGGGATCGATACAGAGGGTTTAAAGGTAGGATTAGGGATAACGAAACCTTGTGTGCGATCCGAGTGAGACGTACTTAATGCCAGCTAGTGTAATTCAGGAGAATATGTCTAGTAAATTATGATAATTAATCGGGAGAGAGTTACAACAATTAAAGCGCTCATGATCATTAGAGAATACTAAGGCAAATTTATTGAAAACGTAAAGGTAAGGATTCCGACAATTGGGAAAATCATAACTCTAGACTTTTTTAATCTTGTCTCTAACCCTTAGTATCTTTAGTTGTTATTTACTATTTTAATTTATTAGTTAATTAGTTAAACACAAGAATCTTAATATCTATAAGTTAGGAATTGTTCAAGCTTGTCTTCTCGGTGATATTGAACAGTTGTAGCTAAGCCTTAGTTCTCTGTGGGATTCGACTCCGGACTTGAAAACTGTATTATATTTGCAACGACCGCTTATTCATCTTTATAAGGCATAGTTGGGTGTGATCACTTAACTATTCGAAATTACTATCAAGTACGTATTTTACACTCTAAATTATCAACTTTTGTATTCTTTTTATTTTATTTTTATTTTTGATATTATAATATTTTCCCTTCTAATTCTATATTATGAACTTACTTATAGAATAAATAAATTTAATTTATTTAATGGTCATATTGGGGCTGAGGCTGGTGGCTATGATGAGGTGCACGGTGGCTTTGGCTTTGGGGCCAGGAACGGAGGAGGCACTTCGCTGCTTGATTTCGCCAGGGCTTCCGAGCTCCTGATTGCGAACTCGACATTCCGAAAAAGGGAGGAGCATTTGGTCACCTTCAAGAGTTCGGCGGCGAGGACTCAAATTGATTACATCCTCATCAGAAGGAGCGACAGGGGTCTGTGCAAGGACTGCAAGGTTATTCTGGGAGAGTCTCTTTCAACTCTGCATTGACTTCTAGTGATGGATGTCGATCTCTGGGTGAAGAAGAAGAGGAGGGGCGCCCTGGGTCAACCGCGGATTAGATGGGGAGCTTTGTCTAAGGAGAAAGCACAGGAGTTGGAAAGGAGGTTAGAGGAGGGCGGAGCTTGGAGAAGTTATGGGGAAGCGGACGCGATGTGGTCAGTGACAGCAAACTTGGTTAGGGGGGTAGCACGGGACGTGCTCGGGGTAACTAAGGGATATTCAGGCAGACATCAGGGTGATTGGTGGTGGAACGAGGTAGTCAAAGGAAAAGTGGAGGCGAAGAAGGCGGCGTTTGCTAGGTTGGCAGGGAGCACAAGCGAGGAGGAGCGGAGAGCGAACAGGATGATCTACAGGGAGGCGAGAAGAGAAGCTAAGATGGCAGTCACGGAAGCTAAAAACGCGGCGTTCGGTCGCATGTACGAGGAACTAGGGGAGAGAGGTGGGGATAAGAAGTTATTGCGGCTGGCTAAAGCAAGGGAAAGGAAGGCTCGTGACCTAGACCAAGTCAGGTGTATCAAGGACGAGGATGGTAGAGTTCTGATGGGGGAATCGCAAATCAAACAGAGGTGGCAGGCATACTTTCGGGACCTTCTTAACGAGGAGGGGGATCGGATCATAGAGCTAGGGGAGTTGGGGCATTCAGAGCGACATAGAGACCTTGGGTACTGCAGGCGCATTAGGGTGGAGGAGGTCATAGGGGCGTTGCGTAGGATGAGTAGGGGTCGAGCAACCGGGCCTGACGAGATCCCGGTGGAGTTCTGGAAGTGCATGGGTAGATCTGGAGGGGAGTGGCTCTCTAGGCTGTTTAACGTGATCTTCAAGGCTAAGAGGATGCCGGATAAGTGGCGGTGGAGTACAGTGGTGCCCTTGTACAAGAACAAAGGGGACATCCAGTGCTGCAACAACTATAGGGGTATTAAACTAATAAGCCACACGATGAAGGTTTGGGAGAGGGTGATTGAGGCGCGATTGAGGGAGGCGACAACTATATCTGGAAACCAGTTCGGTTTCATGCCGGGCCGCTCCACCACAGAGGCTATTCACCTAGTCAGGCGGCTGGCGGAACAATTTAGGGATAAGAAGAAGGACCTTCATATGGTGCTTATCGACTTGGAGAAGGTGTATGACAAGGTCCCGAGGGAGGTTCTATGGAGGTGCTTGGAGGCGAAAAGTGTGCCAGAAGCCTATATCAGAGTAATCAAGGACATGTACGATGGAGCTAAGACTAGGGTGAGGACGGCGGGTGGCGAATCAGACCATTTTCCTGTGGTAATGGGGCTCCATCAAGGATCGGCGCTGAGCCCCCAGTTGTTCGCCTTAGTGATAGATGCTCTAACCCGTCATATCCAAGGGGATGTGCCTTGGTGTATGCTCTTTGCTGATGATATAATATTGATAGACGAGACGAGGGCCGGTGTTAGTGAGAGGTTAGAGGTATGGAGACAGACCCTCGAGTCTAAGGGTTTCAAAATAAGCAGATCTAAGACAGAATATCTGGAGTGCAAGTTTAGTGACGAGCCGAGCGGGGTAGGCAGGGAAGTGATGCTTGGTTCTCAGGCCATCGCCAAGAGGGACAGTGTCCGTTATCTTGGGTTTGTGATTCAGGGGGGCGGGGAGATTGACGGGGACGTCACCTAACGGATAGGAGCAGGGTGGTCGAAGTGGAGGCTTGCTTCAGGGGTCCTGTGTGACAAGAAAATTCCACACAAACTCAAGGGGAAATTCTACAGAGCCGTGGTTAGACCTGCGATGTTGTATGGGGCGGAGTGCTGGCCCGTGAAGAACTCTCATGTTCAGAGAATGAAGGTTGCGGAGATGAGGATGCTTAGGTGGATGTGTGGGCACACCAGGCTAGATAAGATTAAGAACGAAGTTATTCGACAGAAGGTAGGGGTGGCCCCGGTGGACGAGAAGATGGGGGAAGCGAGGCTGAGGTGGTTCGGGCATCTACGGAGGAGGGGCCCTGATGCCCCGGTGAGGAGATGCGAGCGGTTGGTGATTGTTGGTGGTCGGCGAGGTAGAGGGAGGCCTAAGAAGCATTGGGGAGAGGTGATTAGGCAGGACATGACTAGAATGCAGGTTACCGAGGACATGACCCTTGATAGGGGAATCTGGAGGTCTAGAATCAGGGTTGCAGGCTAGGGGCTCTTAGAGTCCTTCGTTCGCCTCACCCGGAGATGGGTGTGGGATAGTAGGGTTACCCATAGATGACTAGTGTTTTAGCTTAGGTCCCCTTTTGGTTGTTAGTATGGTAGTTACTGCTTGTTATTATTGCATGCGACTGTATTTATGTTTCTTATGTTTGCATAATTATTTACGTTATTTCTGCGGGATTACTTATGCTTTATTATTTTGTTTTGTCTTGCTTTGGTTCCTAATTTTGTCTTTGTTCCGATGCAGCTTTACATTTTATCCTATGCGCCGAGGGTCGTTTGGAAACAGCCTCTCTGCCCTTTCGGGTAGGGGTAAGGCTCGTCTACATAATACCCTCCCCAGACCCCACCTGGTGGGAGTATACTGGGTAGTTGTTGTTGTTGTTGTATAATATTAAAATAATAAAATATTGAGCATAGTAAGAAAATTAATTAAAATAATTTATTCGTAATAATAATTTTGATATTAACAAAAAAAAACTCAAAAAATTTATTTATACAATTGAGAATAAAGAAAAATAAAAAATTAAAATATATATAAATGCACTTACTATAAAAAAATTATTTAAAATAACGGTATTATTATAATACACATTATATATTCTTAAAAATTATGTTCAATTATATTATTATTCGGACATTATATATGCTAGAAGACTAATTTATCATATTTTATTTTTTAAATAAAATTTATTTGTTCTGTAGTTACAAGTGGAGTCCGGAGAGGGTAAAGTGTACGCATACCTTACCCCTATCCCGGAGGTCTAGAGAAGCTGTTTTCGAGAGACCTGCCGTTAAATCCATAATGTTAATTAAGAAGAGAAAATATCATAATATTAAAAAATAAAAATAAAAGTTGATAATTTGGAGGTTAAAGTAGGCAATCAAAAGTTTGAGAATATGGTTGAATGATATTTTGAGTGATATAGGCATGGTTAAATGATTTTGATGTTACAAACGAAAGAAAAATAACTTTACTAGATAATTTTGGATAGTTGAATGGCCATTTAAGTAATGGACTCATAATTGAAGTCTCCGAGCATGAAGTGGAACACGAATAGTAGTAATAACTATTACGAGGTCGTTTGTCAGTGTGCATAAGAATAATGTTGAATAAGGTATATAAATAATGTTGGTATTAGTTATAGTTTCATTAATTATGGTGACATATTTCTTATGCATTTTTTGTTTTAATGTATTAAAGTATTGCGTCATTTATTTTCAAAAATACCCTTATAACCAGTCCATTACTTTATCTTTTTTAACAAAACGTATGTTGAGGAATGTTATTGTATGAAAAAGGATTAAAAAAAATATTTGATTTGTCTACCTATATTGTAGTATAGAACTGAATATTTACTTATAGAAAAGGAAATATGCCAGGTATTTATTTATTTACTAAGAATATAATCTTTTTCCCACTTTCTTAGGTTATTTCAGACTTACATTAATATAATTGCATCTTTTAATCAAGTATAAAATTTGAAGGATAAATTTATCTTTAACTAAGCTAATGCATGTATTAAAACCCATTGCATTATTAATACCATAGTTTCCTATGCATTAGTTATGCATAGAATAATTTCAAATAGGGTGTATAACTAATACTTACATAAATAATGCATGAAATCAAAAAATGTACCAAAAAACGTATTATTAATACAAGAAGATAATGCAAGCATTATCTTATCTAATGCATCGTATCAGTGCTTTGTGTTAGGGATAGAATCAAAGGACTGGCATAATTTAATGAGATTTATTCGTTAATCCATAGTAATTAACGTGGTCTCCAATGTCAGTATTAGGAAACGAATTAGGGAAAAATCATTTGGATGGGTAAACCAAAAATTACGAAAATCTGGTCGGAGGATCAACCTATATTTCCTACTATCCATAAATTCCATAGCATCTAGGTGGAACAAACAAACGTTTGGCAATATTTTTAAAGAACAAAGAAAAATTTTAACAAGACTAGGAGGAATACAACAATCAATGCATTACCCAACTAGCATCTTCCTCCAAAATTTAGAAATACAGCTCAATTTAGAATATAATAATTTACTTCGTATAGAAGAAGAATATTGGAAACTAAAACCTAGGATTAACTGGATTAATGATTCCAATACTAAATTCTTCTATATGTCTACTCTTCATCGAAGACATAGGAATAAAATAGTTTTAAAGGATTCGGTTGGAAATTGGTTAGACGACCATACCCAGCTTCATAATTTTATCCTTGACTATTATCAAAATCTATTTAGTACCCAACAATCACATTGTACTAACTCATATTGGAGCCCTAATACTTGGAATCCTACTTATCAAGATTTTTATGATATCACATCTCCGTTTATCCAGGAGGAGATTAAAAATGCTATGTTTGACTTTAAGCCTTATAAGGCTTCTGGGCCAGATGGATTATACCCTTATTTTTTCCAAAATTACTGGACAACGGTAAAAAATAAGGTCATTAGGTTATGTGAGGATATTTTCTACATTAAGAGTTTTGCGGAGGAGATGAATGAAACTCTTATTTGTTTAATACCTAAAGTCAAACATCCTTCTACTATTACTTAATTTCGTCCAATTACTCTATGAAATACTTTATACAAGCTAATTACAAAGATTATAGTTAGTAGACTGAAACCTATAGTTAATAAAATAATAGCCCTACTCAAACTAGCTTTCAATAGGGCAAAAGAGCAAGAGCTTCTGATAATGCCATAATTGTCCAAAAAGCCCTTAACTATATTTCAAAATTGAAAGGCAAATCATCAACCATGATCCTTAAACTAGATTTGGAAAAAGCCCTTGATCGCGTGGAATGGTCCTTTATAAAGAAAACACTGCATTATTTTAATATTTCAGAAACTATGATATCTTTAATTATGTCTTGTGTTTTTACTACCTCTACATCAATCATTATTAACGGTATTAGGACCAAATACTTTTTCACCAACTAAAGGATTAAGGCAAGGGGATCCCTTATCTCCTTACTTATTTATAATGTCTACGAAAATGTTATCCCATAAAATTTTAAGAGAGGTGGAATACCTTCAATGGCAGCCTCTTAAACTCTCATCCAATGGACCACATCTCTCATATCTTTTTTTTGCGGATGACATCATCTTATTCTCAAAAGTAACCACCAAAAGTTGGCATACTATTGTGGATGTGCTAAATGATTTTTTGTTTCATTCAGGGCAACAGGTTAATTTTGAAAAATCAAAGATTTACTTCTCCAAAAATTGTAAGTAGGAAGACAGATATTTTATCGCAAACTCTTTTAGCATAAGAGAGGACATGTCCTTTTAAAAATATTTAGGATTTTCTATGTTCCAAGGAACACCAAAAACCACAAGATTTCCAATTTCTTCTTGACAATTTTAAAAACAAACTGGCCGGATGGAAAACAAAATTCAGCAGGCAGAGCTACTTTAATCAAATCCACTTTAAACAACTTACCTAACCATATTATGCAATGTTGATACCCAATTTTTCCCTACATATTTTTGTACCCAAAATACTTTAAAAATAGCTAATGAATGCTTATATAAGCATCCACAAAAGGTTTGGTATTTTTTCTATGATTTTCAAGAATTTTAAAATTAATTTACAACTTATTTTGTACTATAAAATCCAATATTTGGTATCAAACCTTGCTATTTTAGTAAATAAATTATTTTATTCTCTCATTTACATAAAAAAAATATAATTTATGTAATTTTTACAGGATTTTACAAAGCCATTAAGTTGTTTAAAACTAAAATTACATTAAATTGCAATTTTAGCCTATTTTCTCAATTTAATAATTTCAAGTGTAATATCGTTCTTGATATTTTTAATCAGTTCCTAAACCTATTTTAGTGTCTCGGTAATTTTATTGAATTTTTTATAATTCGTCTGCTATTTTTATAAAATTATATTTCGGGAAAATTGGTTATTTAAAAGATAGCCACATTCTATTTAAAATATGGCCCAATTACACCCCTATTTTCAGCCCAATCTTATAACTCACCCGGCCCACTCTCCCCTTTGATCCTGGCTATTGATCTCACAGATCAACGACCCACGTCGCTTCTTACCTTAATTAAACAACCAAACCCCTTACCCTAATTTCATTCCCTCAATCTGCCGCCCTTGTATCCCCCTTTCACTCACAGATGTTCTCTAGAACCTTCTGGTTCTCCCATGGCCTCCATTGCCACATTTACTTACTCCTCCCTCACTCCTCTTGATTCCCAGCAACCATGGCGTCCCTGTATCATAGTCTTCTCTCAAGCTTGAAGCCTAGCAACTTCCGACATGGAGGACGGGGACTGAAGCTCTCTTTTGAGGAATGTTTCCGGTGTTTTTCCGATAATCCTTGAACGAGGATGCCTTCTACGGCATCGCATGCGAGTTTCACAGCCAGGTTCTTCGTTTCTATAATCTGTTTGAAAACCCTAATTTTTCTCTTTAATCTCGCCTCTTTAAATGACTTTCAGTTTGATTTCCTTGTTTTCTACTCTACATCTACTTAGTTTCTTGGAGTACTTCAAAAAAAATTTGACTCTTCTAGACAAGGGTTTCTAACCTTTTCTTCAAAACTGTTCCTCTACAGTTTCTGAGTGCCATATAGTCGTTGGGTTATTTATTTTACTGGTTTGTTTGTTTGTTTCTTTGATGACTGGGTTGTTTGGTTACTTCGAAGAGTTGGGTTTTACACTGCAGTTTCTATTTCTAGGGTTTCATGACCCCTATCTAAAGTAATCTATTCTCCTAGTCCTTAGCATTAATCCCTGGTTTTCAGTACTACTTCTAAGAATTGTGTTAAAATTTGATGAAAACCCCTAACCGTACATGCTTGTACCTACGTTTGCCTACTTGCGTGTTTTTCTATGTGCTCCGCGTCCTTTTACTTTGATTCTTGGTGCTAATTGTTTCATTCCCATACCATGCTGATTGTTCTTCTTTTGAGAATTTTGGTTATGACTTTATACGGACTCTTGCGAGGCTGGTATTACTAGCCTCAAATCGTTATTTGTGTATTTTCTTAAAGTCTGGTATTGATTTTCCTCAATCAGTAGGATACATTCCCTAATTAATAATTGATTTCCTAGGTTTTCAATCTCGAAATTATTTGCCATAATTAAGGTGATATTTTCCTTATATATGAACACAAATACGCTAATTTACTTGATTGATATGTTTTTTTGTTAAGTATCATGCACCTAGTCTTTATTATAAACCTGGTTCTATTCTTGTTTCCTTATGTGATCAGGCCATACTTTATGATTCCTTTCCTTTTTAAAATGGATGCTTATTACTGTGTGCCTCTGACTCTTTAATTAAAGAGGAGTCATATGCGTGTGTGATTATGATTGATATCAGTTCCTTAAATATGAACTGATACTTTATTTGTTTACTCTTTTAGTACTATAAGTACCCTCCCACATTCTCTTTAAAAGACACCAACACATTGCATATCTCTCATACTGAGGCATTACAGTCTCTCTGAACTTTCTTTCAATAACACTCAGTGCTCTCTATCTCTCTACTATTTTGTTTCTTTCCTAAAAACTCTCTCACTCAATCGGCTGAAATCCAAGATTGAGTAATCTTGGTTGTTTACTTCTGCACTAGTCAGGTTCTGCTACATTACTTTCTTGGGTTTGCCTGCTGCTCTTTTTGCTGCACAGTGCTGCATTTTTTGCTGCACACTACCATTCTCTATTTGCTGCACATTGCTGCTCTCACCTTGCTGCTCTTATTCTCTGCATACTTTGCTTATATTGTGCACAACTGCTTATTATTATTGTGTTCTCTTGTCTGCAACTGGTATTTTAGCTATTTAATATACAGTTTCCAAAACAACATGCTTTTACTAGTTTTGCATTTCTTCTTGTTTCTTGTGTGCTTTTATCTATGGTCCTGCTGCTCTTGTTGTCACTAGTATACACTTGCCAGCCTATATAGCTTAGATTAGCATGCTCCCCTTACCCCTTCCCTGTCTGAATGAATGTTTACTTTTCTTTGTGCATTATTACTATGTGTCCAGGGCTGCTAGGCTACTTGATTAGCCTAAAACCTCTTCCTGAGATTAAGTGTATTGGGGTTTGGTGCAGTAAGAACCGAACCCCTATTTATTCTACAACCATGTCTAGTAACTGTCTACCCATGTGTTGTGTGTGATTAGTTTGTTTTGCTTATTTATTCCCTTCCCTTTTCCTTGGTCGTGTGATGCTTTGTTGGTTTCAAAACTGGTCGGTCTACATGTTTTTCAGAAATATTTTTGCAACTCTTCCAACTGTTTTCTTATACTCTTTCTCAAATTCTCTTAAACTACTTTCTCAAACTGTTTCTCAACTCTTTTTCTTAAACTGACTCTCAATTGTTTTAAAGTCATGTCCCAACTTCACTACTCTTAGAACCCTAGATCCTGCCTCCTTGGTGTAAGCACTGCCATGGGAGCCTTGAGCACCCATGGAACTCTGATGCCCAAGTCTGGCTTTCAATGTTTGAAACTGTCCAATTGGGACATCTTTTGGGTGTCTGGTATTGGCCAGGGGTTCAAACAAACCCTTAGGGAGCTTTGCCGCACCCAAACCTTGGTACTGGCTGTGAAATTCGAAAGCAGTGAGGTTGAAGATGATTGGGCCTGGCTGAAGAGTAACTTCTTATTTTATTTTCTCACTATTGTACTTTTAATTACTTGGTCTGTAATAACTTGCAAAAGAATAATGGGGTTTATAGTGAAATTGGGAGGGTGATGCATGTTTAATTAAGGGAATGGGTAGAAAACATGTCCATATGGCTTATTTACTTGCTTGTGCAATAGATTCCATGCTTTAGGACATGCACCGCTACATATAGAAATAATGTTTCTAGGACTTTCACTCCCAATTGTTATTCTGTACATTTTTTTCATAATCGCAACCAATCAATAATCAATAAGTCATCACCATCACATTTAGATACCATGCCTATAGGACTTTTGTGCGTTAAATACCATGCCTTTAGGAATTTTATTTGCAGCTGTTTAAGAACTTCGTTAATCTGGGTTAAAAATTGGTTAACAACTCTCCCTTTAAAAATTGGAAGCAAATCTGTATGTTCACCATCTTTAATAACGCCTAGGCAAGCCTTAGGCCGGATAAAAACTGACTAATAGCCTTTAAGTCGTGTTCTAATTGATCCACCTCTGTTTGAATCGTTTGTCTATGAAGCTCTCTAAATTTTATACTTCTGCCTTATTTTAAACTATCTATGCAAAGGTTTCTATCGTCCAAAATTAGACTATTATTTTTCAACTATCTGAATACTGTAATTTTGAAAGTTCAAAAGCTAATATGTTTTTCATTACACTTTTGCAATCTTAAAAAATGCCTTCACACTTATTTTTACTCCGCCTGTCTGGAAACTGTTCTACCATATGTTCCGCAAATGCCTATAAATGATTTTTGCATATTCTCAAAAAACTACTACTGCTTTTTTAAAGTTTCTGAACGCTTTTCTCACAACTCTTTTTTGCAAAACTCTCCAGTTTCTGTTTTTGTTATACGTATACTCTAGTTAAAAAAAAACTCTCTCTTCCCTAGACCCCAAATGTGTTTGAGTCGTGCTCATTACGTGTTCGTTTATAAAGGGGTATTTGAGCCTTTATATGTTTTACATGATTCCTTTACGTGCAAATCCTATTTGATTTTGTATGTCGCCTAGAATTTTAACCTTTGAACCTAGGGGTTCAACCTAGTTCCTACCTTATAGAAATAGTGATCCTAAGTGCCCTCTAGGATCTATAGAACAGGAGGGTAATAGCACGCAATAAGTATTCGTGACCAATCCACAAGCTTAAATAACCTCTACGGGGTGGAGAAGGGTAGAATATGGAGATGATGACGATGCGATAATATTATAAAGTGACCCCTCTTCGGGAATATGAGCTAGATATTGCATCGAATGATCCATATTATAGTCAAACCTAGGACCCTTCTTTCTCTTACGTGCTTTAAATATTTTTATCAATGCTTTCCAAACTAACCCTCTTTTATTTCAAACTTATGTCCTTTTCTTTAAAGCTCTCAAATTACGTGAATACGTGTACTTCATGTGTCTACTTGCTTCATCTTCTTTGTAAAGTCATAGTTAGCACAGCCGGGAACCACATTTGTGGATCTTGAGGGGTGCCTAACACCTTATCCTCAAGATAATTTCAAGTCCTTACCCAACTCTGGTTTCTCTCTCAAAACACTCTCTTCATCTTAAGGTGTCCTAATGCACTATAATCATTAGGTGGCGACTCTTCCAATTTCCATGACCCAACTCCCAAACGGGAAACAGAGTTGTTTTGCCCATAATGTCGTGAAACCCGATTTCGCCTTTGAAAAGGGGGCGTCGACATGCAATATATTAGTATTCCTCCGGCTATTATGTCCAGAATGAATCAATACCAGCGTCATTTCCTCTGGGGCACAACTTCTACTAAGAAAAAAATCCACCTTCTCAAATGGGACACTATCACTAATCCCAAATAAGCAAGTGGTTTGGTAATTCAAAAACTTCACGTTAAAAATGAAGCACTCCTAGCTAATTTGGCTTGGAGAGCTTTTAAATCTCCAAATACTATGTGGGCTCAGAGTCTACTGAATAAGTACTTAGCTAGAAATATAGGTTATAAGCAGTCTCGTATTTGGTCGAATATTCTACGAGGCTGGAGATCATGCCAACGAGGCCTACAATGGAGAATTGGAACATGCCATCATATTAATTTTTGGAATGACCCCCAGATACCACGTGGTACTACACTTAAATCACTCATACAAGGACCACTACCAACAGATTAGTTAAATATTAAACTGTCTTCTTACCTTAAGAACTCCAATTGGGACTAGAAGCTATTGTCATTTCAGCAACCTACATATGTCATACAGGCAATACATAGCACCTATATTCACGTACAATAACTACCCCAGGCTACCCTTACTGGGGGCTATCACCAACTGGTACATTTACAACACATTTTAGCTATCACAGCTTACTAGCAAATTCCACAAACGTCACTAATTGTTCTAACTTTACTTGGATATGGAAGTTGCCTATCTTACCAAAACTTAAAACTTTTCTCTGGTTGCTTTGCCATGATAGACTATCCACTAAGGTATATCTTGCGTATATCAGACTGATACAAAGTAGCAGTTGTGCATAATGCCAACATGCTGAAGAAAGTATACGCCACATTTTTCTTGAATGTCCTAACGCAAAACCTGTTTCGGAGGAATCTGGTCTGACCATTCCCATTCATGGCACTACTAATTGGCTATATGCTCTAATTCATGTTTCTAATATCACTTTTCCACATAAATTAAGCCCCAAAATTTTCGTTCCTACATGTTTATGAAATATTTGGATAACTCGCAATCAAAAAATTTCAACTCAACAAAGGATAACGTAAATGTCTCTACAATAACTATGCAAGCCACCGAGTTTACTTATCTTACAGCTTATTTTCATAAGCCTAGGAAAAAACGCCCCTTAAACCTTCAGTGGCAACCTTCTATACAAAACTATTACAAGTTAAATATTGTTGGGGCTACATGTCCAAATAAAAATGGGATTGGGGATTAATACGTGACTCAAGAGGGGTCTGGATACTTGGTTTCACACAATGCATACACAAGGCATATGTCATATCTACTGAATTATATGCATTGATTGCAGGCCTTAAATTAGTCTTACAGCATAACTTGACGCCTATACTAGGGGTGTGCATTCGAATCGGTTTATCGATAAATCGAATCGATTATTTTCTTATCGGTTTATCGATATTGGTTTATCGGTTTATCGATTCGATTTCGATTTCAAAAATTTTCCTTATCGGTTTATCGATTCGATTTCGATTTTGGCCATTCGGTTTATCGGTTTATTTATAAATCGATAAGATAAATTAAAAAGACAAATATACCCTTATTTTATAATACTATTACTACCCTATCCCTATTCCCTTCGTTGCTTTGCTGCTTGCATATAAATGTAGTACTGATATCATACTTAAGTTAACCCTATTTTTATTTTTCAATCCAGCGCCGCTTCTCTTCACTCTTCACTCTTCAGTTCAGTGACTGAACTTCCGTCACCAACTCACCATTCTCTTTAGCGCCGGCCGCCTCTCTGTTCTATCGCCACTCTCCAATCGTCTTTGTCGTTGTTGTTCCATCGCCACTCACCGCTGTCGCCGACTCGCCGTTGACTCAATCTTCAATCTTCACTTGCTGTCAGGTTTTACAAATAAGTTTGATCTTTGGTTTGAGTGTATTTTTGATTTGATATGTGGTGTTGCTGTATTGATAATGGTTTTAACTACTCTATTGCTGCTGGTGATCTGCCGTTGGTGTTACTGTTGTCTTGCTGCTGCTGTGGTATTGCTATTGCTGATCTTTCTCTTTCTTCCACTGTAACTCATTTCCAAGAACCTGTTCGAATCAAGTGTTGTTGTAGCTTTGAAGTTGAAATGCTGAAAAAATTGCTTCCTGGAACCTGTGTGTTCAGTTGTCATAATAGAATTGATAGTGGATAAGTTGCATTTGTGTAGTTTTACTTTGATTTGTGTTATAAAACTTGGACTGCCTAATTAGGATTACTTCTGCTAATTTGGATTGTGAAATTTTCACTTAAATTGGACTCCTTAGGACTGTTAATTCGTGATTACTAGTTATAGACATAGTATGGTTTAGTATTGGTTTCATTGTTAATACTGTGATAAGGATACAAAATCGGGACTGGCTTGAACTCGTAATTGATTTAGAAGTCAGCATTCAGTGCCTGTTTCAGTTTCAGTTTAAATAAGTGTTACAAACAGTTCAGCATGGCAATAGTTAATACTAGCAGCTTAGTTATTAATGTCACTCCCTTGTTTAATTGAATTCACTGTTCCCACGCCGTTTGTTGTTTTGTTTTCCTCTGGCAGAAAACAGCGAGGAGTGCTGACTTCGTGTTGCTTTGCTTCATTCAACTCGTTTAAGACAGTAAGTTGTATTCTTCATTCACTTCACATTGCTGAAAATGATAATATTGATAAAGTAGCCGATGAAAGTAAAGATTCTGAGTTTACAGTTGCAACTACTCACTCGACAATTTCAAAACAAAGGAATTGCACAATTTCTTGACTTGTTATTTTCTTATTAGATTTTACTAATCTTGGCAAAGAAGCTTCCACCGACGATGTTTGCTAGAGTTTGTTAGTTGCTATGTAAGTTCTCTGTTTTAAATAATATACTTTGTAGCTCAACTACTTTTTGGTAGTTCTCTATTTGAGCAACAAACCCCATTTCGTCAATTGGTTTGCTTTTTTCGTGGCTTCACAAGGTTTCTTTCAAATTTCTGAATTAGAGGTCCAAATTGACTCTGCTGTCTCATTTGATTTTGCTTTTGCTTTCCTGCTGTGTTTGGCTTGCTGCTATTGCAGTTTTGTCTAATTTCAGACTAAAGTTTTGGTCTGAATTAGAGGTACACTTCTGAATTTCACCTAATGTAAGGCTTGATTTGGAATCGAAATGGAATTTGGAGCTCTGATTAGTAGTCATAATTAGTTTTGTTCATATTTAGCTTACATAGTTTGCTTGCTTAGTTCCTTTTTATGATATATGGCATTCTGCCAGTTGCTAACAAATACAATACTGTAAGATGCATTTAGTTGTAAATTTGAGATTTCTTCTTTTCTCTGCTTTCGTTTCTACTCAAGTTTGTTTTCAATCTTCTGCTTCTCTGCTTAGTCCTTTTCTTTTTTGGTTTCTTTTAAAATTTTTCTTGTGAACTTTCAGTTTTCTCCCTACTAGTTGCATATGTTGCGAATAGGAAACTTTTAGCTGAAATCAAGAATGTTATGTTCTGATGCATATCTATTCCTGTTTTGGTTGATCAATCCAAGCTGTGAATCCAGATTTCGCTCGATCTACCAGAAACTTTGGTATTGAACTTTGGCAAAACAGAGAATAGCATCCAGATTTCTAATTGTTTCAATAGGTTTTCTTATCTTATTGCATCTGTGAGCTGCCACTATCTTTTGGTGAGAGTTGTAGTGGTTCAGTTGTTCGCTCGTCCATTTCTGTGTTTAACTCATGATCAGTAGAGTCTATTGTGGGTTATTTTATGTTGTTGTTGGTTTATAAAATGGTTCTGGGCTGTGGTCGAATGTTATCCTGGTCTTTTAGCTGTTTGTTGAGCTGTTCTGAATCCTATTTCTGTTGCTGTTGTATTGCTGCTGCACTGCTGCTGCTGATCTTTCTTCTTCTTCATTTGTAAACTGATATGTTGCGCAGGGAGCAATAATGGGGCCACTTATGACTACTGTTGTGATCGCACTTAAAGATATGTATGTTGAGTTTGTATTGGAAGAACAGAAGGAATGAGTAGAAGTTGAGGTTGAGAAGGCAAAGTCTGGGAGTTTTAGCACATTCCATTGTTGTTTGTTTGTAGCATATGGTGTCTCTAAGTCTAATTGCATTTATGATCTCTTTCTTAAATTGCATACTTTCACTGCTCCCCCTCCCCAAAAATTTACTCGCTTCAAGGGTTGAAAAGGGGTTATTCATACTTAATATCTAGCCCCATGATGGAAGATCATCTGCCCGACTCAACAAGCACATGGCCAGCACTTCCAGTTGCAGCATAAATCACATCATAGTCCAGTTTAGTTAATTCTGTTCTTTCACAGCAGTCTAATGCTGAAAGCAATGGGAGGAGTAACATTCTTGTATTTGCGTCCAAAGACTGCAAACGGAAAAGGTTGTGTTTCCAAGTGATGAAAGCAGCGTAAGTTGCATTATTTCTGAATCAGATGCATTTTCAAACCATGATACATGCTAAATTAGCTGCATAATTTCTTTTCTTTTGCTTTCCCCTAATCAATTCGAATTATAAGAGACGGACGAAATTGGAAACACCTCTTGGCTTATTGATGTTATCGATAACCGAATCGATAAGCCCCCAAAATCGATAAATCGAAATCGAAAAAATCGAAACCTTATTGAAACGATAACGATAAGCATATATACAAATCGATAATCGATAAGCAATTATCGATAAGAGTCAAAATCGAATCGATAAATCGAATGCGCACCCTAGCCTATACAAGTGGAATTGGATGCTAAACGTATTGTTCCTTATTGCAGACTGATAATTATCCTTATTCTAATATGATAGCTGACTGCAGGTACCTCCTCCACCAGCTTAGTAATCCGCAAGTACAACATGCATACAGAAAGCAAAACATGATAGCAGATCAGCTACAAAGGCAGCCAAACTTTTTGCTCCAACAACGGATCCTTTTGTGTACCATGTCCCACCTCCTTTTGTAACAAAAGCTCTGAAAGATGACAAACAATGTATTTTGGATGAAACCTTAATCCAGACAATGCATGACTTTGATCATAATGTTTATGTAAATATTATGCACAATGAAAGTAGTAGTTATAAAGAAAGTAGTAGTATGAATAGTTTTCTTTAGGGTGGTAGCTTAACTAGGTATTGTAATAGTTCTCTCTATATGCACTAGTTGATATTTATATTGCACAAAAATAAAAAAGAATCAGCAGTATTAACTTGCTATTGGATAAGGCATCAAATTGAGGTTTTCCCCCTCCCCCTAGCTTTCTGTACCTACTACACCTTTTACGCACAACGGCAGCCACCGGCAAGGCAAGCTTTGCGCAAAATCTGGTGTTGCTGCCGGCGCGCCGCAAAGCGGAATCTTTCTGACCTTATCTTTTTTCTTTTTTCTTTTATTCCTCGAGTTCGTTCCGGTTCACAATAAGTATTCAATTTATTTTTAACACATCATTTAAGAAAATATTAAATTCTATACAAAATTATCTACTATGACAAAATTACCCTAATTAAACATTTAATGTGAGGAGTAAGAAAATTTTTTAGGGATATATACATAGGGATTATTTTGTAAAAACAAATAAATTTTTTTTTAATTACATAATTGAACACTTATTTTACCAAGCAATTAATAAATATCTATGCTCCTTATTTGATGCATTTTACGGGTTTCCTTTCGATTTCATATCACTGTACCAGCAATGGAAATGATTTAGTAGCCCTTGATACGTTAACATGTTCCTAATCCGGTGGCATTTTAGTCTTAATAATAATATTAAACAAAGATAGCTAATTACTAAGCATTTATGGGGAGCATAGTAGTACTAAATATTTCCACATCAAACAATATGGCTGTAAATTGTGGTATCATGTGTCCATGCTCCATATATATATATATATATATATATATATATATATATATATATAACTTATTCTTATTTTCAATATAACCTCAACAAAACTAAATCTCCTTTCTACCGGTTCATACAGACTGTATTTTTTATTTTCTCTTCTATCCAAGGTCAACAAATTGTAATTTCTTTTGCTGCATCTTCTTCCTATTCTAATTTTCTCTCTGCCCGAAGTTCCCCATTATTTATCCTTTCCCAATTTCCTTTTGGCCAACAATCGACCTAAATTTCAAGAAGCCACCTGAAAAAAAAAGTAGTAAGATAAAAGATTAAGCAACCAATATAAATTACTACTAAATTGCCTAATTCTTCCCATAAAATATTCTATGAGTATCGGTAGGCCAAAGGAGAGGGAGGAGTTGATCGAGTTGTTGACTAGATACTTTAACCATTCATATTTCCATGACCCCCCCCCCCCCCCCCCGGTTGAGATGGCTAATTATGTAAATATGACTACATACTTGTAAAGTGGCTAGCTAATTTGTTATTAGATAGGCTATTTTGTTAATTCTTTTAGTTAGGACATTTTTGTATATACTGATATTCAGTTTGTAAGAAGAGGTCGATTGACCCGTTCTAGATCCTTCTCTCTTCTCTCTCTTCTCCATGCGAGCTCTGCATCTCACCTATCTCCATTGCAGCTCACCTTGAGTTAGAATGAGGTGAGCATCTGAATTTCACATGGTATCAGAACCCGGCCATCCTGCTACGATCGTCTCTGTCGTTCGATTACTCTCCTCCATTCATCGTTACTTTGTTTTTGCCCGAATTTTGTTTGACCTCTCAAATCTGTTCAATTTTCCCTAGTTCGAGTTCCTGATCAAAGAGCCTATTCTTCCAACAGTGAAATACTATCATTTCTAGCTTCAATTTCTCATGGTTGTGGACGATTTGAATGGGATAGATACTACAACAGTGAATGTAGGAATTCAAGGAAATTCTAGAATCGATACTAGCGATCCTTTGTATCTACACCCGTCGGACAACCCTGGTGCGATGCTTGTATCAACTCCTTTCAAAAGCGGAGTTGGATATCGATCATGGAGGCGCAGTGTATTGCAAGCACTCTCAGTCAAAAATAAGTTAGAGTTCATATATGGTGAATGTAAACGCAGAGATCCTCACTCGTCCAAATTCCGTCAATGGGAGCGATGTGATGATATGATAACCTCTTGGATTCTCAATTCTCTCTCAAAAGAAATCGGGACAGTGTTGAATACGTGAATGATGTTGTGGAGCTATAGATTGAATTAGAGGATCGATACGAGCAAACAAATAGAGATAGATTATATCAAATTCAGAAGAAAATCAACAATACGTCCCAGGGGACCCTTGGCATCACTAACTACTACACTAAACTGAAAAAGCTTTAGGAGGAATTGAGTACTTTGAGCAAGAGATCTCAGTACAGCTGCAATTGCACTTGTGATGCCAAGGAAAGCCTTTACAAAGCCGAACAGGATATGCAACTAATTCAGTTCCATATGGGCTTGAATGAGACATGAATTGTAATTCGAGGATGAATCCTGATGATGAATCCATTGCCTAATTTGGCTCAAGCCTTCTCTTTGCTGATACAAGATGAGAAATAGAGAGAGATCAAGCCAAGCACTCAATTGTTCATCGAGTCCACATCACTGACCGCCACCAGCTCAGTGTCAAATGCCTATAGGACCAATTACTCACCCAACAATGGTAATTACAATGGCTATTGTAGGGGAAATCCCATGTGTGCCTAATGCAAAAAAGCCTGGTCACACTAAAGATAAGTGTTACAAATTACACGGCCATCCTGATAACTTTGGTCACCCACGCAATCAGAATCACAACCCTAACCAAAGCATCAACCAGGGTCAAGGTTTCAATCAAGGTCAGAACTTCAACAGAGGAAAAAGGGTAGTGGCAAATGTCCACAATGGCACATCTTGCAATAAGGTAGAGGAAACCACTGAATTGGATAAAGATCAAAATGCCAGCTTGTCAAAGGAATAATATGGACAGATCTTGAACATGTTGCAACACGTCCAAGCTCGGAATGGAGTAGAACATAAGAATACTAGGAATTCCACCAATGGAGCTGTGAACTTTGCAGGTATAATGGTTTGCACTTCCTCTATTGATTTCGGTGGATTGTCCTGTGAGTGTTTAAAAAACAAGGCTGATTCTTGGATATTAGACTCAGGAGCCTCAAATCATATGACCTTTAATAAGTCCCTCCTCACCAACATTGTGACATTACCTTACCCTCTTCTAGTTATCCTCCCAAATGCCTATAAAGTAAAAGTAACAGAAATTGGTAGTGCAACACTTGTGCCAGATATCATCTTGCATAGAGTAATGTTTATACCCTCTTTTAAATATAATCTGATTTCCATTCATTGTCTAGCCAGTCTAATCCCAAAAGTATAGTCGCCTATACTGATCATCTTTGCATTCTGCAGGCCCCTTCAACGAAGAGGCATTTGGAGATTGGTAAGGCCTAAGATGTTCTTGTTGGAAACACGTTCTCAATGCAATATACTAAAACGTGTGTTCTTTTGTATAGGTTTTGATGAATGACAAACGAAGCGAAAATTGATATATGACGAAGTTCAAGAAACAAGCGCACAATTGATATACAACGAGGTTCAAGCTCAAGACAAAGTTTTATAGTTTAATTGAGTCATTCTTAATTGTGATCTTGATCCTACAACTTGACTAGTAGCATGGCTTCTCTCATAAAACTATTTTCCAAAATCATGCATATTTAATTTAATGTCAAATGATTTTAAATCATGCATAGTTACAGTAGTCAAAATAATTTTTAGATATGCCTTAAAAATCTAGACTAAGATAATCGATTATGTACTTATGATAATCGATTGTTTTAAGCCAAGACTGCATGACAATCGATTGTGAACTAATGACAATCGATTGTGAGTAAGACAGTGAGCATCAGGTTTTTCAAACCTGCATGACAATCGATTGTGAACTAATGACAATCGATTGTGACTGAGGCAGTGTCCATCAAAGTTTTTCAAAACTCAGAATAATCGATTATGATCTAATGGTAATCGATTATGTTGAGACAGTGTCTTCCAGTGATTTTCAAATTTATTAAGTAATCGATTGTTACATTGGACAATCGATTGTCAAAGAGACAGTGTCTAAAATGTTTTTCAAAAACTGATAAGTAATCGATTGTTGACTTTGTGCAATCGATTGTGAAGCTGACCGTTGTCGTAAAATTTTCAAATACCGTCAGGTAATCGATTATTGATTCTGTATAATCGATTATTTTGATTAAAATCCGGAAAAGATTTTTTGAACGTTATTGGGTAATCGATTATTGATTCTGTAAAATCGATTGTTTTGATTAAAATCCGGAAAAGATTTTTTGAACGTTGCTGAGTAATCGATTGTTGATTCTGGACAATCGATTGTTTGTGGTAAAATATGGAAAGGATTTTTTGAACGTTGCCAGTAATCGATTATGGATTGTAAGTAATCGATTATCAAGCGTAAAATCTGGGATTGAATTTTGATCTGACTAGCAGACAATCGATTGTTGGGGTTTGACAATCGATTGTCAGTGAGTAAAATCAGCAACTCTTAATTGGCAATTAGGCAACGGTAATGCCAAGTTTTTCAACTATAAATACAGCTTCATTTCAGTGTTTTAAACACAACAACATACTACAACTGATCATTACATTGCTATAAGCTTGCATACTTTTGTTTATCATTTTATATTCAATTTCATAAAGCTTTTGAGAGCCATATTCTTGTCCAAAGTTGTTGTGATCTAGAGCTTACTTCTTTTACTCATATCTACTCATTAAGGAGTATTTTGTTTGAGTGTTTAGTGTTTTATACACTTGTAAGAGAATTGTAATTCTCTTGTTGTAAGGAACTTGTGTTTCCTTGGTTGAAGTCTTGGAGTGTTGTATCTCCGAGCAAAGGTGTTAAGGCTTGTGTCCTTAAGTTGTAAAGGTTTGTGGAGCACCCGTAAGCTTAACAAGTTAGTGAAAAATCTCGAGAGAGTCTCTCGGGGACTGGACTAGCCACGTGTTGTGGTGAACCAGAATATATCGGTGCGTTCTTTCCTTTTTGTTTATTTAACGCACTTATTTATTTCCTGCAAATTTTAATTTCCGCAAGTTTACGCTAAATTTTATTATAACGCTATTCAGCCCCCCTCTAGCGTTAAACGCTTTATCTAACAATTGGTATCAGAGCCAACTCTCTAAAAACTTAACAGTTTGAGAGAACCATCCATGGCTTCTACTCGTGATTCTTTTGCAGGAATTGATGAAGGACAGTGCTCCACACGACCACCTCTATTCAACGGTACAAATTACACGTACTGGAAGGAGAGGATGAAGATCTTCGTTCAGTCCAACAGCTTTCACCTTTGGAAGGTGATAATGAAGGGAAACCAAATTCCAACAAAGAAGGTGGAAAACGAATGGGTTCCCAAGTCCGAGGATGAGTATGACGCGGATGACATCCGAAAGGTTCAAAATAATGCTAAAGCAATTAATTTATTATATTGTGCTGTTAATGCTGACGATTACAGGAAAATATCGTGTTGCACAACGGCAAAGGAGATGTGGGACAAGCTAGAAGTTACGTACGAAGGTACGGACCAGGTAAGGGAAGCAAAAATTGATTTCCTAACCCATTCTTATGAATTATTTCACATGAAGGAAGGTGAAAAGGTGGACGAAATGTTTGAGCGATTTTCAATAATCGTAAATGACCTACATGCTCTCAAGAAAACATTCACGGATAGAGAGCTCGTGCGAAAAATTCTTAGAAGTCTCACACCGGCATGGAGATCAAAGGCCGATGCAATTCAAGAATCCATTGGCATTTCAAACGTCACCATCGACGCACTAAGAGGTAACCCTAAGACCTATGAATCTACTATTCTTAACCCTTTTGTTGATGATCAAAGGAGGCAAAGAATAGCTCTAAAGGCGAGCCAAGCCAACCGCAAATTGATGAGGAAGGAGACAACGAGTTTGGACTCGTTATCAAAAGATTTCAAAAGTTCATGCGCAAGGAGTATGAACGCAAGGGCAAAAAGCAAGGCGAACAAATCAAGTGCTATGAATGTGGTGAAACCGGGAACATCAAATCAAATTACCCAAACATCAAATAAGAGAAGAAACCTTTTAAAAAGCAACGTGCATACATTTCTTGGGGAGGCGACTCCGGAGATGAGTCAAGCGAAGGAGAAGAAGACGAAGCAGCAAATCTTTGCCTTATGGCACAAGAAGACAACAAAGATGAGGTATGTCAAATTTCGTCTAAAAACTTCTTTACTCTTGAAGAAATGCGAACTGCTTTTGATGAATTATATGCTGAGTTTATTAAGGCTTCAAAAACTGTTAAGGGCATAAAAGAAAATGCTTCATTAAAAGAAAAGGATTTTCAAAAACAGCTTTCTTTGAAAGGAAAGGATTTAGAAAAACTGGTTTTAGAAAATGAAAAGCTGAAAGAGGAAAACAAGTTTTTTGGAAAAAGAAGCGCCGATAAGCCCGAAAGTTCTTCTAAAAATTGTTCTTCTTGCTTGCATCTCAAAAATGAGGTAGATAGACTCAAAGGTACCTTAGATAAGTTTAATTCTTCCCACAAGAATTTGAATGAGGTCCTTGTTAATTTGAAATCAACCAAGCATGGCATAGGATTTAAGAATGAGGTTAAAGAAAAGGTTGAATCCAAACCCCAACCACCTAAGGCTCAACCTAGGACTAATAAAACAAATGCTTATCCTAGAAATAGCAATCCTAGAACCAATATGCATGCTAGACAAAATGTTGAACATTTTAGGAGACCTAGAAATGACTTACCACCTAGAAATAGTTACCCTAGAAATGATGCATATTTTAGGCCAAATGTTGAACCTTTGAGAAGACCTAGAAATGGCCTTCAACCTAGAAACAATCACTCTAGAAATGCTGCCCATCCTAGAGCTCATAGTAGGAGAAATAACTCTCATGAAATGCGAAATAGTCATAGTGTTCAAAATAAAGTAAGAAATTTTCATCAGTCTAGTTACTATGAACCTAGAAGGATGCATAACCCAAATGTGACTTGTCATTATTGTAGACGTATTGGTCATATTGCTCCTGCATGCTTTACACGTCATAGACATATTACTCAATCGCATCATTATAATATGCCTAACCCCCAAGGACCTAAGATGGCATGGGCACCTAAAGAACATTAATTTGTTTTGTAGGTGTGCTTGAAGGGATCAAGTGTACTATGGTACCTTGATAGTGGATGCTCCAAGCATATGACGGGAGATGAATCCAAATTCCTTCAAGTAGAGCACAAAGAAGGAGGAAGTGTTATCTTCAGTGATAACAATAAAGGAAAGATCATCGGCATCGCCTCGGTCGGTAAGGATGAAAATTCCTCTATTAAGCATATATTACTTGTTAAAGGATTAAAGCATAATCTCTTGAGCATAAGTCAATTGTGTGACAAGGGAAATCTTGCTTTATTTGATTCGGATGAATGCTTAGTGTTCAGACGTAGTGATTTCAAAATTATCCTCCGTGGTTTTAGAGTGGATAATATTTATATGGTTGATCTTGCTAATTCCTCACCCGATTATGTTGATTGTCTAATGAGTAAAGAGGATGATACTTGGCTATGGCATCGTAGAGTAGCACATATCAATATGCATCTTTTGAACAAATTGATTTCTCAAAACTTAGTTGTTGGTCTTCCCAATTTAAAATTTGAAAATGACTCTATTTGCGACTCGTGTCAAAAGGGGAAGCAAACAAAGGCATCTTTCAAATCTAAAAACATTGTTTCAACTTCTAGACCATTGCAATTGCTTCATATGGATTTATTTGGTCCCTCTCGCATTGAAAGTCTAGGAAGAAATAGATATGCTTTTGTGATTGTTGATGATTACTCGAGATTTACTTGGACTTTATTTCTTGCCAATAAAAGTGATGCTTTTCAAAATTTTAAATATTTTCTTAAGCGTGTTCAAAATGAGAAAGAAACAACCGTCACTTCAATTAGAAGTGATCATGAGGGAGAGTTTGATCACAATCTCTTTGCGGACTTTTGTGACGAACTCGGAATCGAGCATACCTTTTCCGCTCCACGTACACCACAACAAAACGGGGTGGTGGAAAGGAAAAATAGGTGTCTCGAAGAGATGGCTAGAACCATGCTCGACGAAGCTAAGATACCCAAACATTTTTGGGCGGACGCCGTGAGTACCGCTTGCTATGTTCTAAATAGAGTAGTAATTCGGCCGATACTCATGAAAACCCCCTATGAACTTTATAAGGGTAGAAAACCAAATATTTCCCATTTTAGAGTTTTTGGTTGCAAATGTTTTGTTCATAACAATGGCAAAGACCAATTGGGTAAATTTGATGCTAAGTCGGATGAAGGTATTTTCATTGGATATTCCTCACGTAGTAAAGCATATAGGGTCTTTAATAAAAGAACCCAAATTGTGGAGGAATCCCCTCATTTTGTATTTTCCGAAAATAATGCTCGCTTGGCGAGAAAGGATTCCGGTTTTGATCTTGCAGGTATCTTAGATAGCGTGAAAGACAAAATACAAGAGGAACCACCCAAGGAAAATAAAGATGAAACTGAGGAACAACCAACGGAAGAAGCGCCACAATTGGAAAAAGAAATGAATATGCCTAACGAGTGGAGGACAATCAAAGATCACCCTCTCGAACAGGCAATTGGCAGACATCTTTACAAAGCCTTTAGAGAAAGAGTCCCTCTTCCGAATTCGCAGTGAACTCAGGATCCTTGACTCCACGTTGATCTAAGTCATGCATTGCATTTTTTTTACATGATTTCTAACTTGAGCGTCGGAGACGTCTAATTCTTTTTTTGCAGGTATCGCCCCAAAGGAAAGGGGAATTATAAAGCTTGACGTACAACAATCGGTTTCCGTCGTCTAAAAATCGATTATTTCGTATCAATAATCGTTATGTTGCTATTATTCGGGTTGATGTTGCTGTAATTTCTTTCAATAAATAAACAAGGTTTATTTCATCTTTGGCATCTTATTATTATGTTATTTTTGCTAATGGCAAAAGGGGGAAGATAACGGGTATGATGCACTCTCAAATTATAAGCTTAAATTGAGGGGGAATTCTCAAATTGAGGGGGAACAAATTGCATACTTGTTGCATGTATATACTTGTCTTGAATCGTCATTATAAATTGCTTGTCTTGCATATCCCGCTTAATGTTTGCCATTATCAAAAAGGGGGAAATTGTTGGAAACACGTTCTCAATGCAATATACTAAAACGTGTGTTCTTTTGTATAGGTTTTGATGAATGACAAACGAAGCGAAAATTGATATATGACGAAGTTCAAGAAACAAGCGCAAAATTGATATACAACGAGATTCAAGCTCAAGACAAAGTTTTATAGTTTAATTGAGTCATTCTTAATTGTGATCTTGATCCTACAACTTGACTCGTAACATGGTTTCTCTCATAAAACTATTTTCCAAAATCATGCATATTTAATTTAATGTCAAATGATTTTAAATCATGCATAGTTACAGTAGTCAAAATAATTTTTAGACATGCCATAAAAATCTGGACTAAGATAATCGATTATGTACTTATGATAATCGATTGTTTTAAGCCAAGACTGCATGACAATCGATTGTGAACTAATGACAATCGATTGTGAGTAAGACAGTGAGCATCAGGTTTTTCAAACCTGCATGACAATCGATTGTGAACTAATGACAATCGATTGTGACTGAGGCAGTGTCCATCAAAGTTTTTCAAAATTCAGAATAATCGATTATGATCTAATGGTAATCGATTATATTGAGACAGTGTCTTCCAGTGATTTTCAAATTTATTAAGTAATCGATTGTTACATTGGACAATCGATTGTCAAAGAGACAGTGTCTAAAATGTTTTTCAAAAACTGATAAGTAATCGATTGTTGACTTTGTGCAATCGATTGTGAAGCTGACCGTTGTCGTAAAGTTTTCAAATACCGTCAGGTAATCGATTATTGATTCTGTATAATCGATTGTTTAGATTAAAATCCGGAAAAGATTTTTTGAACGTTATTGGGTAATCGATTATTGATTCTGTAAAATCGATTGCTTTGATTAAAATCCGGAAAAGATTTTTTGAACGTTGCTGAGTAATCGATTGTTGATTCTGGGCAATCGATTGTTTGTGGTAAAATCTGGAAAGGATTTTTTGAACGTTGCCAGTAATCGATTATGGATTGTAAGTAATCGATTATCAAGCGTAAAATCTGGGATTGAATTTTGATCTGACTGGCAGACAATCGATTGTTGGGGTTTGACAATCGATTGTCAGTGAGTAAAATCAGCAACTCTTAATTGGCAATTAGGCAACGGTAATCCCAAGTTTTTCAACTATAAATACAGCTTCATTTCAGTGTTTTAAACACAACAACATACTACAACTGATCATTACATTGCTATAGGCTTGCATACTTTTGTTTATCATTTTATATTCAATTTCATAAAGCTTTTGAGAGCCATATTCTTGTCCAAAGTTGTTGTGATCTAGAGCTTACTTCTTTTACTCATATCTACTCATTAAGGAGTATTTTGTTTGAGTGTTTAGTGTTTTATACACTTGTAAGAGAATTGTAATTCTCTTGTTGTAAGGAACTTGTGTTTCCTTGGTTGAAGTCTTGGAGTGTTGTATCTCCGAGCAAAGGTGTTAAGGCTTGTGTCCTTAAGTTGTAAAGGTTTGTTGAGCACCCGTAAGCTTAACAAGTTAGTGAAAAATCTCGAGAGAGTCTCTCGGGGACTGGACTAGCCACGTGTTGTGGTGAACCAGAATATATCGGTGCGTTCTTTCCTTTTTGTTTATTTAACGCACTTATTTATTTCCTGCAAATTTTAATTTCCGCAAGTTTACGCTAAATTTTATTATAACGCTATTCACCCCCCCTCTAGCGTTAAGCGCTTTATCTAACAGTTCTGTATCTTCTCTGTCCAAAGTGTTTGAGGAACAAGTATAACAATTTTGTAGTCAGCTATTCAGCTTCTTGCCCTAATGATAGGATTCACTGCACGCACACAATTCACATTGTTATAATAATTCATTTGTCCAGTTTCCACAAATAAGTGTGTATCTTCTCCCATTGTAAATAGTCTAAGTTCAAGCAATGAATATCAGAGTTCTGTTTCTATTTTGAATTCTTGTATATATCCTGATTATGATGTGAAAATTTTGTGGCATAATAGATTAGGGCATGCACCCTTTGTAAAAATGAGGGGAATTTCCTCTGTCCCTCTTTCCTTCCCATCCAAACAACCCTTCCTCTACTCTATTTGCCCAATGGCCAGACAAGGGAGACTGCCATTCCCTCAAAGGAGCAAATTCACAATTAATTTTTTCAAATTACTCCACATAGATATATATGGACCCTATCATAGGACTACACATGACAATTATAAATATTTTCTCATAATGGTAGATGATTATAGCGAGTGTACCTGGACCAATCTTCTAAGTTGCAAAAGCAATACCCTTCAGGTTATAAAAAACCTTTTTCTCCATGGTTGAAACTCAACTCAACACTAAAATCAAAACTATCAGATATGAGATTGGTTCAAAATTCACTAGTACAAAAGCAAGCCTATTTTTTCAATCCAAAAGCATCATCCATCAAAAGAGTTACCCCTACACACTATAACAGAATGATGTAGTGGAAAGAAATACAAATACCTTTTGGAAACTGCCAAGGCCCTATTATTCCAATCAAAATTACTTGTGAAATATTGGGTTGAATGTGGTTTGTGTATAACCTATATCATAAACAGACTACCCTCATTTCACAGTCACCTTAAATTCCCATTTGAACTACTTTACAAAAGAAAACCGACATACTCCCATATGAAAAGTTTTGGATGTCTGTGTTATCCTTCCATACCTAAGGTTCATAGGGACAATATTGAACCAGAAGTTCACCACATGTGTTCATTGGTTACCCTTATTGAGTCAAATGGTACAAGGTCCTAAATCTTGGCACTAAGAAGATACATGTTTCCAGGGATATCGTGTTTCATTGAATCTATGTTTCAATTTACTTTACCATCTGAAACTGCATCTCTCCCTTCTGTCTTCAGTAATCCTATTCCCTTCATTGATTGTTCTTCTTAGAATGATAGACATCTCTATATTAGTGATAATGGCACAAACATTGCATAAATCCAACCTTTAAAACATGTTCTTCCTCCAACACCTGCCAGACCTTCCATGTCATCAAAACATTCTCCTACCTTATCACCAATTGACACACCACAGTCTTCAAACCACAACACATTACCTGTTGGAAATCACCCAGAGTAGACCTCCATTACCCTAAGAAAATCACAAAGACCTCTCAAAACACCACTATATCTACAATATTACCTTCACTCACTTCCAAAATTGAAGTCACCATCCCCTGCTAATCACTGTAACCAACCCACACCATTTTCTCTCAGTGTTGCATTTTCCAAGAGTCATCATATGTCTCCTGATAGTCTGATTCCTGAAAGTCAAAGTCTTGTAAGGGACATTTGCAATGATAGTGAACCTTCATCATATGAGGAGGCAGCCATGAATCCTTCCTGGCAATCAGTTATGAACCAAGAGTTTGAAGCACTACATGCTAATCACACTTGGGATCTAGTCCATCTACCTGTTGGGAAAAATAAAATAGGATGTAAGTGGGTATATAAGATAAAACAAAAATCATATGAGAGTGCAGAAAGACTCAAATCGAGGTTAGTTGTGAAAGGGTACACTCAGCAAGAAGGTATTGTCTACACAGAGACATTATCTTCTATAGTCAAGATGACTAATGTGAAGTCTCTGATAGCTGTTGTTGTGAAAAAAGGATAGCACATGTCCCAATTGGATGTGAATAATGCCTTCCTACATGGTGAGATAAATGAAGAGGTCTACATGGAGATTCCTCAAGGCTTGGCAGTAGATAATTCAGAGTTAGCTTGCAAGCTCAACAAGTCACTTTATGGGTTGAAACAGGCCAGTAGACAATGATATGCCAAACTTACTGAAGCCCTATGCTCAAGGGATTATGCACACTCTATGTATGACTACTCTTTATTTTATAAGAAAACTAAAAAATCAACTGGATACATAGTTGTATATGTAGATGACATTGTGGTGGCAGGCACTAACTCAATGGAAATTGAGGAATTGAAAACCTTTCTGAATCACAACTTCAAGATAAAATATTTGGGTAGGTTACACTATTTTCTGGGGCTAGAAGTTCTTTATAAAGCTAATGGTGTGGTAATATCTCAGAGGAAGTTCACCCTTGACCTACTCAAAGAGTATCAGTGCATGGAGCATAACAGCTTTGCTTCACCATTGGATCCAACAATCAAACTTAAAGCAAAAGAAGGAGAGGTTCTGACTGATCCTACCTACTACAGAAAATTAGTAGGAAAACTTAACTTCCTCACAAACACTATATTGGATATAGCTTACAATGTACAGAATCTAAGCCAGTTCATGGATGAACCCAGACAACCTCACTTAAAAGCAGCTTTTCACCTTCTCAGATATTTGAAAAGGGATCTAACTCTAGGGATTTTCCTATCCAAAGATGCAGATTATACTATTAAGGCTTATTGTGACTCTGACTGAGCTGCATGCCTAGATTTTCGGAAGTCTGTAAGTGGTACCTTGTGGTTTTAGGAAACGACGGCCCTGTCAATTGGAAATCAAAGAAGCAGGACATTGTTTCACTATCGTCTGCAGAAGCTGAGTATAGACCTCTAAGGAAGGTAGTAGGAGAATTGGTATGGCTTAGTAGGCTATTTGAAGAGTTTGCAGCTCCTTTTCCTAAGCCCATTACAGTGTTATGTGAAAGCCAATCTACCATGCATGTAGCGAGAAACCCAGTGTTTCATGAAAGAACTAAACACATAGAGGTGGATTGTCACTTTGTTAGAAGCAAGCTGCAAGAAGGGTTGATTTCATTGCAATATTTGGGAACTACAGAACAACTTGCAGATGTTTTAACTAAAGCATTAATAGGATTTAAACACTCGGCAACTTTGTACACGTTGGCAGTATTTGCTACACCACCAGCTTGAGGGGGGGGGGGGGGGGTTGAGATGGCTAATTATGTAAATGTGACTAAATACTTGTAAAGTGGCTAGTTAGCTAATTTATTATTAGATAGGCTATTTTGTTAATTCTTTTAGTTAGGACATATTTGTATATACTGATATTCAGTTCATAGTTGCCCATTCTAGATACTTCTCTATTTTGTCTCTTCTCTCTTCTCCATGCGAGCTTTGCATCTCACTTGTCTCCATTGCAGCTCACCTTGAGCTTGAACGATGTGAGCATCTGAATTTCACACCTGACCCCTCCCCCACACCCCTAAACCAAACACCCAAAAAGAAGCCCCCACCCCCCACCCCCGCACCCACAAAGAATTTAAGTACATATAAAGTTTTCTTGCATATGAACTTCTCAGCAACTAGAAAATTGTAATAGCTTCCGGCGTCAAATAAATGCGGAGGACAGCTAGCTTTTGTAGGAGCTAATCTTTAGTATTATGATTAGTCAAACGTAATTTGCAATGAAGACTAGTGATTGCGATTTGCGACTAGTGGTGGCTAATTGTTGCGAGGAACCAATAAAATAGGAAGTGCATAGATTCTGTGACTATTGGACTCACTTATTAGCCGTCATTCATGTACAATACTTTGAGATGATTCAATTCACAATTGAATCTTGAAAGGAAACCGTTGATACCAACTTTTCTATGCTGTGTCCATTGATCGAGACCTCTTTCCTTTTGTTTACCATTTTGTTGATTGAGGTGTATTAAATGCAACCATAAATAATACTAGAATGGGATATGAATTTTTCTAGAACAAATAACTAGTGACACAGCAGTCATTCGGACTATTAGAACAATCAGCATCCCATTCTCGTGGGGTTTCGAGTTTCAATTTTAGACCGTGAATGGGAAAGATCCTTTTTTCCCCAATTGAAGAAATAAGAAAATTCATCCCACCTTAACAAACACGTTCTGAAATCTTTTTTGGTCAAATATTATAAGACTTTTTCAATAATAAAACAATAACAACTGATAACTACTCAAACTAATACAATAATAGTAGTGACAATATCAAAATATACAACTTGGATGTATACTCACACTTAGATAAGAATTAATTCTGAAATATCATATTTAACACCTATATATTGACTTGCTCACAAATTTACGAAGATTCAATGGACCAGGTTTCCAAAATTGATGTAACTGTTTAGCCAAATTACGAAGAAAGATCTTTCCGCTATCACGTGTTCTTCTTATATTTTATTATTGCCATTCCCGCAACTTGTAGTATTATTAAAATGCATAGGCGCCGCGCATATATTCGTTTAATACTTGTGTGAACATTAATACACTAAGTCAAGTATCAAAAATATTATTTGAAAGAAATACGAAAAGAAAAGAAATTCCCCCACGCTATATATAGAAATGTCGTGTGAAACAGAGTTCGATATGAATTGCTCCTTCGTCTGATATCTTCTTTCCTTTTTCAAACAGAAAGCCTATATTACCAAAATTTCAGCTCAAGAAATTCCATTAAACACAGTCATGGATTGGGTTAGAGGTGAAGCAATAGGTCATGGAAGCTTTGGCAAAGTCAGTTTAGCAATACCCAGAAAGCAGAGCACTCGATCTATGGTGGTCAAATCTTCTTCCGCTTCTTGTTCAATTACACTTATGAACGAGAAGACAGTTTTGGATGAGCTTAAAAGTTGCCCTAATATTATCCGCTGCCTTGGCGACAACTATTCCAACGAAAATGGCGAAAAGTTGTACAATGTCTTATTCGAATATGCTTCAGGGGGTGATTTATCAAATAAGCTCAAGAATTCAGGTGATCATAGATCGGCGGAATTTGAAGTCAGGAAATACACCAAGGCCTTATTGAAAGGGCTACACTATATCCACAAGAGAGGTTATGTTCACTGTGATATTAAGCTTCAAAATATTCTTTTAAGTGATGATGGTCAAGTCAAAATTGCTGATTTTGGATTGGCAAAGAGGGTCGAATCAAAGAAACATGATAACTTGCGGTGTGAATTGAGGGGTACTCCACTGTACATGTCGCCGGAAATGGTTACCGGCGGCGAACAGGGGACTCCCGCCGATATCTGGGCACTTGGGTGTGTGGTTGCTGAGATGACCGCAGGTGTTCCAGTCTGGAAATACTCAAATATAACACAACTACTGATGACCATTGGAGTTGGTGATGAGTTGCCTGAATTTCCCGCGAAGTTATCGGAACAAGGAAAAGATTTTCTTGAAAAGTGTTTAGTGAAAGACCCAAGAAAGAGATGGACGGCTGAGATGCTTCTAAACCATCCCTTTGTTGCTGATCAAAATTATGAGGAAGACACTGTTACATTGAATGACGAAAGATGTAAGAGTGGAAGCCCCTCAACAACTCCTAGGTGTCCATTTGATTTCCCCGATTGGGTATCTGATCAATCGTCAGCAGCATGTTCAATTACATCTCTGCCCTCGCCGGCATTTCAAGAATTGATGAATTTGAACGGCGGGTCATGGTCCACAACGCCGGCTGAGAGGTTGCGAGTATTAGTTGGTGAACGCAGACCTGAATCTGACTGGTCTGCTGCCGACGACTGGGTCAGCGTTAGATGATGTAGAGCCTCAGATAGATTCATATTTTCCAGAGTTCTGCAGATTTTTTACTGGCAGCTCTGATTTTTCTTTTAGTTTCTTTCACGTTAATGAATAGGCTTAGGACAAATTATTTTAATATCTTCTGTACAGGTACATCGTATATACAAAACGTTGCAATTATGATATCACTTACGATATAGATACAAGTTGGGGCACACTGAAGTGTACAGTTATATTGTTTCTTTATTACTCATTCCAGTCCCAAAAACAAATAGCGACGTACTAATTTTGGAAGCAAAATTATTTTATTTCATTACAATTTGACTTGTATAAATTTTTATGTGATCATTAAATATGTAAAAAAAATTCGATGTCTGAATTTAATTATATGTAAAGATTTATGATTTTTACATCAAACTTGTCATTTCTATTTCGAATGAGGGCAGTTGTACTATAGTAATCTAGAAAGTCAAAGGCAGAAGGTCTGCATTTTGTTAGTTGTAGGTTAATTTAAAAAAAAAATATAATATATGCGTAATTTACGTAAGAATATAAAATTTGGTTAGCTCTGAATAGTGAATGCTGCTATTGGAGATAAGCCGGGTTCAAACTCCTTTTAAGTAAGGCTTGGACCCCTTAATTGTTTAATCCAATAACTGCGTCAAAGCTCCGACCCTTCATTGTTATTTTTATTTTTGAATTAAGTTTCAGATGGCTGTATATATTGAAAGTTGATGGACAATATCCTCATATGATTTAATCTCAAAAGGATCTGATTTCAATATTTTACTTGGGAAGAGGGGAAGAAACTAAAACAGGAAAGGAAGAGTCGAGTTCGTCCCTGTGGGCGGCTTAGGCCTAAGAAATGAGAAAACTATACTCCAATATTTGTTTATAGCTCCTTCTCAACAGTTGGAAACGGTTTGTTTAGACCAGAGATAAGGTAAGCAGCATGTGTGAGAGGTACGTGATCTTTTATTCAATTTGTTGTTCTAGAAAACGTCATTTTCAATCGACCAAAAAATAAAAATTAATTAAATAAGCAATTGATCATGAAAATCCTTAGAAATGCAAATTGTGAAGGAAAAGGTCCTGAGGCTACGCAAGTTGTGAAATCCCATGCCTTTTAGCCGCAAAACCGAGTGAGAAAAAAAATAGTAAGAATATAGGGGCCATTAATTAATTATATTTGGGGAAGAACATGCAAACATGTGATTGCTACAATGCACTGCACAAATCCCAGTGATGTGATCTTTAGTTATGGCACTCGGAGCTATTATCTCACTCAGTTTCTCATTTGCATGCATGAGCAATAACCATGGCCATTCATCTATGGCTCCCGCTATCATTTTCACCCCTTCTCTTTTTGTGGGTAGACATTAATAACTGCTGGGTTTTTAAGGTATTTAATTAATATATTAAATACTTAAAAGAGGATGAATCAGAAATGAAGGAAAATAAAATTTTTGAGTGAAATTTCAAGTTTCCGCTATTGACATATGGATATTGTCCCATACTGGAAGAAGAAGAAGAGAATTTTATGAGTTTATAAGCAATTGTTCTTCTTTTAGCTCTTAAAGAGTTGAGAATAAAGCAAGCCTCGCGCCGTTGCCGTCGCTCGGCTCGGATTCGGACTCGGATTTGGTCAATTGATTGATTAAATTTTTGGAGAAATACCCATCAATTTTCTCTCTTTATTTTCTCTCTTTATTGTTGAGTAAATAGGTATTTATGCTATGGCCATTTTGCAGAAACAACCATTCGAATTTCAGCCCAAATTTTGGCTATAAATACAATACTATTCTGCTCAGAATTTCACTAAGTTTTCTCTCCTTCTTCTGCATACTTTTAGCATACAAACAAAGCAAAAAATAAGTGTGATTTGCTACTGATCTTTGTGTTCGCTGAAACACTGGCGTTTAGAGTACCACTACGCCAGTGTGTAATTCGTTCTATATTGGGAGGAAATAATTCGTAACCTTGGGTGCTAGAAGGGGCTTAAATTCATTAAGGAGACACTGTGATTCAGTGTGCTCGAATTGTTTATGATCATTTTTGTTTATATCATTTCTGTTTATCATAATTTCTGTTTATATTAATTTATACTTTCAAAATTGTTTTACAAATATAGTTTACTAATAAGCTTAAGGAATTTAATATATTTCTGTATTTGTATTATTGTTTCTGGAGAGTAAAACCTTTGTGGTTTTGTACTCTATTAAAATCTACGTGATATTAACGTTGGTGTCATTCTTTTACAGAAATGGTTAATGGAAATGAGAACCATGATGTTCTAATGGTGACAACCAATGCATGAACAAGCCGAACGACACCGACTGCTTTGGCAGAGGTAGAGAAAACCGAAAATTTTTACGGAATTGATTACAAGCGCTGTTAGTAAAAGATGTTCTTCTATTTGACTACCTTAAGTCTTCAGAAGTTCATCAAGGAAGATGTTCTTGTGCTGGCTGATGAAACTCTTGATAATGAACGCTTTCTCGTGACTAAGGCGTGGAAACATTCAGATTTCTTGTGCAAGAATTACATTCTTAGCGAGTTGAAGGATGCATTGTATAATGTCTACAGTAGCATGGAAACGTCAAAAGAACTGTGGAATACACTTGAAAAGAAATGCAAAACTGAAGACGCCAGGTTAAAAAAGTTCGTGGCTGCAAAGTTTTTGGACTATAAAATAAAAGATAGAAAATCCGTTATTATTCAAGTCCAAGAACTGCAAGTGATTATTCACGATCTTCTTGCTTAAGGTATGAATCAAATTAATATTGATGTTGAAAGTAGTAATCTTAGTATTCTTACTAACAGAAATTTCATTGAAGGTCTTGTCATCAATGAAGCATTCCAAGTAACTGCAATGATTGAGAAGTTGCCTCCTTTGTGGAAGGACTTCAAAAACTAATTGAAGCACAAACGCAAGGAGATGTCCTTTGAAGATCTCATTGTTAGACTGAGAATTGAAGAGGACAACAAAGCTGCTGAAAAAAGAGGTCGTGGAAGTTCAACAATAATAGGAGCAAATATTGTTGAAGATAATAAGAAGAGGAAGAAGGCTTCTGGTCCGAAATACAACCCAAGTAAGAAGTGGTTCAGTGGAAACTTCTACAACTGTGGAAAATCAGACACAAATCTACGAAGTGCCGTGCTCCGAAGAAAGACAAGAGGAATGGTCAAATAAACATGATAGAAAAGCATGATGATGTTGATGACTTATGCTCCATGCGTTCGTAATGCAACTTGGTGGGCAATCCTAAGAGTGGTTGATTGATTCTGGAGCCACTTGCCATGTTTGTGCTGTCATGGAAGCTTTTGTTACTTATTCTCCTGTTGGACCCGACGAGACAATTTCTATGGGAAATGCTGCAAAGGCCAAGATTGAAGGATGTAGGAAGATTTTTCTCAAAATGACTTTCGGCAAAGTGGTGACTTTGAATAATGTCCTTCATGTTCACGAAATTTGGAAAAATTTAGTCTCTACTGGACTTCTTGTTTAGAATGGATTGAAGTGTATTTTTGTTTCCGATAAGGTTGTAATGAGTAAGAATGAAATGTTTGTAGGAAAAGGTTACCTCACTGAGGGCCTTTTCAAGCTGAATGTAATGGTTGTGGAAAATAATAATAAAATTCCAGCTTCGTCTTACTTGCTTGAGTCAAATGTATGGCATATATATTTGGGTTATGTTAATTGTAAAACCTTACGAAAAATGATTAATTTGGAAGTATTGCCTAAATTTGAATATGACAAGTCAAATGTCGAGTATGTGTGGAATCCAAGTATGTTAAACATCCTTATAAATCAGTTGAAAGGAATTCAAATCCTTTAGACTTAATTCACATAGATATTGTGACATGAAATCAATACCATCTCGCGGTGGAAAGAAGTATTTCATAACCTCTATTGACGATAGTAATAGATATTGCTATGTTTACTTACTTAATAGTAAAGATGAAGCAATAGACGCATTCAAGCAATACAAAAATGAAGCTGAAACACAACTTAACAAGAAAATCAAAATGATAATAAGTGATAAGGGTGGTGAATATGAATCTCCTTTTGAACAAATATGTTTAGAATATGGAATTATTCATCAAACAACGGCTCCTTACACGCCCCAATCCAATGGGATTGCATAAAGAAAGAAACGTTCATTTAAGGAGATGATGAACGCATTATTGATAAGTTCTGGTTTGCCACAGAACTTGTGGGGGGAAGTCGTTCTTACAGCTAGCCGAATACTAAATCGAGTACCCCATAGAAAAACTGAATCAATTCCATATAAAAAATGGAAAGTAAGGAAGCCCAAATTGAATTATTTTAAAGTGTGGGGGTGTTTGGCAAAAGTGCAAGTTCCTAAACCCAAAAGGGTAATAATAGGACTTAAAACTGTTGATTGTGTTTTCATAGGATATGCAACTAATAGTAAAGCATATCGATTTCTGATTTATAAATTAGAAAATCCCGACAATCATAATAATACGGTTATAAAATCAGATAGTGCTGAGTTCTTTGAATATATATATCCGTATAAAAAGGAATGTGCGTCGGTTGGTGAAGGATCTAAACGACCTCGGGAAGAAACAAAAGAAAGTTCACATAACCAGGAGGATCCAAGACGTAGTAAATGTCAAAGAACGTCTACTTCATTCGGACTAGATTTTGTGACTTTCTTATTGGAAAATAAGCCTCAAACATTTAAAGAAGCTATGTCTTCTACGGAATCATTGATATGGAAAGAGGCAGTCAATAGTGAAATTGAATCCATATTGAACAACCATACATGAGAATTTGTTGATCTTCCTCCTGGAAATAAACCGTTGGGTTCTAAATGGATCTTTAAGTGGAAAATGAAAGATGATGGCACTATTGACAAATATACGACAAGACTTTTGGTCAAAGGGTATAGACAAAAAGAAGATCTTGACTATTTTGATACATACTCTCCAATTAAAAGATTTACGTCCATACAAACGTTGGTAGCATTAGCTGCAGTTTATGGTCTTGAAATTCATCAGATGGATGTTAAGACGGCCTTCTGAAATGGAGAGTTGGAGGAAGAAATTTACATGGAACAACCTGAAGGGTTTGTGGTTCCAGGTAAAGAAAAGAAGGTCTATAGACATGTTAAGTCCCTTTACGGACTAAAACAAGCACCCAAACAATGGCATGCAAAATTTGTCCAAACAATATTGTCAAATGGGTTTTAGATAAATGAATGTGATAAATTTGTACAAATTAAAAATGTTCCAAATCACGTCGTCATTGTTTGCTTATATGTGGATGATATGCTCATAATGAGTAATGATATTGCCAATATAAACGCTACTAAACGTATGCTAACGAGCAAGTTTGATATGAAAGACTTGGGAGTTGCTGACTTAATTCTGGAAATTAAGATACATAAGGCTTTTCAAGGTTTGGAATTGTCACAATCTCATTATATTAAGACAGTACTTGAAAAATTCAAGCAGTTGGGCGTTAAAGTTGCAAAGACTCCAATTGACATGAATCTTGCATTAGTAAAGAACAAAGATCAAAGCATATCACAATTGGATTATGCTCGTTTGTTGGAATGCTTAATCTACATCATGAATTTTACCCGACCAGGTCTAGCTTGTGCAATAAGTAAATTGAGTCGATATAGAGCAATCCAGGTCAATCTCATTGGATGGCCATGAAATGAGTTTTGGGGTATTTAGTACATACTCAGGACTTCTCTTTGTATTACAATAAATATTCTACTGTCATTGAGGGATACTGTGATTCAAATTGGATCACTGGATCAACTGATTCTAAGTCCACAAGTAGATATGTATTCACTATTGGTGGAGAAGCGGTATCTTGGAAGTCGTCCAAACAAACTTGTATTGCCCGCTCTACAATAGAGGCTGAGTTCATAGCCTTGGATAAAGCGGGTGAAGAACCTGAATGGCTTAGGAATTTCTTAGAAGATATTCCATTTTGGCCCAAATAGTTCGCACCAATATGCATACATTTTGATAGTCAAGAGGCAATTGGAAGGGCTGGGAGCGTTATGTATAACGGTAAATCTCGACATATACGACGAAGACATAAAATCTTTAGGAATTACTCTCTAGAGGAATGATCACGATTGACTATGTAAAGTCAAGTGCTAATGTGTCGGATCCACTTACAAAAGGCCTAAGTAGAGAGGTAGTTGAGAAGTCATCCAGGGGAATGAGACTGTGGCCAAGAAAAGTCATAGTGACGGTAACTCTACCTAGAAGACTAGAGATCCCAAGATCTAGGTTAAAGGAGATCAAGCAAAGTCATTTATGACGGTTCAACATTGTCAAAGGATAAAGCATTAAGGCTTTTTAATGATTTCTAAGTTTGATACAGAGTATATCAAATAGTGTATCTACGGGATAAAATGTTTAGGAATCACCTATGTAAGTGTGAAGTGTTAGCCGCTTCAAGGAGAGCTTTGTAAGGCCGGTTCTTTACGCACTTATGAAATCAGGCGGTGTTCATGGCTGAAACAAATACAACAATGAGAACCAAAGACAGTTAAGGGTTGATTGTGTGACTTGTGGTTGTCTAGGTATACATAAAAGTTCGACGGTTCAAAGATATCAAATCTACCGATTGATCGAGTATATACAACATAAGTTGACTACGGAAAGTTCAAAGGAAACCCTACTTATCCAGATGCAATTAATCCTTACTTGCGAATCACACAATTTTTCATGCATACTTCCGTGATATAGCCATTACCCATTCATGTGGGGGATTGTTGTATTTATAAGGTATTAAATTAATATATTAAATACTTAAAAGAGGTGAAAGGGAAATGGAAGGAAATAAAATTTTTGAGTGAAATTTCATGTTTCCCCCTTGGCATATGGACATTGTCCCATATTAGAAGAGGAAGGGGTTTTTATGGGTTTATAAGTAATTGCTCTTCTTCTAGCTCTTATAGAGTTGAGAAGAAAGCAAGCCTCGCGCCGTCTTCGTCGTCGCTCGCTCGGCTTCGGCTTCGGCTTCGGATTCGAATTCGGATTCGGATTTGGATTTGGTTAAATGATCGATTGATTGATTAACTTTTTGGACCAAATTTATTTGTTAATAGTAAAATATTAACATAAATGTATTATTAAATATTTGTTTATAACAGAATATTAATATTAAATCTAATCCGTTTTTATGTTTTTGTAACATAAAATTAACTACCCATCAATTTTTCCTCTTTATTGTTGAGTAAATAGCCATTTATGTAATGACATTTATGCTATGGCCGTTTTGCAGAAACAACCATTCTGAAGAGTTGCACCTCTTCAGATTTCAGCCCAAATTTTGGCTATAAATACACAAATATTCTGCTCAGAATTTCACTATGAATTTTTGAGTTTTCTCTCCTTCTTCTGCATACTTTTAGCATACAAACAAAGTAAAAAGTAAGTGTGATTTGTTACTGATCTTTGTGTTCGCTGAAACACTAGCGTTTGGAGTACCACTACACCAGTGTGTAATTCGTTCTATCATGGGAGTAAACAATCTGTAACCTTGGGTGCTAGAAGAGGATTAAATTCCTTAAGGAGACATTGTGAATTCAGTGACCTCATAGTGTTTATGATTATTTTTGTCTATATCATTTCTGTTTATCATAATTTCAGTTTATATTAATTTATATTTCCAGAATTGTTATCCAAATACAGTTTACTAACAATAACATGTTTGGTTAACCTTCAAAAACCAACTTATTCTTAAAAGTATTTTTTTACAGAATATTTTTGGTGAGAAGCAATTTATATTTTTCTAGTTAATTTAAAAATTAGTTTTGATTAGTATTTTATTTTTTGCCAAGTCTTTAAAAGTATTTAAGTGTATTTTTCTCAAAAATATTTGTAGGGAGAAGCTAGTTTTTTGCTTCTCAATTGAATAGTTTGAAAAAGAAAGTAGTACTCCCTCTGTTTAAATTTAGATGAGTTAGTTTGACTCAGCACTAAGTTTAATAGAAAAAAAAAAGGCTTTTGATACTTGTGATCTTAAAAACTTAAGGGGTAAAGATTTTGTGAGGCTGTAACAATTGTGTAGTTATAAAAGTTTTTCTTTAAGGGTAAAATGGATAATATTAAGAGTTTAACAGTTGAATTATTTTAAATTGTAGAAATGTATCCTTATTTTTGGAACGGATTAATAAGGAAAATGTGTCATCTAAATTGAAACATAGGGAGTAATATTTGACTCAAAAGATTTTAAACTCTTTTTAAGCAAATCAATCAATGATGAAGGGGTAAATGGTAGCTGAAAATAATAAACTCTAGGACGACAATAATAGAGAGATGATAATAGTAGATAGAAGATAATTGTTCAAGGCCAGTGGTTCTTTAAAAATCATTATCCCTTTTGCAAGACTTTCATCCCTCTTATATACTGAGGGGTTTCCCCTAATCGTAGGGACGACAAACTAAGAAATATCTAATGAATAGTTCTTAGGTCCCCTAACACACCAAATCTACTGCCGATACAGTAGTTTCTCTCCTTCCACCACAGGGTCGTATCTATTTGTCAACTCGTAGGTGTTTGGTCATTTATTGTACTCACCATATGTCGTGGTCGATCAAATTCATACCCATAGAGTTAGTCCCTCCGCTCGTCGAGGTCGCGACTGGATGCGTCCTCGATGAACGGACTCGATGCCTTCCTTGGGAGCAATTTAACTCATTGGGATATTACGATGTGGCTAGCAAGAGGTGGTTGTCATGTTATCGAAGAGTACACGCCACCCAGGGGTGATGTCAGCTTTCACATGTGTCATCATTATGCGAATTTGAGGCAAAGACTGACGGTTTGGCGGTTGGATTCCTGTGCTGATTTGAAACCTGCCACCGCGATTCTGGCACCACCCAACCCTATAAATAGTTGAATGGTTCGATTCCATTGAAAAACTTTGGCCGTTCTTGATAATTATTCAGTCGTCTTTCTCTGCTTTTATATTTCTTTGTTTCAATTCCTGGCCAGAAGTTTTCTTCTCTTTCACTCCATTTCTCTAACTACTCCTTTTAAACAAAATCATGTCGAGGTCTTGTCGAAATAATGAATAGTTTCTTGAGGCCGCTTCATCTAACGCAGCACCTTTTTTCGGCAGTGGAGAGGTGGAGATAGAAGATGGTGATAGTCCTCTTACAGTGGAGGCGCTACTAACGAGGAATCCCCTGTCTCGGAGTAACTTCCTCAAATACCCGCTCCTACTCTAAACTCCATATTTCTGAGACGAATCAGACTCACCTTAATGCCCTCCGCATAAAGTATGGTATTCCTGCCCACATAGAGATGACTCTGGCGGAGGGAGATTACGTTGACGTTCACAGGCTTGGGTATAGTGCCTTATATGAATATTATTTTGTGATCAGCTACACCTTTCCTCTCTTTTTTCTAGCGGACAAATTCTGCAGATTTTATCTTGTTTGCCCAGCTCAGCTTTCGTCGTACACACTCAAGGTGCTTCTGCTGCTGACTAAGTACACGGAATTGGCAGAATGCACATCTCCGTCCATCACCTCTTGCACTTATTTTCACCTGGTTTCCTCATGGGTACCATTGAGACTTCGTGGCTGGTGGTAGGAACGGAAGACCGGGAGAGCCGTAAGTTTTGGCACAAGTACTTTTTCATCAAGACCGAGCATGTTGTCTCTAATATTGCCAGATTTCAAGAGCGATGCAATAAAACTCGTAATTATCATCGTTCATTGTGTCACCCCATCTTCTATAATTATTGTAAATTTGAGTCACTTCCTGTTCTACAGCTATGGGTCGTCCACCCCACCCTATTGCCGGTCTCAGGAACTGGGTTGCTTGCCTGCTGCCTCATGTGGAGGAAACTCGAACTTGGTCTGCCTTCGTACAATGTTATGGCCCTAGGGTTTCCTCAGGTAAATTTGTGCCTTACTACCTCATAGGTCGTATGACCCTGCCTAACTGTATGACCCTCTGTGACGACAAGTCGGGGAGCTTCCAGGAGAAGGGTACCAGTCCTTGCTTTTAGACAATTCATTGCTATCACGGACACGCGATTCATTTTGTGCTAGTCTATTCGTGGAGGACGTCCTCAACTTCCTCAATAGGGAGAATTATCTCGAACTAAGGCCATGAGGGAAGAGGCCTCGTTGGCACTGACCCCACATCCTGTTGATGAATCTTCTAATGGAAATGAGCCGTTAGAGAGAAAAAAAGAAGGTTGGAACTAGGAAAGGGCGTGTCCGCTGAGGCCGACGGAAGTGGGGCATCTCGGACGGCCCCGGGGCTTGTATTTATGGTCGACACCATTTTGTCGGGGAGATCTCCCCGAGTGGAGAGAGTTGGCCCGGGAGCCGGTTCATTGTGTTCCACTGAAGGGGGCGCATCATCCAATGTTAGAGAACCTCGTGTTGAGGAGTATGGATCGAGTTCGAATATTGCGTCGGGGGACGTTGATGAATGTTTGGGTCGCCATACCCGTGTGGAGGTGAGGACGGACGAGTCCAACCATCATGTTGTAATTCCAGGGAGTTACAACTTGCTGCTAAATAGCGATCAAGTTGCATTGGTCGTTTCTCCTTTATGTACCACTCCTGAAAGCGAGACACTTGGGACGATGAGTGACGCAAAATTATCTCGGAAGGTCGTCGATATGGCCTTGCAGGTAGGTTCCTAATTCTTCTCTTTGTGTCATGGGGTTGGTATGGCAATGTGTGTTGTGTATTTTTTCTCACTCTGCTCCTCTTTTGTCAGACCCTCTTCCTGGAGGTGGAGAGAGAGTGTCGTAAACAGAGAAGGACAGGCCTCCATAAGAAGATGTCGTCGAAATACCATCAGTATCGTGCTAAACACCAGGCGATGTCTGATGTCTATCATCAGGATCCCGAATTCTAGGTGTTCCGCGTGGGACTTAAGTAGCGGGAAGACCAATTGGCGCGCAGGGTAGAGGAGATGAAGGAGAGGGATGACGAGCTTGTAAGGGCTATCGCCCGAAATAGCGAATTGGAGGCCATTCTTAAGGCAAAGTAGGATGAGCTTAAGTTGAGCCATGGGGTAACGGTTGAGAACGTTGGCTTACAGATGAAGGTGGCCAGCTTGACCGCTGAGTTAAATGCTAAGGCAGTGGAGGTCTACGGGCTTAAGGGCGGTTTGAACGCCAGTGTCGATAAGTTGGCCGCTACTATTTCTGAGACAGTCTTTTTAAAGGATGCCCTCTGCATATCCAGGTCAGAACTTAAGGGGGAGAGGGAAACCTCGATCATAAAATTGCAGGGTTTGAAGGGCGTGTTAGGGAGTTGGAGGCAGAGTTGGCCGCATTGCAAGGGAAAATGTCTTTGCTGAGAGCGGAAGAGGTAAATCATCATTCCCAACCCTCAACATCTCGTCTTTTAGCTAGTCAGGGCTCGCCTCATCGCTTGTATGAGTTGTGGGTTTATGCAAAGTCTTGGCTCAATGTGTGTAAGGTTTTTCATGCCGAGGCTGGGCATCAGAGGTGGAGGTTCAGGCGGTGCATGCCAAGGCACGTGCATCTCATAAGTCGTGTGGGAACGATCCTCTCACTCCTAATGAGGAAGGTGTAAATACTGATGATGCGAATCACCTTTCTTCGGATTCGTGGTATGAAGATGCTTACCCCGCTGAGGACGATGTGTAGTTTTAATTTGTACTTCATCTTCTTTTTTTTGCTTAGGAATTTTCGGCACGGGCTGTGCTGGGGCCTGTTCGTAAGGGAAAAGTGTAAATGATATTTTTGTTGTAATATAAACTTTACTTTTGTCAGTTTGTCAATTCGTCGTTTCCTATTTTTTTTATTGCATGACCCTTGTGCCTGCCTGTTAGGACATTACTTCAATTATCGTCGAACTAGAATCCCATTATGGTTCGATCGAGGTCGAACGAATATTGCCGATGGCCTTGTCCATTAGTATGTTGCTTCGACTGTCGTCGAAGTGGTATTCCGTCGTGGTTCGAATGAGGTCGAACTAATGTCGATGGCCTTGGCCATTAGGGTGTTCCTTCGACTATTGTCGAAGTGATATCATGTCGTGGTTCGAACAAGGTCAAACTAATGTCAATGGCCTTGGCCATTAATGTGTTGCCTCGACTGTCGTCGAAGTAGTATCCTATCGTGGTTTGAACAAGGTCGAAGTAATGTTTAAGGCTTCGGCCATTAGGATGTTGCTTCGACTGTCATCGAAGTAATATCCTATCGTGGTTCGAACGAGGTCGAACTAATGTCGATGGCCTTGGCCATTAGAGTGTTGCTTCGACTGTCGTCAAATTAGTATCCCATTGTGGTTCGAACGAGGTCGAACTAATGTCGATGGACTTGGCCATGTGAAGATTTGAGTTTCTCTCATACAATGGGGATTAGATTCTGTACGTACAATGTAGATCGAATTTTGTTCATATAATGGAAATTGAATTCTATTCATACAATGGAGATTAGATTATCTGTCTAATCCCTTCATTACTTCGACCCAGAGACTGTATCGACGGGCCGAGGTGACAAACGTTCTGATCCATAGGGTATCTCCTTCACTGCATTATTAAAAACCTCCCCAGTAAAACCCGATTGGGTCAAAACCCGGGTGAGGGAAAAATAGTACGATTTAGGTGATGCCTTTCAGAAGTGAAAGTACTTGAGGTGGGCGACGTTCCAGTTGTTTTGGAGTAGTTTCCCCTTCATTGTTTCTAGTTGGAATGCTCCTTTGTTTGCTACTACTATGATTTTATACGGTCCATCCCAGTTTGTTCCTAAGTTTCCCTCATTTAGATCTTTTGATGGCTGTGTTTTGTCCTTGAGAATGTAGTCGTCAACTTTGAGTGATCGTACCTTGTATTTTTTGTTGTAGTATCTTTATACTTGCCACTTCTGAGCTACCATTCTTACGTGTGCCATGTCTCTTCGCTCTTTGACTTCATCTATGTCTTGTAGTCTACTTTTATCGTTATCTGCCCCATTTACGTTGGACTATCTCAGGCTGGGTTCTCCGATCTCCCCGGGTATGACTGCATCGGTCCCGTAGACAACTGAGTATGGCGTTTCTCCTGTGCTGTATTTTGGTGTAGTGCGGTATGCCCATAACACTTCAGGTAGTACTTCGGGCCATAACCCTTTAGCTTTCTCGAGCTTCTTTTTCAATATGTTCAGTATCACTTTGTTGGAGGAATCGGCTTGGCCGTTGGCGGTAGGATGATATGGCATGGAGAGTATCTGATTGATGTGTCATTTTTTGAAGAACTCAATCGTTCTTTCTCCGATGCATTGGGGTCCATTGTCGCAGCTGATTTCCTTGGGGATACCGAAATGGCATATAATATTTTTCCATATAAAGGCGATGATCTCTTGTTAGCGTACTTGAGCGTACGTACCTGCTTCCACCCATTTAGAGAAGTAGTTTGTTAAAACCATAAGAAAACGTACCTTTCCTCATCCTACTGGCAGAGGGCTCACTATGACCATCCCACATTTTATGAAAGGCCATGGAGAAGTGACGGAATGGAGGAATTCTCTTGCTTGATGTATCATAGGGGCGTATTTTTGGCACTGCTCGCATCTTCAGACATAATCTGCGGCTTCTTTTTTCATGGTAGGCCAGTAATAGCTGGCACAATTGAGGAATCGAACAAGGGCGCGATTTCATGTAGGGTGCCGCAGTGTTCCTCGTGTACTTTCCTTAGTACTTGCCTTGTTTGTTATGGTCCAAGACATTTGGCTAGGGAACCACCGAATGTTCTCTTGTAGAGGTCGTGATTTACTAGGCTATATAGGGCTGCCTGCACCCGGAGTTTATCGGCTTCTTTTTTGTCTTGCGGGAGGGTTCCTTCTGAAAATAGGCTGCAAGGCGGTTACGCCACTCCCAAGTTAGGTTCATAGAAAGTACCTCGACGTGGTCTATGGCCGAGTAAAGGAGGGTGACCATGTTTTCTTTGTTAATATTCTTGGTGGCCGCAACTAATTTGGCGAGGCGGTCTTCTTTAATGTTCTGTGCCCTAGGAATCTGATCGAGGCGGCATTCATCGAACTCTGGCAATAGTTTGTGAATTTCTGACTGTTACCTTTGTAGTCTCTGCTCTTTTATTTGGAAAGTCCCGGTGACTTGACTTATAATGAATTGAGAATCGCAGTGGAGGATGAGTCGTCGGTCGCCGTATTTGAGGGCTAACTTCAAACCTGCAATCATAGCCTCATACTCGACTTCGTTGTTAGTCATCTCGGGGCATCATATGGAATGGCGAATTACTTTGCATGTAGGGACTTTTGAGGACGAGGCCCAGACCCGATCCTGAGGTATTCGAAGCGCCATCGGTATAGAAGGTCCAGAGGTCGGTACATGCAGAAGCACGAAGCGCTTCTTGTTCCACCTCGGGCAATATTTTTGCGCTGAAGTCAGTGACAAAATAGGTTAGCACATGCGACTTAATGGCAGTTCGTGGTTTCTATATTATGCCGTGATCTTTAATTCTATAGCCCATTTGGCGAGTCTACCTGAGAGCTCGGGTTTATGCAGGATACCTCTTAGGGGGAAGGTCGTTATTACATTTATGGAGTTTTGGCCCAAGTTTTAGTTGGAGTTTTGAAGATTGACAAATGAACCTATGGAAGGACCTGGTCCATCTTGTACTACACAGTCTGAATTAACCAGGGCACATGTGCATCACGTGAGGAAGATATGCACTAAAGATCACGAAAAAATATCTTCTGAACGTAATCGAAAAGGTTGCATTTGGGATAAGGAGGACAGTCTCCTTATGTGAAGAGAACTTGATCCTAAGTTAGGATAAGTGTTAGGGTTTGTATTGGCTAAGGATTTAAATGGACTACGGATAAGAAGTGGAGTTCTAATAAAACACTAACTATTAACTAAATATATTATTGTGTTGGTTCTCTTTTACAGGTAACACACTCAAGCAGAAGTAAAGCATATTTGAGAATAAATAAAGCAAGTCTCTTTTGCAAGCAATATATGCAAGATGCATGTGTGTACGCATGAAGCTACATGAACTAAGAGAGAAGAACGAGTTCCATCTGAGTGTTTATTTCTAGTTCAATTGTAGTAAGTTTTCAAATTGTACCTTTCAGCTTTATTAGAAGCAATTGTATTAGGTACCTTGTGTCATCAAGTTAGAGTTAACTTGGTAGTGTCGCAGCAGCTGAGGCTGTGTGCCCCACTGTGATTAGAGTTTAATCCTTAGGTTTACAAAGAGTCTTTGTAAATGTTGTGTTGTCTCATTGATTTTTAGTGGAGTTTGGGAAAATCCTACTGAGTAGTAGGTCGTGGTTTTTTCACCTTTTGAGCCAGGTGTTTTCCACGTAAAAATCTATGTGCACTTTACTTTCATTTCTTATTATTCCGCAAACTGTTGTAGTTAGAACACTTAGAAGAACCAGGGTCTTCTAACGCAAAAATTAAGTACCACACAAATCATCCCCCCCCCCTCTTGTGTGGTATTGATGTTTATTAACATCAATTGGTATCAGAGCGGGTTATCCTTGAAAAGGTTAACACATTAGGAAAAGATCAACATGAGTGCACCACCTGGAAATTGGGAAGGACAATCTACTGCAAGGCATCCACTCTTCATTGGGCTCTACTACTCTTGGTGGTAAAACAGAATGAGGGACCACATCATGGGCGAAGACTATGAGCTTTGGGACATCATCACTTATGGTCCTTTAGCCACAACCAATAAGACTGCTGAAGGATTGAATATGCCTAAGACTAGAGCGGATTGTACTGTTGAAGACCTAAGGAAGTGGGAGAAAAAGGCTAAAGCTAAGAAATGGCTAGTGTGTGGACTTGGTAGTGATGAGTACAGTAGGATTCAAGGCTGTACAACTTCCAAGGAGATTTGTGACACTTTACAAGTGGCTCAAAAAGGAACACCTCAAGTGAAGAGGTCAAGAGGAACTCTACTGTATTTCAATATGAGAATTTTACTATGAAGGATGATGAAACTATCCAAGAGATGTATACTAGGTTCACTACACTGACAAATGAACTTGAGTCCCTTGGAAGGGTTATTCTGGAAGAAGACAAGGTGGAGAATATTCTAACTAGAGTTCTACCAATCTCCCGGGACGCAAAATCACTGCTATTCAGGAATCCAAAAATATTGCTACTCTGAAATTGGATGAACTGATTGGAAATTTGACTGCCTATGAATTGAGAAGGCAAACCATCAAGATGGATGCTCCAAAGAAAGAAAAAAGTCTAGCTCTCGGAATATCAGAAGGATCAGATCTTGAAGATGATGAAATGACAATGATAACCAGAGACTTCAAGAAATATCTTATGAGGGGAAATGGTTCTTTAAGAGGATCAACATTCAACAAACCTAGGGCTCCTGAGAAGCAGACAAATGATGGTTGCTTTAAATGTGGAAAGACATATCACATGATCAAAAACTGCCCTCAATGCGGATTGAGTGGAAGAAAGAAAGGGAAAAAAGAAGGAACAGGAAGAAGGAACAGGTTCAACCAATGACGAACAAAGGAACTACCAAAGCTATGGTTGCTGCATGGGGAGATACGTCAGATTAAGCCTCAGAAAATGAAGCTGAAGATGAGCAAGCTCTTATGGCCATCGGATAATCAGAAGATGAACAGGAGATCCAAGTGAAAGGAAGCAGCCAAATACGGTACATGGATAGTGGCTGCTCATAACACATGACTGGTAACAAGGACCAGTTTCTTTCACTTGAGAACCAAAAAGGAGGAAATTTCTCCTTTGGAAATGGGAAGAAAGGTGAGATTATTGGGGTTGGAAAGGTAGGAAAGACAGACTCTCATTCTATTGAGATTTTCTATATGATAGATGGCTTGAAATATAGCCTGATAAGTTTGTCACAACTGTGTGACAGAGGTAACCTTGTGGCTTTCACTTCTATAAAATATTTTGTGATTAACCTTACTACTGACAAAATTGTGTTGCAGGGAAGAAAAGTTAACAATATTTACATTTTCGATTTGTCAACTCTTTCTGAAAATGAACTCACTTGCTTGAGTGTGTTAATTAATGATCCCCTCCTTTGGCACAAAAGACTTGGTCATGCTAGTCTAACGCAATTAAACAAATTAGTTTCCAAAGACTTGGTGATAGAGTAACCTAATATCAAGTTCAAGGATGACAAAGTTTGTGAGGCATGTGCAAGGGGGAAGCGGGTAAGGTCATCCTTCAAACCTAAGAAAATGGTAAGCTCGTCGAAGACGTTCGAACTGGTTCATATGGATCTCTGTGGTCCAATGAGAGCCATGAGCAGAGGTGGTAAAAGATAGGTTATGGTGCTTGTTGGTGATTATTCTAGATTTACCTGGGTGTTATTTCTAACTTCTAAAGATGAAGCATTTGAAATGTTCATAGCTTTTGTTAGAAAAATCCAGAAACAATTAGGAAATCAACTTGCATACATTAGGTATGATCATGGAACTGAATTTGAAAGTGAAAAGTTTGTTGAATTTTGTGATGAAAATGGAATACATCATAATTTCTCTACCCCTAGGACTCCTCAACAAAATGGGGTAGTTGAAAGGAAGAACAAGACCCTTGAGGATATGACAAGGACCATATTACTTTTTAGTAAACTACTTCATCATATCTCTTGGGCAGAGGCTATAAACACCGCCTGCTATATAATTAATAGATGCATGACCAGACCTCTTGTAGAGAAAACTCCCTATGAGTTACTTAAAGGGAGAAAACCAAACATATCCCATCTTAGGGCTTTTGGTTGCAAGTGCTATGTGTACATAATGGCAAAGACTCCTTAAGTAAACTTGATCCCATAAGTGACGAGGGAGTATTCTTGGGATATCCTTCACATAGCAAAGCATATAAAGTGTTTAATAAAAGAACTCTATGTGTTGAAGAAAGTGTACACGCTGTGTTTGATGAATCTAACACTCTTTCTGAGAGACATGAACATGAAGATGAAGCCATTTGACTGGTGAGACAACTAACTGAAGTTACAACTCAAGTCAAGGAGACATCAAAGGAAGGAGCAGGTGATGGAACATGTCCTTTCACCCTAGGTAACCCGACAGGGGGAACCAATCTAAGAGAATCTGTACAAAATTCTCTGAAGGATCATGTACCTGAACATGTTCCTCTACAGCATAACAATGATGGAGAAGCTAGCAGAAACCAGCTGGCGGGGAAATCTTACAGGTACCTGAGTCTCATCCCATTGAGAACATAATCAATGATCTCACATATGGAGTCATGACTAGATCACAACTGAAGAACCTATGTGCATTTTATGCCTTTTTGTCCCTGATTGAACCTAAAAATGTGACTGAAGCTTTACAAGATGCAGATTGGATCAATGCTATGCAAGAAGAACTCAATCAGTTTGAAAGAAGCCAAGTATCACACTTGGTTCCAAGACCTAAGGACATGTCAGTCATTGGGACAAAATGGGTCTTCAAAAACAAGCTGGATGAAGATGGAACAGTTACAAGAAACAAGGCAAGGTTGGTGGTTCAGGGTTATAGTCAAGAGGAAGACATTGATTATGATGAGACTTTTTCTCCAGTTGCTAGACTTGAAGCAATCAGACTCCTTATAGCCTTTGCAGCACATATGTAATTCACTCTTCATCGAATGGATGTGAAAAGTGCCTTCCTAAATGGCAATCTCAAAGAAGAAGTGTTTGTGAAGAAACCTCCAAGATTCGAAAGGAAAGAATGTCCTGACCATGTATACAAGCTGGATAAAGCTCTTTATGGTCTCAAGCAACCTCCAAGCGCTTGGTATGAAAGATTGTCAAAATTTCTTCTAGAGCATGGGTACAAAAGAGGTAAAATTAACAACACCTTATTCCTAAGGGAAAAAGGTAAAGACCTTCTTGTTGTACAAATTTATGTCGATGACATAATTTTTTGGCTACTACAGAGAGGTTGAGTAAGGACTTTGCAAAACTAATGGGTAGTGAATTTGAAATGAGCATGATGGGAGAACTCAATATCTTCTTAGGTTTGCAAATCAAATAAATTCCAAATTGTACCATGATTCATCAGCTTAAGTACACAAAAGAACTAATCAAGAAATTTAAAATGGAAGAATTTAAAGAAATAGATACTCCTATTGCAACTGCCACAAAGTTAGATGCTGATGAACCTGGTTCTTCAGTTGATCAAAAGTTGTACAGGGGTATGATTGGTTCACTTTTGTATCTTACTGCCAGCAGACCCGACATTGTTTTCAGTGTAGGACTTTGTGCTCGTTTCCAGGCAAATCCAAAAGAGTCACACTTGATTGAAGTCAAAGAATATTAAGATACCTAAAAGGCACAACTGATATGTGCTTGTGGTATCCCAAAGGTAGCAATTTTGACTTAATTGGATATGCTAATGCTGATTATGTAGGTTATATAGTGGATAGGAAGAGTACTTAAGGTATGGCACACTCATAGGATCTTATCTTGTATCATGGGCTAGCAAAAAGAAGAATTCAGTGACCCTCTCTACTGCTGAAGCTGAGTATGTTGCTGCTACTTCATGATGTGCTCAGTTGCTTTGGATCAAACAACTATTGGTAGATTTTGGAATTGAAGTGGGATGCATACCTATATTTTGTGATAACACTAGTGCAATCAGTATGACAAAGAACCTTGTACATCATAAAAGGACTAAGCATATAGATGTTAGACACCACTTCTTAAGGGACAACTATAAAAAAGGGGCTAATTTCCATAGAATTCTGTGCCACTGATAAGCAAATAGCTGACATCTTCACCAAGGCACTAAGTAAAGAAAACTTTGAGAGGAACAGGTTGGAATTAGGGATGATTAAGATCACCTAAGAGGTCATGCTCAGGATGCACAATGAAAAAAATTGAAAAATAAAAAAAAATAAAGAAAAATTAGTTAGGAGTTCTTAATTTTTGTGAAAATTAGACTAATTTATACTCAGTCTCATATTGTAAATAGTATACTCCTGTGACAGGTGTTTATGTGACTCACTCAACGCTTACAAATTCTCTATTCTGACATTTGAGGCATAATCAAGAGAAGTTTCATTTGAAGAACCTGGTTCATCAATGCATGGTCATGAGAAAGGTCAGTTATGTTTCAATAGTTTGCACAAATAGAAAATTTTAATTTTCAATCATGAGCAAAAGTCCTAGAAAACCCAATTGTCTCAAAATTCTATCCGTTGAAGCAAATTAAACCAGTTCATTGAAGTTATTATTCTAAGTGTACCGGAACTTTATCTCCTAAACCTTAGCAATTCTAATTAATCCTAATAAATAACTAGGGAGATCGGAACTATAAGCTGATTAGACCTCTGCTGACACCTGAAACGTTGCCGTTCCTGGAGCTATAATGACCACTCTTTAAAAACCCCGATAATCATTGATAACCATCATCTCAAAACCGTGATCATCCACTTTCTTCTCCAAACCCTAAAAAATTTTCCAAAATTTTCTCAAGTCTTTGAGCAATTATTCACCAAAAATGTCGAATGGAACCCCACCACCAGTGTCACCTAACACCACTTCATCATCCACACCTCCTAATGAATCCCCAAAGACCAGATTTTGTCGCACAAAAATGATAGCAAGAAAAGCTGTTGCGACTGGTTCTTTGAGGAAAGCTCTAAACAAAAGATTGAAGGCAAGTCAAAAGAAAAAATCTCCAGAAAAGAAACTGATTCCAGTTTTGAGTCTAATGATTGCATCTCTGCCAGTGAAGGAGATGAACCTGGGCCTTCTGACAATGTCACATATAAAGAAACCCCAAAAGAGGTAAATCAGAGTGTTGTTTAGGATGATATAAGGAAAAATGGTAGAAAATAGGTATGTTCTGATAGGGGCTGCTAAAGATGTTGCTGTAGGTGGTTTTGTGAAATTCAAGAAAGTAAGAGGAAGAAGGTGCTAGCTATATGTGGGAGTGGAGAAGAAGGGGCCTCGAAGTCATGGGGAAGTGAGTCTGGAGAGGCTGCTGAAGGGTTAGTTGGTTTGAGCAAACAATTTGTTGAACCTGGTCTATCTGTAGAGGAAACTCTATTTGAGATGATGAAAAACGTTGGGGCTAGTTATGATCCCTAGCAACGCAAGGCTTCCTCACAAAGGACCCCAATTGCGTCCGAACCTACCAAGAATCCAAACCTTCAACACCCACGTCTGTTCCTAGGGTTAGGAAAACTAGAAGCAAGGTTAGGGAGAGTGAAACTGATTTGCGAAAAGCATTACATGAGAGTAAGAGAAAAAGAAAAGAAAAGGGGAAAGGGAGGATAGGTGAAAAGTTCAGAAGTTACAGCTAAAAAGGATGAAAAGGAGATGGAACTGGTCTATCAAGAAAGAAATACTAATGTGAAGGTTCCACTTGAAAAATCAAAGGAGACTAGTACTTCCTCAAAGAAGCCCTCAAAACCAGTTCCTGATGAATCCTCTTTTGCCAAGAGAACAAGATCAGCTTCTAAGGTAAAACAAGTGAAAGTAGCCATAGAAGAAAAAGAAGATGAAAGTGAGTCTGAAAAAGAACATGTATGTATGAAAACTTTGACAAATAAAGATATTGAGAGAAGATTGCTGAAAGACCTGGAGGAGCAAGGCATGATAAGGCTTGTCACAGCACTGGAGGCACAAGGCTGGAAGGACATTGTCCTTCAGATTGATGGAAAACTGGCAAGAATGGAACTAGTGGAGTTCATGGCCAATGAAAAAGTGAAGAATGGTCAGTTGACCAGTACAGCGAGGGGTGTCACAGTTAAATTCAATGCTGAAAATTTGGGAAAATTTCTAGGGTATTCCTTGTGAGGGTATGATGATTATACCAGGCAGAGGTGGCCTTGCTTGGATGGGTTTCCTTCTGAGCTGCAAATAATAAGAAATTTTTGTGACACTAACACAACTGAAGAGGTGCCTGAGGACAGGGCAGTCCAGAAGAGTGAAATGAGGCCAGAGCACAAAGTGCTTTTGAATTTGTCAAAAAGTGCCTTCTGCCCAGACAGGAAAGAAGGCACACAACTAATTATATGGATCTGGTAATCATGCAGTGTATGAATGCAGGAAAGCAGATCAACAAGCCTGTCTTTATGGTAAAGCTGCTTGAAAGGGTGATAAATGGTTCAAAGGCTCATGCCATTCCCTATGGTTTTATCCTGAAAACTGTGCTTGAACATTTAAATATTCCTTTGAAAAAGTGGGAAATAGCCTCCAGCAAGGAGCACATTGGTGTCAAGACTCTTCACGCCTGTGACTATTTCTCAATGCTGCCCCTGTTGGACCTGGTCCTTCTGCCAAGACTCCTGTGAATAGCAAGGTCAGAGCCTTGATTCAAGAAGTTGGGACAAAGGATGCTGAAATTGCAAGGCTAAATGCCAGAATTGTTGATTTGGAGGGAGAAAGAAATGGGCTGAACTGAACTCGCCAAAGAAAAGGAGAAAAATGAAGGCATGCTCAAGCAAATGTTAAATCTGCTACAAGCCCAATCCTCCAGCACTTCCAAGCCTTAGGTGTCCTATCCTTAGTGCCCAGTCTAGTAACCCTTCAGTTTCAAGTTTCCAGTTTCTAGTCTAGGAAGTTCATATCTGTTCTTATTTTGTTTTTGCTAATAGTTGGATGCTTAGTTTTTCTTTTTGTGGACTGCAATGTAGAAACACCTCTCTAATCAATGAATTCAGCTTTTCTTGTTCTTGTTGAATTTGTTCTAAATAGTTATTTTTAAGTTGATTTGTGATTAACTTGACCATGTGTTCACTTGTAGTTAACCCAGTGGCCATGAGTATTAATTAACTTCGACGATTCACTGTATTAATGCAACTTTCGATGTTTCCAAAAGGGGGAAGATATTGTGCTTAAAATTCTAGTGATGTTTATAACCTAAGTCTGACCTCTCCTTGATGATAAATTTTCTAAGCGTTGATTTTCAGCTGAGTTAACTGGTTTCCTGATCACAATAAGCACAAAGTCTGTCATCATCAAAAAGGGGGAAATTGTTAGCCCAAGTTTCAGTTGGAGTTTTGAAGATTGACAAATGAACCTATAGAAGGACCTGGTCTATCTTGTACTATACAGTCTGAATTAACCAGGGCACATGTGAATCACGTGAGGAAGATATGCACTAAAGATCACGCATCAATATCTTCTTAACGTAATCAAAAAAGTTGATCCTAAGTTAGGGTAAGAGTTAGAGTTTGTATTGGCTATGGATTTAAATGTATTACGGATAAGAAGTGGAGTTGTAATCAAACTCTAACTATTAACTCAATATATTATTGTGTTGGTTCTCTTTTACAGGTAACACACTCGAGCAGAAGTAAAACATATTTGAGAGCAAATAAAGCAAGTACGTTTTTCAAGCAATATATGCAAGATACAAGTGTGTACGCCTGAAGCTACATGAATTAAGAGAGAAGAACCAGTTCCATATGAGTGTTTGTTTCTAGTTCAATTGTAGTAGGTTTTCAAATTATACCTTTAAGCTTTATTAGAAGAAATTGTATTAGGTACTTTGTGTCATCAAGTTAGAGTTAACTTGATAGTGTCGCAGCAGCTGAGGCTGTTTGCCACACTGGGATTAGAGTTTAATCCTTAGGTTTACAAGAGTCTTTGTAAATGCTATTTTGGCTTATTGATTTTTAGTGGAGTTTGGGAAAATCCTACTGAGTAGTAGGTCGTGGTTTTTTCACCTTTTGAGCCAGGTGTTTTCCACATAAAAATCTCTGTGCACTTTACTTTCAGTTCTTATTATTCCGCAAAAAACTGCATTAGTTAGAACACTTAGAAGAACCAGGTTCTTCTAACGCGAAAATTAGGTACCACACAAATCACCCCCTCCTCTTGTGTGGTATTGACGTTTATTAACATCATGGGTTGACATTGAAAATATGGTCTAAGCTTGCGTGAAGCTACGACTAGTGCCAGAGCTAGTTTTTTGAGGTGAGGGTACCTTGTCTCGGCATCTATTAAGGTTTTGCTGATATAGTAAATAGGATATTGCGTATCTTTATTTTTGTGGACCAGACTGCACTAACTGCGACTTCAGACACTGCCAAATACCATAGCATACACTCACCTGGGTCCGCTTTGACGAGTAGTGGCGGTGAGGATAAGCACTTTTTGTTTCCTCAGGGCGTCGATGCATTCCTTATTCCATTACAGCCCGTGGTCTTTTCTCAGTACATTCAAGAACTTGTGTCATCTATCCGAGGATCGTGAAATGAACCTCGACAAGGCCGTTATTCGACATTTAGCTTCTGTACCTATTTTTTGCTGGCCAGTACCTCTGCTATTGTGTCGATGGCTTTGATTTGATCCGGGTTGACTTCAACTCGTTGTGATACATGGAAACCTATGAATTTCCATGAGACCATGCCGAATGCACAGTTCTCCAGATTCAACTTCATCCCGTACTGCCTCAATATCTCGAAGTCTTCTTTTATATGGCTAAAATGATATTCCTTCTTTGTCGACATTACCAGTATATCATTGACATAGACCTTCATCATCTTGCCGAGCCATTCCTTGAACATTTTGGAGAGTAACCTCTAGTAAGTGTCCCATGCGTTCTTGAGTACGAACGACATCACTTTATAGCAATAAGTTCCTTGGTGAGTGATGAAAGTCGTCGTTTCTTGATCCTCTTTGACCATTAGAATTTGGTTGTAACCGAAGTAGGAATCCAAGAAACTCAGCAGTTCATACCCCGCTGTCGCATCAATCAGTTGGTCGATATGGGGTAATGTGAATGAGTCTTTTGAACATGCTTTGTATAGATCGGTGAAGTCCATACACATTCGGCAATTCCCGTTCTTCTTTTTTACCATGACCACATTGACGACCCATTGGGGGTATTTTGATTCTCTGATGGAATCGTTGGCGAGTAATTTATCTACCTCTTCGCTGACCGCTTCATTAATTATGGCATCGAACTTTCTCCTTATCTGTCGTACCAGCAGATAGAGTGGTGGGTCGGGTTTAGTTCCCGACATGGATGATTGCTATGCTTCTGCATTTGCGCCTTTCAGTTATTTGGTGTGCGTGCAATCTTGAGCGATCCGATAGCATTCTTGGGTGGTGCACGGCTTGATTCATATGCTGAATATTCCCCAGGGATGGGAAATTTAATCACTTGATAGAAGCTTGAGGGGACAGCTCGCATGGCGTGTATCCATGGGCGTCCTATGATGGCGTTATAGGCTGTTTCCTGGTTCATAACGTGGAATGTTGTTTCCAGCGTGACTTCCCCTGCTAGTACAGGTAGCACTATTTCCTTGGATGTCCATCTACAGTATTGTTAAAACCCGTTAGTGTTATGCAACACGATATTATTTTATCCTCGAGCCTCATTTTCATGAGAACTCTCGGGTGAACAATACACGCACTGCTTTCATTGTCTACCATGATTCTTCTTACATCTGTATCAGTGATGCATAAAGTTATAACTAAAGCATCATAGTAAGGGAAAGATAAATCGTCGGCATCTGACTTATCAAAGATGATACTGTCTTCGTGGTCATCATACCGTCCATTTGAGTTTATACGTGGTGGTGAACTTCACATGATTTATTATCGTGTTGTCGCCGCCGCTAATGATCATCTGTATGCTACGTGCTGCTGATGGTGGCTTCGGAGGTCCTTGAGGTGGGTCACGTCTTCTGGCAAAGTCGACCCTTCCTTTATTGCTGAGGAGTTCTTTCAGGTACCCCTGGTTCAATATCCGAACCACCTCCTGCTGTAGACCTATGCAATCTTTGGTCTTGTGTCCTCTTTCCTGATGGAATTCGTATAGGACATTTTACCTTCTGGCGCTCGGGTCCGATTTCATTTTTTGCTGTCATTGCACCTTCGTGTTCAGCTTCTCCAGCGTGTACACTATTTTGATGGGAAAACACAAAATTTATGAGCAGATAACAGTGGAGGCATACCTTTTTCGTTTCGAAGGGTGCGGTGTGTCATAGCACGACATCCATATGCCTCGAAGGGGGAAGGTTAGATGTTCTGTGATATGGCTGATGCCTTTCTTGATTGAAACGTGGGGGTTGTTCCCTTCGCCCATCGTTATGTCGATCTCCCCTTGCCTCGATCTGAATTGACGTTAATCACTGAGTCGGGAAATAGCATTGTGAATCTGTTCCCATGTGGTGGTGGTGGTGGGGGTACTTCTTGAGTCTGCTGAGCACTTTTTTTGTTGCCTTTGATCCGTTCATGTTTAACCCATTTTGGAAGTCGCTACCACCATTCCTTCTGACACGTTCGGTGAATCCATCCTTACTCTATTGAATCGGGCCAGGAAGTCCCAAAGTCCCTTGCCTGCCGTTTGCCTGATGGCAAAGATATCATTGACCCTAATGTCACGACCCGGATTTACCCACCATCGGGAGTCGTGATGGCGCCTACTGTCGAAGCTAGGCCAGCCAACCTTTATAATCATTTTCAAAAATTTAAATCTAAAGCAAATCAAATACTAGAATAATTAATTAAAACATGCGAAAGTCTTCTAATAACAATAATGAAAACAATGTGCGGAAAGCTAACAACATATCTCTACCCAATATCTGGTGTCACTGCTCACGGACAACTAAAGAGTACTAAAAATAATAGTCTGAAAGAAATACATAGCATGTCTATTTGATACAATTAAACAAATTGAGAGAAATAGATAGAGGAGACTCGGGGCCCACGAAAGCCAGTGAACTAACTCAGAGTCTCTCGATTGAAGGATCACCCCCTGACTACTGTTGCGGTTCGTAGGCTGGGTCCTGACCTGTGCGCAAAAAGGCACAGAAGCGTAGTATCAGCACAACCGACCCCATGTGCTGGTATGTGTCCGGCCTGACCTCGGCGAGGTAGTGAAGAGGCTAAACCGGACCTATCATAACCAACCTGTAAAGATATATGCAATAAAAGGAAGAGAGCAGGAATATAAGAAATTAAAAGGGGAAGGGGACATGCTGGGGGAGTAGCAGTTCAATTATAACTTCTACAATCAAGAGATGGAACCGAATAAATAATAATTAAACAGGAAAGCCAATTAATCAATAGTTGCACGGCATCACCCTTCGTGCTTTTACTCTCATTACTCACCAAGGTAGTCAAATATAATGCACGGCATCACCTTTCATGCTTTTGCTCCCACTTCTCACCAGAAAAATCATATACAAGGCACAACATCACCCTTCGTGCTTTTACTCTCGATAAACAATGCACGACATCACCCTTCGTGCTTTTACTCTACTCTCGATAAACAGTGCACGGGATCACCCTTCGTGCTTTTACTCTCATTAGACAGTACACGGCATCACCCTTCATGCTTTTACTCTCTCTTCCTCTCCCGATCAATGGTCGCAGCCAAACGGGAACAAGGAAATATATATATATATATATATATATATATATATATATATATATATATATATATATATATATATATATATATATATATATATATTAAGACAAAATATCTCGTCAAGGGGGAACAATTCAACAAATGGTCTCGGCAAGGGAAAATACAACTCAACAATATGCCCCGGCAAGGGAATACAACTCAACAAATGGTCCCGGCAAGGGAAAAGTACCAAAAATTCCTCGTTAGTTCATTTAATTCTCAACTTTCACTTCATAGTTCTTGTAGCAAGAAATTATCACAATTGTTCACTTACTTCACAATTTAATAACAAATACAACATCACGGTCATGCTTGACTCGGGTGCATGGGTAACCGTCACCATACCTATACACTAACCCCACATAGCACATAACAAATAACAACCTAATCCTATTCCCTCAAGCCAAAGTTAGATCGAACACTTACCTCGAATCCGAAAATGGCAACTCAAAGCTCAACAATCTCCTTTCCTCTAGAATTCGACCCCGAACCAACGATGTCTAACATAAATTGATTCAATTATCAATAAGGATCCAAAAACACAATCCCATAGCCTAGAAATGTATTTCCTAGCTTACTTTCAAAAATATTATAATCTGACACCGGGCCCACGTGGTCAAAACCCGAGGTTCGAACCAAGACCGGGTTACCCATTCCCCCACGAGTTCATATACGTAATTGGTTTTGGAATCGGACCTCCAATTGGGGTCCAACTCCCAAATTTTGAAAACTTAGTTTCCACCCAAAACCCCAAATTTCCATTTGTGAAAACCTTTGATTGAAGTTGAAATTATGTTAAAAGATGTTAAGGAGTAGGAAAATTAAGTTAGAAATCACTTACCAATCGTTTTGGAGAAGAAAAGTTGTTTGGAAAATCGTCCCTTAGGTTTTGAGTTTTTGAAAAGTGGAAAAATGGCTGAATTTTCGAACGTATATACCTTTCTGAGGGCCTGGCACGGACCGCACAAAAGTGTGCTGCGGCCGCACCGAGTGGGGGAAAAGGCAGGTCCTCTGAACCCTCCCAGCGCGGACCGCACTGATTTGTTGCACGGTCCCGCTGGTCATGCTAAAATCTCCTGGCCTCAGACTCAGCCACGCGGACCGCACAGAAGTGTCTCGCGGCCGCATGGCTCCAGCGCAGACCACACAGAAATGGCAGTGGCCGCGCTGGTGTCTGAAATACCTGAACCTGTTTTCTTTATGCCCAATACCTACCGGACCTCACTCAAAACTCACCCGAGCCCTCGGGGATCCCAACCAAAAATGTACACTAACTCAGGAACGTCTTACGGACTTACTCGTGCGATCAAATTGCTAAAATAACATCATTAACATAGGATCAAATCTCCAAACACATGATTTTCATTTCAAAGTTCATAACTTTCAAATTTTCCATTTCTAATCTGAAACACGTCAAACGACGTCCATTTTCAACCAAACTTTACAGATAGCGCTTAACGACCATTTAAGACTTGTAACAGGCGTCGAAACCAAAATACAAGCCCGATACCATTATTTTTTTTATCAATTGCTGTTTTCATTTTTCCTTAAGCATATTCATAAAATAATTTCATAAAAAAGCTCCGAACTTGGGCCTGGAACCTCGGATTTTGATTTCGGGGATACGCCCCGGTCCCAAATTTCATTACGGACCCTCCAGGGCCGTCACATCATGGGTCCAGGTCCATTTACCTAAAACGTTGACCAAAGTCAACCATAGCAATATTAGTATCAAAATTCATAGTTTTTAACACAAAGTTTAAATATTTTCACATAAAATTTTCCGGCTTAGCTCCCGGACTGCGCACGTAAATGGAGGCAGCCAAATAAGAGGTTTTCAAGGCCTCAAAAGTGCAAAGAAGGGGGGAATTATGGTGATGACCCTTTGGGTCGTCACACCTATCTTCAGCCTTCTTTTCGCCTGCATGTGCGGCGGAGAATTTATCTGCCATCTCCTCAAATGTTGATATCGATCGTGCACGTAGCTGGGAGTACCATGTCAATGCTCCTCCTATCAAAGTCTCGCCGAACTTGTTTAGCACCATAGATGGCACTTGTTCTTTTGACAGGTCATTGCCTTTTACCAAAGTGACGTAATGGATTAGATGATCCTCTGGGTCTGTGGTCCCATCATACATTCTTAAGTATGGCGGCATTTTGAAGATCTTTGGGATGGGGTGAGGAGCAGCTCAATCGCTATATGGTTGCTCGACAAATTAGCCCACATCGCATTTTGGTAGTAGTTTAGGGGCACCGGGTATTTTGTCAACCCGTTCATGATGCTCCTTCATTTGATCACGGAGTGCTTTGTTCTCGTTTTCCATCTCTTCCATTTTCTTTAGGATGGCCATGAATGCATCGTCACTTGCATCAGTGATAGTGCGGGTGTTGCCCATTCGTGTAGTTCTTGGCTCGCTGATGGTAGCTGTGTTATGCGGTTGGTAAGTCTTCGACATTTCCTCGATGGGGTTTTACGAGCTTGTTTCTCAGAGAACTAGTCAACCACTCATCTAGCAGATTTTTGACTGATGGTGGTGTTTTTCTTTGCGTGGATCTGGAGGCTCCCCTTTCACGCAAGAACGTCAGATCCTCGTGTGGAGAGGGCAAGATCTCCCCCTCCGGTGTATCTCTTGGTTTTGTATTTTTGGTGTCTTCTCTACCGGCTTCGTTGAGGGAGTTTAGGAGGTTGTTAAGACGTCTGCTATCATCTTCAGCCTCGTTTTTTTCTCCGCCATTGTTGGTTTTTATAAGATTTGAAGAACAATAATCGTCACTCTCAAGAATCTAGATGAGAACTATGATTTCGGCTATGGAAATCCCATAGACAGTGCCAAATTGTTTGACTCAAAAGATTTTAATATCTTTTTAAGCAAATCAATCAATGATAAAGGAGTAAATTGTAGCTGAAGATAATCTATAGGACGACAATAGTAGAGAGGTGATAATTGTAGAGAGATGATAATAGTAGAGAGAAGATAACTGTTCAAGGCCAGTGGTTCTTTAAAAATCATATATCTCTTTTACAAGATTTTCACCCCTCTTATATACTGAGGGGTTTCCCCTAATCATAGGGACGAAAAATTAAGAAATACATAATGAATATTCCCTAGGTCCCCTAACATGCCGAATCTACTGCCGATGCGGTAGTGTCTCTCCTTCCACCACACGATCGTATCCCTCTGTCGACTCCTAGGTATTTGGTTGTTTGTCGTACTCACCATAGGTCGTGGTCGATCAATTAGGACTCATACAAGTACTATATACTAGGAAATAGGGGTGTTCAAACTGAACCGAAAATCACACCAAATCGAAAAGTCAAACTAAGCCGATTAAAAAACCCGATTAGGTATGGTATTGAGTTAAAAAATACGAACCAAACCGACATATAAATATATAATTTTTGTAGATATTTTTAAGAGTTTGTATAGTACTTTCTTTAAATTATATAATAATATTTGGGATCCTTTCATGAAATGTAATATTTAATTACTATGAAGTGCCTCCATTTTTATTTACTTTAAATAATAAGTTGCATCGTTACTTTTTTATCATGTGCTATTGAAATACGTCAATCTCTTTATTTTCTTATATTTATATGTCAAGATCTATTAAATTCTTATATCTTTTTTTTGAATTTGAAATGGTATTTCGATAATTTAAAATCAAATAGAACATATCATTATTTGGATATCATATTGATTTTTACATTTAGTTATTAAATTCGGTTAACCTTGAAAGCGTACATCAAGGAAAAATTATTTTTAAATGACTAAGAAAATAATATCATGTGTGTTACTAAAGAATTCTCCTAGGAATATTTTAATAGATCGCATATTAATAATTTTTTATTTTTTCTAAATATATATTTACTTATCAATATTTTATCTATAACTTTAACAAAATAAGATAAAAATAATATTCATGTAATAAAGAATTTAAAATATCCGACAAAACCAAACTAATCCAACGCGATATAGTGGTTTTGCTTGGTTTGATAAAAGAGCAAATTATGTTTTACACCCATAAAAGACAAAATATTTACTCGTATCTACCCATGTTCATTTCTATTACATTTTATACCTATACGACACATTTATTTTACCCGCTCTACCTATTCTTATCTTTGCCATTGCTTAGCATTAAACTTCATATTGTCAAATTCATATGCACCTTTGTTGTATGTTTTATGTTCACCACATTTTCCTAATATATTTTATATCTTATAATAATAATACTAATTAAAAATAAGGCGTAATACATAAATACCTAAAGTTGGTACGATTTTTCACTTACACATTTAAACTAGGTTTCTTTTCAGTTAGACGCGTTTCTTAGGCAATTCTCATACCAATTAGACACGTTTTTGCTGGCTTATAAATTATTGTGAAGGGATTTGCTGCAGCTTTGAAAGAAGTTTTACCCAATGCTGAATTTAGGATGTGTAACTGGCATATCTGGTCTAATTGGCATAAGAAATGGAAAGGAGAGAAAAGGAGAAAACAATTTTGGAGGTGCTCTAAATCTAGTTACGAAGTTAAGTTTATTTGTAGGGATTTATTATATTATCCAAAAAAATCATGGGTTAAAACGTAGTTTAAGTGTCTAATTAGAATGAGAATTGTTTAAGAAACGTGTCTAATTGAAAAAAGGCCTAGTTCAAGTGTCTAAGTGAAAGATTGTGCCAACTTTAGATGTCTCCGTATATATTACCCTAAAAATAATATAGTATAATATTTATTAAATAATATATCTATCTACAATATATTAAAAACAAGAAACCCTTTAATCAAAAGTCAGATTATTCTTCTACCCTTCACTTAATTAATTACTACGAGATTCCCTTTTTCTTAGAAATTCGCTTGTTTTATAAGAAAAGAAAACCCTAATATTCACTTCACCACTTAATTGAACAGACGCCTAGCGACAAACACATTTCTCTTACAAAACTCAAGAGACGCCTGGCGACAGACACCTTCTCTTACACAGATGAACAATCATATTTCCAATAGTTCCATTCGTTCAATTTTTTGTATAATATTTATTAAATAATATATAAGTTATAAAAATATATGAACTTGGAGAGCACAAAAATATAGAAAAGAAAAGAAACATAGAAATAAAAAAAATTGAATAATAAAAAAAAATCTTCGCAAGTAGGAAATGTAATTAATTTATGGATATGAAAATAAATGAATAGATAAGGGTATACATAATTTTAGTTTTGTGAATAACTGTGTTAAAAATACTTGATAAAAATCGAACCAACTAGCTGCATGTACACCCCTATTAGTAAATCTGGTTTTACACGCCAACACAATAAACGGTTTCCCTCGTTATTGATAAGGCATCCAAATGAGGCCTTTCCCCCAAGTATTGTGTGCCCATTTGCAACCGCAATTACTGGCAAAGCAAGCCTTGCGCAAACGCTTCACAATGTTAGTTACCTTTTTCTTAAAATTTCTTACGAGTAGAAGTACTTACCAATTAACAGATAAATATTTTTCATTTTAATAGTGACGAGGTTACAATTCAAAATTCAATGCTAAAGTACCTCCAAAAGACTACTGTGCAAATTATATCTTACCTGCACTCTGCTTACTATCTGAAAAAAATGATGAATGAAATTGTAGTTCATAAACGTGGATTGGATAACAAGGTGGGAGGAGGTATTCATAAGGTGACATGTGCTTACAATTTCGATTTTTTTTTTTTTTTTTTTGGATTATTGCTTTTCAACTTAACATCAAGACAGAAAAAAATTCAACTTTTTTAAAGCTAAAACTACTCACAAGTAATTTCTTAAAAGCTTTTCAGTACTTACGAAACCTGAAATTCTTTCTTTTGTTGAAGCTCTTTGAATTTTTGAAGCAAACACCATTAAAGTAATTCCAATTATTATTAGTAGTACTAGTTGCAATGTATCTGAACTCTAAAAAGGAACAACTTTCAAAAGCTCTAGGTTGTGAAAAGAAATTAGTACTATACCGGTGCCAGCGTACAATTACCAATTCATACTTCCATAACTGTAGAGAATTGAAGCTCAAATCGAATCGAAGAACAAACAAGAAACTTTTGGAAGTAATCGAGTCTCAATTGCAGAAGAATGAGAGTGATTACATTAGCTAATTGCCTAAACACATTGTACACGTGAATATATATAGATATATATACCTATTCCACTAATTGACAAACTAACTAATAAGCTACAGTACACAACTGTCACCTAACTAACTCTGTCACCCTCTAAGCATTCACCTTCACAGTTGTCACCGGCTGTCATTCTAACCATCTCACTATCCCCCTTCGCGCTAGGTGCCATGAAGATGTTCAAAATGTCTAGCTTGCATAGGGATGACAAACGAGGTGGTGCGGGTACTGGACGATGCGGGTTTAAGGCTATTCGGGGCAGTGCGGGTTTAAATTTATGCGGGGCGGACGGGTAGAAATATTTTTCATGAAAACTGATGCGGAGAGGAGTAGGGGTGTGCATATATCGGGTAAAACTGATAACCCGAACCGTTAATTCTTTATTGGGTTATCGGTATTGGGTTATTAGGTTAACAGTTCAGTAACGGGTTAAATTTATTTTTTATTGGGTTATCGATTCAGTGTTGGTTTGCATTTTGTTATTGGGTAAAAATCGATAACCCAATAAGAATGAATTAATTTACTAATTTACCCTTAAGTATATACTAGGGTTTTATTTTCCTAATTCCTTCTTCACTCAGTCTTCAGCCGTCTCTCGTCTGTCTCATTTTGTTTTCGCCGCAGCCCCCAAGAGTCAAGACACAAGACTCATCACCAGTTCTCCGCCATACGCTAGTGCCTCACCAGTAGTCTGCCAGTCACGACGGCTCACTCCCTCACTTGTCAATCGCGTCGTGCAAGTTTTGGCTCAAGATTTTTCTGTTTGCTTCTTGTTAATTGTTCTGCTTGATCAAGATTTTTGCTTCTAATTGTTCTGTTTGGTGTCTTCTTAGTTCTCTACTATGCAAAATTTCTGGTTATATGAGTAGCAAGAGTCAGTAGATACTGCACAGAAGTGTTGTTATATGTGTTCCATTTTAAGACTTTAAGCTAAATCTGTAGTTATATGAGTAGCAAAAGTTAGTAGATTTTGTTTTCTGTTTGCTTAGTTCAGTAGACATTGGTTAGATGAGTTGCAATTTTCTACTCATGTGAAATTTCCGGTTCTCTACTCATCTCTATTCATGTGAAATTTCTTGGTGTCTTCTTAGTTATTTACTTGAATTTATGTTTGGACTTTGGACTTGTTAATCTTAAGGTTGCTACTACTTCGTATTGTTATTAATGTTGTCAACTGTAATTGTACTCAACTGTGTCATATATAGCAGCTTTAAAATGTTATGGGTGTTCTCTTTCTTTTTAGGATTATGTGTGTTGTAGTTGTTATAGGAGCTGTGTCGTTATAGCAGTTGTGTGCATGTGTTGTTATAGCAGCTGGATTTGGTCTAAAGTTTCTCTCTTTAGTTGAAAGTAGCTGTGCTATTGATTTAGTGCCTATTATTTCCATTGATTTTGCATTGCAGAACTTAAGGAACTTTCTGCCTACTGCCTAGTTTGTCTGAACTTAAGGATTTGGTCCGAAGCTGCTTTCACGAGAAGGTGATTTTAATTTTCAGCATTCAACACTTTTAATATTCAGCATTTAATACTTTTAATTTTAGTTTTACCTTATCGGATAAACCGATAACCGAATCGATAATGATCAATAACCAATAAATCGATAATTGATAACCAATATCTTATCTTATCGGTTTGGTTATCGGGTTATGATATTTGTAAATCGAAAACCGATAATATTTAAAACCTAACCGAACCGACCGATGTCCACTCCTAAGACGAAGCGGGTTGCGAGTCTATGCGGTTGTATATTTTGTGATGTTCCTTGTGCATGTGGATTAACAAAAATTTTGTGTTTAATTCGTCAAACCGACCAAAAAGGAAGGTGGAGTTTGAATTTCTTCTGAATTAATATTTTAAAGTCTTACTTTAAATAGCTTGCTGTAAAAAGTAGTTCTCCATGTGTTAAATGAATATTATTTTATATCAAGTCATTATAAAACACATTTTATACTATTGAAAAATAATAATGTTATTTCAAATGGTTTCTTGATTTGGAATTTCACGATAGATAAATGAGGCCAATAGCTTTTTATCAATATAATAATAATAATATAGAATAATAAGTAATATTGATAAGCATATTTCTGTAAAATAATTGAAATGCATTTAAAGCTATTTATATATGATAAATTAAAAAGCATATTTACATAAAAAAAACTAACGTCAAAAATGAAATGTAGAGAGTTATCATGTGTAAATGACTATTTTATCATTTGTACCGATTATACACAATTTATGCAGTTGTATAGATGATTATTTTATCGATAAATGTGAATGTTTGGATAATGATGTACTGTGATGCAAATACATTCATGAGTATTAGAAATAGTATTATAGTACTTAAGAAACAAAAAAACTTTTAATTTTTTGATTGATTAAATTGAATTTCATCCAAAATATAAAAAGGAAATAAGCAAATAAAATTAAAAAAATTATGCGGGGTGAGGCGGGTGGACGCGGGTTTGTGTGGGGGGTGTACACGGGTGAAAATACAATGCGGGGCGGGGAGAGGCGGGGCAGGTTGCGATCTTCGCGGGTTTATGCGGGTTTGCGCCACACCCGCACCGCATTGCACCACTTGCCATCTCTAAGCTTGCATATCAGGTGGTAATGTTGTGGACTCCCGACTCCCAAGTCCCTTAGTCAACAAGTCTAGCGCATGTTCTTTTGTTGGGACATACACAGGTTTAATCAATCCTTCTTGTACCTTTTCCCTTATAAAATGACAATCAATCTCTATATGTTTTGTTCGCTCATGAAACACTGGATTGCTAGCTATATGCATTGCTGCTTTGCTGTTAGTGAACAACTTAATTGGAGTGAACAATTCAACTCCCATCTCTTTGAAAACTCCCAATAACCAAATCAATTCAAAGGAAGTTAGTGTCATACTCTTATATTCTGATTATGCTGAACTCCTTGCTACTGTATCTGCTTCTTTGACTTCCATGAAACTAAAGACTCTACAAATTACACTAACTAACATGTTACTGATTTTTTTTGAGTTTGGACAACTTGCCCTGTCTGCATCACAGTATGCTCTCAAAGTCATATCACCATCTGCACTCATAAGAATGCCTAATTCTGGTTCATCTTTTACATATCTTACCAATCTATATGTTGCCTCTATGTGAGACTTCTTAGGGGCTTGAATAAACTAGCTTAAAGTCTGCACTGTATAGGCAATGTAAGGCCTAGTTAGTGTCAAATAAAAAAGCTTTCCTATAAGCCTTTAATATCCTTTCACATATGTGAGTGCTGGGTTCTTGCAGGTTGCATTGTGTATGGTATTCAACTGTTGTCATCTTCCTGTTCTGTTCCATTGGTGTAATTGCAGGCTTAGATCCTGCTAATCCCAATTGTGCTATAATCTCCGCTACATATTTCCTTTGACATAGTAGTATGCCCTTTTGTGATCTACTAACTTCAATCCCAAAGAAATTTTCAAAAGGCCTAAGTCCTTAATTTTGAAGGCCTTGTGAAGTGTGGTCTTGGCTTCTTGAATCAAGTTGCATCATTTCCTATGATAAGAAGATCATCAACATAAATAAGGATGATGACAAGCTTTGTAGTTTTATTTAGAGTGAACAGAGAATGATCATGTTTGCTTTGCACAAGGTCTGCCTTCAACAATGCTTCAGTAAGTTTCAAGTTCCACTGTCTTGATGCTTGTTTAAGCTCATATAAAGATTTGTATAGTCGACAAGCCTTGTTCCTCCCTTGACTACCAAAACCTTGTGGAAGCTGCATGTAAACTTCCTCCTCAAGATCACCTTGAAGCAAGGCATTGTAAAGATCAATCTGATAAAGGTTCCATTCTTCACGAGCAATAAATGCCCTCACTGTGACCATTTTAACTACCGGAGAAAATGACTCTTGATAGTCTAGTCCTTCTAGTTGGCTATAACCCTTTACCACTAGCCTAGCCTTGAACATTTCAATCTTCATGTTTGGTTTGTACTTGATCTTGTATGCCCACCAACTTGATCTTGTACGCCCACCTACATCCAATAGGATCTCCCAGGTCTTTTTCAAAAGAAGGGCATCAACTTCTGTCTTATAGCTTCAATCCACCTAGGATCCTTCATTACTTCAATATAAGATACAAGCTCCACCTCAGATGTAGCAGCCAAGTATGACTGATATTTTGCTGAAAGAGAAGTGTAATTTTAGGTAGTTGGACATGGGATAGACACAGTTAGAGGATGGACTTCCTTTCCCTGGATAGACATAATCTTTTAGCCATGTAGGTGGTCTTGGATCTCTTAAGGATCTCCTCAGTTGGGTTGCTGGAACATCAGGCTCATTGGCAGGGAAATCATCATGTTGAACCTGTTCTGCAGATACATATTCATCTACTGCTGCTGGCTGATTGTCATAAGTTGGTTCATAATGCAATGGTTCTTGCACTACAACAAATTTGACCTAACGCTACATTAGTTTTAGACAATGCTCAAAAACTGTTGCCAAAAATATTTACGGCAACGCTTTTTAAGGAGTGATCATTGCTGAGAGCTTTTGGCCACAAAATTTAGGCAATACTTATAAAGCGTTCCTTTTGAATATAAATACTACACTTTTTAGTTTTTACTATTGTCATATTATATGATATTTGACTTAAACATCGGTAATGAAACGCTTTTGAGTGGTGTTTTTTTTATAACTCTAAAGCAACACGTTATAAGGGTACTCAAAAAATTTGCACCATAAATTTTCACTAAAAATTTCATAATATATTCATTAAAAATTGCCCGCTAAAATTTCACAACTTTCCCACAAAAAAAATCAAAACCTTAAGAAAAGACTCACCACTCGCTAGCTCTCACTAATGCCACTATCCCTTTTTCTATCGGGCACAAGAGTGGAATGTATTCCGACGATGACTCCGATGATGGACTACCAAGACGACATGTTGTCGTCGGCGTTGGCTATTGTTGCGACTATGATATGCTTCAAGGTATTCGGTGGAGTTCATGTCAGATTTGCTGAGGCTTTACCTTGAGCAACTGGACCTCTTTCACCGTAAGAAACATTACTGTCTTCGATTTTGATTATGATGCTTCGTATCTCTTTACTCCTTTCCTGCTTTCGATCCTTAATCTCACAAAAATCCTATCCCTAAATCTTTTTTTGTTTTTGTTTTCAAATCTTCATTCTGTTCTCAGATCAATATTTCAATACCTCTTTATTTATTCATTTAGGGTTCATTTGTAGATCTCTCGAGTGTTGAAGTAGTCTTTATATATTTCGATATTTAGATCTGGAATTTTGGAGTTTTGAGTTGTGGAGGTAGCTTAAAATCGTTGCTTAATTCAATTTAAGTGGGTTTTCGGATATTGGTGTGAAATTTGAATGGGTTTTCAAATTAAGACTTTTTACAATTTGTTCCAAGCTGTTAGGTACATGTAATTCTTGCAAAGCCTCCAATTCATATATGTTCCTTGGAGTTTAGACAATTTCTTATAACAATTTGATAGGATTGCTGATCTGTGTGTGGACTTGGTAGTAGGCTTGAGTTTTGTGGGTTATTTAGAGAGGAGAATATTGCAAGGTGAGATTTGTTTTTTTTTTCCATAAACCTCGCAACTTATCTTCAACCCCTGAAACTTGGAAAACATAGCAATTGTGGTTGCGCCCTGAATTGTTACTCGCACGCCTCTTTTTACTTCGGACATAGGCAAAAAATACTTACAATAACTTAGTTGTAGACAATTCATACTTTTAAGAACTCAAAGGACTGTCGAAGAACTATAAATGCATATCGTATAGATATTCATGCTGAATATAAAATATTTTCTTGTGTTTATGCACTTTGTGTTTAGCCATAATTTCTCACTTTGAGTATTATTGTTTGCAATGCAATTGCAAGGTGCATCTATCTTCACATGGTGAAATTTATGCTAAGATCTCAGGCTACTGAAGATAACATTACTGATGTTTCAGTTTGATAATAACATATTCTCTTAATCTTTCCAACCTAATCACTAGAAAAGAGAAAAGGGAGATTTGTGTATTTTGCAAAATTATTTGTACTGTTATCTCACTGACTTCATATGAAGCCAAGGCAGAAAGGTTTCCTGACTTATAGATTAAGATTAGTGAATTTTGTTATATATTTTGTATTGTGTTTAAGACCAGTTATTGAACTTAATCTAATTGTGCTTAGAAAAATGAAGCATGTGTCCGGGAAGTAGCCAGAATCAAGAAGCATATGTTAAAAGTACAGGTACTTTATACCTTTTCTTTCTTTTATTTTTCAGAAGTTTTTCTTTTTATGGTGTAACCAGACCGGACCGGCCCGGTTCCAACGGTATTTTTTTTTTAAAATCTGACTTTGTGGGGCCCACAATAAAGTTGGCGACGAAAAGATTTCATTCAGATCCGTTGGCCAACGGAATTATTTGCAAAATTGGCCATTTTTTGTTTATTTTCTTGTATTTATACAATATTAACCCTTCTTAAAATCTATAAATACCCTCCCCTCTTCTTCATTTCTTCACTCAAAATTCTTATCTCAATCTCAATTCTCAAATTCTCAATTTCTCTCTTCCCTTCAATTTGCAAGATTTCATATTCTAATTTTATAATTTTTATTTGGCTCTCTTTTCTTGAGTTTAATTTACCGAAAATTGTCATTTGGAAATTGAAATTCGAAGTTTGAAGTTCAAAGTTAATATACTTGCTTGATGTTTGTTTGTGGTAACACCAGAATTACGTAATCAAGTGCTCAATTTATTGTCGAATTCGGTGCACTCCCTCCAACTCTTTCTCTTATTTAATATTTTAATTGCATATTTAATTTTAGCTTATACTTTAATTTTTACAATATGTTTAGTGCTGCTAAAAGAGCGTGTAGAAAAGTTACTGGTAGGGGTGGAAATAAAAAAAAGAGGTAGTCTTGGAGCTTCCGGTAGTAATAGTAATGACCCAATAACACATGTTTCTGAATCATCGCCTAATGATAATGTAGAGATAGATTATGAACAATTACAAGTAGATTTTGGAATAGAAGATAATGAAATTGGAATAGAAGATGAGATACCACATACACCTACTAGTGGAAATGTTGGTAGTGTTGGAGTTGCTAGTGCTACAAGGGTACACCACCAGTGGCTCCGACTTCTAATCGTAGAAGAAGAAGTCCGGTATGAAATTTTTTTGAAATAATAGAAGGTACTGATAGAGTTAAGTGCAAACTTTGTAACGAAACTTTTAAACATTTGACCGGAGGAAATTTAGGGGGGACTGGGACACTTAATAGACATATGAGATCTGACCATCCCATAGAAGGGGCAATAATGAGGATGGAAGTCAAACAACTATTAATCCACTACTGGAGGTCTAGTAAAATATGATAAAATGAGGGATCATGAGGAATTAGCAAAAATGATTGCTTTTGGTTGTCTACCTTTTTCTTTTGCTTCTTCATCGTATCTTATTATGTATATTCAAAGGATTTACAATCCTTTATTTAAAGGTATCCCTAGAAGTACTTGTAGAGCAGATATCTTTAGACTTCATGGACAATATCAAACATACATACGTTATTTGTTTAGCGGCCACCTTCCTTCTAGAGTATGTCTAACTTCTGATATTGGCCATGCTGTTAGTGGAAATGATTATTTGACAATTACATACCATTGGATAGATGATAATACTTGTATGCAAAAACGTATTATCGCTTTTAAATATGATGAAGATCAGAGTCATACTGCTACGTTTATAAGTAGTACTATTATTGAAGTTGTTGAATTTTATAATCTAAACCAAAAAGTTTTGTGTATGTCTTTTGATAATGTTTCAAACAATAATGCCGCAATTTCAATTTTAAAATTGCATTTGCAACCACCTCTTGATGATATTTTTCATGCTAGGTGTGCATGTCATGTTTATAATTTAATTGTTAAAAGTGGCCTTGATTTATTTTCAGTTGAGATTACTCATGTTAGAAGAACAGTTAGTGTTATTCAAGAAAATAATAGACAATCTATAATGAAAGGATATTTCATAAAAGGAGATAGAACAAAGCATATTTCACCAAAGTTATTTTTCACACATGATCTTCAAAAGAATGGTGATATCAATGTGCAACAGATTCGTTCAAGTGATAATATGGCTGATTTGTTCACAAAATCTCTACCAACGTCAACCTTCAAGAAGCTGGTACACAAGATTGGAATGCGAAGGCTCAAGGATGTGAATTGATGCTCTTTTCAGGGGGAGTTAATGCGCGTTGCACTCTTTTTCCCTTACAAGGTTTTGTCCCACTGGGTTTTCCTTGCAAGGTTTTTAACGAGGCAACAAAAATGCATTTTGTTAGATATGTGTACTCTTTTTCCTTTTCTAGAATTTTTTTTTCCCATTGGGTTTTATTTTAGTTAAGGTTTTAACGAGGCACATTATCTTTGGACATCCAAGGGGGAGTGCTATGAAATATTAGAATATGGTGGATGTCCATAACTCCTATAACACCCACTATTTTTATCCATTATCTCCATAACTCCCACTACTCCAATACTTATGGTTGTAACTCCCACACCTCCATGATCTCCCCCATGATCTTTCTCCATGATCTCAAAAGCTTAATGACATATTTATGGAATTCTTTTAGTATACCTCTATGTAGTACTATAAATAGAGGATGAGAAATCATTTTGTAATACACTTGGATACATAGAAGAAATATATTCTCTTCTCTATTTCTCTCTACTTTGTTGTCTATCTTTTTGTTTATTACTTTGAGCTAAGTTTTGTAACACGTTATCAGCACGAAGCTCTACTATCTCAAGAATCTCTTTGAGAAAATTAAGGTATTTTTTCTCCTCCTAATTTTGTTTTAATTATGTCTGACATTATGAAAAGAAAGTTTGTTGCCCTTAAAATTTCGGGCAAGAACTACATGACATGGGTGTTGGATGCTGAAATTCATTTGGATGCAATGGGTTTTGGAGACGCCATTAAAGACAGAAATAATGCATCTACCTAAGACTGTGCTAAGGCCTTGATTTTCTTGCGCCATCACCTTGATGAAGGTTTGAAAATTGAATATCTTACAGTCAAAGATCCACTTATCTTGTGGAATGGCTTAAAGGAGAGATATGACAACTTAAAGTTGGTCACTCTGCCACAAGCATGATATGATTGGGCTCATCTGAGGCTCCAAGATTTTAAGTCTGTTTCTGAATATAATTCTGCAATGTTTAGAATTACTTCTAAATTGAAACTCTGTGGAGATACTATAACTGATTATGATATGCTTGAAAAAAACGTTTACAACATTTCATGCCTCCAATATGGTTCTGCAACAACAGTACAGAGAGAAAGGTTTCAAAAAGTACTCTGAGCTGATTTCTCTTCTCCTTGTGGTTGAGCGAAACAATGACCTGCTCATGAGAAATCACGAAAATCGACCCACTAGGTCTACACCATTGCCTGAAGTAGATAAGGTGTATTCCCATTATGCTAAGCGGGGAAAAGGCTATGGCTTTAATCATGGTCGTGGTCGTGGTCGGGGTCATGGCCGTGGACGTGGACAAGGAAGAAATTTTCCTGGTGTTACTCACCCCCCAAAGAGATATAACCACCAAAAGCGGAAATGGAATTATGAGAATCCAAAAGCAAATAGTTCAGAAACTATATGTTATCGTTGCGGTGGAAAAGGGCACTGCGCAAAAATTTGCCGTGTACCAAGACATTTGGTTGAGCTTTATCAAGCATCTCTAAAGAGTAAAGGCCCTGAAACCAATTTTGTCTCTGACAATAATTTTGACATCACCCACTTGGATGTGGCAGACTTCTTTGAGCACCCTGAGGGGAAAATAGATCACTTGATCGGTGATGGATCCATGGTTAAAGAAGATTGAGCAGTTTGATATTTTTATTTTTCGTAGTAGTTAATGAATAAACAATTATCATAGTTTACATAAGTTATCTATTATTGTGATATGATTCAAATTTTATATTTTCTGCTTTAAGCTAGTAAAGCTAAGTTTTGTAAATCAAATGCCTGACGCATTCACGGACTTGAAAAGGATAACAAAATCTCACATCCCCGCAGAGAATGTTCCAATCCGTATAGATGTCCCTATTGGACAATCTTCTAGTGTCATATCTAATGAGTCGAAAGCACGCCTAAAACGTGGCAGGCCATTAGGTTCCAAATATCGAAATCCTAGAAAAAGGAAAGCAAATGATCAAAATGACACTACGAAAGAATCTCATGAGGAAATTCACGATTTAATAAATTCTGAGATTCATGAAGAATCCATTGAGCCCGAGACTCAGGAAAATAAGGAACTATCAATAAATCCAATCGATATTGAGACAAATTTTAATCGAGTGGATATAGTGGTGGATTATGTCTTTGCATATAATGTTGCATCTAGCATTATGCAAGAAAGTGAGGATCTTGAACCTCAATCTGTTGGAGAATGTTGACAAAGACTTGATTGGCCAAAATGGCAAGAAGCAATCCAATCAAAATTGAATTCACTTGCAAAACGTGAAGTTTTTGGGCCTATAGTTGAAACACCTAATGGTGTTAAGCCTGTTGGCTATAGATGGGTCTTTGTACGCAAGAGAAATGAGAAAAATAAGGTACAAAGATATAAGGCACGCCTTGTTGCACAAGGATTTTCTCAAAGGCCTGGTGTCGATTATGAAGAGACATATTCACCCGTAATGGATGCTATAACTTTCCGTTATCTCATTAGTTTTGTTGTCCTTGAAAAGCTTTGTTAGAAACTACGCTTTACGCTAGAGGGGGGGGTGAATAGCGTATTAATAGAATTTAGCGTTTTCTTGCGGAATTTAAACTTTGCAGGAAGTAAAATAAATGCAGAAAAAATAAACTTACACAAAGATGTATACTGGTTGGCCACCAACGTGGTTAGTCCAGTCCCCGAGAGACTCTCTCGAGATTTTTCACTATCTTGTTAAGTTTAAGGGTGCTCAACAAACCGTTACACACTTGAGGACACAAGCCTCAAACAGTTGCTCGGAGATCGCAATCTCAAAGACTTCACCCAAGGAAACGCAAGTTCCTTGAAACAAGAGAATCGCAATTCTCTTACAAGTATATCAAATACTTGGACACTCACTTAACTAAAGTACTCCTTATTGAGTAGATATGAGTAAAAGAATATGTTCAAGATCACAACAACTTTAAGCAATAATATGGCTCTCAAAAGCTTTATGAAATGAGTAGAAAATGAAGAACAATTGAATGAAAGCTTATAGCAATGTAATGATCAGTTTGTGTATGTTGTTGTGTTTAAAACACTGAAATGAAGCTGTATTTATAGTTGAAAAACTTGGCATTACCATTGCCTAATTGCCAATTAAGAGTTGCTGATTTTACTCACTGACAATCGATTGTCAAACCTCAACAATCGATTGTCTGCCAGTCAGATCAAAATTCAATCCCAGATTTTACGCTTGATAATCGATTACTTACAATCCATAATCGATTACTGACAACGTTCAAAAAATCTTTTCCAGATTTTACCACAAACAATCGATTGTCCAGAATCAACAATCGATTACTCAGCAACGTTCAAAAAATCTTTTCCGGATTTTAATCAAAACAATCGATTATACAAAATCAATAATCGATTACTTCAGCAACGTTCTAAAAATCATTTCCAGATTTTAAGCAGAACATCGATTATCTAGAATCAATAATCGATTACCTTATGGTATTTGAAAATCATTTGACAACAGCCAGCTTCAACAATCGATTGTCCTTTGCAACAATCGATTACTTGTTATTTTCTGAAAATCATAAAACTTACTGTCTCAGTGATAATCGATTATCTAAAGACATAATCGATTACTTAATTAAATTTAAAATCACTGGAAGACATCAACTCAACACAATCGATCACCAGTAGTTCATAATCGATTATTTTGAGTATTGAAAAACTTTACCTCAACAACAATCGATTGTCATTTGTTCACAATCGATTATCATGCAGATTTGGAAAAACCTGATGTTCACTGTCTTACTCACAATCGATTACCATTAATTCATAATCGATTGTCATGCAGTCTTGGCTCAGAAACAATCGATTATCATAAGTACATAATCGATTATTTTAGCCCAGATTTTTGAGGCATGTTTAGAAAACATTTTGTCTAATGTAAATATGCATGATTTAAAATCTTTTTGACACAGAATTAAATATGCATGATTTTGGAAAATAGTTTTATGAGAGAGGCCATACTATGAGTCAAGTTATAGGATCGAGATTACAATTTAGAACAACTCAATAACAATTAAAAGCTATATCTTGAACTTCAATCTTATTCGCAACCATTGTGCGCTTGTACTTGAATTCCGTCATATATCAATTTTTGCTTCGTTTGTCATTCATCAAAACCTACAAAAGAGTACACGTTTAGTATATTGCATTGAGAACGTGTTTCTAACAATTTCCCCCTTTTTGATAATGGCAAACATTAAGCGGGATATGCAATTTAGGCAAAAGATATTGACAATTCAAGACAAGTAACAATTATGCAATTTTGTTCTTGTTCCCCCTCAATTTAAGAGTTCCCCCTCAATTTTAGCTTATAAGCAATCAATGAATTAAGAGGTGGTGCATACCCGATATCCCGTTTTCTTCCCCCTTTTGCCATTAGCAAAAAAATAGTAAGGAAAGATGCAAAAAGATGAAATAAACAAGGTTTATTTATTGGAAAAAATTAGAGGGTAGTCGATTATTGATACGGGATAATCGATTTTTATAGGGACATTGCTGCAGATTCGCGGTTTGCTTAAGAATTGCTCTTAGCTCTAGGGTGATACCTGCAAAAAGAAGTTAGACGCCTCCGACGCTCAAGTTAGAAATCATGTAGGAAAGAAAATGCAATGCATGACTTAGATCAAAGTGGAGTCAAGGATCCCGAGTTCACTGCGAATTCGGAAGAAGGACTCTTTCTGTAAAGGCTTGGTAAAGATGTCTGCCAATTGGCTTTTGGTTTCAACAAATTCAATTTCGACATCGCCTTTGAGTACATGATCTCTAATAAAATGATGTCTAATTTCGATGTGTTTTGTTCGCGAATGAAGAACGGGGTTCTTCGTCAAGCATATGGCGCTAGTGTTATCACATCTAAGAGGAATGTGATCAAGACTTAGGCCATAGTCCAAGAGTTGTTGTTTCATCCATAGGATTTGAGCACAGCAACTCCCCGCGGCTACATATTCAGCCTCGGTGGTAGACAACGCAACACTTACTTGTTTCTTACTAAACCAAGAGACAAGAGAGCTACCGAGCAAATGGCAAGTGCCACTTGTGCTCTTGCGGTCCAATTTGGAGGCTCGATCTCAAACAGGTTATGTGTTTATCTGTGGAGGCACTGACATATCTTGGCGATCGACTAAGCAATCAATTGTGGCTACTTCATCTAATCATGCTGAGATAATCGCTATTCATGAAGCAAGTCGAGAGTGTGTGTGGTTGAGGTCTATAATACATCATATTCGAGTCAAATGTGGTTTGAAATGTGACAAACTACCCACGATTTTGTATGAAGACAATGCAGCATGCATAGCCCAATTGAAGGGAGGATTCATAAAAGGAGATAGAACAAAGCATATTTCACCAAAGTTATTTTTCACACATGATCTTCAAAAGAATGGTGATATCAATGTGCAACAGATTCGTTCAAGTGATAATATGGCTGATTTGTTCACAAAATCTCTACCAACGTCAACCTTCAAGAAGCTGGTACACAAGATTGGAATGCGAAGGCTCAAGGATGTGAATTGATGCTCTTTTCAGGGGGAGTTAATGCGCGTTGCACTCTTTTTCCCTTACAAGGTTTTGTCCCACTGGGTTTTCCTTGCAAGGTTTTTAACGAGGCAACAAAAATGCATTTTGTTAGATATGTGTACTCTTTTTCCTTTTCTAGAATTTTTTTTTTCCCATTGGGTTTTATTTTAGTTAAGGTTTTAACGAGGCACATTATCTTTGGACATCCAAGGGGGAGTGCTATGAAATATTAGAATATGGTGGATGTCCATAACTCCTATAACACCCACTACTTTTATCCATTATCTCCATAACTCCCACTACTCCAATACTTATGGTTGTAACTCCCACACCTCCATGATCTCCCCCATGATCTTTCTCCATGATCTCAAAAGCTTAATGACATATTTATGGAATTCTTTTAGTATACCTCTATGTAGTACTATAAATAGAGGATGAGAAATCATTTTGTAATACACTTGGATACATAGAAGAAATATATTCTCTTCTCTATTTCTCTCTACTTTGTTGTCTATCTTTTTGTTTATTACTTTGAGCTAAGTTTTGTAACAATTAATATAACTTAATAGTTATACTATACATAATTCCAAGAAAAAATAAAAATATACTAAACCCGGCCCGGCCCCCTCAACTTGCTACCCTTAAGGTTCAATTTTTACCCGAACTAACCCGGCCCCGCCACGAACCCGTTACTGTGCAACCCGCCTCGCATCGTCTCGGAACCCGGACGGGTCAAAAAATTGACCCGGCCCGGACCGGCCCACCTGTTAAACAGATTTAGTTCTTATTAATCTTCACTTCATAAAGATTGGAATTTTATGGAGCTGTTTGTTTTACCTTTACAGATTTGATATTATTAGAGCTCTATTAGTGACTTGATTTGAATAAAACTAATTGAAATATATAAATCCTATTTGTAACTGTGAGCAGATTATGAATTTGTAGCCATTTATTTTCTCTCAATATTTTTATTATTTAAGATGTTGCACAAAATATTTAACGTGCAGAAGCTTCATTGTATTTTCCATATGATAGATAGTGAGCATTCAATTGCAGATGAACTTTTAACCTAGAGTTTTCATCACTATGATCATCACAGAGTTTATAACATACTCTGTGATGATATCATATAGAACTATGCTGATGTGATGGTAAAATAAAAATATGTAAAAATAACAGTAATGCTCTCTCTTCTCTAGTGTTGTAAAATCTTCAATTTGTATCTGTTTGTCTTCATCCTCTACCTTCTTTAAAATGTCTTCAAACTTCATGATTTCTTCTTTGAACGATTGGACTTCGTGGATATAGTTTGGGTAGCTTGCTTTTCTTTGGCAACTCTCATAGGAAGTCGCCTTACGTTTGCATCTTTATTCATCCTGCCGTCCCGACTTTTATCCCCTTGTTCGAGACTTCTTACTTTTACCGCTATGCATAAGTGATAAATCACCTTTTCTTGTTGCATCTGCCCAACATTAATTTAGAATATCTTCTTCCTCACCAGCTTCATATATATCTCTGCCCGTATTCACAGGATTTGGCACGTCTTGATCAAAACCTTGTGTCACCATAATGTTTCCTTCCTGTGATTTAACCAATAATGACTTGTGTTGTGGTTGTTCTATAGTTTGCAAGTTGTTCCTGCTTCTACTTGCACGACCAATGCTGGCGGCAGTAGTATGTACAGAATATACAAGTTTTTCACTTACCATTGCGTCCAAGAGCTTCCTTTCCTCTACCGATATAGTTGGGTTGGTTGTTACAATCTGCTGCTGCCCAGATGTTGTTATTGCTGCTGTCCCTCGATCAACATTATGAGTACCAGCTGTGTTGTTTGGACTGCTTTGCTACTGCTGCTGCTGCACAACAGGTGTAGATGTTACTTCAAGTAGATTTATAATACCACCTGGGGAAGCCTGCTTGGAAGGTGTTAGTACATCACGAATCAGACCTCCAGCTACTGCATTTGGAGGAACAGCAATTGGAGAGCTTCTGGGAATGAAAGCAGGAGCATTGAGATTCAGCTTGCTCTTTGGAGTTGCAGATGCAGTTGGTGCTCCAACAGATTTTGATCGTCTGAATGAGTGCAATTTTTCGCCTGCACTCTCATGATCATACTCCTTGTCCGCCTCTTCCGATGAATACCCAACAAATCCATATCCCCAATCTTCTTCATCATCCTCCTCACGGAGGTCATGCCACAACTTGGAGTTGGTAGCCATCTCCCTCACCTTTGCTTGTATAACATCGTTATTATTTCTAATTGATAGCATAAGCTGTCCGGTTTCACCCTCAAATTCCCCAAAAGACTCCACCAACTGTGAAGGGATGTCAAAGACGGAGGTGTTCTAGGTTACCAATGGTTGTTTAACCAAGGTATTGCTCATCATCATTTCTTTTTGAGCAGTTTTAATAATTTGTTCAACTTGGGGGTTAGAAAAGTGCAGTGTAGGTACGTTGGAGCTGTGGGCTTGATTACCCTTTAGTTCAGCCCCTGCCTTACTCTTCGAGTCAGTACGTCGATCACCCTCATTTTTAGCCAAACTACTACTGCCTTGACCTCCTCTTTCATTTGTATCAATTGGAACTAATTGCTTGGACAACAGATTTTCATTTAAAATGGTTGCATCACCTTCAGGTTCCTCATCTGCTGCAAGAACCTCAAAACTATTTGAGTTGGTACCAATATTACTGTCAATTCGTCGAACACCTTGGCTCTGACGTTTTGGTGAACCCCTAGGAACCCTGGGCCTAAGCCCTATAGATTGAGAAGGAAGCAGGTATGAAGATTTCTCTTCCAAGGCAAGCCTTTAAGAGGGAGTCAAATCGTGCTTATGAGTCTTTGTTCAGACAACTAGTACACCTACATAGCGTAGACTGACTTACAAGCATAGATTGATAGAAAGGTCTACTTATACACTTCTATTGGATTGGGTTACACGTTCATCCTTGATATTCCTCCATCTAGCTCCTATCTCTGATCCGTCCGGTGCATAGAGCAATCGTAAGTCCTTAAGTCATTAAATAAAGTTTTAGTAGCTGCATCGAGGAATAGATCAATCGGAAGTAGGTTAAAGTAGTTAGCAGGAGAAAGAGTCGGCTTCTAATTAGTTACTGGGAATCAAAGTCAGTAGTATTTGAATACACATTATTTAAATACACGGCCTCATGTTAAGATAGGATAGGACTTATTCACAGTTGTTTAAATTACGTATGTAGAGATTAAAATCCTGAACTGGGTTACTAATCTTGAGAGTGTAATTTGTGCTACTAAGATTTAGACTTCAATTTGTCTAATCAATTCCTCAGTTTTCGGAGGAAACTCATTCTATTTAGTTGATACCATACAGGCCGGAAGAATGGCCAGGTAACTCCACTAACAATACTTAGGCTAAGACTGGGGAAAACAACTAAGAATATACCGTTCGTGCCCTAGATGATCTAGATGATATAGAAGAAAGACTTTGATTGGGTGCATCTTCTTATACGTCCTGAGTTAAATTGCATTACTAAACCTGGGTAAGCCATTCCTAAACCAAGATTTTCACCGGTAACAGATTCTTGGTATGTTAAGGAAGAAGCTAGTATTGAGGAGTAAGTTGAGCAGTAATCATATCCGTATCCCTTTGATTCCATTCCAACGGTGAAAAAACTACTGTAACTAAAAAGATTGGCGAAAACCTGGGAATCTGAAAGCTTTTTAATCTATTTCAAGACTCAGGGCTTACAAGACAGGAAAGAGAAGCAGGGGATTTTCTATTTGTTACCATGCTCCAACTCCCCTCCTTTGTGTTTGATTCTTTGAATTTACCATCCTCCATTGTTTTCCCAGTATTTTTTTATTCAAAATGCCCTTATGAACAGCCTTTTCACTCCCACAAAAATGGGCATCACCTTCGTTATTAGAGGTCTGCTTACCAGGTATCAGCTGTTCCAGACCAGCTGATTGTTGATGCTGTGTTGTTTCATTAGTAGCTTTAGTACTTACCTTTTCCTGTCCTATACCACCTCCTGTTCCTACCTTATCCTGTCCCATAGCAGCTCGATCACCAATAGCATTGTCCAATGTTTGTTTCACAAATTGAGAATTAACATTGGCACGATCTGCAACAATTTTTAGTGCACCATCAGTTGGTTTTTTTTTTTTTGACAAATCAGCACCATTAGACCTGAAGAACCAATTCCAACCTTTGCCTTATCTTCTCCTGCATTGTTTTGATCTCTTCCTGCCCTATGCATTGTTCCATTGCCAGCTTGTGCATTCACAATGGCTCGATTAGCAGTAGTTTTTAAAGCACCAGCAGTAGCTAAATACATCCTTGCAAACACTGTAGATGCAGGGACATCCCTTGAAGGTTTAGGAGGCCCCTTGTCCAGTTTTACACACTCATCTATAGGCACACCTGGAACTGTAGTATGTGGCTATGTGCTGCTGCAATACTTGCTGCTGCACCATCAGTGCTACACACCACTCCATTTCGATTTTGTTTTGCATTCTCCCTATCATAAGTCTTCCCAGTTGACAGATTTTGTATTGCACGATGCACATTAGCCATTTGTTTTACTCCTTATGATTGCAAAACCTGCTGATCAGCCACAGTTCCTTTTCCTATATCAACTCCTTGTTTACCAACCTTTTCTGCTAAATCGTTAACAATTTATCCAGCTCTTTTAGCTATTAAATAATCCCTTGCATCACCTTGTAGTTTTTCAATACCTGAACCATCTTCCTCAACCAAACCATGAACAGGTGCTGCCCCTGTTACTTCCTCTGTCATCACCTCTGTTTCTGCCTGTTTGTTCATAACTCTACACGAATTTTCATCGTGTCCTTGATGATTGCAATAGGTACAATACTTAGGGAGATTGTCATACACTATTTCTTGATATATACGACGGATTTACCTGTAACTCGATCTAAAATCTGCAGCTTTATATTTTTAGGATGTTTATCTAAAAGATCAATGATAACCTTAACTCTAGCCGCACTAGGTCTCGTTCTATCTTGTGTCGCCTTGTCCACAGCAAGAGCTTTTCCAACCGCTGAAGCTATAGACATTAACTATCTCTTAGTAAAGAAATTAGGTGGTGGTAGAGATATCCATACATCTGCCATAGATGTCTTCTCCTTCGGATTGAATCCCAAAGTCCATGGGAATGTTCTAAAGAAGAATTCGTCGCCTTTGGATTTGAGGTATCCAGTGGAGTGGACTTTGACAGGAAGTGAATATAATTATTGTAAAGATCAAACCTGACAAAGAAGTGACGAAACTCCAACTGCCCAACGTTACAGTTACCTTGAATATCAAATTGCGACGAGAAAATTCTTCGAACCTCCTGAATATCAGGTTTTCCATAGGAAAATTTAATCACGACTACCTGATTCAGTCCTTCCTCCCTTATGAAGTCGTTAACCTCTTCTACTGTGAATTCAACTGGTTCACCATGATCGAATTTAATTGGGAATAATTCTATTTTTGACGATGGTAGAGCAGACTGTTTTCCTTGAAGTTTTGTAGTGTAAGACTGATTTGGATTTTGTTTGGGAGTAGTTTCCATCTGGTTTTGAATCACCTCTCCCACAGCCAAAGGCTGGGGAGAGATCAATGTAGCCATGGCTGCCCTAGCACAAGAACAACGCCAATTCTAGAGAGAGAAAGAAGAGAGAAGGGAGAGAGCAGTTATGTCAAATTAGAGAGCTAAAATAGGTATATTTTCTTGCATTTGTGCTATTGGGGGGATAGGCCTACTAGCGAAGTCTTGTTGTGCAAGTGGAGCTCTAAGAATACTATCAAAATAATTGCCTAAATTTTATCATTGAATTTGCACCACCATCCATTTTGATATTAAGTGCTAGCACTCCAGTAAAGTTTTCGTCATTTTAATCTATTTATATGTATTTTAGAAATTATGTTTAGTTTGCTTACCCATTTTTATAATGCTTTGATAGTAAGAAGAAAAACGTGAAGAAAGAACATCACTTATATGCCATATGAACTTGAATTTTTCATGTACCTTCTCAAAAAAAAAAAAATAACTTCAGTAGAATTTTTTGAAGTTTTAATGTAAATATTTGTTTATTCTCTAAAATCAATTATTCAAAATTTCAGCTTCCACCTCAAACACCTCAATCCAGTATGATATTGCATACTATCTATTGGTTTCTTTCTAATTTTGAATGTCTTTTTTAATGTGTAAAAAAATACGGGTGATGCAATTGGAATATGGCTGCTAAAAGTTAATTGATCTATTGAAGTGAATGATAAAGACTTTTTGAGAAATTTTAATATTTATTATTATGATACTATATGAATACATTCAGTTTTTAGAGTTTGTTGTTACTGCACATATTGAAATATTATTTATCAGTATGTGTAGAATATTTATCAGTATCAAAAAAAATTATTTATTGTTATTTATTACTCCTATTTAATTTAGTGCTTGTGATTATTAAAATATAGTTGCTTGAGATATATGTGATTACAGAAAAAAATTTGTAGCTCATAAATATAATAAAGAAAATGATCACACTTTAGAAGTGCTTCCATAGGGTTGACAAATGGATGACCTATTTGGCACGTATAAGAACAATAGGTATGCTTCACAAGTGCTGCTTATAAGATAATAAAGACCACGCTTCAAAAGTGTAGTTTCAGGAAATGAAAAATGTTGCCATACGAGGTACTAGAAGTGTGGCTGTTGTACCTTATAAGCAACGCTTTTGAAGAGTGGCAACACTTGAAAAGTGTGGCCTTAGAGAAAAGGTAAGCTATTTTAGGTCACCCTCTTAAAAGCGTTGATTAAAGTCGAAAAGTATAGCCTTTGATCAAATGCCACACTTTATGATAATTTAGGCCACACTTCTCCGGAGTGGCTAAAGACCGAAAATATTGTAGTGTTGTATGGTGACTGCATTTTGTGCTTCATCTACCTCATTTTCATCCTGAGCTTCTATTTGTGTAGGTGTCTCTTGGGCAACCACTTGACTATCCTGGAGCTCCAGAAACAATGGCAAGTCTGTACCTTTCTTAATTGATTGAAAAGGAAAGGTATTCTCTAGGAATATCACATCTATACCCAAAAAATTATCTTGCCCTTGATATCATATAACATATAGCATTTTTGAGATACTGAGTACCCTATGTGGACTGCAGCTACAGCTCTAGGTGAATACTTGTCAACCTGCTCTGTGATTGTGGCATAGCACATGCAACTCATAACCCTCAAATGCAATATGCTTGACTAAAATTTATGAAACACCTCATAAGGAGATCACCCAGAACTGATGATGGTACTTTATTTATAAGGTAGACAACTATTAACACACAATCTTCCCAGAAATGCAATGGGATGCTACCTTGAAATCTAAGTGCTCTTGCCACCTCTAGAATGTGTATGTGTCTCCTTCCACCATTCTATTTTGTTGTGGAGTGTGTGGATAACTGCCTTGACGAAGGACGCCACAACCTGACACGACAAGAAAGTATGGAATTTGCAATAATATTTTAGAAACAACTGAAATATTGTTGGCAAAAAAGATTAAATGGCAACAATTCCACAAATTTATTGCTATAGAATAAACTTTTTGGAAACAACTTTTTATTTTTGGCAACCGTATTAATTTTGTTGCCATATTCTATGGTTCACATCTAATGATGTAGTGTGGCCCGGGCCTGACGGGCCGGGTCTCGCGGTCCCGGTCTTTGCGTGTCGGGCCTGGCGGTCCCGAGCCTGGCGGTCCTCACGGTAGAGACCGGCCTGTTACGGGCCTAAGCCCATTGCGGTCCTGAGCCTGGCGGGCCTAACGGGCCTGACAGGTTCTTTTTTAAATCTTGTATAGTAGTCATTAGTATAGTGTAGAATATATTTCATATGGTGTACTAAGTTTTAGTATAGTATACATTTTGTTGTAGTAATTAGTATATATTGTATATTATGTATATATTGTGTTGTAGTAATTAGTATATATTGTATATTATGTATATAGTGTGTTGTAGTAATTAGTATATATTGTATGTTATGTATATGGATATATGTTATGTATATATTGTGTTGTAGTAATTAGTATATATTGTATATTATGTATATAGTGTGTTGTAGTAAGTAGTATATATTGTATGTTATGTATATATGGATATATGTTATGTATATAATGTGTTGTACTAATTAGTATATATTGTATATTATGTATATAGTGTGTTGTAGTAACTAGTAGTATATATTGTATATTATGTATATATAGATATATATATTGTGTTGTAATAATTAGTATATATTGTATATAATGTATATATTGTGTTGTTGTAATTATTATATTGTGTTGTATGTTATATATTGTATGTTATATAAATATTTAAGGATTGATATCGAAGTAAAGACAAAGAAATATTAAGAAAGAAGATATTCAAGGATATGATAAAGAGCATATTTATTGACCAAAATTGCATATCTTTCTTAGTCTTCCTTCCCCCAATGGAATGAGCACAACAAGGTACTAATACCACCATTAGAAGGAAAAAAAACTAAAAGAAGACGTGCCAATGTACAAGTTACATCATAATTTACGTTGTATCTCTAACAAATCTCATAAATCCGTCAAGGTTGGGAGGAAGTTGTGTTGGCGGTGGTGGAAATGAAGCTTGTTCATCACCACTTCCGGGTGAAGCCGATTCCTCAGAAAGTTCTGCTATGATTTCTTTATATGCTTCATCTATTGCCGGTTGTGATTCTGCAATGCCAAAGTTTCTTCTTTCCGCGCGGATCCAATCTCCAAAAAGCACTGATTTTTCCAAGCTCTCCCGCATCGACGCTCTATGATCACCGATTTGTAGTCTTGCTTGACTGAAAGCGCTCTCCGATGCAACAGTTGAAGCTTGAATTGACAAAACATCCCGAGTCATCCTTGCAAGAACGGGAAAATGTTTTTCCCTTGACTTCTACCATTCCAAAAGATCGAAAGATCCGTCTGGATTCTCCTTTTCTAGTCCTTGTGACAAGTAAACTTGAAGCTCATTTAGATGGGAAATTTCATCAAAATTATCACCCTGAGAACCCCGGAACTCCGTCCACGATTTAAGAGTTTTTAAGCCAGCAGCTCTTTTAGACGAACGTGATGTAGACGAAGTAGGGGTTGGAATATTTGGCCTAGCATGCTCTAACGCCTGTTTATAAGCATTATAAACAGTTTGAGCATCAATTTTAATTGATGCTTTTGCATCAGCAAGTGTAGTAATTTCCTCTTCTGAAAGATCTAAAGCTTTATGAATATTAGAATACCAAAAATGAGGACCTCCTAATTTCATTGTTGGATTTAACATTGCAGCTACACCAAAAATAGGAGGGATAGGAAAAAAAATATTTTTTAAACTTTTGTTTCATTTCATTTATAGCAAGTTCATAAATATCCCCACGCTCGCTAAATTCAACAAACAAATCAGCTAGTGCGACAATATAAACTAAACAGTTAGAAATAGTCGGATAATATTGCCCAGAAAATGCATTTGTAGCAACTTGAAAATGTTCTAAAAAATCTAAAAGAATTTTAACATTAGTCCAATCTTGGGTAGTTAGCATTTCATCATCGTCCTCACCACCTACTCGGGAATTAAACGTAGCATTAATTGGGTTTCTATATTCATACGCTACTACTAAACTTTCGTACATGCAATTCCACCTAGTCGGGCAAGGTTTAGGAACCTTTCTTTCTCTAAGGCCATATTCGTCACATCTTTTAAAATATTCTCTAAGTCTAGTTCTACGGTTTGAATAAAATAGCCAATTAAGAGCCATTCTCACCTTTTCAATTTCTATATTTAATATTCGCATACCATCACCAACAATTAAATGATAAATATGACAAATACATCTAACATGGAAAATTTTACTAAATGCAGGATTAAGGGTTTGTGTTAGCATGCCTATTGCACTAGTGTTACTAGAAGCATTATCCATAGAAATTGTCATTATTTTATAATTAAAGCAAAAATATCTACATATATCTGAAACAGTGTTAGCTATAAACCTACCCGTGTGACGTGAATTAATTATTCTATATGCAATTATGCGTTTTTGCATAGTCCAGTCCTCATCTATCCAATGACTTGTAACAGTTAGATAATCACAGTCATTATTACTTCTACCAAAATCAGTTGTAATAGAAATACGATTAGGTATATGAGTAAATAAATAGTGCAAATGTTGTTCATATTCATGCTTGAAGTTATAAATATCGGCCTTAACTGTTGCGCGAGACCAACCTTTATAAGTAGGATTAAAAGCTCTTCTAATATAATGAACCCAATTAGGATTAGAAGCAAAAGTATAAGGCAAGCACATAACAGTAATCATTTTTGCTAATTCTTCACGATCCTTATTTGGATCGTAATATAAAATACCTCCGGTGATAGTGTTAATTCTGGTTGAATAGATTAGAACTTGTACTAGGGTTAACTTGAGAATCTAAACTTATCCCATCTTGCTGCGCTTGCATTTGAAAAAATCTAGCCCTATCTCTAGGGTGTAATTTTATGTGTCTAACCAAACTACCTGTGCTGCTACAGTCTCCAGTAAATTTATGAACAAGTAATTCCCCACAAGTTTTACACTTAGCCTTGTTGTGTTCTCTTACTTGAGTAAAAAAATGCCAAACTAATGATGTTTCTTGATGTTTAGCAGGTTGTCTACTAAATGCGGGAGTTTCTACAGGTGGGTGTGTCGGTGCATTACCTGAGTTATGAACAAGACTAGTAGGTGTATCATCTAAATCTGGTGCTTGGGTTTCATCATCATCATTATCATCCTCATTTTCCTCTAAGATAGGTTCATTAGGATAAAGAGCATTCATAATTTCATCATCTAATCTATCACCTACTGCAACATCATGTAGAAATTCAGTATCGGTAAATTGAAAACAAGGGTGATCATTATCAAGCATTACGGGAGGCGGATTAGGACATCTAGGTTGGCGACTACTTTCAATTTGCTTATCTTTTGTAGGTCGGGGAGCCGGGGGAAGGGTAGTATTATGGCCACTACTTTCACCGGTTTTACTTTTTCCTTTACCGAATACTTTTTTCAAAGAAAATGTCATTCTAATTAGAATTATGCAAACTAAAGAACACAAAAATATATTATTAGCACGTAAGAGTTGAAACGAGTTTACCGATTTGCCGAACAACTTCTTGAAAATTGAAAATCGTTGAACACTTGAAAACTTCAATTCAACAACTTCACAATTTTTCACGAATTTTCAACAATAAATTAAGCACTTGTACTAGAAAGATTGAAAGAGAGCTTGAGAGATATTGATGAATTGGTGAATAAAAATGAAAGAATGAGGGGGTATTTATAGTTGAGAAATGGGAAAAAGTTTAATTATATAAAGTTTGGGGGCCAAATGGTTATTTTTTAAAGTTCCAAACGACTACTTTTTGCAAAGAGCCGTTACTAATTTTTCAAAAAAAAAAAATAGCCGTTGGACCCGCCAGGTGGTTCCGGGCCTGGCGGTCTCGGGCCTAACGGTTCAACGAAGTAGACCGGCCCGTCACAATTTTTTGGGACCAGTAAAGACCGTACCGCCAGGACCGGCAGGCCCGGTCTTGGTTCGGTTCCGGGCCTGAACCTGGCCACAATACATCATTATTCACATCCCTTCCCTGCGCCGAGGGTCAATTGGAAACAGCCTCTCTGTCCTTTCGGGTAGGGGTAAGACCTGTCTACATATTACCCTTCCAGACCTCACTTTGTGAGAATATACTGGGTTATTGTTGTTGTTGTTGTTGTTGTATTCTATGGTTTACATAATAAAATTTAAAATTTTAAAATATTCTAGCAACAATTATGGTATTGTTGCCGAATTTAATAAATGGCAACAACTGATTTTAGTTGTTGCAAAAAATAGAACTTTAAAGATAATAAACTCAAAATATAAATAGAATTTGCAACAAGAAAAGCTTTTTGTTGATAAGGTTCGTGGGTTGTGGGTTGTGGCCTAAAACTTTCAGTTTTCCGCCAAAATTAAACACGGCAAACTTTTCCCTTTTTAATAACTTTTGTCCAAATTTTAGCGCACTCTCTAGTAACCAATCTCGCTAGGGTTTTTCTTATCTGCAAACGAGCTCCTTCTTTTCTTCATCCTTCTTGCTGCGTTATCGAAAAAGAACAGGTAAGAACCCTGTTCAAATTACTTTACCGATTGTTGTTCACCGAATAATGAAAATATCGTTTTCAGAAATAAACTTTGCATAAAGTTTTTCTTTTAGCTTTGTCCAATTTCTTGTTCTTTACATGAATGGATCTTTTTTGTTGTTATGTGTAGCATTATGTATCTTTTCTGTTGCCTTTCATATGAATATGAAACATTATTTTCTTGATGTTAATAGATTATATTGAAGGTCAATAGTTTTACACTTCAAGTTTTAATATTAATTTTTATCAATTACTGATGTAATTTCTGGTGTTGATCTGGTTCATAAGTTTTCTTTATGTCCCCTGTTTAAATTTTGTTCTTGAATATTTTATTCATGTGTTTTGCTATTCATCTGTGCTGATTATGTCATGGTTGCTGGATATCACAATCGTTCAATAATTTGGCAGGTGATTACTAATCTTCAATTGTTATACGTATTCCATGAATGTTTCTATCCTTTCTTTTCTACCCAATATACTCTGAAAGTTAATTTCATCAAAACAGAGGTGGAATATTGAAGCCACTGTATATGTATCCATTTAAAGTGTCCTTCAATTAGTACTAACATCTTTTGAAGTTTTAATAAAAAATTGTAGATATATTTATTTGGATTTTAGAATATTTAGTATATTATTTCTCGGGTTTAACGGAAATAACCTCTCTACCTATTGAAGGTAGGGGTAAGATTTACGCACACACTATCCTTCCCAGACTTCGCTTGTGTAAATACACTGAATTTATTGTTGTTGATGTGTATTGCTATTATTGAATCCGGTGTAAAGTAAATTCTGGACTACTCATCAAAAGCGTGGAGTATTTCTAATTACACTGGTTGTAGTAGTATGAGTGATTTGCAATTGTAGATGGTTTCAACTTTGGAAAAATACATTGTTTTAAAAAGTATTTATAGTATTTTATTTAATGAGAAAACAAAATTCTTAGAAAGTAAGTATTTCATTCCTTTGCACTCTGTTAATTCATGAGAAAGTGTGAGAGAAAAATTGTCCAACCATAGCTGAATTGAATCACGTTGGTGCTCCTATGTGATTTTTAAGAAGGGCACATACTCTGTCTAGAGAGAAAGACGGTCATATAGTTTTACTTTTATATTTCATTGTAGGTAAGTATATCATAGATAAGAACTGGATATTCATTAAGAATAGGGCGTTACCTCAATACTTGAATGGTGTAGAATAATTTTTAAACCTTGCATTTTCTAATTCTAATGTTGGTGTAAGAATCCAATGTCCGTGTATTAAGCGTAACAATGTTCTTTGGAAAACGCGAGAGGAAGTAAAGACGAATTTACTTAGACGGGGAATAGATTCAACATATGATATGTGGATTTATCATTGTGAGTCAGATTCATTTTCAGATGATGGAACAAATGTTGGTATAGATTCAGATATATGAAATAATGATGCTTCCACTTTTGAAATGTTGCATGACTTGTGTCGTGGTATTCCCTCTGATAGTCATGGGTTTGATAAGAACAATGAGTCTAGTTGTGAAGAGCATAATACAGAAGCTAAAATTTTCTATAGGTTTTTAAAAGATGCAGAGAAAAAGTTATATCCTGATTGTGAAAAGTTCTCCAAACTCTCGTTTGTAATGCGTCTTTTTAAAATGAAATGTCTACGTGGCTGGAGTAATACCTTATTTGACTCTTTATTGAAATTATTGAGTGATGTTTTACCCAAAAAAATATGCTCCCGAATTCTATCTATGAAGTTTGAAAGATATAAAAGGTTTGGGTTTAGATTATGTGGAGATAGATGCATGTGTTAATAATTGCATTTTATATAGAAAGGAATATGCGGATCTTGAGCAATGCCCTAAATGTGGTGAGAAAAGATAGATGGTAAGAAAAGGAGAACATACTGATGAAGAGGTTGCTTCAGAAAATTTGAATAAGAGAAATTAAGGAATTTATAGAAAGATTCTTAGATACGTTCCTATCATACCAAGATTACAGCGATTGTTTATGATAAAACGTACAGCTGAAGATATGAGGTGACATAAAAATAATAAAGTCGATGATGGAGTTTTACGACATCCAACTGACTCCTTGGCGTGGAATAATTTTGATGAAAAATATCCAAGTTTTGCTTCAGATCCACGTAATGTAAGGCTTGGGCTTGCTTCAGATGGCTTTAATCCTTTTGGTTCAATGAGTAATGCTTATAGTATGTGGCCGGTAGTGTTGATTCCATATAATCTCCTCCCATGGCTATGCATAAAACAATCAAATCTTTTGTTGTCTTTGCTTATTCCTGGACCAAAAGGCCTTGGTATGGATATTGATGTGTATCTCCAACCCTTGGTAGATGATTTGAAAACCTTATTGGAGAGTGGAATTGAGACTTCTGATGCTTTTATGAAACAAAATTTTTTCTTACGTGCTTCTTCGTTGTGGACAATTAATGACTTTCCAACTTATGGTATTTTATTCGGTTGGAGTACTAAAGGTAAATTGGCTTGTCCGGTTTGTCATATACATACTTGTTCTATTTACTTGAGATATGGTCGCAAACAATGCTATATGGGTCATCGTAGGTTCTTGGTAATAAATCATCCCTATCGTTGAAATAAAAGTTCTTTTGATAACATAAAGGAAGAAAGACTTGCACCAGAAGCTTTGGGTGGAGATGATGTGCTTGCACAACTTAATACATCCTCACAAATGTTAGTTGACAACAACACAAGAAAAAGAAAACGAGATGCAATAAGATATGACAATTGGAAGAAAAGAAGTGTATTCTTTGAACTCTCATATTGGAGGACTTTATTGTTGAGACATAATTTGGATGTGATGCATATAGAAAAAAACATCTGTGAAAGTGTGATAGGAACGTATTAGATATTGAAGGAAAAACAAACGACACGTTAAAATCTCTTGGACTGACAAGAGATGAAAATAAAAAAATCCATCCATCCCAGAAAAAGTGGTAATAAATACATACTTCCTCCAGCAAGCTATACAATGTCTAAAACTGAGAAGATTCAATTTTGTCAGCTCATTAAAGAAGTCAAGTTTTCTGATGCTTATGCTTCTAACATTAGTCGTTGTATCAATGTTAAGGAAGCCAGAATTTCGGACTTAAAAGTCATGACCATCATGTTTTTTTTTCAATTCATTTTTCCACTTATCATCAAAGGAATTTTGCCAAAGGATGCATATGATCCATTAATTGAACTGTCATTATTCTTTAGCGATTTGTGCGCTAAAGAGTTGTATGTAGAGAAGTTAGATCAACTAGATAAAAGTATACGGGTGACAATTTATAAATTAGAACGTGTGTTTTTGCCAACGTTCTTTGATGTTATGGTTCATTTGGCAATGGAGCCAAAGTTAGGTTTTCCGTTCAATTTCGATGGATGTATTACATTGAAAGGTTGGATTCTTATTCCTCTAAACTATTCCTTTAGTTGCTCTTCTAGTTAAAATTTGTTGCAAAACAGAACTATTTTACGTCATAGATTTTTGCGCACCTTGAAAGGTTATGTACGAAATAAAGCTCGCCCGGAAGGATCAATTGCCGAGGGATATCTTGCTAAGGAGTGCATGATATTCTGTTCCAAATATTTGACTGATATGGAGACAAAATAAAATCGTCCAGATAGAAATTTTGATTCTTCTAATATTGAACCAAATGGCTTATCTGTATTTAGTTGTCGTAGTAAGCCTTTAGTAGGTGGTACTTGGATAAACTTGAGTACTCATGAAATCAATCAAGCTCATTTTTATATCCTCCAAAATTGTGAGGAAGTCAGACCTTGGATTGAGTAAGATGCCTCTCAGTTAGTTTACATCCTTTTATTTTTATGGAAATTTCAACAACTATGTTTTAATATTATTTTTTGATTTTATTAAATGCTCACATTCCATAGACAACACTTAGAAATATTAAGGAACGAGAATACTAGAAATATTTTCAAGAGGCATAAGGGGAAATTTCCTTTGTGGTTTGAGAAAAAAGTAAAGTATATAATTTGATGCTTGTTTATATTTATTTAGGATTATTTGTAAATTATATTTACTAAATAGTATTAATGTTTGTGAGTTTGTAATTGAAATATTATAGGTGGTACAGTTAAAAGAAAATGGTGATGGCCGAATTACCAGTGGATTACTAGCTTTGGCAAGACCTCCAGATCCTCGTGCTTATTGCCATAATGGATATATCATGAATGAGTTTAGGTTTCGAACAATGAAATCTGAGCTAGGTTTAAAAACTCAAAATAGTGGTGTAGTTGTGAAAAGTGATGAACATACAGGAAATATTGATTATTATGGAAAGATAAGAAATATTTTAGAGATCCAATATTTGGATAATAATTCAGTCATATTATTCCAATGTGACTGATTTTAAGTTCGTACTCAATGTCGTAGTCAAAGTAGAGGTTATAAAAGGGATGAATATGGATTTATATGTGTAGATGTGACACGACTCCATTATAGAAATAATCCATTCATTTTAGGCTCACAAGCACAATATATGTATTATGTTAAACACAATCAAAATGAGAATTGACATGCTGTGGTAAGAGTAAGACCATAGAATTTATTGATTTACCCGAACAAGAAGATGAAACAGATCCACATCAGCTGATTGATTTGGTTGAAGCTTCAAATAGAGTCCGACAATAATGTTATTAAAATACAAAGAGAAGACATTGATGGAGTGAGTGTAGATGCACCTTCTCTAAGTAACGAGGAAGAAGTGGAGTTAGACGCTTTTTATGAATCTGATCATGAAAAATGATGATGACTTCAGTGTAGATGAAGATTATCTTTTTGATGAGTTTATGAAATTGAGGATGATGACTGCTTGTAATTTTCAACTAGTCTTTAAGATAATTTTGTTCGCTTTCTTCACATATATATTCCTATCACCTTGCTGAAATGGTTATTTCTTTTCTATATCTGTAATTTCTTTATAATTTTTGCTTTCAATTAATTTGTTTCTCTCGGTTTCTGAAAATATATTGTCTCTTTCTTAGTATTTTGCTTATGTCACTTATACATTTGACTAGTTCAATGATATAATTTATTGTTAATATGTTGTAGCATATAATGATGACGGGTGTGCATGTTTCTAATGATGATGAAACTGTTGATGTAATCTCAAATTCACTGCCAGGTAAGTTAATTTATTTGTTAAAATTCTGCCCAATAAAATCTCTAGATTGTATATGTTATGTTATGTTTACTGTACATCTAAATATTTTCATATATAGTTGAAGGTATAAAGAGAAAAGGAAGAGGGAAGACAACATGACTTTCAATCCAAAAACAACGCAAAGATAGTGACAATGGAAAGTTGAAGGTGATTATACCACCAGATCGAACTGTAGCAGTAGGTCCTGGAGCTAATGATTTCATTATTGAGCTCTCTGTTAAAGTTATGCATAACTCTTGGCATGATGTAAAGAACTGGAAGAAAGTTCCTGATATAGCAAAGGATAAGATTGTTTCTCATATGCGGCTAATTCACTTTATTCCCTTAGAATATTCTTGTTGGTTTAGTAAACATAAGCAAACTCTCAATGTAAGTATACAAATATAGAGAAGCTGACTCTGAAACAATCCTCGGATCATTGGCAGACTATTTTAAGTAAGCTCACTTAAGTTTATTATGAATTCAGGACATCTTCCAACTTCTAGACATCGAGACACTATCCTTTAAACAACTAATAATTTATATAGATATCGTCGTAGTAGGCTCCATAATCATTTCAAAAAATATGTTACAAAGGAGGAACGCTTGCACAACATGCCAACCGATGTTAGTGAAGCTCAATGAGAATTCTTGGTTGAATATTTCGATTCTGAAACTTTTAAGGTAATTAATCAGGAATATGCCAAAATTAACTCGATTTTTAACTTTGTAAATTATTTATTTTCTTATTCTACTTCTTATAATTTATCAAGAAAATATATTTAAAAATTCAAATTCAATATAGAGAATGAGTGATCGAAACAAAACCAACAAGGCAAAACAAGAAATGAATCATATTTGCGGCAGAAAATCCTTCCAGGCAATATCTTTTGAACAAGTAATATATATCTTTATTTTGACGAATTTTGGTTATTTTTAATTTTATATCATAAATTGATTTATTTTGGTAGAGAGAAACAAGAACTGGGAAAGAGCCAAACTTGTAGAAACTTTGGGAATTGACTCACATGAAGAATGAATATTGGGTTAATGATGCATCTGCTGAGTCACATGTACGTGCGAGACTATTATCCTTATTCCTAGAATGTGAGTCCGTAGAAATAAATATTAAAAGTTAAAGCCTATATAATTTTTTGTAGGATAAGGTGAAAGAATATATTGAACAAGTTTAAGAAATTGAAGAAGATACTGATGTGACGACCCAAAGGGTTATCACCGTAATTCTCCCTTCCCTTGCACTTATGAGGCCTTGAAAACCCCTTATCGGGTTGCCTCGATTTACATGTGCATTCCGGCGCGAAGTCGAAACATTTTTATGTGAAAATATTTGAATTCTGTGTTAAAAACTATGAATTTTGATACTAATATTGCTATAGTTGACTTCGGTCAACGTTTTAGGTAAACGGACCCGTGATGTGACTGTCATAGAGTCCGTAATGAAATTTGGGACCAGGGCGTATTCCCGGAATCGAAATCCGAGGTCCCAGGCCCGAGTTTGGAGCTTTTCTGTGAAATTGTTTTATGAATACGCTTAAGGAAAAATGAAAACGGAAATTGATAAAAAATAATGGTATCGGGCTCGTATTTTAGTTCCGACATCCGGTACAAGTATTAAATGGGTTTTAAGCTATCTATAAAGTTTGGTTGAAAACGGACGTCGTTTGACGTGTTTCGGACTAAAAGTGGAAAAGTTAAAAGTTTTGAACTTAGAAATGAAAATCATGAGTTTTGGCAGTTGATTTTGTGATTTTGACGTTATTTTGGCGATTTGATCGCTCAAGCATGTTCGTAGGATGATATTGAGTTAGTGTGTGTGTTTGGCTGGGAGCCTTGAGGGTTCGGGGGTGATTTCGGAGTGTTTTTGAAACTTAGAAAATACCAGATTTTTCCAACAGCGGTTGCAAAGCCATTTCTTCTTCCCGAACGCAGCACTTGGCTCGCGTTCGCGTAGCCCAAATTTTCTTACCCTTTGCGATCGCATCCAATTCCACGCGTTCGCGTAGCTTATCCCCTTCCTTCATCGCGTTCGCGTGTCTAGTTACGCGTTCGCGTAGAGCCACCCAGGACCCCCCTGTTTTCCTTCTTCGCGTTCGCGTAGGTCCCATTGCGAACGCGATGCCTTAGCAGCTTCCTTCATCGCGGACACGGCCCAGGTGTCGCGATCGCAAAGCACAAAATGTTTAAGTGATATTAAATAATTCCAGAAAAGTGTGCATAGGAGTATTCATAATTTTCACTAGAACTTCTCCTTCTCCAAGGGTCCCAAGAGTCCATTGAAGCCCCATTTCACCTAGACTTCGTGGGTTAGTAAATTCTATCTAATTTCTTCCATTTTCCATGAATAATCATTGAAATCCTAGCTCTAAAACATGTAATCAAAGTAGAATTTAGGGGGTTTTGGGTTTAGTTAGGGTTTATGGGATGTTGGGTATTTCAACCTCAATTTGAGGTCGAATTTAAAATCTAATTATATTTTTCAACTCGTGGGGATATGGGGGATTGTGTTTTGGTCCGAGCCTCAAGTTTGGACCACGTGGGCCCTGTGTCGGATTTTAGTATTTTTGAAAGTAAGCCAGGAAATGCATTTCTAGGCTATGGGATTGTGTTTTTTTATTCTTATTGATAATATTGAATCGAATTATGTTAGATATCGTTGGTTCGGGGTCAAATTCTAGAGGATGTCGTGCAATATATTTGACTACCTTGGTGAGGAATGAGAGCAAAAGCACGAAGGGTGATGCCGTGCAGCTGTTGATTCATTGAATTTCTTGTTTAATTTTTGTTTATTCAGTTTCACCTCTTGTTATAGGAGTTATAATTGAACTGTTATTCCCCAGCATGTCCCCTTCCCTTTTACTTGCTTAAATTCTTGCTCTCGTCATGTTATTACATATATCTGTACAGGTTGGTTGTGATATGTCCGGTTTAGCCTCGTCACTACCTCGCCGAGGTTAGGCCGGACACTTACCAACACATGGGATCAGATGTGCTGATACTACTCTTCTGTGACTTTTTGTGCACAGGTCAGGACCCAGTCTACGGAACGCAGCTCTAGATCGGGAGTGATCCTTGAGTCCAAGGCTCTGAGGTAGTTCGCTGGCGTTCGCCGGCCCCGAGCCTCCTCTATTTATTTCTTTCAGTTTGTTAAATTGTATCAAACATACATAATGTATTTCTTTCAAACTATTATTTTTAGTACTCCTTTGTTGTCCGTGAGCAATGATCCCAGATATGGGTAAAGATATGTTGTTAGCTTTCCGCATGTTGTCTTTTTAGGAATGTTATTAGAAGACTTCCACATGTTTAACTAATTATTCTATTATTTGATTTGTTTTGGATTTAAGTTTGTAAAAATGATTATAAGGGTTGGTTTGCCTAGCTTTGACAGTAGGTTCCATCACGACTCCCGATGGTGGGTAAATCCGGTTTGTGTCAAGTTGGTATCAGAGCACTAGGTTACTTGGGTCTCACAACTCACGAACAAGCTCGGTAGAGTCTGAAGGATCGGTATGGAGACGTCTGTACTTATCCCCCAGAGGCTATAGAGTTAGGAAAAGTTTCAATTTGTACATTTTTGTCGTGCGATTGTGTTTCTCAAATATTGATAGTCATTCTACTCTGTTCTTTCGCAGATGGCGAGAACATGCGTCTTCTTCTTCCACGCAGCAGCCCGAGCCCCCAGTAGCAGCTCCCGCGAGGGCCAGGGGCCGAATCCATGCCAGAGGCCGTGACAGGTGCAGAGCTCAGCCTCACGCATCAGTTCTAAAGGTGGAGCCTCATATTGACTTTGATGAGGAGGTTCCAGCTCCACCAGCTCCAGTGGGCCTAGCTCAGGTCCTAGGAGGAGTGATGTTTTCTTCGGATCTTCAGGATGCACTTGTCTGCATAGCAAGCTTTATGGACAGTGTTGCTAGAGTGGGATTGATGCCAGTAGCACCAGCCACTTCTGAGGCTGGAGGAGAGCTTCAGGCTCCTGTTACACGTACTCCGAAGCAGATAGCTCCCCAAAATCAGGTTCCCTTGGTTCAGGCCGCAGTGGCAGCTCAGACCGGCATTATAGCTCAGGCCGGAGATGGGACGACCATGTCTTCGGATGCTTTGTGGAGACGTGATCGGGTCTCCAAACTTTTCACTACTACTTTCAGCGGTGCTTAATCGGAGGATCCCCAGGATTTTTTATACAGTTGTCATGAGATCCTCAGGACTATGGGGATAGTGGAGACCAATGTGGTCGATTTTTGCACTTTCAAACTTGTGGGGTCCGCCAAGACTTGGTGGAGAGATTATTGTCTATCTAGACCAGCAGGGTCCCCATCTTTGACATGGGATCAGTTTGCAGAGTTATTTTTGGAGAAGTTTCTCCCAGTCACTCAGCGGGAGGCACTTTGAGGCAGTTTGAGCATCTTTAGCAGGACTCTATGACATTTACACAGTATGAGACTAGATTTGTTGACTTGGCACGCCATGCAGTAGTGATACTCCCTGCAGATCGGGTGAGGGTCCGGAGGTGTATTAATGGATTGATTCAGCCCATTCGTCTACAGATGGTTGTGGGAGTCTGTAGTGATATTACCTTTCAGGAGGCGGCCAATGCGGCCCGCCGAGTAGAGATGGCATTGGCTCGAGGAGGTAGTTAGGGTTCAGACAAGAGGCCTCGACATTCTGGCAGATTTAGTGGTACCTCATCTGGAGGTATGGATTTCCATAACAGAGGCCATCCCCCGAGACCTTTCTAATCGGAACTTCAGGTTTCTCATGGTACGCCAGGCGGTGGTGGCCACCAGCAGTATTATTCAAATCAACAGTCTTTCAGCGCACCACCAGCCCCCATCAGTGCACCGGCACGTTAGAGCTTCAGGGGAGGACATACCGGTCGATAGGGCCAACAGTCTCAGCCGGCGAGGGCATGTTATGGTTTTGTGACACAGGTCGTGTTATCAGATTTTGCCCTCAAGCCTCGAGTAGTTCTCAACAGCAGGGTCCTCGCCCTACGATTCAGGCAGCAGGTGATCCACAGGCCGTCCAGCCAGCTAGAGGTGGGGGTAGGGATCATAAAGGTGGAGGGAGATACCGTAGAGGTGGAGCCCGGACAGCCAGAGGTAGGGGTCAGCCCGCAGCAGATCGTCCCAAAGATAGAGTTCAGGGAGGTGGGGGCCAGCCCTGTTGTAATGCATTGCCAGCCAGGCCGGAGATCGAGTATCTGATGCTGTGATTACAGGTACTATACTCGTCTGTGATAGGGGTGCTTCGGTATTATTTGATCTGGGATCTACTTATTCTTATGTGTCATCCTATTTTGCACCCTATTTGATTATGTCTAGTGAGGCTCCGGGTATTCCTGTGTATGTGTCCACACAGGTTGGTGATTCTATAGTGGTCGACCGAGTGCATCGTTCTTGTGTAGTGGTAATTGAGGGTCTTGAGACCCGTATCGATTTATTGGTTCTATACATGGTGGACTTCGATGTTATATTGGGGATGGGCTGGTTGTCCCCGTATCATGCTATCTTGGATTGTCACGCCAAGACCGTGACTTTGGCCTTGCCAGACTCTCCCCGACTTGAGTGGAGAGGGACCCCAGGTCATGCCACCCGTAGTGTTATTTCGTATGTCAAGGCTCGGCGTATGGTCGAGAGGGGATGTTTAGCATATTTGTGGTACGTTCACGACTCCTACGCAGAGGTTCCATCTATCGACTTTGTTCCTATTGTTCGGGAGTTCCCCGAGGTTTTTCCTTCAAACCTGCTGGGTATGCCGCCCGACAGGGATATTGACTTCTGTATTGATTTGGCTCATGGAACTCAGCCTATTTGTATTCCACCGTATCGCATGGCCCCGCTAGAGCTAAAAGAGTTGAAAGAGCAGCTTCATGATTTGCTTGATAAAGGTTTCATTTGACCTAGTGTATCACCTTGGGGTGCGCCAGTGTTGTTTTTGAAGAAAAAGGACGGATCGATGAGGATGTGCATTTATTACAGGCAGTTGAACAAGGTGACGATAAAGAACAAATATCCACTGCCGAGGATTGACGATTTGTTTGACCAGCTCCAAGGTGCCAGAGTGTTTTCGAAAATAGATTTGAGGTCTGGTTATCATTAGCTGAGGATTAGGGCGTCCGATGTCCCTAAGACAGCTTTTCGTACTCGGTATGGGCATTATGAGTTTTTGGTCATGTTTTTTGGGTTGACCAATGCCCGGCAGCATTCATGGAATTGATGAACTGAGTGTTCAGGCCTTACTTGGATTTATTTGTGATTGTATTCATTGATGATATCTTGGTATACTCCCACAGTAAGGAGGAGCATGAGCAGCACCTCAGAGTGGTTCTTCAGACTTAGAAGGATAGCCAGTTGTACGCCAAGTTCTCAAAGTGCGATTTTTGGTTGAGTTCAGTCGCATTCCTGGGCCATGTTGTATGAGCAGAGGGTATTCAGGTAGACCCGAAGAAGATAAAGGTAGTCAAGAGCTGGCCTTGACCAGCTTCAGCTACATATATTCGGAGCTTCTTGGGGTTAGCTGGTTACTACCGGCGTTTTGTGGAGAGGTTTTCATCCATCACAGCCTCGATGACTAGATTGACTCAGAAGGGTGCCCAGTTCAGGTGGTCAGATAAGTGCGAGGCGAGCTTCCAGAAGCTCAAGACAGCTCTGACTACGGCACCGGTATTGGTTTTGCCCACGGGATCCAGGCCTTATACTGTATATTGTGATGCTTCCCGCATTGGACTTGGCGTAGTGTTGATGCAGAACGGCAAGGTCATAGCATATGCTTTGAGGCAGTTGAAGATCCATGAGAAAAATTATCCAGTTCACGACTTAGAGTTGGCAGCCATTGTTCATGCCTTAAAGATCTGGAGGCATTATTTCTATGGTGTGACGTGTGAGGTGTACACGGATCACAAGAGCCTTCAGTACTTGTTCAAGCAGAAAGAGTTGTATTTGAGACAGCGGAGGTGGTTGGAGTTGTTAAAAGATTATGATATTTCTATTTTATACCACCCATGGAAGGCCAATGTGGTAGCTGATGCATTAAGTAGAAAGTCCGCTAGCATGGGTAGTCTTGCATATATTCCGGTTAGCCAAAGACCGCTTGCCTTGGATGTTCAGGCCTTGGCCAATAGATTTGTGAGATTGGATATTTCTTAGCCCAGCAGAGTGTTAGCTTGCACAGTTGCTCGCTCGTCATTGGTGGAGCGCATCCAGGAGTGGCAGATTGATGATCCCCATTTGTGTGTCCTGAGAGACACGGTGCAGAGGGGAGGTGCCAAGGAGATGACTTTGGGAGATAATGGCATATTGAGGTTTCAGGGGAGGGTTTGTGTGCCCAATGTTGATGGTATTCAACAGTCTATCTTAGCGGAGGCCCGCAGTTCTCGATATTCTATTCATCTGGGTGCTGCGAAGATGTATCAGGATTTGAGACAACATTATTGGTGGCGTAGCATGAAGAAAGACATTATTGCATTTGTGGTTCGTTGTCTAAACTGTCAGCACGTTAAGTGCGAGCATCAGAGGCCTGATGGGTTATTTAAGAGGATTGAGCTTCCCGAGTGGAAGTGGGAGAGGATCACTATGGATTTTGTTACTGGCCTTCTGATGACTCAGAAGAAGTTTGATGCCATATGGGTTATTGTTGATAGGCTGACTAAGTCAGCGCATTTCATCCCAGTTGCCACTACCTATTCATCCGAGAGGTATGCAGAGATTTATATCAGGGAGATCGTTCGCCTTCATGGGGTGCCCATATCTAATATTTTAGATCGGGGTTCGCAGTTTAACTTTCATTTCTAGAGAGCGGTGCAGCATAAGTTGAGGTCCAATTGAGTACAACATTTCAGCCCTACACGAACGGTCAGTCCTAGAGGACCATTCAGATTTTTGAGGATATGCTCTGAGCCTGGGCTATTTATTTTGGAGGCTCGTGGGACTAGTTCTTGCCATTAGCGGAGTTTGCCTACAACAAGAGTTACCAGTCTAGTATTCAGATGGCCACGTATGAGGCGTTGTTTGGTAGGCGATGTCGGTCCTCAGTCAGATGGTTTGAGCCGGGAGAGGCTCGGTTATTGGGTACAGATTTGGTACATGAGGCCTTGGATAAGGTCAAGATCATTCAGGACAGACTTCGGTCAGCTCACTCCAAGTAGAAGAGTGTTGCAGACCGTAAGGTCAAGGATGTTGCTTTCATTGTTGGTGAGCGAGTATTGCTCCGTGTATCGCCTATGAAGGGCGTGAAGAGTTTTGGGAAGAAGTGCAAGCTTAGCCCTAGGTATATTGGCCCATTTGACATTCTTGACCGTGTGGGGAATGTGGCTTATAGACTTGCATTGCCGCCTAGCTTGTCACTCGTGCATCCGATTTTCCATGTATCCATGCTTCAGAAGTATCACGGTGATCCCACCCATGTGTTAGATTTCAGTACTATCCAATTGGACAAGGATCTGTCGTATGAGGAGGAGTCGGTGGCTATTCTAGACTGGCAGGTTCGACAGTTCAGGTCGCGGAGTTTTCCATCAGTGCATATTAAGTGGAGAGGTCAGCCTCCTGAGGCATCGACCTGGGAGTCCGAGTCTGACATGCATAGCCATTATTCCCATCTATTCTCCGACTCAGGTACTTCTTTCTTTTGTTCGTTAGAGGACGAACGGTTGTTTTAGAGGTGGAGGATGTGACGACCTAAAGGGTCATCATCGTAATTCTCCCTTCTCTTGAACTTCTGAGGCGTTGGAAACCCTATATTGGGTTGCCTCGATTTGCGTGCACAGTCCGGGCGCGAAGCCAGAACATTTTTATGTGAAAATATTTGAATTTTGTGTTAAAAATTATTAATTTTGATACTAATATTGCTATAGTTGACTTCGGTCAACGTTTTGGGTAAATGGACCCGGACCCGTGATGTGACGGTCTCGAAGGGTCCGTAATGAAATTTGGGACCCAGGCGTATTCCCGTAATTGAAATCCGAGGTCCCAGGCCCGAGTTCGGAGCTTTTCTGTGAAACTGTTTTATGAATATGCTTACGAAAAAATGAAAACAAAAATTGATCAAATATAATGATATCGGGCTCGTATTAGGTTCCGACGCCGGGTACAAGTCTTAAATGGGAGTTAAGCGCTATCTGTAAATTTTGGTTGAAAACGGACGTCGTTTGACGTGTTTTGGACTAAAAGTGAAAAATTTGAAAGTTTTGAACTTAGAAATGAAAATCATGAGTTTTGGGGTTGATTTTGTGATTTTGAAGTTATTTTGGCGGTTTGATCGCTCGAGCAGGTTCGTAGGATGATATTGAGTTAGTGTGTTGGTTGGGAGCCCCGAGGGCTCGGGGAGGATTTCAGAGTGTTTTTGAAACTTAGAAAATACCAGATATTTCCAACAGCTGTTGCAGAGCCATTTCTTCTTCGCGAACGCGGCACTTGGCTCGCGTTCGCGTAGCCCAAATTTTCTTACCCTTCGCGATCGTGTCCAATTCCACGCATTCGCGTAGCTTAGCCCCATCCTTCATCGCGTTCGTGTGTCTATTTACGCGTTCGCGTAGAGCCACCCAGGACCCCCCTATTTTCCTTCTTCGCGTTTGCATAGGTCCCATCGCGAACGCGATGCCTTAGCAGCATCCTTCATCGCGGACGCGGCCCAGGTGTCTCGATCGAGAAGCACAAAATGCTTCAGTGATTTTAAATAATTCCAGAACAGTGTGCACGGGAGTATTTATAATTTGCACTCGAACTTCTCCTTCTCCAAGGCTCCCAAGCGTCCATTTAATCCCCATTTCACCTAGACTTCGTGGGTTAGTAAATTCTAACTAATTTCTTCCATTTTCCATCTAATAATCATTGAAATCCTAGCTCTAAAGCATGAAATCAAAGTAGAATTTAGGGGGTTTTGGGTTTAGTTAGGGTTTATGGAATTTTGGGTATCTCAACCTCAATTTGAGGTTGAATTTTAAATTCTAATTATATATTTGAACTCGTGGGTTATGAGGGATTGGGTTTTGGTTTGAGCCTCGAGTTTGGACCACGTGGGTCCGGTGTCGGATTTTAGTATTTTCTAAAGTAAGCTAGGAAATGCATTTCTAGGCTATGGGATTGTGTTTTTGGATTCTTATTGATAATATTGAATCGAATTATGTTAGATATCGTTGGTTCGGGGTCAAATTCTAGAGGAAAGGCGATTGTTGGGCTTTGAGTTGCTATTTTTGGCTTTGAGGTAAGTGTTTTATCTAACTTTGGCTTGAGAGAATATGATTAGGATGTTAACTGCTATGTGCTATGTGGGGTCGGTGTATAAGTATGGTGATAGTTACCAATGCGCCCGAGTCAAGCATGACCATGATGTCATATTTTGCTATTAAATTGTGAAGTAAGTGAACAATTGCAATAATTACTTGTTACAAGAACTATGAATTGGAAGTTGAGAACCAAATGAACTAAAGAGGCATTTTTTGTACTTTTCCCTTGTCGGGACCATTTGTTGACTGTATTCCCTTGCCGGGACATATTGTTGAGTTGCATTTCCCTTACCGAGACTATTTGTTGTATTATTCTCCCTTGCCGGGATATTTTTTCTTGATATATATATTTCCTTGTTCCCGTTTGGCTTTGACCATTGATTGGGAGAGGAAGAGAGAGTAAAAGCACGAAGGGCGATGCCGTGCACTGTTTCATGAGATTAAAAGCAAGAAGGGTGATGCCGTGCACTGTTTATCGAGAGTAAAAATACGAAGGGTGAGCCGTGCCTTGTATTTGATATTCATGGGGAGGAATGAGAGTAAAAGCATGAAGGGTGATGCCGTGCAATATATTTGACTACCTTGGTGAGGAATGAGAGCAAAAGCACGAAGGGTGATGCCGTGAAGCTGTTGATTCATTGAATTTCTTGTTTAATTATTAGTTATTCATTTTCACCTCTTGATTGTAGGAGCTATAATTGAACTGTTACTCCCCCAACATGTCCCCTTCCCCATTATTTGCTTAAATTCTTGTTCTTGTCATGTTATTACATATATATGTACAGGTTGGTTGTGATAGGTCCGGTTTAGGCTCGTCACTACCTCGCCGAGGTTAGGCCGGACACTTACCAGCACATGGGGTCGGTTGTGCTGATACTACTCTTCTGTGCCTTTTTGTGCACAGGTCAGGACCCAGTCTACGGACCGCAGCTCTAGATCGGGAGTGATCCTTCAGTCCAGAGGCTCTGAGGTAGTTCGCTGGCGTTCCGGGGCCCCGAGCTTCCTGTATTTATTTCTTTCAGTTTGCTAAATTGTATCAAACAGACATAATGTATTTCTTTCAGACTATTATTTTTAGTACTCCTTAGTTGTCCGTGAGTAGTGACACCAGATACTGGGTAGAGATATGTTGTTAGCTTTCCGCATGTTGTCTTTTTCAGTATTGTTATTAGAAGACGTCCGCATGTTTAAATAATTATTCTAATATTTGATTTGTTTTGCATTTAAGTTTGTAAAAATGATTATAAGGGTTGGCTTGCTTAGCTTCGACAGTAGGCGCCGTCACGACTCACGAGGGTGGGTAAATCCGGATCGTGACAATTGATTTGAACCCAATTGTTAATGCTGCATTTGTGAAAGTTGCTGGAGAAACGTCATGTTATTGCCATGGTCAAGGTTTGGGAGTTAATTCAACAAGAAGGAGATTCATGAATGAAATTCACGAAAAACTACTAGCACAACAAAAAGAGGCAGAAGAAGAACGTCGTAAACAAGAGAGTGTAGAATGCCAGCTAAAGGAAGTAAAGATTAAGCTTGAGGAAGAGCGAAAAAATCGAGAAACCATAATGCATGATCAAAAACTATTGAAAGAGAGCATGGTGGTACTAGCGTCAAATATACTAACTAATGAGGTATTTCAATTACTTGCTTTTGGTCCTAAAATATTTTGTTCAAACTACACAGCAAAAAAAGTGGTAGCATCACTTTCCCCTTTTGTGGTATTCTTTTTATTCTCTACGGCTTTAATTGGTGGTGGTGGTAGTACCGCTGATATTTCTGCATCTTGCAATATTATTAAGTGTACATAAATATTCCTTGTAGCACCTCTTAATTCATTAACTGAATATGTTATTCTGTGCTGCAAAAAATAAATTAGACCAGCATTTTATTTCTTATAGGTAAACAATACCAAGTGTATAAAAAGCTATATTTCCACACTCTACAGCTGAAATCTTGAATGTTGTTTGGTTAAAAAAAAAGTTAACTGGTATACATGACTATACAAAATTAGCCAGCGTAGAAACCAAGTTAGCATACGATAAAAGACCTGAAGTTAATATGTGTTGCAGCATACTGAATGTCCACAATCTCAATGATGTTTTCAGAAGTTATAAATGGTATTTGTGTTATTTAGTTGGTTTTCTTTCATGTAGTTGTGATAGTGGTTATTGTGAATGTGACGACTGTGACGACCCAAAGGGTCATCACCGTAATTTTCCCTTTTTTTGTACTTATGAGGTCTTGAAAATTTCTTATTTGATTGCTTGGATTTGCATGCGCAGTCCGGGCGCGAAGACGGAAGATTTTTATGTGAAAATATTTGAACTCTGTGTTAAAATTAAGAATTTTGATAGTAATATTGCCATAATTGACTTGGCCAACGTTTTGGGTAAACGAAGCCGGACCCGTGATGTGACGGTCCCGGAGGGTCCGTAATAAAATTTGGAACCCGAGCATATTCCCGGAATCGAAATCCGAGGTCCCAGGCCCGAGTACGGAGCTTTTCTATGGAATTGTTTTTGAAAATGCTTAAGGAAAAATAAAAATAAAAAATTGATCAAAAGTGATGGTATCGCGCTTGTATTTTGGTTCTGACGCCCGGTACAAGTCTTAAATGGGCGTTAAGAGCTATCTGTAAAGTTTGGTTGAAAACGGACGTCGTTAGGCGTGTTTCGGACTAAATGTGGAAAAATTTGAAAGTTTTGAACTTGAAATGAAAATCATGGGATTTGGAGGTTGATTCTTTGATTTAGATGTTATTTTGGCGATTTGATCGCGCGAGTAAGTCTATAGGATGTTTTTGAAGTTGGGTGCATGTTTGGGTTGGAGCCCCGAGGGCTCGGGTGAGTTTTGGATAGGTGTTAGGCTCTTTTTGTGCATTTCTTATCAGCTGGTGTCTGCAGGTTTCGCAATTGCGAAGCCTACCTCGGCAAGTCCTCCCATATGGCTTGCTCCCTCGCAAATGCGAGAACAAAAATCGCAAATGCGATTCCCCCATATCTTGGCCAGACTTCGCAAATGCGAAGTCCAATTTCGCAAATGCGAGTTCCCCCTTTTCCCTGCCAGTTCACAATTGCGAACATCTTTCTTGCAATTGCGAGGCCCCTTTATTTCTTCCCAGTTTCGCAAATGCGAAGTTAATATCGCATTTGCGACATCTGCTCCTCTGCAACTGATACTTAACCGAGTTTAAACCTCACTTTTTCATATTTTCAAAACCCAAAACCTCCATAGGCGATTTCTCTCAAGCCCTTTCGTCCCCAAACCAAATGTAAGTCAATTTTTACTAATTTTCTTTAATATCTATCATCTTCTAACATGATTTCATCCTTAAATCAAAGCTTGCATGGTTAAAATGGGGATTTGGGGTAGAACCTAGGTTTTCATAAAATTGGGGAGTTGGACCTCAATTTGAGGTCCGATTTCAAAATAAATTGCATATATGAACTCATGGGGGAATGGTAACCCGGTTTTGATTCGAACCTCGAGTTTTGACCACGTGGACACGGGGGCATTTTGGGAATTTTTGAGTAAAACTTTGGGAATTTCACTCTTTTTGCATTCAAATTGATTTAACTAGCATTTGTTGATACATTTGAGTAAATTGTGGTTAGATTCGACAGGTTTTGAGGCGAATTCGAGGGTTAAAGCTATTCTAGAGGCTTGAGTTGAGTTGCAAGCTTTCGAGGTAAGTGTTCGATCAAACTTTGGCTTGAGGGAATGGGATTAGGTTGTTATTTGGTATGTGTTATGTGGAGTCGGTGTATAGGTATGGTGACGGTTACCTATGCGCCCGAGTCAAGCATGACCGTGAGTCATAATGGCTATTAAATTGTCGAAAGAAGTGAATAATTGTGCTAGTTACTTGTTAAATGAACTACGAAATGATACTTGAGAAGCAAATGAATTAAGGAAGGATTTATGGTATCTTCCCTTGCAGGGATTTGTTGTTGAATCGTTTTCCCTTGCAGGGACCTATTGTAGAGTTGTTCTCCCCTTGCAGGGATATTTTGGGCTGTTAGCTGTACCCTTGCCGGGTTAAACTGTTATATTGATGTGTTTCCCTATCAGGATCTTTCTGTGAAGATATTGCTAGAATTATTCAATTGTATTAAAAATTGGGATCGTGTGGCATGCCGACCACGAGATATTATGAATGGGATCGTGTGGCACGCCGCCCACCTATTGTTATTGTCCTGAGACGCCGGTGATATTTAGTATGGGATCATGTGGCACGCTGCCCACCTATTGTTATTGGCCTGAGATGCTGGTGACATTGTGCACAGAGAATACTGGAGCATGTGGCGCGTCGTCCACTGAAGATGCGTGTACTTATTGATTTCATCCACAAGATGGAGCGTTACTTATTGATTTCCTCTGTAAGATAGAGTGGTGCTATTGATTTCATTCTTAAAATGGAGTGGTGTTATTGATTTCCTCCATAATATGGAGTGGGTGAGGAAGAGAAATAAAAGAACGATGGGTGATGACGTGCAACAGTTGTTTTACTGGCTATCTTTTATTGCTATTCTTTATACCGTTCCATTTCTTTGTTGTTGATGATTTGATAATTGAACTGGTATACCCTCCAGCATGTCCCATTCCTATTAAATGTTTAGACTTTCTTATTTTCTGTTATTGCATATACACATGTACAGGTTGATTGTGGTAGGTCTGGTTTAGCCACGTCACTACTTCGCCGGGGTTAGGCCGGGCACTTACCAGCACATGAGGTCGGTTGTGCTGATACTACGCTTCTGTGCCTTTTGTGCACATGTCCGGGAGTGATCCTTCACTCCAGAGACTCAGAGGTAGTTCACAGGCGTTCGCGGTCCCCGAGTCTCCTTTATCTACTTCTTTCAGACTGTTGTTTTTAGTACACTTTTAGTAGTCCTTGAGCAGTGACACCAGATACTGGGTAGAGTCATCTTGTTAGATTTTCTCATCTTATTTTCGTTATTGTTATTAAAAGACTTTCGCATATTTTAAGTAATTATTTCAGTATTTAACTTTTTTTAGATTTAAGTTGTGAAAATGATTATAACAGTTGGATTTCCTAGTTCCGATAGTAGGCGCCATCACGACCCCTGATGGTAAGTAAATCCGGGTCGTGACAAGTTGGTATCATAGCATTAGGTTACTTGGGTCTCACAACTCACAGACAAGCTCAGTAGAGTTTGGGGGATCGGTTAAGAGACGTATGTATTTATCCCCCCAGAGGCTACTGAGTTAGGAAAGTTTCACTTTGTTCATTCTTGTCGTGCGATTCTGTTTCTCAAGTATTGATCGTCGTTCTACTCTGTTCTTTCGCAGATGGTGAGAACACATGCGTCTTCTTCTTCCGCGCAGCAGCCCGAGCCCCCAGTAGCAGCTCCCGCGAGGGGCAGGGGCCGAGGCCGTGCTAGAGGCTGTGGCTGGGGAAGAGCTCAGCCACAGGCAGCAGTTCTAGAGGTGGAGCCTCATATTGACTTCGATGAGGAGGTTCCAGCTCCCCCAGCTCCAGTGGACCCAGCTCAGGACCCAGGAGGGGTGATGTTTTCCCCGGATCTTCAGAATGCTCTTGTCCGCATAACAGTCTTTGTGGACAGTGTCGCTAGAGCGGGTTTGTTGCCAGTAGCACCAGCCACTTCTCAGGCTGGAGGAGGGGTTCAGACTCATGCTACACATACTCCGGAGCAGGTAGCTCCCCGGACTCAGATTCTATTGGTTCAGCCCGTAGTGGCAGCTCAAGCCGGAGATGGGACGACCATGTCTTCGCATGCTTTGTGGAGACTTGATCGGTTCTCCAAGCTTTTCACTACCACTTTCAGCGGTGCTTCATCGGAGGATCCCCAGGATTTTCTATTCAGTTGTCAATGGGATCCTTAGGACTATGGGGATAGTATAGACCAATGGGGTCAATTTTTGCACCTTCAGGCTTACAGGGTCCGCCAAGACTTGGTAGAGATATTATTGTCTATCTAGACCAGCAGAGTCTCCAGCTTTGACATAGGATCAGTTCGCAGAGCTATTTTTGGAGAAGTTTCTCCCCGTCACTCAGCGGGAGGCACTTCGCAGACGGTTTGAGTGCCTTCAGCAGGGCTCCATGTCAGTTACACAGTATGAGACCAGATTTGTTGACTTGGCACGCCATGTAGTAGTGATACTCCCTAATGATCGGGAGAGGGTCCGGAGGTTCATTGGCGGATTGATTCAGCCGATTCGCCTTCAGATGGCCATCGAAGTTGGCAGTGATATTTCCTTTCAAGAAACGGCCAATGCGGGCCGCCGGATAGAGATGGCACTATCTCAAGGAGGTGGTCAGGGGTCCGATAAGAGGCCTCGACATTTTTGTAGATTCAGTGGTACCGCATCGGTAGGTAGGGATTCACATGACAGAGGCCATCCTTCGAGGCCTTCCCAATCAGCCCTCCAGGCTCATGGTACACCAAGCGGTCGCAGTTTTCAGTCGTAGTCTTCCGTCCAACATCCGCTTCGATATTCTCAGCAGCTGAGGGCTTGCTTCACTTGCGGCAACCTGAGGCACATTGCCAAGTATTGCCCTCGAGCTTCCAGTAGTTCGCAGCAACAGGGTCCTCACCTCACGATTCAGGTAGCTGATGATCCACAGGCTGCCCATCCAGCTATAAGAGAGCGTAGAGGCCATAGAGATGGAGGTAGAGAGCGTAGAGGTGGAGCTTAGACCGCTGGAGGTAGGGGTCAGCCCGCAGCAGATCGCTCCAGAGATATAGTTCAGGGAGGAGGGAGTCAGCCCCGTTGCTATGCTTTGTCGACCAGGCCGGAGGCCGAGCCATTAGATGTTGTGATCACAGGTACCATTTTGATTTGTGTTGGAGATGTTTCTGTGCTATTTGACCATAAATCTACTTATTCTTATGTGTCATCCTATTTTGCACCCTATTTGATCATGCCTAATGAGGGCTCTAGGTATCCTTGTATACGTGTCCACACCGGTTGGTGATTCTATAGTGGTTGACCGAGTGCATCGTTCTTGTGTGGTGGTATTTGAGGGTTTTGGGACTCGTGTCGACTTATTGCTCTTAGATATGGTGGACCTTGATTTTATATTGAGGATGGATTTTTTGTCCCCGTGACCTTAGCTTACCCGATTTGCCCCATCTAGGATGAGGAGGGATTTTAGATCATACGACTCGCAGTGTGATATTTTATGCGAAGGCTCGGCGCATGGTTAAGAGAGGACTGCTTAGCTTAATTGGCGTATGATCGTGACTCCAGCGCAGAGGTTCCTTCTGTTGGCTCTGTTTCTATTGTTCGGGAGCTTCCCCGATGACAGGCACTCAGCCTATTTTCGTTTTCATCATATCGCATGGCCTCGACAGTGTTGAGGGAGTTAAAAGAAAGGTTTCAAGATTTTCTTGATAAGGGTATCATTAGGCCAGAGTTTTGCCTTGGGGCGTACCCAACATTATAACAAAAGGAAGGATGGTTCGATGAGGATAAGATTCGATCAGCTTCAGAGCACCAGAGTGTTTTCTCAAGGATAGCTTTGGGATCTGGCTACCACCAGTTGAGGATTAGGGCATTCGGTGTCCTTAAGATAGTTTTTCGCACCAGGAGTGATTTTGCCCACGGGATCAGGGTCTTATTCAGATTATTATGTTGCTTTTCGGGTTGGTCTTGGCGCAATGTTGAGGCAGAGTAGCAGGGTCCTAGCGTATGCTTCGAGGCACTTGAAGATCCACGAGAAGAGCTATCCAACTCATGACCTAGAGTTGGCACCAATTGTTCATGTCTTAAAGATCCGGAGGCATTATTTGTATGGTGTGACGTGTGAGGTGTACACGGATCACAAGAGCTTTCAGTACTTGTTCAAGTAGGAGGAGTTGGATTTGAGACAGCAGAGGTGGTTGGAGTTGTTAAAAGATTATGATGATTCTATTTTATACCACCCATGAAAGGCCAATGTGGTGGCCGATGCATTAAGTAGGAAGTCCGCCAGCATGGGTAGCCTTGCCTATATTCCGGTCAGCCAGAGTCTGCTTGCCTTGGATGTTCAGACCTTGGCCAATAGATCTGTGAGATCAGATATTTCTGAGACCAATAGGGTGTTAGCTTGCACGATTGCTCGTTCGTCACTAATGGAGCGTATCCGGGAGCGACAGTTTGATGATCCCCATTTGTGTGTCCTGAGAGACACAGCGGGGAGGTGCCAGAAAGATGACCTTGGGAGATGATGGCATATTAAGATTGCAGGGCCGAGTTTGTGTGCCCAATGTTGATGGTATTCGAGAGTCGCTTTTAGCAGAGGCCCACAGTTCTCGGTATTCTATTCACCCGGGCTCCGTGAAGATGTATCGGAATTTGAGACAACATTATTGGTGGCGTAGGATGAAGGAAGACATTGTTGCATACGTGGCTTGTTGTCTAAATTGTAAGCAGGTTAAGTGCGAGCATTAGAGACTCGGTGGGTTGTTTCAGAGTATTGAGCTTCCCGAGTAGAAGTGGGAGAGAATCACCATGGATTTTGTTACTGGCCTTCGGATGACTCGGAAGAAATTTGATGCTTTATGGGTTATTGTTGATAGGCTGACCAAGTCAGCGCATTTCATACCACTTTCCGCCACCTATTCATCTGAGAAATATGTTGAGATTTACATCAGATAGATCGTTCGCCTTCATCGGGTGCCCATATCTTTTACTTCGGACCGGGGTCTGCAGTTTACCTCACATTTCTGGAGAGCTTTGCATCGTGAGTTGGGCACCCATGTACAGTCGAGTACAAAATTTCACCCCCAGATGGGCGGTCAGTCTGAGAGGACCATTCAGATTCTTGAGGATATGCTCCGAGCTTGCGTTATTGATTTTGGAGGCTCGGGGAACCAGTTCTTGCCATTAGCGGAGTTTGCCTACAACAACATCTACCGGTCCGGTATTCAGATGGCTCCATATGAGGCATTGTATGGTAGGCGGTGTCGGTCCCCAGTCGGATGGTATTGAGCCGGGAGAGTCTCGGTTACTAGGTACAGATTTAGTGCAGGAGGCCTTGGATAAGGTCAAGATCATTCAGGACAGACTTTGGTCGGCTGTCTAGGCAGAAGAGTGTTGCAGATCGTAAGGTCAGGGATGTTGCTTTCATGGTTGGTGAGCGAGTGTGCTCCTTGTGTCGCCTATGAAGGGCGTGATGAGGTTCGGGAAGGAGGGAGAGCTTAGCCGTAGGTATATCGGCCCATTTGAGATTCTTGACCGTGTGGGAGAGGTGGCTTACAAACTTGACTTTCCGCCTAGCTTGTCAGCTATGCATCCAGTTTCCCATGTATCCATGCTTTGGAAATATCACGGTGATCCCACCCACATGTTTGATTTCAGTACTGTCCAATTGGACAAGGATTTGTCATATGAGGAGGGGTCGGTGGTTTTTTTAGACCGGTAGGTTCGACAGTTGAGGTCGCAGAGTTTTTCTTCAGTGCGTGTTCAGTGGAGAGGTCAGCTTCCTGAGGCATCGACCTGGGAGTCCGAGTCTGATATGCAGAGTCGTTTTACCCATCTATTCCCCGACTCAGGTACTTCTTTCTTTTGTCCGTTCGAGGATGAACAGTTGTTTTAGAGGTGGAGGATGTGACGACCCAAAGGGTCATCACCGAAATTCTCCCTTTCCTTGCACTTCTGAAGCCTTGAAAACCTCTTATTTGGTTGCCTCGATTCGCATGCGCAGTCCGAGCGCTAAGCCGGAATATTTTCATGTGAAAATATTGAACTCTGTGTTAAAAACTAAGAATTTTGATGTGACCATCCCGAATGGTCCTAAATAAAATTTTGGACCCAAGCGTATTCCCGGAATCGAAATCTGAGGTCCCAGGCCCGAGTATGGAGCTTTTCTGTGGAATTATGTTTGAAAGTGCTTAAGCAAAAATAAAAATGAAAAATTGATCAAAAGTGATGGTATCAGGCTTGTATTTTGGTTCCGACGCCCGGTACAAGTCTGAAATGGGTGTTAAGCGCTATCTGTAAAGTTTGGTTGAAAACGGACGTCGTTAGGCGTGTTTCGGACTAAAAGTGGAAAAATTTGAAAGTTCTGAACTTGAAATGAAAATCATGGGTTGTGGAGGTTAATTCTTTGATTTAGATGTTATTTTGGCAATTTGATCGCACGAGTAAGTCCGTAGGATGTTTATGAAGTTGGGTGCATGTTTGGGTTGGAGCCCCGAGGCCTCGGGTGAGTTTTGGATAGGTGTTAGGCTCTTTTTGTGCATTTCTTATCAGCTGGTGATTGCAGGTTTCGCAATTGCGAAGCCCGCCTCGCAATTGCGAGTCCTCCCCTTTGGCTTGCTCCCTCACAAATACGAGAACAAAAATCGCAAATGCAATCCCCCATATCTTGGCCAAACTTCGCAAATGCGAAGTCCAATTTCGCAAATGCGAGTTTCCCCAGCCCAAGCCTATGTTCGCAGTTGCGAACCTTTTTATCGCAAATGCGAGTTCCCCCGTTTCCCTGCCCAGTTCGCAATTGCGAACATCTTTCTCGCAATTGCGAGCCCCCTTTATTTCTGCCCGATTTCGCAAATGCAAAGTTAATATCACATTTGCAACATGTGCTCCTCTTCAACTGATACTTAACCGAGTTTAACCTCACTTTTTCATATTTTCAATCCCAAAATCTCCATATGCGATTTCTCATCCGAGCCCTTTCGTACCCAAACTAAATGTAAGTCAATTTTTACTAATTTTCTTCAATCTTTATCATCTTCTAACATGATTTCATCCTTAAATCAAAGCTTTCCATGGTTAGAAATGGGGACTTGGGGTAGAACCTAGGTTTTCATAAATTTGGGAAGTTCGACCTCAATTTACGATCTGATTTCAAAAAAAATTGCATATATGAACTCATGGGGGAATGGGCAACCCGGTTTTGGTTCGAAGTCGAGTTTTGACCACGTGGGCTTAGGGGCATTTTGGGAAATTTTGAGCAAAACTTTGGGAATTTCATTCTTTTGCATTCAAATTGATTTAACTAGCATTTGTTGATACATTTGAGTAAATTGTGGTTAGATTCAACCGGTTTTGAGGCGAATTCGAGGGGTAAAGCTATTCTAGAGGCGTGAGTTGAGTTGCAAACTTTCGAGGTAAGTGTTGGATCTAACTTTGACTTGAGGGAATAGGATTAGGTTGTTATTTTGTATGTGTTATGTGGAGTCGGTGTATAGGTATGGTGACGGTTACCTATGTGCCCCAGTCAAGCATGACCGTGAGTCATAATTGCTATTAAATTGTTGAAAGAAGTGAACAATTGTTCTAGTTACTTGTTAAATGAACTATGAAATGATAGTTGAGAAGCAAATGAGTTAAGGAAGGAATTATGATATCTTCCCTTGCCGGGATTTGTTTTTCAATCGTTTTCCCTTGTTGGGACTTATAGTAGAGTTGTTCTCCCCTTGCCGGGATATTTTGGGTTGTTAGTTGTACCCTTTCCCGGTTAAACTGTTATATTGATGTGCTTCCCTATCGGGAACTTTCTGTAAAGAGATTGTTAGAATTATTCAATTGTATTACAAATTGAGATCCTGTGGAATGCCGACCACGAGATATTATGAATATTGTATGGCACGCCACCCACCTATTGTTATTGACCTGAGACGCCTGTGACATTTACTATGGGATCGTGTGGCACGTTGCCCACCTATTGTTATTGGCCTGAGATGCCGGTGACATTGTGCACAGAGAATACGGGAGCGTGTGGCGCGCCGTCTACTGTAGATGCGTGTACTTATTGATTTCCTCCACAAGATGGAGTGGTACTTATTGATTTCCTCCACATGATGGAGTGATGTTATTGATTTCCTCCTTAAAATGGAGTGGTGTTGTTGATTTCCTCCACAATATGGAGTGGATGAGGAAGAGAGATAAAAGCACGATGGGTGATGACGTGCAACGTTTGTTTTACTGGCTATCTTTTATTGGTGTTCTTTATACCGTTCCATTTCATTGTTGTTGATGATTTGATAACTGAACTGCAATACTCCCACAGCAAGTCCCTTTCCCATTAAATGTTTATACTTTGTTATTTTCTGTTATTGCATAAACACCTGTACAGGTTGATTATGGTAGGTTCAGTTTAGCCTTGTCATTACTTCGTCGGGGTTAAGCGGGGCACTTACCAGCACATGGGGTCGCTTGTGCTGATACTACGCTTCTGTGCCTTTTTTGCACAGGTCAGGACCCAGCCTACGGACCGCAGCTATAATTCGGGAGTGATCCTTCAGTCTAGAGACTCAGAGGTAGTTTGCAGGCGTTCGCGGGCCCCGAGTCTCCTTTATCTACTTCTTTCCGTTTGTTTAATTGTACCAAAGAGACATGTTATGTATTTTCTTTCAGACTGTTGTTTTTAGTACTCTTTTAGTAGTCCGTGAGCAGTGACACCAGATACTAGGTAGAGTCATGTTGTTAGATTTCCGCATCTTGTTTTCGTTATTGGTATTAAAAGACTTCCGCATATTTTAAGTAATTATTTCAGTATTTAACTTGTTTTAGATTTAATTTGTGAAAATGATTATAACGGTTGGCTTGGCTAGCTCCAATAGTAGGCGCCATCATGATTCCTGATGGTGGGTAAATCCGGGTCGTGACAACGACCCAAAGGGTCATCACCGTAATTCTCCCTTTCCTTGCACTTCTGAGGCCTTAAAACCCTCTTACTTGGTTGCCTCGATTTGTGTGCACAGTTCGGGCCCGAAGCTGGAAAATTTTTATGTGAAAAAATTTAAACTCTGTGTTTAAAACCAAGAATTTTGATAATAATACTTATATTGTTGACCTTGGTCAATGTTTTGGGTAAACGAACCCGCACTCGTGATGTGACGGCCCCGGAGGGTCCGTTAGGAAATTTGGGACCGGGCGTATTCTTGGAATCGAATTCGAGGTCCCAGGCCCGAGTACGGAGCTTTTCTGTGACATTATTTTTGAAAATGCTTAAGGAAAAATGGAAATGAAAATTTGATCAAAAGTGATGGTATCGGGCTCGTATTTTGGTTCCTACGCCCGGTACAAGTCTTAAATGATCGTTAAGCACTATCTGTAAAGTTTGGTTGAAAACGGACGTCGTTTGACGTGTTTTCGGACTAAAAGTGGAAAGTTTCAAAGTTTAGAACTTTGAAATGATAATCATGAGTTTTGGAGGTTGATTCTTTGATTTTGATGTTATTTTTGCAATTTGATTGCACGAGTAAGTCCGTAGGATGTTTTGAGGTTAGGTGCATGTTAGGTTTGGAGCTATGAGGGCTCGGGAGAGTTTTTGATAGGTCTTGAGTGCATTTTTGATTGCATGAAGTCTATTGGTATGCCTGGGCTGCAGGCTTCGCAAATGCAATATTCCCCCTTTTCCTGCCTCTTCACAAATGCGAAGCAAGAGATCTCAATTGTGACGATCTCCTTACCAGCCTTCATTCGCAAATGCGAAGACCTCCATCGTTATTGCGATATCCTCTCACCCTAGCCCAAGTTTGCATTTGCGAACCCTATCTCGCAAATGCGAGTTCATTCCTTTCCCAGCCCAGTTCGCATTTGCGAATTCCTTCTCGCAAATGTGAGATTCTCCTTCTTGCTGCTCAGTTCGCAATTGCGAACTCTTTCTCGCAATTGCGAGATCTGCGTCTGTGTAAATGATACTTAATCGATTTTAAACCTCACTTTTCATATTTTCAAAACCCAAAACCCCTATAGGCGATTTCTCTCGAACCCCTTCGTCCCCAAACCAAATGTATGCCGATTTTTACTAGTTTTCTTCAATCCTTATGTCTTCTAACATGATTTCATCCTTAAATCAAAGCTTTCATGGTTAAAAATGGAGATTTGGGTAGAATTTAGGTTTTTCAATAATTGGGGATTTGGACCTCAATTTGGGGTCCGATTTCAAAACAAATTGCATATATGAACTCGTGGGGGAACGAGTAACTCGATTTGGTTCGAACCTCGGGTTTTGACCACGTGGGCACGGGGTCATTTTGGGAATTTTTGGGTAAAACCTTGGGAATTTCATTCTTATGCATTCAAATTGATTTAACTAGCATTTGTTGATACATTTGAGTTAATTGTGGTTAGATTCGACATGTTTTGAGGCGAATTCGAGGGGTAAAGCTATTCTAGAGGCGTGAGTTGAGTTGGAAGCTTTCGAGGTAAGTGTTTGATCTAACTTCGGCTTGAGGGAATATGATTAGAGTATTTGATTGCTGTTTGCTAAATGATCGAGTACGATTTATAGGCATGGTGACGAGTATCTATGCACCGGTGTTTAGCATGACTGTGAGTCGTAATTGTCTTTAAATTCAAAAGATGCGAATTAATTGAGTTAATTGGCCGCTAAATAAATTATGAATTGATAATTGAAAGGTAAATGAGTTAACGGAGGAAGTGTGGTGTTTTTCCCTTGCCGGGACTTGGTGTTGATTTATCTTCCCTTGCCGGGACATATTGTTGATTTATCTTTCCCTTGCCGGGACATATTGTTGATTTATCTCTCCTTTATCGGGACTTGCTGTTGATTTAGTCTCTCTTGTCGGGATATTCTTGGACTGTTAGCTTTACCCTTGCCGGGTTTAACTGTCATGTTGACGAACTTCCCTAATGGGGCCTCCTTTTGAGGAGATTGTTGGAGTTATTCAATAATACATCATGGGATCATATGGCACGCCGTCCACTTATATAATACATCATGGGATCGTGTAGCACGCCGTCCACTTATATAATACATCATAGGATCGTGTGGCACGGTGCCACTTATTTAATACAACATGAGATCGTGTGGCGCGCCGTCCACTTATACATTACATTATGGGATCATGTGGCACGCCATCCACTTGTATACTACACAATGGGATCGTGTGGAGCGCCGTCCAGTGTAGATGAGTAGATCATGAAAAGCTGAGATAGAGTTATTGTTGTTACTGATGTTCCATCTTTATCTTGTACCTCCCCCAGTTTATTTCGTATTATATTGCTATTGTTTCTTTCTTTTCGAGCTTGTATATCATTATTGCACGTGTTAATTATGGTAGGTCCACTTCACCGGGGTTAGGTCAGGCACTTACAAGCATATGGGGTCGGTTGTGCTGATACTACGCTTCTGTGCCTTTTTGTGCACAGGTCAGGACACAGCCTATGGACCGCAACTGTAGTTCGGAGTGATCCTTCAGTCCAGGGACTCCGAGGTAGTTCGCTGGTGTTCGCGGGCCCCGAGTCTCCTCTATCTGTTTCTCCTAGTTTGTTGTTATTGTATCAAACAGATATGTGATGTATTTCTTTCAGACTATTGCTTTTAGAACTCTTTAGTCGTCCGTGAGTAGTGACACCAGATACTGGGTAGAGGCATGTTATTAATTTCCGTATTGTGTTTTCGCTGTTGATATTAAGAGACTTCCGCATGTTTTAATTAATTATGTTGGTATTTAACTTGTTTTAGATTTAAGATTTGTAAAAATGATTATAAAGGTTGGCTTGTCTAGCTTCGACAGTATACGCTATCATGACTTTCGATGGTGGAAAAATCTGGATCGTGACAGTAAAGTGTTAACAATGTGATATTTATGGGCATCGTGGCCTATACGTACTATTTACGATGATCCAGCTGCTCCACTGCCATATCCCTGATCAAGATGATTCGCGGGAGGGCTCCCATCTAGGCACACAGTTGGTGACTCGAAAACAAATAAATTACTAGTTAGTATACATGTGATTCTATTGCTTAATGTATTGTGCAGTCAAGTATTTTACATGAGCCTTCAGCAGTGACGCTGTGAAGTATGGTGATGTTCATAAATTGCTCTTGTCGCACTATCTTTGTTTCTTCTTTGTTCCTATATCATTCCTTTCCATTGATTTGTACAACAAATTAAGTTATGTAGTTTTATTATGTTTAACAGAATGGAGTTTCTGCTGCAATTCGTAATATTTTTTCTATTTAAGTGGTTCGGATAGTGCAAGTTATTCAAGACTTATGGATGACATCACGGTAAGAAAACTCTAACTTTTGTAAAGGTAAATTCCTTGGTTGATATTGTTCGCTGTCATATTTGTATTCTTCTCAATTCAAAACGAAAATGTCACGACCTTAGTTCACCAATCGTGAATCTGTCATGACGGCGCCCATTCTTCGCGACTAGGTAAACCTGACACGTTGCGGAAATTCAACAATCTTTACGAAAACGATAAATAAAACTGAATAACATAAAGATGTATAGGGTGCCGCTTGGAACATACACTTCGAACCAATAACGTAAAACCTCCAAGACCCGTAAATCCACGGGCAACACAAGCTAAGAGTAAAATATAACATACGGCTCTAACATCCAGGAGTGTCTACCACAAATGAGTACATGAACAAAACTACTACTAAAGGTAGAATAGAGGAGACTCCTCGGCTCAGCGGACGCGGCAGATGCATACATCAAATCTCCAAGTGTAGCTCTTAGAATCACTGATAGCGCGTGTGACCAGAAGTACCTGGATCTGCCCAACAAAAGTGTGCAGAAGAGTAGCATGAGTACACCACAGCGGTACTCAGTAAGTGCCAAGCCTAACCTCGATGGAGTAGTGACGAGGAAGGTCGAGACCCTACTGAGACGAACATAATAATATAATATAAGAATAAATAAACAGTAGATAATGAAGTAAATCCCGAATATCTAACAAGACAGTAAGTAAAACAGAAACACTGCAAGTACCAACTACGAACGCAAGAAACAAATCACTCAAAGTCAGGATTTCCACATGGAGCTCCGGGAACTGAACCTGCAGTCCAATTATACCAATATCGGAGTATCTCCCGGCAATCGAACCCGTAGTCCATCATATATGTAACAGAGGATCTCCGGGAATTGAACCCCCAATCCTTCATACAATAACAAAGGATCTCCCGGGAATTGAACCCGTAGTTCGTCATGTCAATATCAGAGGATCTCCCGGGAATTGAACCCGTAGTCCAACGTACCAATAAAGAGAATCTCTCAGGAATTGAACCTGTAGTCCCAAAAGTAAATACACCACAACAAATCAAAATTTAATGGAAGGGAAACCAAATGCGAACAACCGGTAAAGTCGAGAATCTAACATGCTTCGCAAGAAAGATAAATATGGCAGTTTAGTCAAATAGAGCAAACAAATCACTAGCATGCATTCCAACGAAAAACAGATATTTCAATATAGTCAAATAGAGCAAATAAGTTACTAATATGCTTTCCCTAAGTTAAACAAGCGAAGTTTTATTTTTAACAATTAAATATGGGAAGAAAACGCAGTCTAAATAAGCCAAATAAGGTGAATTTCCAACAACTAGTACAAGTACACGCCCATCACCTCGCGCACCAGACTTTTAAACAATGACAAAGAAATCCTAAGGGGAGGAGTCTCCCGCACAAGGTTAGACAAGTCACTTACCTCGAATTTGGTATAAAACCACTAAGAAACAATGCCCTTGCCACGAGTATCCGACTCCGAGTGGCCCAAATCTATTGAAACCAATTACATATAGTAAATAACATCGCAAGTAACTAATTACACTGTTAAAAATAAAGCTAAGAAGCGAAAATAGGTAAAATAACCAAAATTCCCTCTGGACAACATCTGGAATCGAATAATTTTTACGTTTTCAGAAACCTCGTACTATCACGAGTCTAACCATATAAGAATTTCTCAAATCGGAGGTCAAGTACCCCTTCAAATCATCAAAGTTAGGTCTACGAATTTTACCCTAATTTTTATTGAAAATTCGATATTCAAGCCTGAATTTGAGATTAGATTAGCGGGTAATAATCATAATGGAGTAATAAATTATTACCCAATGTTTACCTCTGAAAATTCCTCGAAAAATCTCCCAAAATCGAGCTCTATAGCTTGAGTTTGATAAAAAAATGGAAGAAGGGTTCATTTTGAAATGTTATATCTGCCCAGGGATTTTCTTCAGTGCGATCGTGTAGAGTTAAAATTGAAGGCCTATAGAACGCAGTGAGGGGCATGCGATCGCGTAAGGTAAGAAAAACAAACCCATGCGATCGCACTAAATTAAAGGCATTGCGATCGCGGAGAAGGGAAAACATAAGTTATGCAATCGCAGGAGAGAATTATGCGATATCATTGAAGGAAAAGGCCACCCTCAAAAATTACACTACGCGATCACATGGAAGAGTATGTGATTGGAGAGCGTAAAAACTTGCAACATGAACAAAAGAAAATATGCAATGTTTTTACAACACAAAATGCCCCGTTGGGCATCCGAAACACATCCGAGGCCCCCGGGACCTCAACCAAACCTACAAACATATCCCATAACATCATTCAAACTTGTACCAATCCATAAACCACCTAAAACTCGAATTAATCAATGATTTGAACTTAAAAACTTAACCAAACTCGCTTTCGATTCAAAACCTAACCAAAACACGTCCGATTGACCTGAAATTTTGCACGCACGTCCCAAATGACATGATGGTGCTACAGCAACTTCTGGAATCCCGTTCTGACCTTCGGATAGAAATTTCACTATCGGACCAGAAACTTCAAAATTCTAACTTTCGGCATTTATAGCCTAAATGAGCTACAGACATCCAAAATACATTCCGAATACGCTCCCAACCCCAAAATCACCTAACGGAGCTAACCGAACCATCGATTTTCCATTCCAAGGTCATCTTGACACTGTTCTGATTACGGATCATTTTCCAATACTTAAGCTCTCATTTAGGGGCTAAGTGTCCCAAAACACACCGAATTCTATTACCGAACATCCCGGCAAACCAAATTAGCAGAAATGGACTTAGGAAAAGCAGTTAATGGGGTAATGGGCCATAAATTCAAAGACGACCGATCGGATCGTCACAGAAAAGTTGCTTGATCTTGGACCTTTGAAAGGTCCCCTGATTTGGGCTTAGTGTCCAACTTGTCATCTGTTTGTACTTGTACCAAGATGCCCAATATAGATAATTTATAAAGTTTAGGCAGCTTAAAATGTCCAAGAACCAATAAAAAAGTTGCAAATTGTTCATCTTAGAAGAAATGCTATCATAAGCACTAAACAATATGCAATGTTATTGTATTATACACCCTTTGCAATTTTTTCTTTTGCCCTTCCCTCAGAGAACCGCTACTGGTTAGCATTTCTTAGTTTCTCCTTTCTACCGTGAGGATATTTTATTTTTAAAAACGTCAACACTACTTTTGCTGGGAAACCTGAACCTACTGATTAATCTAGACTTACCGGAACACTCTATGTCCTCATTACACTGTCTCCGCAAATCCTTCAGCAATGTTATCTAGAAAATTTGGTCTTGATGGATGGTTTCAATCTGGAGGGTTGAAGGAAGCGAGGACATAGTTTCTCTATCAGAAAGCTCCATGAAACTGTAGATAAGAGAATAAACAATGGCTACAACAAGCTCACGCTGTCAGGAGTATGAATATGTGACTGTGATGAATGTGAAGCCTTTAGGACTGTGGGATAGTTCTCTCTCATCTCTGCCTCAAAGGATTTCATTCTTCTCAAAAGATCGGTGATTGTACGAGCCATTTCAGATTCCATCCTAGTACTGAAGTTTTCAGTATAACACCAATAAGAAATGCATTCTGCTTTGTCAACTGGAGCTTTAATACTAGGCACTAGATCCTGCACTCCCTCATCCAAATATTGACCAGCCAACCATACTTTCTTGCGTTGTGAAAATCTTTTGGTCACTGAATTGATAATATCCACAAAAATACTGCTGAAGTAGTACCCAAAAGAGAGTGAAATCCATGTAAAAGAAGTAGACAGTGACCTCATTCCTGCTGGTGCTTCCTTGTAGAAAAACTCAAGCATTCCCACTAAGGTAAACATATCAGCAATTCGAAAAATTCCCATATTGAAAAGATAGCAAAAAAAACATGGATAGGCTCCAATGGATTTTTCAAGGATTGGTGTTTTCTGTTGCAATTTTTTTGGTTCTCAGTCATATCATATCAAAATGAAAAGTTATTTGATCTTGGGCTTTTAACAGATTGTAGACTAAAGTTATATACAAAGACTATCTTATAGTTTGGAGAAGAAAACTCTATGGATACTAATAGTTTCTTTACTGGTGAGCACAGTTGTGTAATATCTGTCAGGAAAAGTTGCTATAAAGGATAGCATCCTCAGTCAAAATTTGATTATTTAACAGTAAATACCAGATTACAATGCGGGCTTGAAGAACATTTTCCTCTCTTCTATATCAGTTGTAGGCTTATAAAAATAGACCAACTACTACTACTATGTGGTTAGCCTAGCAAGATTCTCTTAAATAACCATCTACTGCCAGACAATGGATTCACTCATTGTTGCTCATTTCTCTGTCTTATTCTCTTTTTCGATCCATACTTGTGTACTTTATAGTTTTTTTATAAAAGATATAACTATAATTCATATTCTTTTGTAGGATGAGCATGAGTAAATTAATATAGATGGCGATATGGTTCGAGGATATACAAGCTACTGGAAGAAAATTTACTTTTGAAAGTGTTATTTGATTAGAAATTATGACTCTAGAGATGTTCTTGTTCTTTTCTAAGTAAAAACATATGTTATAGTGGTAGGTTTTGAAAGTATGCAAATACATTGTACTTCAGTTGTAGTGACTTTTGATATATCAAATATTAATTTTTATATATACATTTGTGATGTTTTAAAAGATTCAAAATGTGAATTGTTTATGAAGCCACTACATATTTGTTGTTGCTAGTTGTACAACAAAAAATGTAATATTGTTGGAAAAAGTGATTTTATTGCCACAACAATACTTGTTGCTAAAAGCCTTTATAACAGATTATTAACTATCCTTCCGCCAACTTTTTTGCCACAAGTAATATTTTTGCGAAAAAAATAATTTATCGCAAAAAAAAATTATTGTTGCTAAATATTTTCATAAGCCACAATTGTCTGACCAAAAAACAATTTATTGCAACAACGTTCTTTGTTGCGTTACGGCAATTTTGTGCAACAACATCTTTTGTTGTTACAAAAACTTTTCCAATCAGCATTTATTGCAACGACATGTAACAACTTTTTTGTTGTTGCCAAAAGTACTTTTTGCAATAATATTGAATATATGGCAACAAAAAAAAATTGTTGCAAATTCCATGCTTTCTTATAGTGTGATAAGAATTTCTTACATTCTTTACTAAAAAAACTCTGAACCATTATCAGTCCTTAACATTTTGATCACCCTTCCAAATTGTATGTGCACTAGTTTAAAGAAGGATTTTAGCAAGACATAGTGTCACTCTTCAATTTTATTAAAAACACCCAAATTATCATAGAATGATCATCTATAAGTGTTAAGAAGTATCTATTGCCATTATATGTTAGAACTCTATATGGGCCCTAAATATCCACACGAACTAATTGAAAAACATCACTTGCTCTACTATTGCTAAGTGAAAAAGGTTTACGAGTATGTCTGGCCAAGGGGTATACAGTACAGTTATTAAGACTACAACCTAAGAGTCTTTAGCTTTTAGAAAATCCAGCTTCTTCATAACTGCTGCTGGAATGTGTCCAAGTCTCTCGTGCCAGGTGCCAACATCAGTCTTTATTCCTGCTCCAAGACAACTTCTAGTCCTTTGTGTCTCCTTATATTTGTCTGTCTTTCTTGGGATCAGGAGATATAGGCCATCTTTTTTTTACCAATCCCCTTCACTCTCCCAGTATATAGGTCATGCAACACACAGAATGTTGGGAAAAAATTCATTGAACATTGCAACTCTCTTGTCAGTTTAGAGACTGATAGTAAGTTGCATCTAAATTCTGGTACACACAACACATCATGAATAGTATCATCTCCTGTGAGATTATAGTTGCCTTGATAAGTAACGTAAATATACTTACATTAGGCAGGATTACTTTACCACTCCTATATTAAGGCAATCTTACTACATTATTCAACATATTATGATTTGAGGTCATATGGTATGTTGCTCCAGTTTTTATGATCCAAGGTCCCTACAATTCTCCAATAGTTCTGAATTGTTATTACCTGCTATAGTAGTTGTGTGCTCTTCTACCTTTTCTTTGTTCAGCAGCTTTATTATCTGACCATATTGTTCCTTAGTGAAGAAATTTGACATTCCTTGAAGCATCTCAGCTTTCCCTTTTTTCATGACACTCTCTTGGCCATAACTATTGCTATTGATAGCTGCATTTGCTTGTCTATATTGCTATTGTCTCTTTCCCTTATAACCAGGTGGATATCCATGTAATTCGTAACAACTGTCTTTTGTGTCGCCATTGAAATGACAATACTCACAGTACAAGTTACTGAATTTTTAAAACTTTATTTGATTCTCCTGGGTGCTCATGAATACTGTAGAATCATTCATCTCATTTGCCAAACTGATTTGGGATTTAGACATACAGACCTTTCTATAATTCTCTTCATTTATTAGCATTACAAAAACATGACTGACTGAAAAGCATTATCTATATTTAATTTGAACCAACCACACTTTGGCTTATGCCAAACTGTTTCACAAGTGATGATTTTGGATGAAGCACTATCTCTGTTGGTTATTAGGGCGTACTCGATTGCTTGGTTGAGGATGGAGGGGGATGAGACATGGTTGGAGGTATTATTTTGGAGGTTATAATTTCTATTTATCCAAAGATTCCAGATAACATAGGGGAGCAGTTGGGACCAAGTCAAGAATGAGGAAGGAATTGAAGGATTTGAGTTTTTTAGTTTGTCAACCCAAGAGGTAACTTTGGTGTTGCGCCAATCCGTGTTAATATTCCAAGATTGCCAAAGATTTTTAGCAATTGAGCAATGAAGAAAAATGTGGGGGGATATCTTCTGCTTCCTACATATAGTACAAATTTTATCAACATTCATTCTTATATGGTGGTAGATAGAATCTCGTGGGGAGTCAATTGTGGTAGCATTTCCATAGGAGAATTTTTAGTTTATTGGGACAGTGGGTTTTCCAGATCCATCCAAAGTTATTAGAGGGGGATTCATTAGACTCAATGAGGTTATAGCAATATGATGTTTAAAAAAGGCCATTGCTATTAGGTTCCCAAGTTAGGAAATCATGGTTTCTATCTAATGGTAAGTTGATAGCCTGAATATTTGCAATAACAGGTTTGGGCAGATGTATAGATAATTTATCTAGGGACCATTCATTGTCTTTATTAAGGTCTTTCATTGTGATTGAATTGTCTATTTGGGTTAGGGGGCCTTCAATAAGAGATCTTAGACAAGGGGTTTTAGGGATCCATTTAACATTCCAAATGTCAATGGGGGAGTTTTGCCCTTTGTGCCACAAACATCCTTTTAAGCAGATTTTCCACCCTTTTGAAGCTTTTCCAAAAAAAGGAGTAACATTTTTTAGTGGAAGCTAAATATTTTTTGTCTTAGAACCGTAGCCCACGGGGTGAGAGGATGACATAATAGTCTCCAAGCCGGACTTGTTAATAGGGCTAGGATTTTAGATTTTGCTTTCCTAAGACCAAGGCCCCCTTTATTTTTCATAAGAGTAATGGTATCCCAATTTAGAAGATGCAACTCTTTTTGGGCGTCACTAGTTCTGTCACACCTCCTTTTTCTGGCACCCGCAAGTTGACAAGGTAGTCTTATCAATTAAAGGACAATCGAAATAGGATTTGTCTATCAAAGGTTCACAGTCGCCACTTGGGAGATTTATGGTATCCCAAGTCACCGGTTGAATCCCGAATCGAGGAAAAGAATGACTATGTTAACAATCCCCGAACCACAAATCCGGATAAGGAATTCTGTTACGGGAGAAGGTGTTAGGCATTCCCAAGTTCCATGGTTCTAGTACGGTCGCTCAAATGTCATATTTTACTTAATTATCTGATTTTATACGAATGTAAACTTGTGCAATTTTAACTCTTAGCCGCTTTTATCATTTATTATTTTTGAAGAGAATTGCAACGTCGCGAAAATACATCTCGGACTACATCACATAAATGTACCACCATTTTTCAATATGTTCCGACATCGTTGAGATTTGGATTTGGGTCACATAAATGTGCACCCGAGTTTAGGGAGGTAATATTATTAAAATACGCGCCTAAAGAGACTAACACGTTATTATTTGGGAAGGCCGTGAAATTCGCTAAACTGCCCATCACGAAATCTAAGTATTTTAATATATATATATATATATATATATATATATATATATATATATATATATATATATATATATATGAGGGCCCTACAAATTATAGCATTTTTAATGGGTGAGTCTCATCTCATTTTATTTTAAAGGATAATCCTAAAGTGACTACATTTTTCTATTAAGTTCGTCTCTAAAATAAAAGAGAAAAGGTCCTAATTAGTTACATGTTTATTAGCTCGGGCCTCTTATTAGTTATTAGATTAATGTGAACGGAAATTGCACTCGAGCTGACATAAGGGAGATTGTTTCGTGCCTTATTCTACAAGGGAATATTACTACACCTAAAATTATAAATAGCATGCAAGTTTGACAAAATATTAAAACAAATTAAAGATTCTCTAATTTGTTTAAACTAACAGTTTTATATGAGTGGGGCTACCGGAATTAACTACTAGAAGTTGTTATCAAACTGGATTCAAATACTGTCCTATATATTGCCTAATAGAATTAGTTTTTTGGTAGAGTTAACTAAATGATTAAAGCTACGTTGCACCTGGAAGAATGACTAAACTAATCCATTAGGATACGCAGTCCTAAAGTCTTCCTTAAATACAAACAAACACTAACTACAGCTGGTAACTACATCATAATACTTCATTATAATTATAACTTCAATTAATACAAATCAAACTGAATACAATCCAGCTATACAAAGTTGGCAGAAATCTACGTAACAATAGTATAAGAAATTTTCTAAAATAAAATCATGTAAAGAAGAAAAAAGTTAAATCGAAGCTTCAAACTTCCATTTTTTATATGTATTCATGCTTCTACATTTTTCAGCTTACAATATCCAGTGTTACAGTCGTGTACCTGGTATTAGAAATAAGAGAAGAGGAAAATGAGAATCAGCAAAGCAGTAATCAACACAGCAAAATAGCAACAACAGTAGCTAAACCCAGCAACAGATTTTAACAAAACCCAGCAAACCAACAGCAACAGACCAGAAACCCAGTAAAATCAAACCAGAAAATACCAACAGAAATGGACTTTAACCCACAAAAATATCTACACAAGCCAAATAAACTCAAAGATACACTAAAGTTAATTAAGATTAGTCTTAGTGTATTTGAATCAAGATAAATGAAATCAATGAAGCAAAAAAAGAAGCTTCAAATAAACAATGGTGTTTTTCAGCTCTCTAAAATTTTTTTAACTCTCAATTCTTTTTCATTCTCTGTTTTTTCCTCTTAAGTTCTGAAATTGTTATCTCTAAAATTCCTTCCTAAGTGTCAAATGACTCCTATTATATATCAATAGGCAGTCCTCTTTTTCCACTCTTTTCTTATTATTATTACTTTCCAGTCCATTATTCTCCTAACTATGTGGGTTATTTACCCTTTATTATTACCTATACTATTTCTAATTCCAATTAAGCAAAAGCAGTCAACATGGATCCCACAGTTCCCCCATTTTCATTGGCCAAAGAAGACCCTTTTACTATTACCCCTCTTATTTTAATTCAAAATTATGGGCTGATATTTAATCAATTCCCATACAATCAAGTCTTGTTCCCCCACTATATTATTTTACTACCTTATTATTTGTGTTTAGTGTTTAATATTAGATAATTGTACAAAATTTTCAATTTAAAAAAACCCCAAAATTACAAAAAATTACTATTGTACCCCAATCCTCCAATCTGCACCAAAACATATCAACATAAACCAAATTTCTAATCAAATTAAATAATTAATCTCACCAAACAAACTCCTAATCAAAGAATCACTTCAACAAAGTAAGATTTATATCAACATTTCAAGATCAAATTCATATCTGAAAAAGAACAATCCAGTAGATTTAAAATTACCAAACTCAACATCAGTTGAACTTTAAATTAAAACAAACAACATCACAACCAAGATGAAGGATTCAGTGACTTAATAAGAGACATTCAAAATGAAGCTAAAGCATGGTAGACTAATAAACACAAAAATGAAATACAAGCTAATAAACTCTAAATATTTTACACAACTATTAAAATAGAATCATACTAACAAAACAAAAAAGTCGAAGGACGGACCTGAAGGAGCTTTCAGATTAAACCAAAATGAAGCAACAATTACAATTGCATATTTACGCAACTTTTAAACGGAAGCAACAACATCGAACCAGAATCTCGAATAAAGACTTCAACTTCTACGGAAGCAAAATATATCCAGCCATCGATCATTTTAAACAAACGACAAACAACGAATAGGCTGAAGATGAGGATTGACGATGACGATGAACATACTGATGAAGTTGATGAACACACTGGCGAAGTTGACTAGTTTGATGAGTGACCGGACGTTTGGGTGGTGCGTTTTGGATGATGAAGCTGACGGAGAGTGGTCGACGATGGTGTAGGGTATTGCAAAGAGCTGATTCGTCATAAGGTGGGCTCGACTGGACGGGACTGGTCTATTGGTTCCCTGGAGATAGCTGGAAATGGTGGTCGTTCATGGCTGGACGTGAGGATGGTGGTCGACTGTGTGTGACGGGTTAGGGCTGGTGGTCGACGAGTTAATTCATTTGGTTGGTTTAATGATGGTGAGAATGGCTAGGCAACATAGACGCTACAACTGTTGGTGGTTCGTACTGGAATGGGGTTCTAGATGGCGGAACTGGGTTGGTCGTTAGGGTGACAGACAGCCATGGATGTGAGGCTGGAGATGATGGTTGGTCGTGGGACTGTTTGGGCATTGGTTAAAGGGCTGGAGACGGGCAGCGGGGTGGCGGCTATGGTGGGTGGTTTGGAGAAGATGAAGAGAGGGTGGTGGGTTTTTAGGTGTGACGGCTGATGAGTTTAGCGTGTGTTTAGGGTTTGATTATTTGGTTAATTGAAAGAATGAAAAAGAAAGAAAAAATCTGAAAAATAAAAAATGGATGGGGTGAAAATGGACCGGATCAGAGATTTTGGGTTGGGTAAATGTATTTTGGGTTGAGTTTGTGAGACATTTGGGCCAGGTGAATTCAAATTAGGATAAGAGGCCCAATCCGGTTTTCTTACCATTTGGTTCTTTTCTATTTATTCAACTTCCTAATTAATAAAACTAAAATGCTAAGATTAAATTATAAAAACTAAAATTATCTTAAAATAGAAATTAACTCTTAATAACAATAATCACCTAAAATTAAATAACAATTAAAATACAATCACACAATTTGGTCATTAAAGGCTAAAACTGCAAAAGATGCCTATTTTTTGTGATTTTCATTTTGTAATACAAACTTAATTACTCCTAATTATAGAATTAAGTTCTAAATGCAAATGTAATATATTTTATATTTTTTATTAATTTAACAAATAAACATGTCATACAAAAATGCAAATAATACAAGGAAAATAATATAAAATTCACAACAATGCAAACAAACAAAAAATTATTTTATTTTGAATTTTCTGGGAGTAATTCATATATAGGAAAAATATCACGTGCTCACAGCTACCCCTCTTTGTCCGAAAATATAAAGAGATTTCGTGCAAAGATAAAATGAGCAGATACAAGAGATATTTGCCCGTGACAAATACTCCATAGGAAGCAATCTTAGAAAGATTTGACTGAACCTCTGCTTCAAAGGTTTTCTACATTTCCTTGGCTAAAATGAAATCAGGTCAATGTAGTTCGGAAGGTTTTGGTAGCTGGGACTACCATAGAATTGTGATTTTGTTGTTACTGCTATTGTATGCTGCTACCACTGCTTACCGGTCTCCTTGTTAAACCGTGCTCAAAGAAAAACAAGAAGCTAGACTAACATGGAATCACAAAATATTATCTATCTTCAACTTGCTCTTGTTGCCCTACCTTCTTGTCAGCTTGTGTTTTCTTCCTGTGCTTTTTCTTCCTAACTTGACATGTAGTTTTCCTTTATGTAGTGGAGTTTATAATGGGGGTATTTCGTTGTAAAATCTTGCCTTACTGCCTTCTGACTTCAACTTTAAATGTATTCCTATGTTCTACAGGCAGGCTCCTGACTACATCAACAACTTTGAAAATAAAATACATTTGGCAATGATTTATGAAATATATATTTTGGCAATGCTTATGCAAGCAAGACCACTCGGGTTGGAATAAACTAAACGTCCTTTTGAGAAAGGATTAAATTCAATTTCCTATTCGAGGGCGGATAGACCCATCATATCCTATTCGAGGGCGGATAAACCTATCATATCCTATTTGAGGGCGGATAGACCCAAGAATATCCTATTTGAGGGCGCATAGACCTAAGTATCTCCTATTTGAGAGTGGATAGAACCAAATATATCATATTTGAGGGCAGATAAAACCAAGTATACCCTATTTGAGGGCAGATAGAACCGAGTATATCCTATTTGAGGGCGGGTAGAACCGAGTATATCCTATTTGAGGGCGGATAGAACCGAATATATCCTATTTGAGGGCGGGTAGAACCGAGTATATCCTATTTGAGGGCGGATAGAACCGAGTATATCCTATTTGAGGGCGAATATAATCGAGTATATATTATTTGAGGGCGGACAGAACTGAGTATATCCTATTTGAGGGCGGATAGAACCAAGTATATCCTATTTGACGATGGATAGAACTAGTATATCCTATTTGATGGTAGATAGAACCAAGTATATCCTATTTGAGGGTGGACAGAACCAAGTATATCCTATTTGAGGGCCGATATAACCAAGTATATCCTATTTGAGGGCGGTTAGAACCAAGAATATCCTATTTAAGGTCGGGTAGAATCGAGTATGTCCTATTTGAGGGCGGATAGAACTGAGTATATCCTATTCGAGGGCATATAGAACCAAAATATCCTATTTGAGGGCGGATAGAAGCGAGTATATCCTATTTGAGGGCGGATAGAACCAAGTATATCCTATTTAAGGGCGGATAGAACCGAGTATATCCTATTTGAGGGCGGATAGAACCGAGTATATCCTAATTGAGGGCGGATAGAACAAAAATATCCTATTCGGGGGTGGATGAACCCAAGTATATCCTATTTGAGAGTGGATAGAACCAAGTATATCCTATTTGAGGGCGGATAGAACCAAGTATATCCTATTTGAGAGTGGATAGAGCCAAGTATATCCTATTTGAGGGCGGATAGAGCCAAGTATATCATGTTTGAGCACGGATAGAACCAAGTATATCCTATTTGAGGGCGGATAAAACTAAGTATATCCTATTTGAGGGCGGATAGAGCCAAGTATATCCTATTTGCGGGCGGATAGAGCCAAGTATATCCTACTTGAGTGCGGATAGAGCCAAGTATATCCTATTTGAGGGTAGATAGAACCAAGTATTTCCTATTTGAGGGCGGATAGAGCCAAGTATATCCTATTTGAGGGTGGATAGAACCAAGTATTTCCTATTTGAGAGCAGATAGAGCCAAGTATATCATATTTGAGGGCGGATAGAACCAAAATATCCTATTTGAGGGCGGATAGAACCAAGTATATCTTATTCGAGGGCGGATAGGCCCATCATATCCTATTTGAAAGTGGACAAATCTGAAATATGGTGCTCGATTTGGTAATTACAAAGATTGATGCAGCGCAAAAAGCTTGATATGACGTAGAGATCTTGATATGGACATAACTTCCGTCCCTGTCTTACATCAAAGAAAATTTCGTCAGTTTAAAGTGCAGTGAGTGGTCGTGCCACTCTTGCTGGGGATGTTTTTTCCTTTTCTTCTTTCCCCGCTCTATGTTGTCCGACACTCTTGGAACTTGGTCGAAAATCTGTCGGGGATGCTCCTTCTTTCCGACGATCCTTATTCACAATTTTATCAACTGTTTTTTTTCTGCTTTTCTCCATACTTTCCCTGACATTCTAGACCAATTCATCATTTGGTCTTGCAACAAATGTCTTTTCATTTTATTGCCCTATCTTTGGCCTGTCCTATTCACATTTTCCTTTGTACCATTTTTGCAACTGATAGTAAGCTCTGAAAAAGCTTTCTCAAAAACAACTTTCTGGAAAAAGTCTTTTAAACAAAGAAATGAAAAGATAGAAAAAGAGAAAATCTTTCTGAACAAATGCAGGGGAAAAGAAAGGAAAATAACTTATTTGGGTGGTATAACTGGTCCCAACGACCATGTCGTGACCTTCGAGGGGTTTTCACTAATAAATTTCTCTCGTTTCTCTCAGCTCCCGCCGCCTTATGGCGCCCGTGAAGGTTTTCACCATAAGACTCTCTCATTTCGTCTCTCAGCTTACGTCGCCTTATGGTGCCTGCGAAGGTTTTCACCGATAAGACTCTCTTATTTTATTTTCTCAGCTGAGGATTGAGGTGTTACTGACAAGATTCTCTCTACTGGGAATTCTTTTGGCTATCAATTCCTTTAGCTCATGATCCTCTTTCTCTCGGGGATCAGTGTGTTGTTCCCGGCTTTAATTTGCCTGACTTGGCACCTCTCTGATACTGGTCGAGAGGTATTTTTGGACATCAAATATGGGTTTTTGTGTGGGGCTAAAAGAAAAGAATATCAAAGATTCAAAATAACTTAATGGCTAAAATATTACAACTCTTAGAATCAAACTTATTTCTCAAAACTCAAACATAACTTCTGCCCCAGTTTTCTTGCTTGGGGATTTTTGACTTTTATTACACTATGACCGAGCCGTGAAGCGCCTACATATCCTCTTTGAGGAACCAGGTCAAACATAGTTCCTCTATTCCTTTGTTTTTCTTGTAATTTTTCTTTTGTTTTTGTTATTATTATTATTATTATTATATATTTTTCTTCTCTTCTCTTCTTCTTCTTTTTTTTCTCTTCTATTCTTCTCTTTGTTTTTTCATTATTGCTTTTTCATTTTCATTACCGATTCCAAGAGAGGGGTATGAAAGAATAAATAAGGCTCAAAGGAGGAAGCAACGATTAATGTGTTTGGATAGAAGAAATAATTGCCTCCGTCGTTTCATTCTCCGATCAACGCCCAGTACAAACAAACAATCATAATCAAACAAATCATACAAAATATCTCTTAATTGCATAAGAATTGATAGCCATGTCAATACATCTTCCCTCGACATCTGTCAAACATAAAGTGCTATTGGATGACACTCTGGTCAAAATGAATGGTCTTTGCCAATTCGGGTGAACTTGTCCTTTAATTTGGGCTGATGTACCAGGATTCGTTTCAACATTTGCTTCCCCACTTCAAATTTCCCAGGATGCACATTCTTATTGTATGCTCTTTCCATTCTCTTTTGACACAATGTTGCCAATCGTTTTTCATTAATTAAGCTCAACTGCTCCAAATCGGGCTTTGACCCATTCATCATTATCAATCCCAGCCTCAACGATAATCCAGAGGGACGGAATTTCAACGTCTATTGGTATCACTATTTCAATTCCATATAACGACGAATGAGGCGTTTTACCTACTTAAGTACGACCAGTAGTGCGATAACCCAACAATGCAAATGGCAACTTTTCACGCCATTGCCTAGACCCTTCTTCCGCAATATCTTCTCTGTTTTCTTGTTGGCTGCCACAACCGCTCCATTCGGGTTTTGATCCACTCATTATCATCAATATGCCTCTTGTATTATTAGTTCATAATCAGATTGATTTATTTAGACTGGTTGAAGATCCATCGTGCATGCTATGTTATTAGAGTCAGTATAAAAAGAACATTTTTTGAAGAAAAAAAGGAAGAAAACAAAATTAATCTAAAGTAAAAGTGATTTTTTTTTTATTTTTCATTGAATTGCAGGAAACAAGGTTTCACACTTGGCCAAATGCAAAAATAAAATAAACTGGATTACAACCCTGTAATAATCCAGAAAACGAGAAGGAAAATTAGGTCCCACTACCAAGACTCCCTCTGGATAGGACGGGGAGTAGCCATCTGATTGTTTATTTTTTTGCTTTTAATCCTGCAAACTATACCTCCGCCTTGCTAGACCCTTCCCCCCATCACCATGACTGGCTTGTAATCTACCCTTTCCAACTGTACCACTATTTTTTCACTGGTCGACTTTTCATTCGGACTAGCACGGATCATCATTACTGTTTGTTGAGGGCTTCTCTAGTTCCCCACTTTCGTGCACTAGTTCGACCATGTGGGCTTCTTGGTGTGCCGGCAACGGGTTCTGACTGTTGTTGGGTGCCTATAGTATCTGAACCTCGATTCTACTGGTGTCAATATGATCTTGCACTGTATGTTTCAACTTCCAACACTTCTCGGTATCATGTCCGGGAGCCCCTGAGCAATATTCATAACTTGCCGAGTGGTCCATATTTTTGGAAGGTGGATTTGGCAATCTGGGATCAACAGGACTTAACAAACCTAACTGCCTTAATTTATGGATCAAAGCAGTATAGGTTTCTCCCAACTCAGTGAATGTTCTCTGATTCCCCAGGAAACTCGGCCCTGAAGGATTCCTGTATGACCTTGGTGGTGGATATGTGCTTTGTGGAGGAGGATATATATTCTGTGGAGGTGGGTAGGTATTTAAGGGAGCCGACGCGCGCTAGCATCGGCGAGCCGGAGGCTGAGTATATGTCTGGGCATGATGGAAGGAGAACTGTGGTTCTTATGGTGGTAGTAGGGTTGTGGAAGGTAATTTGGGTGATGGGGTCAGGATTGGTAGCGAGGGGAAGGACCTCTCGATCTGGACCCATTACCTGCCTCTACTGTTGCGACCTCTTCTCGTTTCTTCTTCCCGAGCGCACCTCCTGTGCCGCTCTGGATGGCGTGAGTGGCTGCTTTAATCGCCGAATAGCTCAGGATCTTGTTGGACTTAAGTCCCTCTTCAATCATACCACCCATTTTCACTAGATTTGCCAACCGACTTTACCAAGTGACCGAAGTAAGTTGGCTCTAGAGTTTGTAGAAAGTTGTCCACCATTTCCCCCTCTCTCATCGGAGGATCAACTTTGGCTGCCAGTTCTCTCCATTGGAACCCACATTCCTGAAAGCTCTCCCCGGGTTTCTTCTCAAGCTTTAGCAATGTGTGACGGTTAGGGTCTATCTCAAGATTTTACTGGAAGTGACTTGCGAAAGCCTATGCCAGATCGTCCCAAGTGTACCACCTGCTCGGATTATGTCTTGTGTACCATTCCAGTGAACAACCGCTCAGACTGTGACCAAAGTAAGCAATCAGCAGCTCATCTTTATCACCTGCTCCTCTCATCTTGCTGCAAAAACCTCGCAGATGTGCCATAGGAACACCGTGCCCCTCGTATAGATCGAACTTTGGCATCTTGAACCCTCGCGGCAATTGAACGTCGGGGAACGGGCACAAATCCTTGTTAGCCACGCTAACCTGGTTGCCTAACCCGTGCATATTCCTGAAGGATTGCTCCAGGCTTTTAAAATTTTGCATCACTTCGTCCTGCTCTGGGCTCTTAGCCGGCTTCTCAATCTTTGATTCGTTTGGTTGGTTGAATGATGGTGAGAATGGCTAGGCAACGGAGACGCTACAACTGTTGGTGGTTCGTACTGGAATGAGGTTGTAGATGGAGGAACTGGGCTGGTCATTAGGGTGACAGACAACCATGGATGTGAGGCTGGAGATGATGGTTGGTCGTGGACTGTTTGGGCAGTGGTTGAGGGGCTGGAGACGGGCAACAGGGTGGCCACTATGGTGGGTGGTTTGGAGGAGATGAAGAGAGGGGGTGGGTGTTTAGGTGTGACGGTTGATGAGTTTAGGGTGTGTTTAGGGTTTGATTATTTGGTTAAGTGAAAGAATGAAAAAGAAAGAAAAAATCTGCAAATAAAAAATGGATGTGGTGAAAATGAACCGGGTCAGAGATTTTGGGTGGCTAGAGGTGTTTTGGGTTGGGTTTGTGAGACATTTGGGCCAGGTGAATTCAAATTAGGATAAGAGGCCCAATTCGATTTTCTTACCATTTTTGTTCTTTTCTATTTATTCAACTTCCTAATTAATAAAACTAAAATGCTAAAGTTAAATTATAAAAAGCAAAATTATATTAAAATACTAATTAACTCAATAACAATTATTACCTAAAATTAAATAACAATTAAATCACAATAACGCAATTTGGACATTAAAGGCTAAAAATGCAAAAGATGCCTATTTTTTGTGATTTTTATTTTGTAGAACAAACTTAATTACTCATAATTGTAGAATTAAATCCTAAATGCAAATGCGATATATTTTTATAATTTTTATTAGTTTAACAAATAAACATGTCATACAAAAAATGCCAATAATACAAGGAAAATAATACAAAATTCACAACAATTGCAAACAAACTAAAAATTATTTTATTTTAAATTTTCTCTGAGTAATTCATATATAGGGCAAAAATCACGTGCTCAAAAGTTCCCTTGATGAAATCTCTTTGGATTTTATCAATGGTTTCTAAGATTTCTTCAGGAAGGAGGGTGTATTGCATAAGATAATTAGGAATACTGGCAAGAGTTGAGGAAGAAAGAGTTGTACGACCAGCTATGTTGAGACAATTCAATTTCCAATTTGCCAAACGGCTCTCATATTATCAATTATAAAGTAAAAATCTTTAGACTTAGAGTAAGATTCCAATATAGGGAATCCTAGGTATTTTTCAAAAGAGGTACTACTCTTAATACCAAAGAATTGGGACATAATAAGTTTAGAAATCTTAGGAGGAATTTTAAAATAGATGAGGGTTCTGAATATGAACGACCACTCTAGCCTATCGAAGGCCTTTTCTAGGTCGATTTTGATGATCATTCTATTTTTTTACTAGCACTTTTGTTGAAATTATGAATAATTTCTTGAATAAGAACTGCATTGTCACTAGATCTCCTATCTTTGAGGAAGCTGGATGGAAAGGGGTTAATGATTTGAGCTAAGAGGGGCTTTAATCTATTAGTAATGATTTTGGTAATTATTTTATAACTAGTTTTACATATCCAATTGGACGGAAGTTTTTAAGATTATTAGCATTTGCGGTTTTTGGGATGAGGCACAGATAGGTAGAATTAATATTGTTATGGATCATTGAAGAGGAGAATACCTCATGACAAAAGGAAGATACACTAGGTCCTACATATTTCCAATATTTCTGGTAGAAGATGTGATGAAAACTCATTCGGATTGGGAGCTTTAAAAGGCTTAAGTAGCTGTTCATAGCTAGCCTCATCCCTTCCGATATTAGCTGGGCAAGATAAGGAGTGCTTTGGATTAGCAAGACTGTGTCCTGGCCATTGATCTCCATATTGAACGAGATTGTATGGCCTATCATACCTGCTTCTAGCCAGGATAGGGTTGGTAATTCTTGAGGAGTGGTGGAAAAGTGTAGTAGATTGTTGGTTCTGGGAGTTGAGGGGGGATAGGGGGAAGATTGTTCATGTCTGGAAGGTATTGTTGTCGAAGAATTTGAAGAAGTCTGTTTCTTCTTCTCGATAAGATTGGGAGTCTTAGCATTCTGAGTAGTAGTAGAATTTATATTGGTGTTATCTGACAGCATGGGTTTGGTGTAAGTCTTTTCCCTAGATGTTTTTATAAAAAAAAGCTTCTATCTGTATTGTTCAGATTGAGGAAGAGTAGAGGAGTTAACAAGATCCTTGGAGGATTTTATTTTGGACACTTGGTTTAGGGGTATATCCGTCTGGCATAAATTAGAAGGTTCTTTAGAGTTTTTGAGCAGAGGGACATCAGAATTAATTGGGGGGGGGGGGGGATTAGAGTTGTGCATGGAGTGTTTGTTAGGACATAATCCATATCATTAGAGGTAGGGTCTATATTAACGGGGGATTGGTTGGTATTGATCAGCTGAGTGTGAGCATGTTCTTTAGTTAATGATGGAGGGCTAATTGTAGGGGTTTGCATGTCGAATGTCACGTGTGTCTTTGCCTCTTGCAAAGTGTCTTGCATGAGAGGCATGCATTGGGTGGGAGAAGATACACCAGATTGGGGATTGGTGGTTTCTTCACAAATCGTGGTCTGGTTCATTAAGCTAGAAAATTTGTTATTAAGTAAACTATAATTGTGGTTAACAATTTCACTTGTATTTTGGATTACATTTCTATTTTTTCCAAGTGGATTATCTTTAGTAGCTTTTTCACATAGGTGAGCTTTTGAGTATTAATGTATTTACCTGTAACTGCATCAAAAATTCTGACATTAATGCTTGGGATGTTTCGAAAAGGAGTAGGATTTGTGAAGGCTCGAGAAAACTTCCTTTTGGATTTTGCAAAGAAAACCGTTTTCTTGTCGTTTTTCTATTGGCCCTTGCTCCTGTCCTTGAACTTTTCCAGAGATGGTGGGAATGAGAAGATTTTTGGAGCTTTGCTCATTAATAACTTGTGTAATTGGTTCTTTGATACCTCTTACTCTAGAGGAGAAGTGCCACTGAGTTGCTACATGGCCCAATCTCCCACAATTTCTGCATAAGTATTTCTCTCATTCGTAGCAAATTACTTGTTTATGGGAGCCAATAAAAATATAGGATTTGACTGGTATATCCATGGGGACTTCTACACAAAGTCTTGCATACCTACCCTGTAAGGCAGCAGAGGTGCATGCATCGACTTTCAGTAGTTTTCCTATCGTATTGCCAATTCTTTGTAGGATTTGACCATCGTAAAATTCGGTGGGAAGCTGTGGAAGAAGTAGGCATGTTGCTGTGAGGAGTGGTTTGGCTTTAAAGGCGACGACGTTTGCTTCCCATTTTTGAACCAACAGAGTAGGATCAAGATCACCGAAATGATGCATGGCAAAGGTGATTTCGATTAAAATATCTAATGGTTTGGGTGGGATTGAAGAAGTTTGGTCAGTTGAAATGGGTGGAGCAGTCATCTCGTTAGAGAGAGAATAGTACGCACCTTGCGCTGAGAGCACATGAAATTACTTTCTCTTTTCTATTACCATATGATACATGGTTGGTATATCGTTTGTCCGTACTCAATACAAAATTTCTTTCTAATTTCAATAACAAACCCCCCACCAAATCATCTCTTTTCTACAGCTGTTGCATTGGTTTCTTTCCGTCGAGGACAACCGACAAAAATTTCCAATTCCTCGCTTTCCTCTCTTAAAATTTTCCTGTCGACAAAATTTGGCTATATTTCAGTACCAGACTTTAATTATCTCATGCTCTCCTATATGAACCTGCCGTTTCATTTTATTGGAAGTCAAATGGATCTTTCGTCAAACTATTTGATCTAGACATTAGTTTTTTTCCGATCCCAAATTGTACGAATAAACAAGATAAAAAGTGCTTATTTCTAAGTCCAAAACATGTATACATGTTGACTTTTAGTTTTAGATTGGCGAAATTTATTGGTTTACATTGATTAGTATTAGAACTCGTGATGCATATTAATATTAAGAAAACTAATCATAACAAATTATTATCTTGTTTGTTTCAGCAGGTAAAGTCTTATTGTTTCACCAAAATAGTTAGTATCATTTTGCTTCTTTACACAATGTACCAAATAACAAATTAAAAGTTTATTATTTATGAAATTAAACGAAATGAATCATGTAGTTAATGAAAAACATTTGAATGAAAAGTCTTGTTCTGTTCCAAGACTTAGTTCTGCAACTTGTTAATGTTGATGGTGTGGGAGGAAAATTTTTTTTTAATAGCCTCTCGTCAAAACGACTTGTCGAGTTCCACAACCTTTTTATTGTTAGCCAACCAAGCCAAAAGTTCAATTTTTGGAAAAATAACATTGTATAATCACTCTTAAAATAATAGTCGAAAAATATGTATTTTTTTTGTTTGTATATGTACATTCTTGTATGTTATATACAAAAGTTATATAAATTTATACATTTTTCGAATATTAAATATAAATAGTTTTTGATGCGGATTAAAAGTAATAATACCTCTTCAATTAATCTAATCATTTGCCCTCTTTTTGTTTTAGGATTAGTCAAAATACAATTTGCGTTGAAATGGACTTCATTAATTCTTCAAGGAGTAAAAGAATCCACTACAGCCATGAACAATGGAATGACTACAATTGAAAATGACTATATAATAGCAGTAAAAGAGTTGACGACCCATTAGAGGCTTAGAGCATGAAAAGTGCAAAAAGTTTTCGGAGTCTCGTAACTTAATTATCCCAAATTATTTTCTAAAATCATATTTCTTATATTTGTAATAATAAAGTCACTGAACTATGTCTATTGTATTCAAAATGTCACTCAATTAGATTTTTTAGATTTTGAATTGTCAAATACTTATTTTACCCTCTAAATTATAATCATTTATCTTTTTTTTATTTTTTAAAACTTTTTAATATTATGATTTTCCCTTTTTAATTTATATTATGGATTTACCTATAAAATAAATAAATATTATATATAAATTTAAAAAATAAAAATTAATTACTCATAAATAATTCTGGAATATAAAAATAACGAGCATAGTAAAAAATTAATCAAAATAATTTGTTAGTAATAATAATTTTGGTATTAATAACAAAACTCAAAAAATTATTTACACAATTTAAAATTAAGAAAATAAAGGTTGTAAATATATATATATATATATATATATATATATATATATATATATATATATATATATATATATATATATATATTTCATACCCATAATATATAAATAATTATTTAAATAAAAATATTTTTTAACCGTATATATTATATAGAAGAAGATGTGTGCACATAGCATAGCGGCGAGGCAAAGGAGAAAGAAGATTACTGACAAAACGCAAGAATTAGGGAAACTGTTTAGTGCCGCCGAAGTTAAGGGTCAGATTTGCCCTTGTACTATTCAAAATAAGCTATATTTACCCTCCGTTTGCATTCTTTAACAAATATACCCCCACCGTTACACTTTCAGGCCACATTTACCCTTCCACCGTTAAAACTTTTTTCCTCAATTTTTTTAAACACGTGGCATTCTCTCATTGGTTCATATTAACCCACCCATTTAAGTCTTGCCACCCGACCGATCCAGGGCAAATAACCCGCCCCGACCCCCAGGTATTTATTTCCTAAATCGTTACTTCCCAGACCCTTCTCCAAACCCTTCCCCTTCATCTTCCTCTCATTTTCATCTTCCTCTCATTTCGTTCAAGAACAAGTGATTTCCACATGCTTTCTCCAACAACAAGAAGCAAAGGTAAGTACTTTCTTCAATTAAATGTTTGTTGAAGCTGTTTGATGTATTTTGTTGCTTAACTTTGCCGCGAATTAATCACCTATAAGGATTTCGTTCTTTTAATCAATTTATGGTTTTGAGTATGAGCTTAAATATCTATTGTTGACCGATGGGTGTGTTTTTTATGAGCGGATTTTGTTTGCATGGGTTGCATAGGTGTGTTTTCCGTTTCTGTTGATTCGAGATAGATTTATTTTTGGATTTGTGTATTGTTTGTCGTCGCCCCTGTTTGATAATTGATTTTCTGATATTTTTGAACAGATTTTTCTGTGTTTAGATATTGTTTGATTTTCTGATATTTTCTGATATAGTTTGCTGTTTCACTTATACACCAATGTTCTGTTTCAGTTTTAGGATAGTCTTCTGTTTAAGTTTATCTCATATTTTATCAATTTTCATCATACTATTGTTCAATCATAAGAGTTCAGTATTTTATATACTTTCAGGATATTAAATATGACTTTGGTGGACATAATTTTCCATCATGGTGGGGATTGGATAAAAAAACCCCATGTGCTATATTCAAAGAAGCTTGTTCACTCTTGGAAAGGTTATGACTCTGATCTTATTTCCTTTATTGATCTAGTAAATGAGTACACTGGGAAATTGATGTATATAGGTGTTCAACAACTAATTGTAAATGGACCTTCTGGTAACTATTTTGAAGTAGTTGATGACTCTGGGATAAGACAATTATTGTCTTTAATATCTGATGAGTTTAAGTGTCTTAACTTTTATGCAGTAGATGAATGTGAATTATCTGTGAATGTTCCTAATATTGTCGATTATTTTGATTCACATTCATCTCCAAATGAAGTTGGTACAGATTGTAGTGAGGTTGAGTGTGAGAGTGCCAATGATGTTGAGGTAGGGTATAATTCTGAGGAATTACAAAAAATAGAATTTCAGAAAAATAGAGAAATTGATGTTGGACTGTCAAACTACAAGGAATTGTATAAGGGTATGAGCTTCAAGGACATACCTGAAGCAAGAAAATGTATTAACTTATATTCTCTGGCAAACAAAAAGAATTTAAATCAAGAAAAAAGTGATAAAGAAAGATTAAGGTACACATGTGTTACTGGTTGCCCTTTTGTTGTTCTCATTTCTGGGGATGGAGACCTTCCAGGTGTTAGGATAAAGACACTAAACCCAAACCATGAATGTGATGACGCATTTGATAATAGTAGGGTTGATCATCATACAATTGCACTTTATTTCAAAAAAAAGTTGCAAGATAATCCTATGTATAAGATTAAAGAGATGAGAGCAGATATCAAAAATGTTTTTAATACAAATGTCAGTTATGGAAAGTGTAAGAGGGCTAAAAGGGAGATTTTAGAGAAACTACAAGGAAGTTTTACAGATGGCTACAATAAACTTGAGGCATATGCTACTGAACTTAGAGAAAGTAATCCAGGAAGTGATGTGATCATTAACTTGTCAAAGGATGCACTTGCTCAAGGTGTAAGAAGATTCTTGAGAATGTATATTTGCTTCCATGCTCTTAAGATGGGTTTTAAGGAAGGTTTGAGACCTTTCATTGGCTTGGATGGGACATTTCTTAAAGGGAAAGCCAAAGGTCAATTGTTAATTGCTGTTGGTTTGGATTGCAATAACCAAACGTATCCTCTAGCTTGGGCAATTGTAGACAAGGAGACTAAGACAACATGGAATTGGTTCTTGGAATTGCTTCAAAGCTCATTGGATCTCAAAGAAGGTGAAGGAATTACTTTCATGTCAGACATGCAGAAGGTAGTCTTTACATTCTACTTTTCTATTTCCTTACTGTTAATTCTATGTTGTTTGTATCTTTTAACTATTCTTATTTGTATCTTTCAGGGATTGATTCAGGCAGTCCATACTGTGCTCCCAAAGTCAAATCATAGATATTGTGTTAAACACATTGAAGCAAACTGGTGCAAAAAATGGAGAACAGATGAGTTCAAGAAGTTGTTATGGTGGTGTTCATGGTGCTCATATGTAATGCTGCTGTGCTGTCTGTAAATTTTTGGGGGTCATAATTTTGTAAAGAAGCAACAGTTTATGTAATGCTGCTGTGAAGCTGCTGTTTTTGTAATGCTGCTGTGAAGCAACCGTTTATGTAATGCTGCTATGAAGCAACAGTTTGTGTAAATGGTTCTGCTGTTTTTGTAATGAAACAGTTTATGTAAAGCTGCTATTTTTGTAATGAAACAGTTTATGTAAAGCTGCTGTTTTTGTAATGAAACAGTTTATGTAAAGCTGTTGTTTTTGTGCTGTTGTGCAGCTTGGTCTATATAGTTTATGTAAAGCTGCTGTTTTTGTGCTGCTGTGCAGCTTGGTCTATATACAAGTGTGCGTATATATATGTAGTGTGTCTGTGAAGTGTAAACATTACCAGCAGCATCTTAAATTTGCCAGCAGCATCTGTAAACATTACCAGCTGCTGCTCTTTAAATTTGCTGCTGTTTAAATTTGCTGCTGGGCAACAAATACACTAATACACTAATACAAATACACTAATGCTGCTGGGCAACAAATACACTAATACAAATACACTAATGCTGCTGGGCAACAAATACACTAATACATATACTTCACTTCATGCTGCTGTTTAAATTTGCTGCTGGGCAACAAATACACTAATACAAATACACTAATGCTGCTGGGCAACAAATACACTAATACATATACTTCACTTCATGCTGCTGTTTAAATTTGCTGCTGGGCAACAAATACACTAATACAAATACACTAATGCTGCTGGGCAACAAATACACTAATGCTGCTGTTTAAATTTGCTGGTAGGAAAAATTTCCACTAATACATATACTTCACTTCATTAGCATTGCGGCAACAAATCCCATAAATATTGTCCATGAAATCATAATGACGATCTTCATATTTAGGACTTTCTCTTCCAATTTACGGGCTTTGTTCGCTTCCGAATTCTGTAAAGCCTTCAAGCTATCCACTCTTTCCTTTAATTTTCACCTTTCAAGAATAATCGCATCCAACGCCGACTTCATATTTTTGAGTTTAACATTAGCGGCATCCAATTTGTACTTCATATTGTTAATTGTAATGACCGCTCGATCCGGTAATGCATCATCTTGCCATTCCCAATAATCGCACGCGCTTATCTACCAAACAAAAAGCATACAACTTGTAATTATGAACCAATAATACAAGGGAAAAATTAAAATTATCGGAAAAATTAGATGGAATCAGAATAAACAAAGTGATACATACATCAGGTTTTGCGCACTTAAAGAATCTCCTTCCGGGATTAAATGGGGTCGTTGAAGTGAAGTGATTAGCAATTTCCCCACAATGACACCTCCTCTTTGATGAATAACTACTGTCAGACATGACAAAACTTGCTATGTTAGAAACCCTAATTCCTTATTCTTGAACGAAATGAGAGGAAGATGAAAATGAGAGGAAGATGAAGGGGAAGGGTTTGGAGAAGGGTCTGGGAAGTAACGATTTAGGAAATAAATACCTGGGGTCGGGGCGGGTTATTTGCCTTGGATCGGTCGGGTGGCAAGACTTAAATGGGTGGGTTAATATGAACCAATGAGAGAATGCCACGTGTTTAAAAAAATTGAGGAAAAAAATGTTAACGGTGGAAGGGTAAATGTGGCCCGAAAGTGTAACGGTGGGGGTATATTTGTTAAAGAATGCAAACGGAGGGTAAATATAGCTTATTTTGAATAGTACAAGGGCAAATCCGACCCTTAACCGCAAATACTATTACTTCACACATTAAGCAGTAAGATTTCACCTTGCAATGGAAAACTGTTTAGTGCCACGGAAATCAATTTTCTTAAAACAAAATTCTTAGAATTTAAATGTTATATGGTGTATGGTTGGTGATGGAAAATATACTAAGTTTTTTTTTTTTTTGATAAACAGTAACCATTTCATTTCATCAAAAAAACTTAGAAAGCATAGATGCTGACTATCTATTGTTCGTATGCTATACATAAACACTAACCTATTATCTATTTAAGAAGTAAGCAATACATACAAAGATAATACGTGTGATACAGTTTCGTGATTTATGTCATCTCATTTGACAAGGGAAAATTATCTAAGCTATGAAGAGTCGCCCTCCATATGTGTCTAGGAGCTCCTCTGCAATGAAGATGGACCACGATTTCCTTACACACGGTATCCCCCATCAACCTGCCACCTTGGAATCTCAATTTATTCCGTTCTTTCCATATTGTCGGCACCAGAATCCCAAACAGGCATGCTGTGATTTCTGCTAAGCTATTTCTCCTCTTCGCCAGCTTACTAATCCACGCACACTCCTCCTGCCAGTCAACAATGATACGCTTATGACCCAGCCAGTTAAGGAGGCGATTCCAGAGCTCTTTTGTTTTCGAACATTCAAAAAACAAATGCTCAAAAGTCTCCTGATCTACACCACAGAATATGCATTCTTGCGGAACCACTATATTAAACTTTTGGAGTCGCTCCACAGTTGCGAGTCGCTTATGTAAAGCCAGCCATAATATGAACTTATACCTGGGATGGAGTTGAGGTTGTAATATGATTGATTTCCATTGAACTTTTCTGCATTTAGGGAGGAGTTGTCTGTAAAGTTTGTTGATGCTGAACTCCTCACCCTGTTGCACTTGCCTCAGCTTATCCACTAGACTTCCTGTTAATGTTGCTAATCTGTTAACCAGAGTTCTTGAATCGAAAATTTTTCTGATTACCCAGGCAGCATTCCCTGGAACTATCATGTCATCCAAGCATTTGTTCTTGATATAGAAAGTATGGACCCATTTGATCCATAGGCTATCCTTCTTCATTGTTAATGCCCACAAATGCTTTACCACATCTGCTTTGTTCAATTTAACAAGGTCCAACACATTCAGCCCCCCTGCACTATAAGGTAAGCACATAGTGTCCCAAGCAATAAGAGCCTTTCTTGTTACTGTGGCAGCTCCGGTCCACAGATAGGATCTACATATAGCTTCTGTCATCTTCAAAATCTTTTTGGGTAGCAAGAAAATCTGGGACCAGTACGCTTGAATACCAATAAAACAGATTTTATCAATTGAAGCCGACCAGCATACGATAGGAGCCTTGATGACCAGCAAGTGACTTTTTGTGTAATTCTCTCCACCAATGGCCAGCATTGTGCAACAGACAGCTTCTTGGAATCCAGTGGCATCCCCAAGTACTTGAATGGGAGGGTACCTGCTGGAAAACCCAGTACCTGAAGTATCTGTTGTTTCTGCCAATCATTCACCCCAGCCAAATACACTGCACTCTTGTCCACATTTGCGTGAAGACCAAGATGTCTTTGAAAATTCCAGCAGAATCTGTTTAAGTAATTTTAATGATTGAAAATCAGCCTTCCAGAATAAAATAAGGTCGTCCGCAAAGCAAACATGTGTTACCCCCAGTTTTTTGCATTTAGGGTGAAACTTGAAGTCTTTCCTCAGCATCACTTGCAAGAGCTGTCTATGTAAGTACTCCATTGCCAGGACAAAAAGGTAAGGTGACATCGGGTCGCCTTGTCGCAACCCTCTCTTCCCTTTGAATGGAGCAGTGAGACCCCCATTAAAGTTGAGAGAGTAAGATACAGTTGAAATGCATTCCATTATCCACCCAACAAATTTGGAAGGAAATCCCAGCCCTTGCAGCAGTTTACTTAGAAACACCCATTCAACAGAGTCATACGCCTTCTTTATGTCCACTTTTAGCACACACCTAGGAGAGATACCCTTCCTAGAATAGCCTTTGAATAACTCTTGTGTGAACAATATGTTATCAATGATGCTACGACCCTCAATGACTAACTCTTGTGTGAACAATATGTTATCAATGATGCTACGTTAAATCGTGCATGGAATATACATAATATAGTTGAGCATAATTTTCAAGGATATATAATATATATTATAAAAAAATTTATTTAAATAATTATTTTTATTTTATGTGCATGGAATATATATATTACAACCTTTATTTCTTCATTCTGAATTATGCAAATAAATTTTTAAATTTTTGTTACTAATACTAAAATTGTTAGTACTAACAAATTATTCTAAATAATTTTTTTACTATGCTCATTATTTGTTATTCTAGAATTATATATGATTAACTAAATTTTATTTTTTAAATTTATAAATAATATTTATTTATTCTAGAGGTAAGTTCATAATATAATTAAAAAGGGAAAATTATAATATTAAAAAATTTAAATATAAATAAAAAGAAGATAATGTTTATAATTTAGAGGGTAAACTAGGTATTTGACAATCCAAAAAATTTGAAAACCTAGTTGAATAACCTTCTGAGTGCAGTAGACATGGTTCAGTGATTTTGTTGTTACAAACGAAAGAAAAGTGACTTTAGAAGATAATTTGGGATAGTTGAGTGCCCATATGAGTAATGGACTCAAAGTTTTCACTGTTAGTTGCTAATTATTGGTCGAAACTGTATTGGTAGAAATCTTACCATACGACTGCCACGGGGCCAGCCCCGTCCTAATCAACTCACAACAAATGGCCATTGCAATTGACTTTTAACTGATTACAACTGTCCTTAAGACGAGCAAGGGGGCTACGGCCCTTTCGCGATAGGAGGACGTCTCCTCGATCAAGCTGCGACAATTCATGACAAGCTCCTGGAGTTTGAAGCTATAAATACCAAAAAAGATAACCTTCAAGGGGGCTTTTTCTTCTACACTATGAAAAACACCTAAAAATGGAGGAACAAGACAATTGTAAGGACCTGAACCTCTTTAAGGAGAGGCATGTCAAACTATTACGATCAATAAAGCCATGTTTATGTCATTCTCTAATTGATTATTCATATATCTCAAGTTTGTCTTCTGATTTAGTGATTAATTATGATTGGATATGATTTACCCTTGATTTATTTCGATTGATTTGCTCGGAAAGCATTTTATAACTTTTGAGTTAAACAATTTTGCACCGTCTATGGAGATTTCCTAGCGAAATCACATAGTTTCTTCCTGGATTGAAGCTAAAGAAAAGTCCAAAAGGAAAGAAATACAACTCAAACAATTTGGAGCAGGAAGCGCATTGAGCACAGAAAACTCGAACTAGAAGAAGATCCTCTGCCCTGTTAATCTTGAAAAGCCCAAAAGAGAAGAAAAAGCCCCATTCTTCCTTAGGACAGAAGTGTGAAACATTTCCCTCACCCTTAATGTGGTGCCAGGACGGAAACCGGCAAAAAGCGTTTTAGGCCAGGGAACGAAAATCACCCAAAAACAACCCAAACATCCCAACTACGCTCGAGCAATAAGGCTAAGTGCCTTCACCATCGAAGTAAGTTCGACCTCGCTCGAACTAAGAATAAGGCTAAATGCCTTTGCCATCAAAGTAAGTTTGACCTCGCTCAAACTAAGAATAAGGCTAAGTGCCTTCGCCATCAAAGTAAGTTCGATCTGGCTCGAACTGGGAACAAGGCTAAGTGCCTTCGACATCAAATTTAACTAAGTTCAACCTCGATCGAACTAAGAATAAGGCTAAGTGTCTTCGCCATCGAAGTAAGTTCAACCTCACTCGAACTAAGAATAAGGCTAAGTGAACTTCTCCATCAAAGTAAGTTCAACCTCGCTCGAACTGGGAACAAGGCTACGTGCCTTCAACATCAAATTTAACAAGTTCGACCTCAGTTGAACTGGGACTAAGGCTAAGTGCCTTCGCCACCGAAGTAAGTTCGACCTCGGTCAAACTAAGAATAAGGCTAAGTGCCTTCGCCATCAAAGTAAGTTCGACCTCGCTCGAACTGGGAACAAGGCTAAGTGCCTTCAACATCAAATTTAACAAAGTTCGACCTCAATCGAACTAGGACTAAGGCTAAGTGCCTTCGCCATCGAAGTAAGTTAGACCTTGCTCGAACCGGGAACAAGACAGAACCATCATCAGATAAATACAGATACACCAACCCCTGTCAAGCTCAAAAAGTCGGCACTTCAAGTACATTAAAAAAAGGTACAAAATAAGAACAAGACAAAAGACGAAAAAGAGAATTCATTTATCCACAAAGTTGAAAATGCGGGTCATCCCTGCTTACACCTAGCCAAGGCCGGTCAACACAAGAAAAAGAAAAAATGAAGAAAAATAACAAGGAACATACGAATGCCAACCGGCGAACGAAACAAAGAAAAAACCAAGAACAAATTCTTTCACTCGGTGCCATCCTTGCCACCGCTCGTACCATCATCAGCCTCGGGCCTCGCCACATTATAACCATAATTAGCATGGCCCTCACGAGCCTTCTGACGTGCCACCTCGAAAGCCGCCTCGGTTACAGTACCTGCCTCCGATAAGTTCTTAAAGATATTGCGTTGAGCTTCAACGTAGACCAAAAGTTCATGGGCCTGGTTGGGAATAACAATGTGTGAGACCCAGCTTGGTTCTGCAGCCGTTGGTTCTCCTCCTCCAAGGTCGCAATCCGATTCGACAGAACTTGGGTCTCCCTGTCAAAGATATTAATCCGCTCCTCGAGCCCCCCTTCCTTAAGGGCCACAGTAGTCCTATCTGACTCTCGTTTAGCCTCATGAACGTGGATCGCCTCCTCCAATTCCCTAGCCCTCGTCGAGGCATCCCTCTCCCAGAGTTTCAAGGCAGCAATCTCGCCCTCCAACGCTGCCAACTTCCCGCTCCACTCCATGGCCATCTCCGCCGCTTTGACCTGGTTCTGCTCCGCCTCTAATTCCATCTCCCTTAACTTATCCCGCAGGTGCACACATTCAGTAACGACCCCCTTCCCACCTCGAGCTCCTCATACTTCATACTAATTTGCTCATAGAGCACGCTTTTGCTACCAAGCGCTTGCAGCAGCTCTTGGTCCCGCTTTTCCAGCTTCGCGCCCAGAGGTCGATTACAAGGGTTGTTCCTCAATTGATCGTGCAGCTCTCAGCACCTGTCACGATCACGACGATATTTTCCCTGCATTTGCAGGAAGATCCTTGAACGGACATTGGTTTGCAGATACTCTCCACCTACAGCAAGTAAGTCTACAAAACAAGGAGAATAATTAAAACCAAAGCCCACGCTAAGACAAGGAAGAATCAACCGGAATCGCGCTACGTACCCTCAGAACCATCACGACCACTTCATTCATCACCTCAACATCAGAAACGCTCCTTAGGGACGCGTTCTCAGCCTCCGAACATAACAACTCAAATTGTGACACCAAGCTACTCCCTTGGGTCAACAGGTTCAAATATGAAGAAACTTCAATAAAATAGTCCGCCCCCTAGGCTAACCGCATAGTTGGTAACGCCCTCCTCAAACATGTGGACGTCGTTGGGGTCCAAATCAGACTCAGACTCGTACTCATCCTCCACTACATTCTTTCCCCTCTCCGCCACCAAGGGTCTAGAACCACCCGCCGTGGTCGACGAAGGTGCGTTCAAGGTCACAACGGCGACCTCTAGAGATTGACACTGCGCCTCAACAGCGGGAACTTCTGACCGGGTCTCCAAAACAGTAACATTCTCTTATCTTGAACTGACAGGGGCAACTTCAACTAATTGCTCCCCCCCAAACGGCAGCCACCACAACAACTTCCCTATTTGACTCCGCAGGTGGAGAATCAAAATTGATCACCGTTGGAGGAGCCGATGCAAATGCTACCTCTGCGTGTTTGATAGCCCTTCTTCCTCTTCGGTTGATGGCAAGTCAGTTAGAGGGTGGGCGGCATCAAACGGCCCCATGTTCTGAGACGCAGCTCATGTCGGAGAGGTGGCCACTGATGATTCAACTTACGCTTCCCTCAACGCCGGAGAGGCGCAGACGTTGCAGTAAGCCGAGAAGATACAGTCGGTCGACTGAAAGCCAACTGAGGACCTATGACGTGGTGAGTTCTCCCTATCCGCAACAAACAAAAGTTCGATGAATAAAGTCAAAACAAGGCAAAACAGAAAGGAAGTAGGGCCGCTATTTCATTTGTCAAGGGCCTGCGCAAGTGTCTCCCCCTAAGAGTCGACCATGTGAAGATCCCCATAGTATGAGGAAGCACGGCTTCGACCCATTCCTGGATACCCTCCAAGGGACGCGGCAGCAGTTTTTCAGCTACAAAACATTAAAAGTAAATAGACGACTACAAATATAAGGCGTAAAAAAGGTCAAAACAGGGCATTTTTCCAATCGGGGACAAGGACTTACGTGCAAAGTTCAAAACTTTTGTGAACCTGCTCGGGTCCGCCACCAGGTGCTCAGTCCGAATATAGAAAACAATTTTGAAGAAGTGACAGTTGGTCCTGTCGTCCATCCCGACCACCAAGCCCCTCGAACCTCGGGTCGCACGTGGATCATGGGGCCACGGATCTCCTGAGGAACAAAGAGGCTAAGCACGTGCCTCAAAGTGGCCTCCCTACTGGCTAGCTCCGCGTACTTGATAAACATGAGAAACAATTTATAGAGGTAATGGGAAAGTTGGGCCGGACACATCTCATAATAATGGCAGAAGTGGACCACCAACATTGGGAGCGGGAGTGTGTACCCCACTAGGAAGGGGGCAAGAATAGAACGAACAATACCCTCGACGGTCGATCTGAACCCTATACGCAGTCTTTGCAAGCGCGATCTCGACGTAGTGTGGAATACCCCACTCCTCTCGCATATGTGCTATCCCCACTTCTCCTATTGGAGAAGCAATGTCCACCTGCCATACACCACTCGGTACGCCAAAATCCACCACCGAATTTCTCGTACGAGGCAGAACTTCATCGACTGAAGGAACTTCTTCATATTCCATCAGCTCTAAGTCTCCAGTTGACTGAGCGGGATTTTCAACCACCGGAGAATTAGCCGGAAAGTTACCGCGAGAAAAAGTTCCTGCCATAATAGACTCACAAGCAAGAGAGAGAAGAGCTTTTACGGGAAAAATGAGGACATCAATGATAATAGCGATCAAAAGAGGAGAGAAAAATGCGATTTAGCAGAAGAAAAGTTTCTCTCAAAAGAACGATGAATATGCAAAAGGCAAAGGACAAATCCCCTCTATTGATAAGAATTAGACTATGCCTTCACGAAACCCATTAGTCATCATTAATGCATGACTGAGCACGAAATGATTCGGTTTCACGGAAACGTGTGCCATTATGATAGATTGTGCGAAATGGCGCTTCACTTACCAACCGGCGTTTCCGTTTCGAAATCATTGTAACGATACGTAAACGCCAAAAAGATGCCCCCGGGCAGTCTCAAAATTTATAATGCCATTAATGAACGAACAACGAGTTCAACTCCTCCTGATTATGCCGCACAATCCGTTCGTCGAGGTCGGCACGGACACGACCTCGACGAACCGAGAGACTAACTGTATTGGTAGAAATCTGACCATACGACTGGCACGGGGCTAGCCCCGTCATAATCAACTTACAATAAATGGTCATTGCAATTGACTTTTAACTGATTACAGTTGTCCTTAAGACGAGCAAGGGGGCTACGACCCTTTCGCGACAGGAGGACGTCTCCTCGACCAAGCTGCGATAATTCATGACCAGCTCCTGGAGCTTGAAGCTATAAATATTAAAAAAGATAACCTTCAAGTGGACTCCTTCTTCTACACTACGAAAAACACCTAAAAGTGGAGGAACAAGATAATTGTAAGGACCTGAACCTCTTTAAGGAGAGGCAGATCAAACTATTACGATCAATAAAGCCTTGTTTATGTCATTCTCTAATTGATTATTCATATATCTCAATTTTGTTTTCTGATTTCGTGATTAATTATGATTGGCTATGATTTACCCTTGATTTATTTTGATTGATTTGCTCGGAAAGTATTTGATAATTTTTGAGTAAAACAGAAACCATATACGAATAACAAAAGATACTGCGACTTTTAAGTTCCCCTATTAGTCATATATAATAATATTTTTGTACGATTCAGTTCACAATTTAATCGTGACAGAAACAAGCGCTCTCCGTTTGTATTCTCTGAATGAAACCTCTTTTGTTCTGTTTTGCATTTTGTTGATATGAATGTTTAAAATGTGGACGTGAATATAATTGACGGGCAGGCAAATACTACACCAACTAACGGTAGAGTGGTACATCATTTGCTAGATTTCACAACCATCACTATCCCATCCTTGTGGGGTTCGATTTTCAACCGTTTGTATAAATGGCAAAGATCTTTTATTTAAATAAAAAAAGAAAATAAAGAAACAAACTGTTATGAAATCTTCTATTTAAGGTGAATGTCTATAATTAGAGAGATTCTAGAGTTCTATTCTTGGTAGCTAAATCATCCCCCTCCCTATAAATAAAGGGGTCTTCTACCATTGTAAACCATCCCTAACAATTCCTAAGTATCAATAAGAATACTTCTCTCTCTACTTTTCTCTCTATTGTTCTTGTTCTTGTATTATCGTTCTTGTCTTTATATTATTTCATAACACGTTATCAGCACGAGTCTCTAACCAATTAAATTTGATCTCTTCTTTCTTGTTGATAGCCGAATGTTAGGAAAGTGTATGATCTACTGCTGAAAGTTGGAGCTTCTATTCATGTCTACGGTGTTAAGTATGGTGGAAGATGAGCAGGTTCTTTTATACAAAGGGACTTGATCTATGGTTGATCTTGAAAGCAAATTGCAAAAAAAATAAAAATAAAAATAAAAAAATCCAATTGGTAGAGGAAGCAATTTCTTGCGCAAAATAATTTACACAAACTAAGTCCTGATAAGATGGCTGAAGGTGAGGACATCCAACCACTCGTTGTTGACAATTGAACTGGAATGGTTGAGATTTTCTATACGAAAAATAGAAGAGGTATATTTGATATCACAACATTTATTGGTATACCTTAAAGGTAAGTAATTTACTTTTCCCTTTCAAATTCTTGAAATTCTACGATTTGATTTTATATACAAACAAAGACAACAAAGTTTGATTATAATTCTAATGGAGTTTGTAAGAAATTACACTCACATGAAGTGGTAAAATTTCTATGCCTTGCCATGATCAAATTCATGTATGATTGTGGGCAAAAGATTGAAAATCCGTCCCATTGAATTTGCTCCATTCCCTTTAGAGAATGTGGTAGCAGTATGTGATAAGTCTGAAAGAAGACAAAATTATTACCATGAAGGTATCAATGAATGTGGACGTGACAAAGAATTAAAATTCCGTCCAATTGAATTTGCTCCATTCCCTTTAGAGAATGTGATAGCAGTATGTGATAAGTCTGAAAGAAGACAAAATTATTACCGTGAATGTATCAATGGATGTAGACATGGCAATAGACGAAATTATAATCGTCATTATTGTGATAATGAGAATAATAAAGATTCTCAAAATAATCTTTCACTTTATGAAAGTAATATTTGACATGAGATTGTGTATAGCACATACAGATGATTATGATCCATTCCCTGAAGTGAATGTGATAATTGTAATAGAGCCCGTAAGTATGAACACGCTCTTGATGTAATTGTGTCTTATGTCTGACATTCTGAAAGGAAAGTTCGTTGCCCTTGAAATTTCGGGCAAGAACTATATGACATGGGTGTTGGATGCTGAAATCCATTTGGATGCAATGGGTCATGGAGACGCCATTAAAGACAGAAATAATGCATCCACCCAAGTATGCTAAGGCCTTTATTTTCTTGCGCCATCACCTTGATAAAGATTTGAAACTGTGCTAAAGCCTTGATTTTCTTGCGCCATCACCTTGCTATGCTACATATATGTTGTTATTCTCCTATCATAAAGTTGAGAATGTAATACAAGGTTGTTGGTTGTTATTATATAAGATGCTTCAATGATTATATTTATGACACATGTTTTATACATTATAATATCTGTATATAAGTTAATACATGTATATTTGCATTCTTTATATTTTGATGACAATAATTATTGTAAGATTGTTACAAAACTCATGCTGATCTCAACATATACAATATATAATGAAACGTCAAGTATTGCTTTTTAAATATTAGCTGCTTTCTGAGTCTCGTCTGATTTTTAGCTTTACCACATTATAAGTGTTCTGCAAACAATTGCTTTTATTCTGCAAGCAATTAATAATCTACGAATTACATTGTATGAAAATGATATTTTTGTTTATTTATGATACAATGTTCGTAGTAGATAAGTATTCCTACTAAGTCTATAGTAGACTGCTTTGATATGCATTAATTTTCCTCACAATGCTATGTAAACAGTTATTTATCCGCATTATAATGTGTATTGGAAGTTGATTTGGGATTCAATATTCCAATGTGGCAAATTGCATGTAAATTTTCTGGAATCTGACAGACTATTGTCAAACTATGGCGATGTTGATGATGCTCTGTTGATTGAGTTTATAAACTATTATTATGGACAAAAAGTATTTGTATTGGTATTTTTTTATTATTTACAATAACTGGATGATGACATTATAGTGTTATTATTAAAGATATTTATTGAGAGATAATAATTTACTATGGTACGTTTAATTAGAAAATTGATTGAAGGCTCCGGAAGAGCAACTGTAACTCTGCCCAAAGGCACGACGTTTATCTTAGAGAATGCAATATTCTCTTCCAAGTCTAAGAAGAACTTGTTGAGTTTTAATGATATCAATCGCAATGTTCTCCTCCAAGTCTAAAAGGAACTTGTTGAGTTTTAAAGATATCATTCAAAATGGATATCATATTGAGACAATAGATGAGAATAATCTTGAATTCTTCATAAAGACGAGGCTGCCCATTTCGGTTTGGGGTCACGCCATTTTGCATGCAGCAATACTAGTTCGTCGGCTGCCCACTTCGGTTTGGGGACACGCCATTTTGCATGCAGCAATACTAGTTCGTCGGCTGCCCACTTCGGTTTGGGGACACGCCATTTGCATACAGCAATGCTAGTTCGTCTCTGACTGACGAATTGACACAAATATTCTCCGTTGCAATTGGTTTTGGGTCATGGACCCAATATATCCCATTTAAGAATCTTTGGATGCGCAGTATATGTGCCTGTAGCACCGCCATCCCGCACCAAAATGGGTCTGCAAAGAAGGTTAGGAATATATGTTGAGGTTGAATCGCCCTCCATTATTCGCTACCTCGAAACATTGACAGGAGATTTGTTCACTGTACGATTTGCAGACTGTCAATTTGATGAGACACTTTTCCCAAAATTAGGGGGAGAAGTTGGTGAAACCAAACGGGAAATTTTGTGGAAAAATGCATCATTATCTCATCTTGATCCACATACCTCTATTTGTGAAAGAGGCACAAAAGATTATCCATTTGCAAAGAATAGCAAATCAAATGCCTGACTCATTTATAGATTTGAAAAGGATAACAAAATCACATATCCCCGAAGTGAATGTGACAACATCTGATTCACGAATACATATTCATTATTGGAAGAATATGAACATGAAATTGGTATTAAATATACCACACTCACCCCTAGAAGGAGGTTTGAGATGATACCACACTCACCCCTAGAAGGAGGTTTGAGATGATATATGGCATGAATGATCGTTGGTCACGTACCTATTGTACGCCAAAGTATTTTGGAAATATGACTATTAAAGGACAACGATAATGCAAGAAACATATCTTGCATATAAGTTTGACATGACCATAATGGTATAACTTTCTCTTTAAGAAAGATATTCACCACATGGATGTTGATGAATCTGTGGTAGTACAAAAATAATTGAGAGCTTTAAAAGAGCCAATTATTACTATGTTGGAGAAACACAATTGAGTATTGTGCTGTAGTAAGTCTCAAAGAAACTTATTCAGTTTCCAAAGTACACGTGAAAGCGATTGATTATATTGAGACTATAAATAAAGGAAGGCTTTGATATCTCCTATTACTACAACTTGTAGCGGGGTAATTTGCATATGAAAAGCTACCCGCTTTGTTCTCCAGTTTGTACTACACAAAAGAAAGAATGCCACAATAAAGTGGATATCTATTGGTATAAAAACCCATGTCATAATAAACCTGAAGTTTATTGATAAGTGCACATGTCATGGTGTAAATTTGAAGTTTACCAATATTGATAATTTGTTCAGTTAACATTCGTATTAGCCATCTCATTTTAAGTATGATGTGCAAATTCACACAGGTGAATATCAAAGAACTAGAAAGTTCTTTACGAATTCTCTTGTATCACTTGTTCTCATTCATGAACTGACCAACTAAGAGTTCGGGTTGAAGCCCATAAACTCTGGAAATATCAAAGGTGAATATGGGCCTATTCACCTGCCATGTATACCACATATGATGCATCTATGATATGGTTACATGCGCAATTGTTATTAACCCGCAGCCTGGCCGGTGCTTGCGAGGTAAATTGCTCAGTAATCTAACTTCGAGCATAATTTCCAGATTTTCTACTCAAGATAGTTCATCTTGATAAGTTGGTTTATATCAAAGTTGGTTTAGCAAGATAATTATTGAGTGCTTCCACTTAATAGCTAAACTGTTTCTTATGAGAACAAAGTTATATATATCAGTTTGATATAAGTTGTATACGAGAGTATATTCTCCCCTCACAAGTGGTTCAGGGTCAGGAACCAAATAATTTCATCTTATTATTAATGTGCCGTGTATATTGACATGATAATGCACAAAGATGATTTCCCAAAGTTGAGGAAACAAGTTAGCTTTTCTAACATGAGGGGGAGACATGATAAACACTTGAGAAAAGGTTACATGGGATGAATTATCATTTGTATATGTATATCCCCGAATATCATGATATGAACCTGAAGTTCATAAAATGGATAATTCAATTGCAACATATTGCAAAGCATGCTATACGCATTTGCTGACCCAAAGAAAGTAACTAAATGGAAGAGATACAATTCAAGAAGAATTGATTCCATATGAAAGACATGTAGTTTTGAACCTATAGTTCAAATGCTTGAAAGTATAAAGTCAAAGGTATGTATAGTCAGTTTTCGATATCTTATTTGTCTAGCATGACATGGAAAACTTGATATGCATCTAAAGTCTATTATATGGCTTATATGACTTAACTTGAAAGATTTAAGTTGCTTGAAGCATATGCAATTCTTGGTCCTGAATTACCAAATCCTTAGTACAATTTGTGTACATATGTATCTTGCTATAACTATAAGCATGATGGCATTGAGAATGCATCTATGGAGATATTGAAAAGTTATTCCTCGACATTATATGAAGATGTTCATATCTATCAAGAATGATGATTTCAAGGTGCGGAATATTTATTCAAGTCAATATGGTTGATTTATCAAATCTCTACCAAAGATCATTTTGAAGATGATGCACAAGATTGGAATGCAAATGCTCAAGGATATAAATTGATGTTCTTATTAGGGGGAGTTAATGCGCGTTGCACTCTTTTTCCCTTACAAGGTTTTGTCCCACTGGGTTTTCCTTGCGAGGTTTTTAACGAGGCAACCAATACGCGCATATTCAAACATGTGTAATCTTTTTCCTTTCTTTAATTTTTCCCATTGGGTTTTGGTTTTAAGGTTTTAACGAGACACATTGTTGAATAGACATTCAAGGGGGAGTGTTATGAAATCTCCTATTTAAGGTGAATGTCTATAATTAGAGAGATTCTAGAGTTCTATTCTTGGTAGCTAAATCATCCCCCTCCCTATAAATAAAGGGGTCTTCTACCATTGTAAACCATCCCTAACAATCCCTAAGTATCAATAAGAATACTTCTCTCTCTACTTTCCTCTCTATTATTCTTGTTCTTGTATTATCGTTCTTGTCTTTATATTATTTCATAACACAAACAAATTTCTCAATTTATTTGTCAACTCATACGATGATCTTTACTAACTTTATAGTTTTGACACTATATATTAACACTATGCTAATGATTCAAATGGACCACGTCTCGGAAAGTGATCTCCATTGTTTTAGCGAAATTTGGAAGTAGCACCCTTTCATTTGAGGGGGGTAAAAAGAAGGAACAAATATCTTACCACAATCACGTGCCATTTTTATTTTATTATTGTGTCTCCCGCAATTTGAACCGGTACTTCCTCTGGTCCAATATAAATAAATTTTTTTGATTTTTTTATAGTTCAAATAAGTGATTTTTTCAGATTTCAAGAGTGAATTAATTATTTTTTCTTATATTGTTCTTGAAGTAAATAGTGTTGGAATATGTGTTAGTAGTATTTATGTGAGATAGTAAATGTTAATATAATCAATTCTAATGCTAATTAATATTAAAAGGTGAATTTTGTAATTTGTGTGAAAAAGTTCAAAGAATTACTTATTTTGAACCGGAGGGAGTATTAATTAGTAAAATCAATACCAAAAAGAAAATTCAATATAATCAGTGACGTATGCATTCGTCACTATTTAATAGATGTGTCAACATTGTTCATTAAATTCAATTCAGCCTAAAAAAAACTTCAAAATGAATTGGAAAGAGAAAACACAAAAAGAAAAAATAATTTCTCCCGCACTATATATAGAAGTCCCCTGTGTAAAGCAAATTTCGTGGTGAATTGCGCGTTCCTCTGTTCTATTCTTTCCTTCTTTAACAGAAAGCCTAAAACACCAAAATTTCAGCTGAAATTTTTTCTATAAAATACAGCCAAGGATTGGGTTCGAGGTGAAGCAGTAGGCCATGGAAGCTTCGGCAAAATCAATTTTGCATTACCCAGATGGCAGAATACTCTGTTTTTTCAATCGATGGTGGTTAAATCTTCTGCTGCTTCCTGTTCAGCAACTATGTTGAACGAGAAGCTGATCTTGGATGAGCTTAACAGTTGCCCCCACATCATCAATTGCCTTGGCGACAACTATACATACGAAAATGGTGAAAAGATATACAATGTCTTATTGGAGTATGCTTCTAGAGGTGACTTTTCGGATAATCTCAAGAATTCCAGTGATCATAGGTAGCCGGACTTTGAAATAAAAAATACACCAAGTCCTTACTCAGAGGGCTACGTTATATCCACAAGAGTGGCTATGTCCACTGCTATATTAAGCTTCAGAACATTCTTTTAGGCGAAGATAGTCAAGTCAAAATTGCTGATTTTGGATTGGAAAAGAGAGCTGATTCAAAGAAAGATGATAACCTGCAATGTGAATTGAGCGGTACTCTATTGTACATGTCACCGAAAATGGTTACGGCGGCGACCATGGCACTCCCGCCGACATATGGGCACTTGGGCGTGTTGTGGCAGAGATGGCAGCAGGAGTTCCAGTTTGGAAATACTCAAACATAACCCAACTATTGATGGTAATTGGAATTGGTGATCAATTGCCTGAATTTCCCACGAAATTCTCTGAGGAAGGAAAAGATTTTTTAGAAAAATGCTTTGTGAAGGACCCAAGAAAAAGATGGAAGGGTGAGATGCTTCTACACCATCCTTTTGTTGCTGATCAACATTATGATGATGTCACTGTTACATTGAATGACGAAACATGCGGGAGTGGCAGTCCTTCGACGTCTCCTAGGTGCCCATTTGATTTCCCAGATTGGGTGTCTAATGCTTCTGCTGCATCAGCGATTACATGTTCAATTACATCTCTGCCCTCACCGGCAATGCAAGAATTTCTCAAGTTTTGCGGCGGGTCATGGTCCACAACACCGGCAGAGAGGATGCGGGAGTTAATCAATGAAGGACTTGAATCCGAGTGGTCCACTGATGATAGTTGGATCTGCGTTCGGTGATGTCTATCTCAAATTATTTTATATTTTGAAGTGATAGAAAAAACCAGAGTACTGAAGATTTTTTTGTTATCAGCTCTGATTTTTTCCCCTTTCACCTTATTGGTTAGGCAGGTCAATCTTTTCTCACTTCTTTATTTTTGTACATAGTAAACAAGTTCATTGTACATACAAAAGTTGAAATTAGGATATCATTAACAAAGACAAGTTATTGGGACTCAACAAAATGTACAGATTTTATCTTTTAGTATTTAGTGAATGAAGTTATGAAACAACTTGGTTACTTGGAAAAACGAGAATTGCAAAGAGGCAGTGGATACTCTACTTGTGCTTTGGATAGGATATGTTGCAGTGTTTTTCCACCCAGATATTTTGGGCCAAATAATCATCAACTATATCATACGCAATTATTCAGTTTATCTTTGGCAAGTTGCAACTTCTCCAATTAAATCATTGGCTCACTAGCCGAAAATCAATATAAAGTGATATATCAGCTAATAAATGGACAAAAATCTTTCTGCAGAAGTTGCAGTTTCTTTGAATCATGAAAATAATTTCGTGACCAAAACCTTCCTATTCAGCCTTTTTTTTCTTTCCCCTTATCTTTATACTTTTATTAGGGGAAAATGAGTATAAAAGCTAAAAGAAAGGAGTATTTCTTTTAACTTCTTCATTCTTTAACAGGTCATGTGTTCAAAATTACATGAATACCAAACTCAGTTGAGAGTTTATTCCATATTTGGTTGAGATAGTACAATTAATTTTGGGATTAATTATCTCAGGATTATTGTATTTTTATCCCTATGAGAGGGCGAGATAACTTATCTTAGGATAATTAATCATGAGGTAAATTATTTTCCAACCAAACAACCCTTAAGTGATAACTTTGATATGTAGAATTGTTAGTGTTGAGGAGTTATGCAGTGGTTGACTGTTAAGTAGTAGTTAACCATAGTTAGTTTAAGTTAACCATCGTTAGCTTTAGTAGTTAGAAAGTAGTTAACACAGTTCTTTTCCTCTAATTAGTTTGTACAATTGTCATCTTCTTCATTTTCTGTAAGTCGAATAACAGAGTTTCCCTTTCACAAATTTCTCTCTCTAAATGTCTCTCGTTTAGCTCTCAATTCTCAGCTGTATGTGACTGGTGAATTCATCATGGTATCATAGCAGGATTTACGAGTGATTCTAGGGAATTTTTTGAGCGTTTGAAAGAAAAATTCGAGAGAATCTACTCAAATTCAAAGCTTAAACCCTAATTTTTGGTTCGTTTTAATGGCCGTTCCTGAGGATTCAACTACAAATGTTAATGCTGGAGCTGGAACAACTGGAAGCACTAGAGTCGTGGATCACAAGCATCCGCTCTATCTTCATCCATCGGATGATCCTGGATCTATGTCGGTGGGACTGATTTTGACAGGAATGGAGAATTATTCCTTGTGGAGTCGTGCGATGAAGGTTGCACTGTTAGGTAAGAACAAATTATGTTTAGTTGATGGATCGACATCGAAGGAGGATTTTGGTGCAGAATTAGGAAGTCAATGGGATCGGTGTAATGCTATTGTTACTTCGTGGCTCATGAGTAATGTGAGTAGGGAATTAAATACAGGAGTGAAGTTCTCTTCTAATGCTCAAACAATATGGGCAGCTTTTAAGAAAAGGTTTGACAAAGTGAATGGATCTAGGTTGTACTATTTGCACAAGGAAATCTTTACCTTGACGCAGGGAGTCTTGTCTGTGTCAACATATTTCACTAGGCTAAAGGATCTCTGGGCAGAGTATGATTCAATATTACCATCTTCCTCATCTGCAACTGAATACATTGAGCAATTGGAGTATCAGCGTTTATTGCAGTTTCTAATGGGCTTGAATGATGGATCTGAACAAGCAAGGAGTCATATCTTATTGATGCCAACACTGCCGTCTATAGATAAAGCATATGCTATGGTTGTGCAAGATGAAAGTAGGAAAATGATTATTGGAAATGGATATGGGCAGGCAGGACACACTGAACCTACGGCTCTTTTTAATGCTCGACCAAGAAGGAATTTCAATTTGGAATGTGAATTTTGCCATCTGAAAGGTCATACTAAACTTGACTACTATAAGCTAATGAAGTGTGAATGTTGTGGTAAAAAAAGGACATCGCAAGGAGAATTGTTACATAATTGTTGGGTACCCAAATGACTTCAAACAAAAGAAGAAGGCTAATGCACTAATGATGGAGCCAACTGGACAACAGGGTTCACAGATTGCTCATCAGGTAGGAAACAATGTTGAACCAGGACATTCTTTCACCAAGGAACAACAACCAACTGCTACAATTGCTGAACAAGACTTACATTGGAGAAGCAAGTGCTAACATGGAAGGTAAATGCTTTTGTGGCAATGTAGCTTTCTGTGAAAACTTAGAGTTGTGTAAATGGATAGTTGAAATTGGTGCAACTAATCACATGACTGGTGATAAAAATTTGCTAAAACATGAAACTTCAGTAGGGAACTCAGGGAAGGTTCAGCTACCTACAGGAGATTCAGCTACTATTTCACACATGGGAGAGTGTCAACTTACATGAGGTGATGTATTGAAGGATGTGTTGTGTGTTCCATCTTTCAAGTTCAATCTTATGTCAGTATCAAAAGTAACAGAAGACCTTAAGTGTAGTGTTACTTTTTTTCCAAAATACTGTGTATTTCAGGACCTCTTGTCTGGGAAGGTGAAGGAGATTGGTAGAAGGAAAGTTATACATTCTGTCAGCTCTAATAGGAAGAAAAGTGGATAAAGCCTTTGCAGTGACTAATAAAGGAAGTATGGAGATGTGTCACAGAAGAACAGAACATGTACCCGTACAAGTCCTTAGAAGAATCCCTAGTTTACAAGAATCTAGTATAATGCACATATAATACATTGTCTATGTGTGGAGTCTGTCCATTGGCAAGGCAGACTAGAGTGCCTTTTCAACTTAGTGTTAGTAGAAGCATAAATAGTTTTAATTTGATTCATATGGATGTATGGGGACCTTATAAAGTAGCTACTCACAATTGAATGAAATATTTTCTCACACTTATTGATGATTGTACTAGGTGGACTTGGGTATTTCTTATGAGACTCAAATCTGATGTCATTTTCTTCCTAAAAAAATTCACTACTACGATTAGGACTCAATTTGGAAAGCCGGTGAAAGCCTTCAGGTTAGACAATGGTGGTGAATTCTTTAATCATGCGTGCAAAGACTTGTTTCAGTCACATGGCATTATCCATCAAAGTTTATGTTCATACACCTCTCACCAGAATGGGATGGTGGAAAGAAGACACAGACACATACTTGAAACTGGTAGAGCAATCAGATTCCAAGGGCATTTGCCTGTCAGGTAATAGGGACTGGGATATAAATCACCTACAAACTGTTATTTGGTAAACCACCTTCATTGGTGCATTTCAAAGTCATAGGATGTTTGTGTTTTATTCTAACCTGACTAATGCTGATAAATTTGCTCCAAGAGCACGATCAGTTCTAATGGGTTATGTTGCACACCAGAAGGGTTATAGGCTGTTGGAATTGGAGAATAGAGTATTCTTTATCAACAGAGATGTAGTATTCTATGAAGACATGTTTCGTTTTCATGGAGTTGCGACAACATCTAATACTCTTTTCCTTGACATGTGTCCAGTACCAAAGAATGATCTTAGTGAAGAGCCAGTTGTTATGGATTGTGCAGATGCAGATTGTGACACAGCTGTTGATCCTTCAGATGTAGTTCCAGTTCCTGTAAATGAACATGACACCTTTTCTGCAGCTGTTCATGATGAGGTACGGCCTGTTGCTTCTACTGGTCGAAGTGGATCTTCTGATGGTTCTACTACTGTGGAGCTGAGAAAATCAACTAGAGTGTCCAAACCTTCCATATGGCTCGAGGATTATGTGAGGCCAGATAAGACAAGCTCTGTAAGCTGCTGCAAGTATCATATTTCATAGGTCATTGGTTATGATATGATTTCCTCAAAATATCAAAGTAATTTGGCTAGTTTCTCAGCTGAGGTAGAACCGGCTACATATATTGAAGCTATCAAAGACAAAAGGTGGGTTGAGTCAATGCAAGCATAGATTAAAGCCTTAGAAGACAATAAAACCTGGGCATTGGTTCCTTTGCCACAAGGACAGAAAGCTATAGGGTGCAGATGGGTTTATAAAATTAAGTACAAAGCTACAAGAGAAGTAGAAAGATTCAAAGCTCGTTTAGTTGCAAAAGGGTACAACCATAGAGAAGGATTGGATTATCAAGAGAACTTTTCACCTGTGGTGAAGATGGTCACTGTTAGAAGTGTATTGGCTCTTGCATTATCAAGGTATTGGTATATTCATCAAATGGATGTTTATAATGCCTTCTTACAAGGTGATCTAACTAAATAAGTCTATATGACAATTCCTCCAAGTTTCCATGGTTTACACAACAAGTCAACAATTTGCAAGCTAGTGAAGTCACTTTATGGACTCAAACATGCATCAAGACAGTGTAATATCAAGCTGACCTCGGCTCTAAAGGATGCAGGATTCCAACAAAGCCATCTGGATTATTCGCACTTCATCAAGAAGACAACAACTCACATAATCATTGTGTTAGTTTATGTTAATGATCTGCTTATTGCTGGAGATGATCATACGCTACTTCAACAAACTAAAGATGTCTTACAGTATTTGTTCAAAATCAAGGACCTTGGAGATCTCAAATACTTTCTAGGCCTAGAATTTGCTAGAAGTGGTGATGGTATATTGATACACCAACGAAAATATGCATTGGAGCTTATTTCAGAGTTGGGATTGTCTAGTGCAAAACCTATAGGATGTCCTATGGAGCCCAATCTGAGACTCACCACTTCTGAGTTTGCCAAAAATGTGGGACATTCTGATGATGTAGTGTTGATTGACCCTGGTCCTTATCAAAGATTGTTAGGAAAGTTGCTTTATCTGACCATCACAAGACCAGATATTTCTTTTGCTGTGCAGAGCCTCTGTCAGTTCATACACAGTCCAAAAGCTTTACACATGGAAGTAGCTCTCAAGGTGGTGAGGTATATTAAATCAAGCCTAGGTCTGGGAATGTTTCTGGGGACACAGTGCTCAGAGGTATTATCAGCATATTGTGATGCTGATTGGGCTGCGTGTCCAAACACACGCAAATCAGTTACTGGTTATTTTGTTAAGTTTGGTGATTCACTTATCTCCTAGAAGTCGAAGAAGAAGACAACTATATCTAGAAGTTCAGCTGAAGCTGAATATCGCAGCCTTGCTTCCACTGTTGCTGAGATTACTTGGATTCTAGGATTATTCAAAGAACCAGAAGTTGAGCATCAATCTCCTGTACCAGTTCTTTGTGACAGCAAATCAGCTCTTGCAATTGCTGCCAATCCAGCTTTCCACGAGCGGACTAAGCACATTGACATTGATTGTCACTTTATTCGTGAGAAAATCCAACAAGGGCTTGTTACTACTCACTATTGCACAACAAAACAGCAGGCAACAGATCTACTTACTAAAGGTCTTCATAGACCTCAACATGCTTACTTGCTATCCAAGCTAGGACTTCTGAATATTTTTCCCAGTCCTAGCTTGAGGGGGGATGTTGAGGAGTTAGGTAGTGGTTGACTGTTAAGTAGTAGTTAACCATAGTTAATTTAAGTTAACCATAGTTAACTTTAGTAGTTAGAAAGTAGTTAACACAGTTCTTTCCTTTAATTAGTTTGTACAATTGTCATCTTCTTTATTCTCTGTAAGTCGAATAATAGAGTTTCCTTTTCACAAATTTTCTCTCTCTAAATTTCTCTCGTTTAGCTCTCGATTCTCAGCTGCATATGACTGATGAATTCATCAGTTAGTACCTCTGCGTTCTAAAGTTCAAGGCATAATAAGCAAGAGCAATGCATGATCACTCAAGGATAGAATTATTAAGTTGCATTCTTTAGTTTAAAATACAATACGCACCGGACCTTTCTTCCTCTTACCTTCTATGCCAACCGAGCCAAAAAAAATATTGAAAAAATTCGACACCCTATGAATTTGATCAGCAAACTATGGACAGAGGCGAATTTCAGATTTAGACCCTATATATGTATTAAAAGTCGATTAAATAAGAATAAATATCAAATTTCAAACACAAGAAAATGTGACAAAATTTCATAATCAAATCCATAAAATATAACTCTTGGATCCGCACGATGGAGCCATGCAATTGCAAGAAGCAAGAAATGTGACGTTATTCTTTTTTTTTTAAACCCCTGGATAAAGAAGTTCCACTTGCGGCAATCAGTTTTGAAGAAAGGAATAGATAGTTAGGTGCAAAAGTAATCTTAGAATGAATTCTTTCCGAGTCTTCCATCTACAGATGATGCACATTGCAAGTTGCTCCGTCTTTGCAACTTCCTAAGTATTTGCAAATTGCAGGATGTCAGGATTGATTTTCTTTAGCAATTCCAATTGTCTATAGCTTAGTCTGACTTTATCTAGTAAATTAAAGGCGCCTAACTTGAAATTTAATGAGTTGCAATTGGACTAGGGCCTTTTGCAAGTAGTAACGCCTCAAGCATCTTCACATGTTCCTAATTGTTACTTTTACATTTTTTAACGCCCAAGTAGCCAACGTCCTACAAGAATAAGATAATTTGTCATCATTATTTTTATTTAAATAGTCAAATCATAATCTTTAATAACATGGACCAAGGAATATTCCTCAAGCACTATTCTGATTCTTAGTGGAACGGGTCACTTATGACATGCGTTCTCTTCTTGATATTTTAAAAACTAATCAGCAATAGTATCCAAATGCTTCCTAAAATAAATCCTTAAAATCAGGGAAAATTTATTTGACACAGCTGGCTATAAAAATAAACAAAGTCAGCCTACATTGCAAATTGGGTAAAACACAAAAATGCGGCTATTTTTAGTTTATTGGTAACATTATTGCTAATCTAGTTAAATCTTCTATCTCGAATTATTAATCGCCCGTTTGGCTAAGCTACAAAAATTAACTTATTTTGGGAAGTGCTTTTTTTTTTAAAAGTACTTTTCTCAAAAATTATTTTGGTGAGAAGCAGTTTGTGTTTGGCTAATTAGTTTGAAAAGCACTTCTGAGCAACAATTAGTGTTTGGCCAAACTTTAAAATACTGCTTCTAAGTGTTTTTTTTCAAAAGTGCTCCTCAAAAAAGTGCTTTTGAAGACAAAATATTTTTTTCTGCTTCTCCTCAAAAGCACTTTCTTTTTTTTCCTTCTAGAAGCTTGGCCAAATACCTCAATTTTTAGCCAAAAGTGCTTTTGGCTAAAACTAAACTTGGCCGAACAGGCTATAAGTAGGAGTCAACTAGATGTAGAGTTGGTGGCCTGGGGCCGTAGTATTACGGAGAAATTCAAAAATAGTCAAATTAGAATTGGTCGTTCAAAAATAGTCTAGTTTTAAAAGTAATTGAAATTTAGCCACTTTTCATGCAAAAAAATTGTTCAAAACTCGAAAGGATACGCCAGTATATTATGCTGGAGTTCCAACATAAATATATTTAAACTCCGGCATAATATGTTGGAGTTCCAACATAAGTATACTAGAACTCCAGCATAATATACTGGAGTTCCAACAAGTATATCGATCCAACATAATATACTGGAGTTTGGAGCATCGGTGCTCTAGTCTCCAATATATTATATTGGAGCCAGCAAAGTATATTGGTCCAGCATAATATGCTGGAGTTCATACTCAGGTACACCGAACTCTAGTATATTATGTTGGACTGGTCTCTACTATAGCAAAATAGTGGCTATTTTTTATTGACTTGGTAAACACTAGCTATTTTTGAATGACCAGTCTAAAAACTGGCTATAATATGCTATTTTTACTAGTATTTCAAATTGGAATTGGGCCATTAATTTAACATAAATGACGATATGCTCCCTTTTCAAGCTATTAACTGTAGTTTCCTTACAATTTGTATACAATTCATTAAACTAGCATCCTTCCAGCCGTGGATTTCTTATTTTATAGGCATGATTTAAGCAATAAAGGTATCTCAGTTATAAAATAAAACAAATTCTTATACAATTTGACGATAGAAATTATTGCTTCAACAAGTGAATATCAGTAGCAACACTTGCGATAATTCTTCAACATAGGATAGCTTCAAGAGATACGTTGATTTCAATACCGTTGGAATTGTAATGAATGCAGATTCAAGTTACAGCGCAATGATTTGAACCATTGCAAAATATCTAGCGATAGATACATTTGTTAAAATCAAATAAAGTTGTCCTCCAATGAAAATTCGCGAGTGTGCGAGTCTATATCAAGAGGAACAAGGATAACAAGGATCTGGGAATGTTGTGAAAAAAATGAAGTAAAGTTGATTTTTTGGAGAAACACAGAGTTCTTTAGAATGTTCTAGTGTAGTATTTTTGATATTTATCTAGTAGATATATGTAGATGTTCTAAAATGGGAAGATAAGAAAAATCTAGATATTCTAGAGCCTTGGATATTTAAGGAAGATATTAGTAGAAGGTGATAGAATTGTCTAGATTATTTTTGTATCTAGAATCATCTCTAGACAAATATAAATAGGAGTAGCCTTAGGCATTTGTTGTGAAGCCAAAATTCTAGAAAGCCTTCTTTCAATAACAAAATTCTCCTTAAAAAATCCCTCTTCTCTTTCAAGCTTCCTCTTCTTTAGTTGAATCCTCCAATAGTATCTAAAGATCTTGGGCAAGCAGACGGTCTCCGAATAATACCATTCTTCTGCTATATTTTTTACATGGTATCAAAGCCATAAGACGGCTTCTTGATTTTAATGTCGGGTTAGTGGTTGATTCAACTGGTTTTTCAAATGGATTTGGGCGGTCGATCTAATGGACTAGGGATGGAGTTATTGAACCAATGTAACTACAAGGTATGGAAGACTTGTATGGAGTCATACCTTGTTGGTGAGGATTTGTCGGAAGTTGACAATGGGAGTAACACAAGTCCTCCTGCTGACGCACCAGAAAATAGCAATACACGTACGAAGTGGAAGCAGATTAATGCTAAGGCGGAATTTATCCTAAAGAGATCTATCTCTCATAATTTATTTAGATAATTATTTACGTTATTTCTGCTGGACTTACTAAAGCTCTTTTGTTTTTGTTTTTTCTTTCCTTCACTGAGCCGAGGGTCGATTGGAAACAGCCTCTCTGCCCTTTCGGGTATGGGTAAGGCTCATCTACATATTACCCTCCCCAGACCCCACTTTGTGGGATTATACTGGGTAGTGGTTGTTGTTGTTGTTGTTGTTGTTATATTATAAGGTATAAATCAGCTCATGAAATATGGAGCACCTTTGATCGGTTGTTCAACAAGAAGGATGGAACTCGGCTACAAATTTTGGAGAATGAGTTAGCTAACACCACTCAAGGTAATCTTTCTATCGCCGAGTATTTCTTGAAGGTTAAAAATCTGTGTTCCGAAATTTCTCTATTGAATCCGGACAATGCTATCTCTGAAGCATGAATAAGAAGAATCATTATTCGTGGTTTAAAGCCAGAATATATTCCCTTTGTTACATCGATTCAAGAATGGATTCAACAACCATCTTTGGAAGAATTTGAGAATTTGCTGTCATCACAAGAGCTACTAGCCAAACAGATGGCTGGTGTATCTATCAAAAAAGGGGAAGGAAATGCTCTTGTTGCAGATAAGAGAAACTATAAAGGGAAATCAAGAGATAGCATGCACTTTCAGTCCTCAAGTGGTTCAAGCTCGTCAAGAAAGAAGGAGGAGTCTTCCAGTAATGGTAAAAGGCTTTTAAAATATTACCGTTGTGGCAAAGTCGGGCATATAAAAAATATTGTCGAGCCAAAGAAAGCGATATGGCTCAAGCCAAGGAAGTTTCTGAAGAAGAAGATAAAGAAGAAGATTGGGGAAAGTGCTTCGCAGCGGAGACTCGAGCAATAAATGCCATGGATCCATAAATTTTGAACAAGGCTGGATCGTAGATTCAGGATGTGGGCACCATCTTACGAGAGATCAATCTAAATTCTCCACCTTTCGAGAATACAACGGACGTGATGTCATTGTTACAGCAGATAATACAGTCCATAATGTTGAGAAGGAAGACACTGTTCTGATCAAAGAGAAGCAAAAAGACACTATCACCTTCAACAGTGTCTTTCATGTTCCAGGAATGAAGAAATATTTATTTTCAGTTGCAAACGATGTAGATGCTAGAAAATATTTGCTATTTGGCCCATGTGATGTGAAGTTCCTCCGAAATGTCAAGGTGCTCAAGGCATATATCGTTTACTCAGGTAAGAGAGTAAACGATTTATATGTTTTATCTGCCTCTAATTCATATATTGAGAAGATGAGTAGCAATGATAATGCACATCTTTGGCATGCTAGACTTGGACATCTAAGCATAGATAAATTAAAGGCCATGGTGAAGTTGAATATAGTAAAAGGTTTGCTTGACTTAAAAAAATTTGGTGGAGTAGGGGTTTGTGAAGGATGTCAATATGGAAAGGCATATCGTCTTCCATTTGACAGATCCTCGTCAAGGTGTAATGCCCCACTAGAACTTATTCACAGTGACTTGATGGGGCCAACGAGAACTCCTTTCAGGCTATTCTTATATGTTAATTTTCATTGATGATTTTACTAGATTCACTTGGGTTTATTTTGTGAAGCATAAGTCAAAAGTTTTCAGTAAGTTTGTGGAGTTCAAAGAAACAGTGGAAGGTGAACTCGATTCCAGAATATGGCGGCTGCGAACTGATAATGGCGGTGAGTTCACATCAGATGAGTTTCTTTTCTTTTATCGTCAACGTGGCATTAAAATAGAGCTGACATGCGCTGATACACCACAACAAAATGGAGCGGCTGAAAGGAAGATCCGACACTTAACTGAGACATGTAAGAGCTGGCTTCATGCCAAGAATTTACCTAGAGCCTTGTGGGCAGAAGGAATGAAATGTGCAGCGTACGTGATTAACCGGATGCCGCTTTCTCCAAACAATATGAAGTCTCCTTATGAATTACTATTTGGAGAAAAGCCTAGCGTGAAACACCTCAGTGCTTTTGGCTCTATTTGTTATGCTCACATTCCGGATTCTTAACGGAGCAAGTTGGATGCCAAGGCAAGGAAATGCATCTTTGTTAGATATGATGAAAGGAAAAAGGGATGGAAATGCATGGATCCTAAAACTCATCTCTTTGTTGTTTCAAGGGATGTCATATTCGATGAAGTTTCTTTTTATTATGGAGTTGCGCAAGAAGGGCCAGCTTATAAACCCATGAACCCTGAAGCATCAAATCTGCCTATCATAAGTGCTTCTTAAAAAATACAATTGTTGAGGAGCTAACAGAAAGGGGGAGCCCGAGAACTCAACAACATAAAACTAAACAAGAAGATGATTCATGTGATTCGGGAAGACCAAGAAGAACTATTGTCAAGCCAGCTCGTTTCAGAGATGAAAATTTTGTCAGTGCATACTCATGTTCCTTTGTAAGACCAATTGAAGAATCTTTAGTATTTGGGGAAGCAAGATGAGCCAGAAAAATAGTGTTGAGATCTTCATCAAGACACGTCCTAAAGCATCGGTTTACTTCTTCCGCGACAAGCTAGGGATAGATGCCAAAAAATCACTTTAAGGGAGAGTGTGAGAAACATGAAGTAAAGTTGATTTTTTGGAGAAACATTGAATTCTCTAGAATGTCCTAGTGTAGTATTCTTGATATTTTTCTAGTAGACATAAATGTTCTAGAATGGGAAGATAAGAAAAATCTAGATATTCTACTGTCTTGGATATTTAAGGAAGATATTAGTAGAAGGTGATAGAATTATCTAGATTATTTTTGTATGTAGAATCATCCATAGACAAGTATAAATAGGAGTAGCCTTAGGCATTTGTTGTGAAGCCAAAATTCAAGAAAGCCTTCTTTCAATAACAAAGTTCTCCTTCAAAAATATCTCTTCTCTTTCAAGCTTCCTCTTCTTTAGTTGAATCCTCCAATATTGTCTAACGTTCTTGGGCTAGCAGAAGGTCTCCGAATAATACCCTTCTTCTGCTTTATTCTTTACAAATGTATCCATCGTGTATAACGGTAAAGAATTTTGATGTGTAATGGAGTTCGTCGAATGCTAGCATCATTGCAGCTTTAGGTTGCTTTGTCCTTGTTATCACAGACAAAATTCACACATATTTGCGTGAGGGGATTAAATTTCTTAAAACAAACAAGCAACACGTGGGCTTGAAATTATTTTCTATTTTGTTCATTGAACTAACATTTCTTTGTTTCTTCGATTTTCTGATTTTGAACATAAATTACTAAAAATCTTAAAGAATTTCGTTTATTTTCGGAGTTCCTATTAACATCAGCTGAAGATCAAATGAAAAAGTGGAAGTAACAGGTTATTGATTTTACAGTCTTGTTTTTCCTCATCTATATATCCGTTGTTATGTACTTATATGGCAATGGCTTTCTTGGTGAAACAATGCAATTGTGTGGACTGTTGCGTCATTTTACCTAAGCCTCAATTCAAGATTATTACTGTATAACAAGCAAGTCAATCTATAGGTGGTTGGATTTGTTTTGACTACTTAATTCAGACGCAACAATAGCACAAGCCAGAAGCGGCATTTGACAGAACCAAGACTGTCTTGAAGCATATCATTTCCCATCATTGAAAATGGAACAAGAATACAGATTTCTCTGTGTTGAAATGTTTAGGCGTACAATGGTTTAGTTGAAAAGTCATTTGAAAAGAAAATTTAAAAATATTTGTGATTTTCTACCCCTATTCTGAAGACTAAAATTTGCGTGATTTTCTACTAGTTCGTTGAAATTAAAATTTTAGTGATTTTGTACTCATTTTAAAAATTAATATCTTAGTGATTTTTTACTCTAATTTATTATTTGTTCGAAGATTATAAACTTTACCGTTTATTAACTTTGGTTGTATCATATATTTTTCGATTTGAATATTGAAAAACTTCACCGTTTATTAATTATGGTTGTATCAGATTGGTTTGAAGATTAAACATTTCACTGTGTATTAGTTTTCACTATGTTGTGTCACAAACAACAGTACATATTGTTGGCTCGACAAAGTAATAGAGGTGGAGAATATGATTACCTTCTTGAATAAATATGTTTGAAATATAACATTATTCATCAAAAAACTACCCGTTACTAGTCACAATCTAATGTGATGATGAAAAGAAAGAAAGAATAAAATGTTAAAGTAGATTATGATAATTTCTGGTTAACCTCAGAACTTATGGGGTAGCTATTTTCACAACAAACCGAATAGTCAATCGAGTTCCCTATAGCAAACGCAATCCATTCTATATGAAAAATGAAAAGAAAGAAAGCCCAAATTAAATTATTTTAATTTAAAGTGTAAGGTGCTTAGCTAAAGTGCAAGTTCCTAAACCCAAAACAGTAAAGATCGAACTGAAAATCATTGACTGTGTTTTCATAGGATATGCAACAAATATTAAGGCATATCATTTTTTACTTCATAAATCAGAACATTTTGAAATTCATACTAGTATAGTAATTGAATCAGATATGCTGAATTCTTTGAGAATATTTATCTGTATAAAAAGGAATGTGAGTCGTCTAGTGAAAAATCTAAACGACCTCGAAAAGAAGCAAAAGAAAGTACGTTTAATGGGGAAAATCCAATATAAAATAAACGTCAAAGGATAACTACATCTTTTGGATAAGATTTTCTATCATTATTGTTGGAAAATGTTATACCCCGCAATATTACGATAATGTTACGTCTTACAATATTACATTACGGTGATGTTATGCTTAGCAATATTAAGTTACGACGGTATTGCACCCTGTAGTATTGTATGTTAAATTTGTCGTAAGGTAATTGACATTATTCCAAGGTAAAGATTATTTGGAGATTACAAGAATTATAAGTGATGAGTAAATTCGTAAAGGTGAGAGGGGAAGCAAGCCGAAAAAATAAATTTCGTTGAAATTCAGCATTTAGGAATAAAATACTTGTCACGACCAGAATTTTCCACCATCGGGAGTCGTGATGGCGCCTACTAATAGGAGCTAGGCAAACCAACTCTTACTTATATTTCCATTTTAAACAATACTTATTTAAATCTTTTATCAACCACATTAAAATTTCAGCGGAAAGAATAAATTTAGCGGAAGACTTAGCAAATTTTACTGGATGCAATTTTGAAATACCAACATAAAACATTACCCAAGAACTGGTGTCACAACACTCACAAACTTCTAAGAATAATACACATAACCGTGTGAAAGAAATATAATACTGATTGTCTCGAATATATAAGATAATAGACTGAAAGTAAAGATAGAGGAAATGACGGGTCCTGCGAACGCCTGCAAGGCTACCTCGGTGTCTCAGTGATCAAAGGCTAACACCCGCACTACTACTGCTGCTGTTATCCAAAATCTGTATCTGCGCAAAAAGAACGTAGAGTGTAGAATCAGCACAACCGACCCCATGTGCTGGTAAGTGTCTGGCATATCCCGGTGAAGTAGTGACAAGGCTAAAACCAGACACTCACATAAACCTATACAGACCAAAATATATATTAAAAAAAATGACAGAAAGTAGCATTCAATATTTAGGCTAGAAAACATACTCTGGGGTAACCACAAAAATGTAATGACAGGAATATAATAAAGGATTTTAATTCACTTTCAAGTTCAAATCATCTTGTTGCAGGCCTGCAACCCGATCCCATTTCATAATTAATATCTTGTGGTAACCGTACCACCCACTCCTATTTCAATTAATATTTTGTGGTAGGCGTACCATCCGCTCCCATTTAATCATCAACAATGTGCATAATATGTCACCGGCAACTAAGGCTAATAACAATACATATAAGTGGCCGGCGTGCCACACGATCCCATTTTAATATATAAGTGGTCGGCGTGCCACACGATCCTAATTCAATATATAAGTGGTCGACGTGCCACACGATCCCATTTCAATATATAAGCGGTCGGCGTGCAACATGATCCCATTTCAATAGCTATATATAATAACTCACAATATATATTATTGGCAAGAGAAAACAACAACTCGGTGCCAAGGTTGAATAATTGATTCATTATCTTTTATTCACTTCTTACTCAATTATCATGTTATCGATTGAGCCAACGCCCCAGAATTTTACAATTTATAATTTCCTTCTCACCCTCATCACATTTTCTAACTATCAACAATTAGGTGTGGAAGAATTACAACAAAAATCAAATACTCACGAGTAAGGACTCACGGTCATACTAGATCCCCAATGTATATATACTAGTTGCCATGTATATACGTCTGACTCCGCACATAGCAACTAGAAAATAGACTCAACTCCTATTCCCTCAAGGTAGGATAGATCAAACATTTACCTCGAAGGTTTACGGAAAATTCAATCCTTAAGTGATGCCCTTTGCTTTTGAATTTGGCTCCAATTCAATTGTATCTATACATAATTGATTTAATATCATCAATACTACTCAACAAAGTAATCTAAATGGCTAAATATATATTTTACAACATTCTGCCCGGAATAGTGAAAATCGACCCCGGGCCCACGTAGTCAAAACACGAGGTTCGAACCAATTTCCGACAACCCATTCGCCCACTAGTTCAAATATACAATTTGTTCTTAAGTTCGACCCTAAAACGAGGTCTAAATCACAAATTATTTGAAAACCCTAACTATACCCATTTTACTAATTCCTACCCATTTTTACAGGTTTAGGCTTAAGAATTTGATTGATGTTGAAGAAAAATGAAGGAAAACAAGTTAGGAATCACTTACCCAAGAAGTTTGATGAAGAATCGCCCCAAAATCACCCAAAGAAGCTGTGGAGAAGAGAAAGTTTGAGAAATGGGATTTTTATCCCGTTTCTGTTATGTTTTCAGAGCTTAATCTCACTAAGCGGAACTTTGTTCATCGCGTTCGCGACATAGGGTCGCGTTCGTGACGTAGGGTCGCGTCCGCGAAGGTTTCAGATTTTTTGGGCATCGCGTCCGCGATGTCTATTCGCGAACGCGTAGAGGAAAATGGGAAAGGTCCAGGAACACACCTACGCAAACTCGTTGAGCACACCCGAACGCGAAGGGTCAGACACAAAGACCTTCGCGAACGTGCGGCTCTAATACGAACGCGGAGAAGGGCAAGTGAGGGGGCATGCATTGGCCTACAAGTTCGCGATCAAGGAATGCGAACGCGAAGGAAAAAAGGGTTTGGGGGTCTGGGCTGCTTGTACGCGAAGGGCGTCCGCGAACGCGAAGAAGGGGGGCAGGCTGGGCATCGCAAACGCGAGGCATGTCTGCGTTCACAAAGAAGAAAAGGCCTGTGCAAAAACTGCAGCAATTCTGCCAGATTTCCTAAGTCCAAAACACCTCGAACCACCTCCCAAAACACTTTCGAGCCCTCGGGGCTCCAAACCAAACATGTACACTGACTGAAAAATATCATACGAACTTGCTCGAGCGATCAAATCACCAAAATAACATCAAAATCAATGATTTGAGCCTTAAATCCAAGAAATTCTTTAAAAATTCCATAACTTCAAAAATTTCCATTTTATGGTCGAAACACGTCAAACGACGTCCGTTTTCAACCAAACTTTACAAGAAGTGCTTAACCAACATATATGACTTGTACCGGGTGTCGGAACCAAAATACGAGCCCGATACCATCACTTTTTTATCAAGATTCATTTTCATTTTCCTTAAACATTTTTAGAAAATAATTTCACGAAAAAATTCTTTTCTCGGGCCTGGGACCTCGAAATTCGATTTCGGGCATACGCCCAAGTCCCATATTTTTCTACGGACCTTCCGAGACCATCAAATCACAGGTCCGGGTCTGTTTATCAAAAATGTTGACCATGAGCAGATGACATTATATATTCATATATATGTATGCCTATATATATATATATGTATGTATGTATATATATATATATATATATGTATATGAGATATGAAAAAGATTATGGCGTTATATACGTACCACTACTTGACCAGCTGGTATACGTTGATGATTTTTCCCACAGTGGACGAGATGATATGATAGGATGCCTTCAGAGGCTGATGATGTTACGAAACATGTACCTATGCACGAGATGAAATTCATACGTATATTAATAACACTATAATTATTTCATGATTACAAAAGTTATCCAGACTTACAGGTGGAGTTATTTACTCTATATGTCCTCCGTGTCTGTTATGTAGTTATTTATGTGCCTTACATACTCAGTACATTATTCGTACTGACGTCCCTTTTACTTGGGGATGTTGTGTTTCATGCCCGTAGGTCTCGATAGATAGATCGAGAGTCCTCCAAGAACGCTATCAGCTCAGCGGAAGATGTTGGTTCGTTCCATTTGCTTCGGAGTTTCTTGATTGGTTAGTATGATTTAAACGTGTATTGTTTGGTATGGAGGGACTATGTTTCGGCCTTTATGAAAAGTATGTATTCTTAGAGGCTTGTAGACATATGTCATGTACATATAAAATTTTATGGCCTTGCCAGCTCATATTCAGTACACGAGTGGCTATTTTGGTCTTATAGGCCCGTACTTCATATGTATAAATTTGTATTCCCTCACACTTTACTCTGGTTTATTTGCCTATGATAGAATGATATGAAAGATACGTTACGTTGGTACTCGGTTGAGTAAGGTACCGGATGCCCGTCGCGACCCATCGGTTTGGGTCGTGACAGAAAATGAACTTCAAACTTTAAAAGAAGTTATGTCTTCCTCAGAAAGAAGTAGTCAATAGTAAGATAGAGTCCATATTAAATTACCATCTTGGGAGTTAGTTGATCTTAAACCATTGTGTTTCAAATGAATTTCCAAGAGGAAAACAAAATATGATGACACTATTGACATGTATAAGGCAAGACTTATTATCAAATGATATAGACAATTAGAAGGCCTTGACTGCGGATACTCGTCGGTTACGAGTATTACGTATATATGGATATTAGTAGCATTGGCTACAGTGTATGGTCTTGAAATTCATCAAATTAATGTAATGACAACCTTCTTATATTGAGGTTTTGAGAAAGAAATATATATGGAACAACCTGAAGGGTTCATAGTTCATGTGAAAAAAAAGTGTGCCGACTTATTAAGTCACTTTACAAACTAAAACAAGCATCTAAACAATGACATGCCAGATTTGACTAAATAATATTCCCAAATTATTTTAAAATTAATGAGTGTAAACAAAAACGTTTACGTTAAGAATACTTAAATCATATAGTCACTATTTGATTATATATGGGTGATATGTTGATGAAAGATTTAACATGTTGGGGCTTTTAGCTTATGCATATCAAAAGCCAATTTTAAACATAATGTCTAAATGATATAATTTTTGGATCCCATTAATCCTTAGTGGATATTGATATGATAGTTGATGAATTCATTACTTGTTCAGTCTTAGTGATGACTAGTGAAGAAGAGACAAATTCAAAAGTTGTTTACGCTCCTTTTCAGAAATGATCTGTTCTTTCTTGAACATTTATAATGCTTAGCTATTTTATAAAAGGGTGTCACCTAGAAGGTGGTGACACTTCGTGAAAGGTGCATTTATATATTTTGTATAAACATGACCATTCATGAACGGATGTATTAATATGCTTGTCTATAACAAGGTGAACTAACCAATGAACATGACCAAAATTCATTACAACTTGGATTGTCTCATGAATGAAAGTTCTATAATTTGCATATCATATATACGTATGAACAAAAAGCATACAAGTACTAGTAAAAGGCAAAGTGGTTGTTAAATGTATTAGATATTAAAAAGTTGTGGCCACAACTGATTCCAACAATTTCATCTGTTGTTATAACATAATATTGCTACATTAAGTGTAGTCAATAATCTGATATGCAATAGAAAGTCGAGACATATTAGTCTATGACATAAGAAAGTTTGTATTGAACTGCGATTATAATAAAACTAGTCTTGAGATATTTGAAATATACTCAAAATTATTCTTTGGGTACAATAAGTATCACGCGATAAAATAGGGGTATAGTGATGTAAATTAGATCGCTGATTTCATCGATTCTATACAATAGGTGGAGGAGCGATGGCTTGGAAATCGTCCAAACAAATGTGCATTGACCGCTCTATAGTGGAGGGTGAGTTCATAGCTTTAGACAAGGACGGTGAAGAAGTTGAATGACTCCTAAATTTTCTTAAAGATATTTCATGTTGGCCCAAACAATTGGCACATATATGCATATATTGTGATAGTCAAGCGAAAATAGGAATGACTAGGAACATTACGTAAAACGGAAAATATCGTCATATTCGTCGAAGGCATAAAATCGTTAGGTAACTATTCTATAGGGGAATTATCGTAATTGACTACGTGAAATCAAGCAATAATGTGTCGAATCCACATACAAAAGGTCTAACTAGAGAGGAAGTTGAAAGATCAACGAGGGGAATGAGCTTATGTCCAAGGACAAGTCATTCTGGCGGTAACTCTAGCTAGAAGACTAGAGATCCCAAGATCTAAGTTCAAGAATATCAAACAAAGTCATTAGTGACAATTTAACATTGTCAAACAAAACTTTAGTTCATTCTCGTAATAAAGACAATGTTCAGTATCAAGGATAAAGCGTTAATGTTTTTTAATGATTTTTAAATTTGGTACGGAGTATATTAAATAATGTATCTACGACATACCACGTTTAGAAATTACCTATGTAAGTTAAAGCGTAAGTCTAAAAACTAGGGATTATAGTTTATTTTACACTCCTCCTTACTTGAGTGATTAAAAATGTATGCAAAATAGTCCCAAAGGCTTATAGGTTGTACTTGTTTGCAGGTTTTGTAAAAAAAGGTGATAATTAGTCAAAATATCTTAAAAAGGAGTGAAACATGCACAAGTACCAAGAACAAATTAAAGCATGGTTGCAACAGTCCCACTGCGACCACAATCCATTTAGTGCGATCCGCGGTGAGGAGATTCAGAAAGGTGCTATTTTGGAAGCTCGAGCACTGCAGCCGCAAACCATTTTGTGTGGACCGCAGTAGCCTCACCGTAGCTGCAATCGAGTTTATGCAGTTTGCAGAGCATATATTCAGAGAGCTGGGATTTCAACTATTGGGAGCCAATGCAATCCACAGTCCTTTTTGTGCAGACCGCAGCTGAAGCCACTACGGCCGTGGTGCATTTTATGTGGCCCGAGGTGGCCAAGTTCAGAGAGCAGAGACTTGAAGCCAAAAAGCCTCACCGCGGCCGGACTCTATTTGTTGCGGTCCGCGTACTTTTGCAGGGGTAATTTTGTCAAGAAAATTTGGCATAGTATAAATACTTTCTTTTTACTATTTTTAGGTCATCTTTTGTAATCTGCAAAAGACCAGAGCATGTGAACAACCGTGTTATGCCGTTTTGAGTAATTTGTAGCTATATTAACACTGATTCTTCTTTTATCTTAGTTTGTAATTAAATCATACGGGTTATTCTTCATCTACTTCTTTATTTTCTTCCATTATTATGATTAGTTAAACCCAATTGCTAGGGTTGTGGATCAAACCTAGAGTGGGTATTTGATGGGTCTTTTGTTTTAAGGCTTGGGTGTTTATGGGTAGTTGATATTTGAACTGATTTGTGATTTTCATGTTGAATTAGTGCTTGCAAGCACTAATTTGTGCCTATTTGACTTGGGATCTTCTTGAGAAAGAGAGTTTGAGTCTCAGAAAATCAGTCCAACATTAAATTGGGATGTAATCAAGAGATTAATAGTCCCAACTAAAGGGTTAAACCTAAAGATAGTAATACCCGACTTAAGCCTATATTGCTTGCACAATTTTGACACTCAATTGGTCTGGAGAAAGTCAATTAGGGCAAAGTCACTCAAGCTACCGAGAGGTATAAAGTGAGTAGTATCATAAATTGGTTATGTCTTAATTCCCAACATAACAACTTTGCCATAAGCTTAAGAACCCATCAACTATTCACCTAGGAGAAGTCACTTCCCTAGTGTTTCTTTAATTATTTAGAAAACCTTACAAGTCTTTACTCTTAGTTTAATTTAGCATATCATTAGTATAAATATTAGAAATAACAAACAACCAGAAGATTATTGGAAGAGTAATTAAGGACACTACACAGTTTAGATAGGAATCCAATTCCCAATTCTAGCTCCCTGTGGATTCGATCCCGACCATCTCAGGTAAAAGCTGCTTCGACCGCTCTCGCCACTCCATAATGGTGTAGGGTCGGCACCGATGATTTTTTGGCGCTGTTGCTGGGGAGCCAACGGTTTTAGCAATCTATCTAAATTGTTTTGTGTATTGTTTTTCATTAATTCTTTTTTACTAATTTCTGTGTGTCACCAACTCAGGTACAAAATGGCGGCAAACATCAACAACGCGCCTCTTGGAGATCTTCCGCCGGGGGAAGATGTAGATGACAATATTGATGATAAGGTTCCTATTGTACCTTAAGGACAAAGTAGAGGCCGTCAGGCCGATGATAACGTTCCAGACCCTCCCCCGCTACTTCTAAGAGAGGCTCCTCGGGTGCTTCCAAACCAAGGCTATGCTAGTGAAATTGTCTCACCCCAGATACGGGCGGACAATTTTTAAATTACAAATGTGATGCTGACCTTGTTGGAGCATGATAGCTGCCAACTCGATGCTATACTATGGTAAGAAGAGCGGGTCGCAATAGCTTTTACCCGAATAGAGGTCCGGGATCAAATTTTCATAGGGAGCTAGTAGTGGAGTTGTATTTTCAGTCTAGCCTAGAGATGTAATTGTGCTTCTAATGTCACTTCAAACATTTTAGGTTTTTGATTTATAACTACTATTATGAACTATTGATTAAAAGTAAATTATGCTATGAGAATATTGCTAAGTTGTATCTAATGGGTAGAAGGGCACTAGGGTCGTGACATCACATAGGTGGCTAATTGACAGGTAGATGCAACTAAGGATGGATTTACATATTTGGGACTTATGCTATAACCGCTGCACAATTGCACCCACTCTCACACCTCTCGGTAGAGAGAGTGATTTTGCCCAATTGACTCTCTCGAGACCAATTGAGTAGGCCAATTAGACCAAGAAACTAGGGTTCAAGTAGGGTGATTACTCTCTCGAGATTTAACACGTTAATTGGGACTATCATTTCTCATGAGTCCATCCTAATTCCTTGTTGGGTCAATTTGGGGGTCGTAGACTCTCTTTCTCAAGAAGAGTCAAACCCACAAAGCTTGAATCAGTGTTTGCAACCACCAATTCTCAAATAAAAACATAAAAACAACCCAAATAGCAAACACCCAATATCAATCTAACCCTTGATGGAGATACCTATCAATTACTCATACTAGGGTTGAGCCACAACCCTAACTAATGGGTTTAGCTACACATAATTAAGGAAGTACATGAAGAAATAGATGAAGAACTAGGCCTATTAATTAATTAATAAGAAGAAACTACAATAATCTATCATTAATGAAAATCAAAAGTGCCAAAAATGGCTACAATATCGAGTCTCACGTCTATAATACAAAATTCACCTTAAAATGATAAAATATTCTATTTATACTATGCTGGAAAAATTGGACAAAAGTACCCATGTGGGGTCAGTGTGAGCCGCACAAAAGCAACCGCGGCCGTACTGCCTCTTGGACTTCACTATTTTTCTTCTCTGAACTTGAGGGACGTGAACCGCGTAAAAGTTCACCGCGACGTGGAGGGGTTCTAGCGCAGACCGCATGGATGGAATCTTGGGAAGTGTGCACCTCTCTGAATCTCTACTCCGCGGATCGACAAAATATTAGTGTGGCCGCGAAGCCTCACAACGGACCGCGTAACGAGTACCGCGGCTGCTTGGCCTTAAACTCCAACTGGCCATGTCTCTGAACCTCGTAGTGTGGCTGCAGTCAACTTTGCGCGGTCCGCACTAGGACCTCTTCCCATAGGGTTCTTGGTCTTTGATACTTGAGCATATTTTACTCCTTTTTGAGACGATCTTTGACATATCATCACTTTATCTATCAAACTTGTAGTCAAACACAACCTGTGAGCATTTTGGACTATTTTGTAGCAATTTATACTGAAATCATAGGCAAGTAGGGGCATAAAACACGTTAAAATCCTAACTTCTCAACTCCCCCAAACTTAAACATTTGTTTGTCCTCAAGCAAAAAATAAGATCCACCCCTTAAAGGAAAATCCAAGTAATTCCAGCTATCCTAAAGCAACCTCAACAAGCATCAATTTGGACTAACAATTGCCCTCAATACTAATGCATCATTAACACATTTAAACTTTGAAAAACCATGGATCAAGTGTGGCACAAGAGCAGAAAGAGTTGACTTATTACATCAAGGCACTTCTCTTAATTACTTTGGTCATTGTGGAACCCAAACTCACATCCTCAACTCTCCCTAAGCGAACCTCTCCTTTTGGAGTAGTGACACACAAACCGAGGTTAATGGGAATTCACTTATCTCTCTCAAGAAGAAGGTCACAAGTACCTCAAAGTACCATATGCTTGCCCCTTATGTAAGTATCCACTGATGTAGACTTCCTTCGACTCAAGATCATATAGGTCTTTTGGGTAAGGGTATGACATGTTTTTATTCAAATGGTTTCAAGCTTCCCTTAAGCTTCTTTTGATTCTTTTTGGCACACTTCTCTTGACTCTTTGAGTATTTGACTTCTTTTCAAGGGGTTAGAGAGACACATTGTCACTCTTTTTTATGCAATTCAAAACCTTTCTCCTTGTTCTACTTTTTCCACACCTTTTTCACTTTTGCTTTCGTTGAATCCCTTTTTATTCTTGTTCACATTGGACTTTCTTTTTGTCTTTTTCTTTTCTTTCTTTTTCATTGCCTACCTTTTCTTTTGCTTTTGTACTTTTGACCACTTTGTTTCCTTTCTTATCTCCCCCTCCCTAGACTTAGACATTTTCCATTGCTCAAGGGAAGATTTGGGTGCCAAGAAAGGGTATCATTTAGAATGGGTATAGGCTTGTAGAATTGGTTCATGAAAGAAAAAGGTTTAAGGCTCAAAAGGGTTAACTAAGGATCATCTCATTGGTAGGCTATGGAATTTTTCAACTTAATATTTTGATCAAGTAGAGCCTATATTCAATTCTCAAGTCAAATTTCACCTAGGATTTCGCCTCAACAAACATTCAAGGCAAGTTCTAGACCATTGGATTGGGACTTGGACTCAAAATTCGATTTCTCACCACACACGCTAGGGGATTGCTAAAGACACCGAGTCGAGAGCCCACAACGACCATAGTTACGATTCAAGAACACCATGGTCCTACAAGACCACATGATTATCGTTTGGTCAACACAAGAGTCTCAAGGCCATGGATTTCACCATCCTAAACATAGCATTATGTCTTTGACCAAGGGATTAAAGGGAAATGTGCTAGTCCCAAGTGAATCTTTGTTTGAGGTACCCTTAACTATAACTATCCAAAATAAAAAGAGCAAAAACAGACTCAAACCCTTAATAAGGTTGTCACGCCATCTACCATTGGGAAGAGCCACCCAGTTCACACAATACTCCACCCTCGGAAGAAACGTGGCATTTAAAAAACCAAGGGCTTTTTGAAAGTGTTCAAATTAGAACACAAGGCTACTAGCGTATCTACAATGCTAAAAATGAAAAAGTTGCAAAAATAGAAAATAGAAATGAATATGTACAATAGGGGTTTAGAATATACAACAGGGGATGAATATATACAGAAATGTAACTTTATATACAGAACAAAAGAGAGAATAAAATGTACGAGAAAAATAGCTAAACGTAACGTTATATACATCCCAAAATAAAAAAAAAACAAAGTAAAGCATAAACTAACAATCTATATATACAGTCTTCCACGGATAATAAAAAGTAGGGTGCACCCCCATGAACAAAAGTTGGCATTGTCCCAAATTCCAACTAACAAATAAGCATAAAAAACAAAGTAAAGGATATAGGAGCTTCCTAGGCCTGGTCCGTCTGGATGGGATTATCAGTGGTCCCCAAGTCTTCTGTATGTGCGCGAACCTCAGATGGGTTCCCGGTCTCCTACTACTCAGCTGCTGGGACTGGGGCCTACTTTTGGACCGGCTGGATGACAAGTGCAATGTGCGACAAACTGCTGGAGGCCTCTTATGGGTCTGCCAACTCAATAACTGCATCAACTGTACTGAGGAGATTCCTCTTCTGCCGCCGCGATGCATTTTATGAAGCCCGCGGTGGCAAAGTTCAGAGAGGAGAGACTTGTAGCCAAAAACCCTCAACTCGACTGCACTCCATTTCTTGCGGTCCGCGGTACCTTCGCAGGATATGTTTTTCCAGAAAATTTGACCTAATATAAATAATTTATTTTCCCATTTTTAGGTCATCTTTTGTAATCTGCGAAAGACCAGAGCACTGAACGACTATGTTAAGCCATTTTGAGTAATTTGTAGCTAGATTAACGATGATTCCTCTTTATCTTAGTTTGTAATTATATCATATGGGTTATTCTTCATCTATTTTTTTATTTTCTTCCATTATTATGAGTAGCTAGACCCATTAGCTAGGGTTGTGGCTCAACCCTAGTATGGGTATTTGATGAGTCTTTTGTTTTAAGGCTTGGGTGTTTATGGGTAGTTGATATTTGGACAGATTTGTGATTTTCATGTTGAATTAGTGGTTGCAGACATTAATTTGTGTCTCTTTGACTTAGGATCTTCTTGACAAAGAGAGTTAAAGTCAAGGAAAATCAGTCCAACAAAGAATTGGGGTGTAATCAAGAGATTGATAGTCCCAATTAAAGGGCTAAACCTAGAGATAATAAAACCCGACATGAGCCTATATTGCTTGCACAATTTTGACACACACTTGGTCTTGAGAAAGTCAATTAGGGAAAAGTCACTACAGCTACCGAGAGGTATAGAGTGAGTAGTATCATGCATTGGCTATATCACAATTACCAACATAACAACATTGCCTTAAGCTTAAGAACCCGTCAACTATTCACCTAGCAGAAAGTCACCTCCCTAGTGCCTCTTTAATCATTTAGAAAAACATACAAGAATTTAATCTTTGTTTAATTTAGAATATCATTAATATAAATATTAGAAGTAACAAAAATCTAAATGATGATTGGAAGAGTAATTAAGAACACTACGCATCTCTAGTTTAGATAGGAATCCAATTCTCAATTCTAGCTCCCTATGGATTCAATCCCGACCATCTCGGTTAAAAGCTGCTTTGATCGCTCTCGCCACTCCGTAGCAGTGTAGGGTCGGTGATCAAAGTTGATTCAAGGAGAATTATTTAAGGCCAATTCTCTAGCACTTACGAAGTAAGGCAGTGTTCGTGGCTGAACTGAACACAACAATGAGAACCAAAGAAGGTTAAGTGTTGATTGTGTGACTTATGATTGTCTAGGTATACACCAAAGTCATCGGTTAAAAGATGTCAAATCTACCGATTGACCGAGTATATCTGATATAAGTTCACTATAAAATTTTCAAAGGGAAAAGTACTTATCCAGATATAATTAATCATTACTTGCGAATCACACAAGTTATTTTTGCATGTTTTTCAAACATATTGACATTTCTCATTCATATGGGGGATTGTTAGGTTTCGTAAATAGGTGTGGCTGAGAAATGGAAGATACACTTTTTGAATTGCACCTCTTTATCTCACCCTTTAATTGTCTATAAATTCAGAGGCTTAGCTTTATTTTTCAGACTAGCAAAAATCTGAAAACTTCTCCTCTGTTTCACGCATTATTGCATTGTTTTTTTCAAATAAACATAAGGTTCAAGTGTAATTTTCTCCATTTGTTAAGTTCGCTGAAGTTCTGTGATTTATAATACAGCTATAACATAATAGTTATTCCGTTCTATGCTGAAAGGAATTAGTCCAAAATTTTGGGCAATAGTGAGGGGATTTATTCCATAAAGACACACAAGCAACTTGTGGGCTAAGAATTCTTTTCTATTTTGTTCATTGAACTAACGCTTCTTTGTTTCTCTGATTTTTCAATTTTGAACACATATTACTAACAACTTACTTCATAGTTGATTCAAAAAATGATGCATCATGGACATGATTGTTTGAGCAGCTCAGACATGCATATGATAAAAAAAAAATCAAATATATGTATTGTTTCGGATAGATATAAGAGTATATAAGAAAGCAACATCTACTATTTTTACCAGCATCCAACATTATGCTTGTATATTGCATATTTGGACAAATATAAGTTCAAAATTTAAGAAATATCATCTAAAGTTAAGTGAATTGTACTTCGCAATAGCAAGATCTTACACTCTTGATGAGTTAAATGAACACATGGCAAAGAATGAAGAGATCGACACACGGGTAAAAGAATACTTTTACGATATTAGTTATCACAAATGGTCTCGGGTACATGCGACGGTGAATAGAACATGGATGATGACATCTGATATTACAGATTCCTTGAATGCAGTAAACAAATATGCAAGAGAGCTCCCAGTAGTTCAGCTATTAGAATACATGAGGGCATTTATTGAACGATAAAATAACAAAAAATTATTGAAAGCAACAGGGACGTTCACATTTATTGGGAAAAATATCACAATGAGTTGCGGGACAACATGACTTTACCCTAGAAAATGAGATTAAGTTATTGTTCAACCCGGAAGATGATTGTTATTATAAAACCAAATAATTGTTGATATTTGTATATATGTAGTTGTTTTCTAGTTATTTTGCTTTTTACTAATTGTCGATAATTGTTTATTTTGTATTAAATTTGTAGGTGAGGACTTCAGCAGATTATATAGATAGAGTGATAAATGGTGTCAAACGCTTCATTGTTTGTCTTAAAAAAATATAGTGTTGCGGCCGATTTCAGTTAGATGAGCTGCCTTGTTCATATGCTTTGGCAACTTTGAGGCACAGAAACGAGTCTTATACAAATAATTGCTGTGATTATTACACGAGGAAGAACCTTCTCGGGACATGTGAAATACCAATGGACCCTCTCCCAGATGAAAGCATACGGGATGTTTCATAATATATAGCACAAGTACTATATCATATAAGTAGAAGTTTTATAAATTGAAGTTGTTGTATTAGAATTGTTCGATGTTAATATTTAGTTTATTCACAATATGAAGGATATATGATATGAGGCTATTTCATATATATTGTTTTATTAATACCTTTTTGTGTGAATTGAATGAGTTAAAGTGCCACAATCACTACTAGAATTCGGCCAAAAAGCGACAAAAAATTAGCGACCAAATTTGGTCTGTCAAGAAAAGCGACCAAAGTTGGTCGTCAAACTACCGAAAATAATAAAAAAAATATTTGAAATAATTTAGTGACTTTAGTTGGTCGCTATTTGGACGCAAATTTAGTCAAACTGTTGACTGGACTGGTCAGACTTGCTTGGTCAAAGATATACAAAGTTTAGCGACCAATGTTGGTCGCAAAAGTGGGACCCACACGAAATTTTTTAATAATTTTATTATTATATTATAAAACTTTTAAAAAATAAATATATATAATTTAAAACTGGCGATCAAAGTTGGTCGCTAACTGAAGGATAAGAAGATAGCGACCAACTATGGTCGCTAAAGTGAGACCCAGTTATAATATTTTAATAAATATATATTTATTTAAAAATGTTATAAAGTATAAATAAATATAATTCAAAATTTAGTGACCAAAGTTGGCCGCTTAAGAAAATAGAGACCAACGTTGGTCGCCAATGTGGGACCCAATTCTAACGTTTAACAATTTTTATTATTAATTTAAATATTATATAAAATATAACTAAATTTGATTAGATTTTAATAACTAAATTTGGTCTCTAAATTAAATTCATGTAGAGTTAGTGACCAACTTTGGTCACTAAATTAAATTCATTTAAAGTTAGCAATCAAAGTTGGTCTCTATATGGTCAAAATTAAAAATTACTTTTGTATTTACTATGTAAGTTAATACTTTTGTAATACAAGGGATGAATAGTACTACGAAGCGGGCGTGTGTGTCTATATATATATATATATATATATATATATATATATATATATATATATATATATATATATATATATATATATATATATATATATATATATATATATATATATATATATATATATATATATATACACACACTTACGCTATACTATGCAGTAAGTATAAGTATATGAGGTAATACCATATCGAATACAACTCTTATATATACAATATATATACTTACGCTATATTATGCACTAAGCATAAGTGTATTAGGTAATATTGTATCGAATACAACTTATAGAGAGAGAGAGAAAGTGAGAGGGCTAATATTGACTGTTTGACCAATTTAGCGACCACAGTTGGTCACTATTTTTGACTATTTGACCAAATTAACGACCACAGTTGGTCGCTATTTTAACTGTTTGACCAAAAGGCGACCAACTTTGGTCATTTTTGTAGTATGTAATATATCTATATATATATATATATATATCGAAACGGGAAAAAATTATTTTATTTATTTATTTTAAAAAATTGCAACAAACTTTGGTCGCTAATTTGGTCAAGCAGTCAATACTTATATAGCTGCCAAAATAGCGACCAAAGTTGGTTTCTTTTTTTAATTCCAGATCTCAAAATCGGGTTTCCCCTCCCAAAATCTTATTTTCACCCCCAAATTTCCTCAAACTCTCTCTACTCCCCTTCTCTATTTCCCTCACACAAATCAATCCTCCCACCCCGCGCCACCATTTTTACCTCGTGCCACCGCCGTCGAAACCGCCGTTTTTAAAATCCTCCCTCTCCACCGTTGTTGAAGTCGCCATGCCACCACCATCGCTGCCACTGTCCGCCGGAGCACCACCACTACTTTTTAATCCTATTTTTCATCTACCAAAGTTAGTAATCTACCTTATTAGCTTTTTAATTTATAATTTTTGCTATATAATTTTATGTAATTTGTTAGTATTTTTGTCTATTTAGTATTAGGGTTTTGTATAAATTATAAACTTAAGGTAACTACCTTAAATTATAAATTTATGGTTCTTGATAGAACTCAAATTAATATATTAAACTTTTTGGATATGTATTAAAATTAATGAATTGAACTTTTAGGATATGAATTAATTTAATTTGTTCTTGCTTTATTTAAATAGTTGGAACATCATTCTTGGATGTACAATAGGGATTATCCTAATCGGCGGGGATTACGGGAGGATTTTGTAGAAGGGGTTGAGGACTTTATTAGACATGCAATGTCACTTCCGCCATACATAAAAGAAGGAGTAATTAGGTGCCCTTGTGTTAAGTGCGAGTGTATGAATTTTGGAAATCGGAGGAAATTGAGGTTCATCTTTATAAGAAGGGGTTTATAGCGAATTACTTTGTGTGGACTAATCATGGAGAGATGGATGGTAGCCATGGGATATTTCATAACATGGTTGTTGGTGAAAGTAGTAGGTCTAGGGAGAATAGAAATAGTGAATGCTTTTGGAATGCACTTTAGGGGTGAGCCCAACGAAAATGTTGAACAAACTCCTAATGATGAAGCAAGACATTTTTATGAACAATTAGAGGAGGCTAGTCGTCCACTACGTAAAGTACGTCCTCACTCTGAGTTGTCTGTTGCAGTTAGATTACTAAGCATCAAATCTGATTGGAATATTTCTCAACTAGCCATGGATTCTTTCATTGACCTTATGCCTGAACTAGTTGACGAGGAAATCGAATTACCTGGTGATTTCTATAAGGCAAAGAGATTAATTTATAAGTTAGGACTTTTTTCAATGAGAATCGATTGTTGTGAAGATTGTTGCATGTTATATTATAAAGATGATGCAAATTTAAGTTGTTGTAAATTTTTCGCAGTCTCATTTGGCTTTCCAGCGGGAAGATGGTTGCTATCAAGGCGATGCATTATTTACCTCTTATACCTAGGCTAAAGAGGTTATATGCGTCAATGAGTTCTGCACCTCGTATGAGATGGCACTTTGAAAATAGAAGACCACCAAGTGTTATGTGCCATCCTTCAGATGGAGAAGCTTGGAAGCACTTTGATAGGACATATCAAGATTTTGCTAGTGAACCAAGGAACATTTGGTTAGATCTGTGTGCAATGGCTTCACGCCTTTTTTTGTATCTGCAACACCATATTCATGTTGGCATGTCTTTATTACACCTTATAATCTACCACCAAGTTGTGCATGACTAGTCCATATATATTCTTAAATTGTATTATCCCCGGTACATGTAATCCAAAAAGTTTGATAGATGTATATTTGCAACCTTTGATTGATGAGCGAAAACAATTGTGTTATGATGGTGTTGAAATATATGACATATCAACCAAGCAAAATTTCAATTCGTGTGCTAATTTAATGTGGACAACTAATGATTTTCTAGCGTATGGAATGTTGTCTAGGTGGATGACTGCTGGGAAGCTAGCTTTTCCTTACTACATGAAAAGTAGTAAAGTGTTCACTTTGAAACATGGCTGAAAGCAATCATTATTTGATTGTCATCGCCAATTCTTGCCTGAGGGTCATGAGTTTAGAAGGATGAAAATGCTTTCAAAAAGAATAAACTGGAATATGATTATCCACCTCCGATACTTTCAGGTGATGAAATTTGGGAGAGGGTCCAGAACTTCAGTAAAGTTACTGAAGTTCCACCGCATAGATTCACGGATATGGTGTTACTCATAATTGGACCAAACAGAGTATATTTTGGGAGTTGTCGTATTGGAAGGATAATCTTCTCCGTCACAACCTTGATGTCATGCATATTGAGAAGAACTATTTTGACAATTTGTTTAACACAGTGATGGATGTTAAAGGTAAGACAAAGGATAACCCGAATGCAAGAATGGACTTACAAGAATATTGTAGGCGGTCTGAATTACAGTTGCAGACACCAAACAATGGTAACTTATTCAAGCCCAAAGCAAGTTACACATTCACTTTGGAGGAAAGACGGCAGATTTGTGATTGGGTAACGAAATTGAAGATGCCTGAGGGTTATGCGTCGAATTTTGAGACAAAAGTTGATATGGAGGTAGGGAAGTTGAGCCATTTGAAAAGTCATGATTGTCATTTTTCATGCAGACATTAGTGTCTATTGCGTTTTCTGGTTTGCCTGAAAGAATCTGGAAACCCATCAACTGAAATTAGTTTGTTTTTCAAAGACTTGTGTTCTTCCACATTAAGGGAAGAAAACATACGTCAGATGGATCAGAACATTCGTGTAACTTTGGGTAAGATGGAAAAGATATTTTCATGTGGGTTTTTTTATGTGATGGAACACCTTCCAATCCACCTTGTACACAGGCACGACATGGAGGGCATGTTCAATGAAAATGGATGTATCCCTTTGAGAGGTAATATTATAGTCCATATATAATTTTTTGTTTTATTTGAATGTTCTTGGCTAACCCGAAATTATGTAGGACAATTGGAAAATGCAAACAATTTTTTAAGCAGAGGAATAGAATTGAAGGATGTATATGTGAAGCTTATCTTGCAAAGGAAACTGCTCATTTTTGTTCTTATTATTTTGAGAGCAACGTGCCATGTGCTAGGAATAGGCATAACAGGCACACAGTTGACCTTACAAATGATCCATTATATCCCGCATATTTCCATATTCAATCAACCAGGCCGATGTTCTAAGGGTAATAGAAAGAGAAGTTTGAGTGTATCTTCAAGTCAGCTACACTTCATGTATTGATTTAATAGTTATCAAAATATAAAATTTACTATGATTACATCTCAATGCAACTACTAAAAATATTAGATGTGTCACAATCACTTCGTGGGTCAATTTGGCCAAGATGCTGTATATACGGCATTTCCTAGGTGGTTCAAACAATTTGTAAGTATATCCTTAAAATATTCTAACACTACGTAGGTAAACAATGTTTTGAAGTTATGTTAACTTATGAATTTTGTTAAAATATATAGGTAAATGATCCAAATAATGGTATAAATCAATTTTTGAAAGATATATCTTGGGGACCTGGGGTTGAGGTCACAACATATTCCAAGTACGTTGTGAATGGTTATAAGTTTCATACAGAGGGTTGCTCTAAAAAAAAGTAACAATAGTGGGGTGTGGGTTCAAGGTGGTGATGACAACCAAGATACAGATATTGATTATTATGGAGTGCTCAAAGAAATAATAGAACTAGAATATTCATGTAGGCCATTTAAGAAAATTATTCTCTTTAGATGCAAGTGGTTTGACCCAAATCCAACAAGAGGTACGAGAGTACGCAATCAATACAACATAATTGAGGTTAATCATACGAGGGAGTATGATCGCTATGATCCTTTCATAATTGCACATAATGTTAGGCAAGTGTATTATGCTCCTTATCCATTTCGACCGAATAAGTTCGATTGGTGGGTTGTAATCAAAACTAAACATGTAGGTAGGGTCGAAGTCGAGAATTTGTTGGATGCTGCATATCAAAACGATATCTCCAGTGTTCACCAAATAGTGGACGAACTTTTAGAAAATGATTTGGAACATCCTGAACATATATTGGAAGAAGTTGATACAAAAAAGTAAGAATTATAGAAAACGAAGAAGAAGAATCAACTGATGAAGCTCAAACTAGTGAGGAAGAAGAATTCTCTAACGAGGAAGAAGAAATCTCTGACGAGGAAGAATACGTCGATGAGCTTTAAAAAGTTGGTTTCTTCGATAACTCTTATTTATAGATAGTTTCCTTATATGTTTCAATCAAATATGTATTATATTATGCAATGACAGGCAAAGGTCGAGGTAATAATGAAGGTAGTGGTTCTCGGGGTCGAGAAAAGGCAAGGAAGCAAAAGAGGAGGGTAGAAGATATACTTATCAATCTTTTCCACCCTCTTCTGATTTGCCTATCACTATGCCACAGCCTCTACCCCATGGCTATACTGAGCTGCCACAGCATCTCCATCCCTACACCTTCATGCATACCCCGGATGTTTCTTCACAGGGCCATCAGACTATGCGTCCGACATAGAGTCCACCTGCCTCACTACCACATGGATCCCACCCAGCAGCATCACATGGATCGCATCGATCCATGTCACAGCCACATGGATCACATCCATCAGTGTCACAACCACATGGATCACATCTATCAGTGTCACAGCATTCAGTATCACAGCCACTTGTGTGTCACGAGCCAATTCCCAGCCCCGGTCGTGATGGCGCCTCTCGTAAAGACAAGACCAGCCAACCAATTTAAACAACCTTTTCAACAATATATGTATATGTATATATATATATATATATATATATATATATATATATATATATATATATATATATATATATATATATATATATATATATATATAAAATAAAATGATTTCGCATAATACAACCCAATACGGCCCAAATCGAGGTGTCACTAGTCACGAGCATCTAAAGAATCTAAACAATACTACAAGACCAGCAATATATAGAATGGAATATAGAATCAATGAAGAATTATGGTGCCGTGAACGCTGATGGTCACCTTTCTCAGCTACGATAGTATACCCTCAGTCTGTTAATAACCCGCTACCAGGTGAACAGTACCTGCAAGTGCACGCAAGGTGTAGGAAGTAAAGTGAGTACTTCCAAGTCAACGGTAATAAGAGTAAATAATAACTGAAAGTAAGAAATCATGTAAGGCACTCCATCATGCTATATTGAATATTACAACCCTTTTTGAGGAGAAACAGTAAAATTGTGAAAATCCTTTGGAAAACATCTGGGCTCAGTAAAAACCTCTTTTAAAAATATTCCTTTTCAATAGTTGCGAAAAGAACTTCAATAAGTAGGGAATAATCGGAAATCTGCCCCTCGGGCGCAATATCAACCTCTCCGTAAAGTATCAGCCCCATGGGCTCACTCCCAACTCACAAAGTACAACATCACCCTCTGGGGCACAACACTCCATTAACAAATAACACCAGGGTATCTGGTAAACAGTACAAGAAGTAGTATGGATACCAATGAAATAGGAGTGCTGAATGTCATGAGAAGTAGTACAACAAGGAACAAATGCATGGATGCAATGCAGTGCATATGATGGTACATTCCAGTACCCGCTGCGCTGCGCAGCCCGAGCCACCCATAATCATTTAACGTCGACGACGCTCACTGGGGGTGTACAGACTCCGGCGGGGCTCCTACAGCCCAAGCGCAATATACTGGTCAGTCAATGTTACCTGATTGGCCAGCCAATGTTACCTAACCAATTTATATCATATAGTGCCATTGTTACCACTGTTTCAAGTTCCTGCTGCGGCGCGCAGCCCGAGCCACCCATAATATTTCAAGTCACATCACACAGTGCCATTGTTACCATTGTTTCAGGTTCTTGCTATGGCGCGCAGCCCGAGCCACCCATAATATTTCAAGTTACATCACACAGTGCCATTATTACCACTGTTTCAAGTTCTTGCTGCGGCGCGCCGCCCGGGCCACCCATAGAAAATATCATAAGCCCCTTGGGCATTTATAAAATAGTAGTCTCAGCCCGAAATAACATTTAAACTATCATTTGAGTTTTCAAAACTTAGAAGCATGGCTGAGTTTGAAAAATAGTATTAAAATCTTGGACTGGAATCAAATGATTTGCAACATATGTTAAAATGGTAATCTCAATCCCCGAAGGACTCACATAGTTGGCAGGAAGCCCAAACATGGACGGACCAAGTCACAGTCCCCAATGCTGCTCCACCCCACGCTCATATTCGACGTGAAAGTCACCTCAATTCAGCACTATGATGTGCAAATCCGGGGTTTCAAACCCTCAGGATATCATTTAAAAGTATTACTCACCTCGAACCGGTGAAATCTCGAGCCTGCGATGCCTTTGCCCATCAAACCGGCCTCCACGCATGTCGAATCTAACCAAAATCAAAGAGAATAATACATCACAATATGCTAAGGGAAAAATACCCAAACGAAACAATCGAGAAATGTCGAAATTCACGAGATCTGCAAAACCCGAGCCCCGGGCCCATGTCTCGAAATCCAAAAATTTTTACATCAATACGATCCTTATCTTGCCACAAGTCTATACATACCAAATTCACAACAATTGGAGTCCATTTGACCCCTCAAATCACCATTTTAGAATTTCAATCTCAAGTTGTTCACTGATCACTGTTCACTATTCACTGTTCAAGGGCACTGTTCACGTCACTGTTCACGGGCACTGTTCTTGGGTACTATTCATGGGTGCTGTTCACAGCAGAATTTTTCTGCAATTTCTGCATATTTTTCTAAGTCCGGAATTACTCCGAGACACCTCCAAAACACACCTGTGTCCTCGGGGCTCCAAAAAAAATATGCACACTGAATCAAAACATCACACGAACTTTCTCGAGCGATCAAATCGCCAAAATAACATCAAAATCAATGATTTGAGCCTTAAATCCAAGAATTCTTTCAAATTTCACATCCGATGCCGAAATACGTCAAAACTAGTCCGAATGACCTCAAATTTTGCAGACAAGTCCAAAATGATATAACGAAGCTACAAAAACTCTCAAAATTCCATTCCGACCCTCGGATCAAAATTTCACCTATCAACCGAAATTCACCAAAATACTAACTTTGCCAATTCAAGCTAAATTCTACATCGGTCATCATAAAAATATTTCGGACACACTCCTAAGTCCCAAATCACTTAACGAAGCTATCCGAACCATAAAATTTGCATTTCAAGCCCTCTAACACATAATTCAATATCTGGTTGACTTTTCAAACTTAAGCTTCCTTAAAAGAGACTAAGTGCCTCAAACTTACCAAAATCATTCCGGAATGACTTCAAATTTTGTACATAAGTCACATTTGACATTACGGACATGCCCCAATTTTCATAATCACATTCCGACCCCGATATCAAAATTTCCACTTCCGGTCGAATTTTCTCAAAAACCTTCAAATTTCTATATTTAGCCAAATGGCTTCAAAATGACCTACGAACCTCCCAATTCACTTCCGATCATGATCCCAAATCCAGAATCACCATACGGAGCTATTCCCTGTCTCAGAATCCCAAACAGACATTAATAACACTGAAATGCATTTTAAGCCAAACTGATGCAATTTCTTCTAAAATGCTATATTCCACAATAGTCGCCAAAACGCTCCCGAGTTATCCAAAACCCGATCCGAGCATACGACCAAGTCGGAAATCATCATACAAACTTGTTGGAACCTTAGAGCCCGATTCCGATGTCATTTACTCAAAATTCTAATCCTAGTTCATTTCTTCAACTTTAAGCTTTCAAAATGAGAATGTCTATTTAGATTTGACTCCAAACTTCCTGAATTTTAATTCTGACCATACACATAAGTCAATATACCTGAGATGAAGCAGCTAATGGCCTCAAACTGTTCAAATGATGTTCCGAAGCTCAAAACAAGCGGTCGGGTCGTTACATTATGATCCGTGCAGCTATGTCGCGGTCACTGGGATCACATCTATCGTTATAAGTGACTCCACCTATTGGAGGCCTTCGCTTGCGGGATAGTAGCTCCAATCCCTCTACTCCTTCCACACATTCCTCTGATACACATATTTTGGACGATGATGCTTATGCTGCTACTGCTGATGAGGAGGTGCATTATGATTAGTATGGCAGGATCATCATAGTCCCTAAGGGTGATGGGTAAGAGTTATTTGTTATTTTTATGTTTATTATTTTGTACAGTTTTTACTAAGATATTAATTTATTTTATTTATTAAATTGCAGTTTCCTCCCGAGTAATATTACTACGAGGATAATCACCAAAGCAACCAGAAAGCTTTATGATGCCCCTTGTGCGTCTTGGCGTGAATTTCATTCTCACTGAAGGAGGCAATTTTCAATGAGTTTAGGTATAAATGTTCTTTTAAGTAGTATAATTATTAATATTATGATATTTCCATATAATATTTAACTTTTGAAATATAGAGAAAGTGTATATGGGAACGCCAGTATAACGCGGACGTGGCTGCAAATTTTAATCTCAAAGCTCGCAAATGGTTGTCGCATTCTTTTTCCATGGTTGCTTCAAAAGTTTTGGAATGATTTGCAAAGGCAATAGCTTACTGCAGAGTTCTTACAGAAGAACGAAAAGAGAAAGAAAGCTCGGGCACCTGAGAAGGGAGGATCCTTGCACACCGGAGGTGCGGTTAGTCAGGGGACAATAAAAAGAAGAATGGTACATAATTGCTTAATATATTCTAATTTTCAAAGTATATCTATTCAATTTATTAATTAAAATTTTTAAGTTTTCAGGTAAAGAAGTTGGGTCGTCCGATGAACCAAGATGAGTTATTCAAGGAGACCCATATTGTGGAGAATAAGAAAGAGACGGATAAAGAAAGGTGGATCGAGGAACGTGCCTCTACTATACATGCAAGTTTTCACTTTTCACTAAGTATTTTCATTTACTTTTATATAAATTTTGAAATACTAATTAAATTTAATTTTTCTTATAGAATCGCTTCACAATTGAAGCTGGGGAATTCATACGCAGCCAGCCGCAGTCGGGCGAGCCATTTCAACTTTCGGCCGAGAATATTGAAAGGCAATAGACGTGGGTTACAGGCAGTCCAAAATGGGGGAAGGTATACAGCCTTCCTACTAAGACATTCCATCACTATATGTGTGGAATGCAAGGAATAGAGACTTCCTCGCAAGCAGAGCAACTTGATGGGGAGAGCCTCTCTGTTATACGGGACGTCCGAGCTAGAAGTGTCCAAGAAAAGAGAAAAGCTTAGAGATGCTCAGTATATTGGCGTGGTCACTCGGTGCCAGAACATGCAAGAGCAGATCAAAAATTTCCTAGATGGATCTTTTTCGATTCCCCAATCTCGGCCATCATCGCCAGAGGTTGCACGTCCCCGTACTCGTTCGTCCCTTCCTCTAAGTGGTTGTTCCTCCCGTCCTCCCCATGATCATTCTTCCCTTCATCGACAAGTAGACCCTTCTCAATACCGTGATGATGATGAAACTTCATCAGGCGGCGATGATATTGATGTACCAAACAATGAATGAATTTAGACAATTTGAACTAGACAAATACAGTTAGTTTTCCATTGGGTTGTAATAAGAGTTAACTTAGTTTGGTAGTTCTATTGAAATTTACACATTCCTGGTTTTAATGTAGCTTTTAATGTTGTTTTTGTGTTGTTTTTTGTTGTTGCGTTGTTGTTTGGTGTTGTTATTGGAATTGTTGTTTGAATTGTTGTTGTTGCTTGATAGGGTTTTGATATGACTGGCAGGTGGTGTAGCTGCAAAACAGGCAGTTTCTGCCAAAATAGTACACAGAAAAACGATCAAAGTTGGTCTCTATTTGGTCGCTTTTCATGTTAAAAAAATAATTTTCTGGAGAATAGCAATCAACTTTGGTCGCTATTTTCCCAGATTTCTACAAAAAGCGACCAAACTTAATCGTTATTTTATTAAAACAATAAAAAATTTGGTGATATAGCGACCAAAGTTGCTCGATATTATTTAAAAAAATAAATTAAATTTATGTATTTAGGGACCAACGTTGGTCGCTAATTTAATAAAAATAAATTATTGAATAAAAAAGCGACCAACATTAGTCTCTATGCCTTACAAAAGCACAATATGGTCGTTGCAAATATAATCCGGTTTATAAGTCCGGAGTCGAATCCCGCAGAGAACTAAGGCTTAGATATAGTTGTTCACTATAACCAAGAAGACAAACTTGAACAATTCCTAACTTATAGATATTTAGATTCTTAGGTTTAACTAATTAACTAACAAATTAAAATAGTAAATTAACAACTAAATATACTAAGGGTTAGAGACAAGATTAAGGAGGTCTAGAGTTATGATTTCCCCAATTGTCGGAATCCTTCCCACTATGTCTTCTATAATTTCGCCTAAGTATTCTCTACTGATCACGAGCACTCTTATTGCCGTAAATCGCTCCCGAGAAATCATGACAATTTACTAGATGCACTCTCCCGAGCTACACTAGCTGGCTTTTAATACAGCTCAATTCAAATCGTACCCAAGGCTTCGTTATCCCTAATCCCGCCTTTAAACCCGCAGTTATAGATCCCTCTTATACTTTAAGAGTGGTGTTGTTCAACAATTACCTAAATATGCACTCTCTTCAGAGTTATACACACTAAATAGGCACAGCTAATTGAGAGCTCTTCAATTAACTACAACAAAAACGTAGTTGAACAAATAGAGATTATACTACGACTCAATTATAGAAAAAACATAACAAGAATTTACACTACAAAAGGTTCCATCAAATCCCTAGATAACAAATTAGCTAGTCATAATAGTATAAAAAAATACAATAGTAGAAGTCATAACCAACAATGAAAAATAGGAAGAGGAAAGAAAAAAACTTGTAGAAGAATTCTCCGCCTTGCTCCCAATGTGTTCTCTGCCTCCTTAGGTCAAATATATATCAAAATTATGTCTAATCCTTAAAAATATCGTTTTTCCATGTATATATACCAAGTAGGGTCGGGACCAAACACTTATACCTTCTAATACGTGAAAAAGGATAAGTTATAGGCCAGGACGGCCGCGGTTCTACCGCGTCGCGGTCAAACCGCGGCCAAACCGTGGCCAAACATCCTCTGAGATTCTTCATTCGTCTGCGACTACCTTCTGCCGCGGTCGCGGTAAAACCGTGATTTGTCACACTGCTACATTTGGAACTTGGAAAAACGTAAAACATGAAAATTGTAGCCCTTTGAGTTATATTTCCAACTATATATTATGGATCCAAAAATAAGTTCTGAGAAAAAGGTTATGACCATTTTACCATAAAGTGCACAATATGCCTCATCGAGTTTTCATTTGTTTTCAACTATCAAATTTGACCCCAGAACACGATCCCAGCTTAATTCCTTGAGCTATTACTCAGACTTCAAAGCTTGAAATTACTTACATTCATTCCATAATATCTATATAGCTCGAAATCACACCTACAAGGCATAAAACACACAACTAATGCAAAATACTAGTGATAAAAACACAAACTCGACTTAGGTACAGTAAATTAGAGTGTAATAATCGACTAAAATACGTAATTATAGCCTATCATCAACACCCCAAACTTAAACCATTACTCGTCCTCACGCAATCAAACTACACTTCTCTTTTAGACACGAGATTTTAAAACAATTCTCCTAACTCATCACACCAAGAGTATTTAAAATAGACAAAGCACAAAAGCGTAACATCTTCACCTCAAGATTTGACTCACGTGTATCACACATTATTCACAACTCACCTACTTACTCTAACATAGAGGTCACTGAAATTACCTTTTCTTCATGAATCAAGTGTCCTCACACAACAAAAGAGAGTAGTTCCACATATAAATTTTAAGAACACTTAGGAACTCAAGATAGAAAGAATTCACTCACTCTCAGAATAACATTCATATGCCACAAAAGATGCACCATAAGCTTGCCCATAGTGTACTACTCCACTAATTGAGCTCATTCAATCTAGGATCAATTAGGACTTTATTTGGTTATAATGTAGGCTACGGGACGGGTCGGATACATTTAGACATAAGAGTGACTATACCTCCCTAAGCACTTTAATACATATGCTTTAACATTCAAACCACATACTTATGTCAAGCCAAACTCCACTTTCACATCAACATACATCAACTCCCAAATTATTTAAGCACAATTGTCAAGAGCCGCCACTATCAAAGAATTTTTTTTTTCATTTTATTAAATTCAAGTGGATCTTACTTTTTCAAATCAGTGCACATTTCTCCTTATTTCATTGGTTCCACTCAAAAGCCAGACCAACCACCACACACTTTAACTTTTAGAAAGTTCATAACAATTCAAGTGCTCATGAGAAGTTAGAAGGTTCAAATAGATGGTTAATTCAAACAAATGGGTAAGTCTTGTAATGTGGTTTCCAAAGAAACAGGATTACAGGATCAAATGGGTTAACCACGATACATCAAACTACTGTTTCGCTTTGCAAACACACTGGGCAAGTTCTAAACATCAAATGCAATGTACAGAATACAACAAACCTCAAACACACATGGCACATAACTACTCAAGATTGGATTAATGGACACTCTAGTCAAAGCAGTTAAGCAAAGTTAAGATCATACAATTTAAGGTACTTCGACAAGAGTCAAAAATTGAGCCTAAGCGTCACAACCAAAGTACTCCCTATTCTCAAGGCATAACAAAGTCAAGAGATATTTCTTCACTTCAAAACACTACACATTGGCTCCTAATCCCAAAAAAACTAACTACACCCGGTTCAAATAAAACCTTGTAAAAGAACCATGGTTTAAAGAAAACCCAAGGGGTAATTATTACACTACCTAACAACAGAAAATCTTTTCATACTTTTTATTTAGACTTAAATCCCTCAATAAAATTATCTCATAGATCTATCGTCGGGAAAAGTCCATTCTTTTCTATTTTGAAAAAAATAATTATTCAATTACTAACACACTTAAAATAGCATAGAGAGTCCCTCAGACAATCTCCTCACCCCACACTTAAAATTGTGCATTGTACCAATGCACACCATACTAATAAGAGGGTAAAAGAAACTCCCTGGTAGGCTAAAGGCCGAAGCATTAACAGCTCATGAGGTACTCAAACTTCTCCCAAGCTTGATCTTTTGTGCGGGTACCTCACACTTAGTTCCAACCATTTGGTTTGATGTTGAATCCTTTCAATACCTTTACTTTCCATCCTCCTAGAAAATAAAAAAATTGACACTAAAAAATAATACAATTAAAAAAAATTAATACAAAAAATAAAAGAGAGCAGTAAAGTTGGGTTTCCTACCAACAAGCGCTTGATTTAACGTCGCGGCACGACGTGAATCATTTTATGCCTCCACTTCAAACTTATGAATCGCACCCCAAGTTTTGTTTCAAGCTTATGATTATTCTCTTGGGGCGGTACAAATTCTTGCGAGCCAAAAATTAGATACAGTCTTATGTACTTTTTGGCTCTCGACCGAGAAGTCTTACCTTGCCTAGAAGGCCTTGAGAATTTCAAAATATAAGGCCCATCTACCTCTTCCTTGGACTCCTCTTTATACTCGTAAAGATCCATTCCCATTTCACCACCCGAACATAATATAGAGAAGTGATTGGAATGAGGTCCAACACGCTCCAATACATGAACTTCTAGATTTTCGACCTCCTCAACACCCAAAACACTAGAGCCAACTAAATTTGTATTTTCAACGTCCCTGATTGACTCTAGTATTACTTCTTGAACATCGGCATCCTCAAAGTCTAGATGGTTAGAGTTGGGGTTCTACTTTGTACCCCTTCATTGGCACCTTAATTTTCGTCTCTAATGCAAACTGTTCCTGGCTACTATCCATAATATTGACATATTGAGCATTAAAGTCTTTAACTAGTTAACTCACTTGAGCCTCTAAGTTGTGAATAGTTTCATCTTGCCTTTCTATTAGGGGTGCTTATCGGGCGGATTGGGCGGCATTTTACTCTCAACGATTTGTCTTAACGGTTATCGGCTTTTAATTGTATTAATCTGTTAGCCACCCGATAAGATATCGGGTGGATTGGTATCGGGTTAGCTCTTATAGGGCGGTTAATGGGCGGTTTATCGGCCTAACATACATGTTCACTAAATATCTCTTATTCTCCTCGTCTTTGAAATAATGAATTTCCATAAAAAATAATATTTTAGAGGCAATATGATGCATTCAATTTTCTTTGCCAGAGCCACTCAATTTGATTTTCGTGATTAAGAAATTAGCTTTACCATCATGTTGCCAAAAATGAGGATTACAACCAAAAATAAATTAAAAATAGAACCAAAAAATTTCTAGATCCCGAGAATAAAAATGCTTAGAAGAAGAAATAAACTTTTGTTAATCATTTTCAAGGGTTTTCGTTTCTTTATATTTAATATATAATATATATATATATATATATATATATATATATATATATATATATATATATATATATATATATATATATATTCTTAACGGGTTAACGGATTAGCCGTTAAGAAAATTGAATAATCCATCCCCAAACCGATAAGCCGTTAATAAAAAATTCAATCCGTTCCCCGTCCGTTAAGCCGTTACCAGTAAGCTTCGGTTTGGATCGGTTTTCGGTTTCGAATCGGTTTTGAACACCCCTACTTTCTATCTGCAGTAGTATTTTACTTTGTTGTTCTATAATGCACTTCAACATATTTTCGATCTTCTTTAGGTCAGCTTCCCTAGGTTCTTTGTTCCTGTTATCTTCACAAGAAAACGTAAAATCATCATAATAAGGGGTTGGGGGAAGACAAAAAATATAAGCACAACCATGAAAGTGACCATCTTGACCACCACACATATCACACACATTCCACATAGAAGATTGAGTTGGTGCACAAAACTCGCTCTCGGAAATATTTTGATAATTTTTTCAAGGGTGATTTTCATCATAATATGCATAAGGAGGAATAAAAGTAGAATTATCAATATCAAAACTTTCATTATTCCATGATGTCATGTTTTTTTTTTAAAATCAACAAGTAAAACAACAACAACTACTACCCAGTGTAACAAGTAAAACAAAAAATGAAAAAAAATATCAAATACAAAATAAAAATAAAAATAAAAGTTCAAACTTGAAACCTAGTAATATGTTTACCAAAAGCTACACCGTTAGTTCCCTGGCAACGGCGCCAAAATTTTATCATCCTAACTATGCCTTATACAAGGAAAATGCGGTCGTTGCAAATATAATCCAGTTTACAAGTTCAGAGTTGAATCCCACAAAGAACTAAGACTTATTTACAGTTGTTCACTATCACCAAGAAGACAAGCTTGAACAATTCCTAACTTATAGATATTTAGATTCTTGTGTTTAACTAATTAACTAACTAAAATTAAAATAGTAAATTAACAACTAAATATACTAAGGGTTAGAGACAAGATTAAGGAGGTCTAGAGTTATGATTTCCCAGATTGTCGGAATTCTTCCCGCTATGTCTTCTATAGTTTCGCCTAAATATTCTCTACCGATCATGAGCACTCTTATTGCCGTAAATCTCTCCCGATAAATCATGACAATTTACTAGACGCACTCTCCCGAGCTACACCAGCTGGCTTTTAATACAGCTCACTTCATATCGCACCCAAGGCTTCGTTATCCCTAATCCCGCCTTTAAACCGGCAGTTATAGATGCCTCTTATACTTTAGGAGTGGTGTTGTTCAACAGTTACCTAAATATGCACTCTCTCCCGAGTTTACACACTAAATAGGCAGAGCTAATTGAGAGCTCTTCAATTAACTACAACAAGAACGTAGTTGAACAAATAGAGATTATACTACGACTCAATTATATAAAAACATAACAAGAATTTATCCTACAAACATCAAAACCCTAGATAACAAATTAGCTATTCATAATAGTATACAAAACTACAATACTAAAATTCATAACCAACAATGAAAAATAGGAAGAGGAAAGAAAAAACTTCTAGAAGAATTATCCGCCTTACTCCCAATGTGTTCTCTGCCTCCTTAGGTCAAATCTATGTCAAAAATATGTCCAATCCTCAAAAATACTGTCTTTTCATGTATATATACCAAGTAAGGTCGGGCCCAAATACTTATGCCTTCTCCTATGCAAAAAAGGACAAGTTTTAGGCCTGGATGGCCGCGGTTCTACCGCGGTCAAACCACGGCCAAACATCCTCTCAAATTCTTCATTCGTCCGCGACTGCCTTCTGTCGCGGATGCAGTAAAATCGTGATTTTTTACCCTGTTCCGTTTTGAATTTGGAAAAACGTAAAACATGAAAGTTGTAGCTCTTTGAGTTGTCTTTCCAACCATATATTATGGATCCCAAACGAAGTTCTGAGAAAAATGGTATGTCCATGTTACTAGACAGTGCGCAATATGCCTCATCGGGTTTTCGTTTGTTCTCAACTATCAAATTAGACCCTCGAACACGATCCCGGCTTAATTCTTTGAGCTTTTACTCAGACTTCGAAGCTTCAAATTACTTAAGTTCAATCCATAACATCTATATAACTCGAAGTCACACCTACAAGGTATAAAATACACAATTAGCGCAAAACACTAGCGATAAAAACGCAAACTCAACTAAAGTGCAGTAAATTAGAGTGTAATAATCAACTAAAATACGTAATTATAGTCTATCATCATCCCTAAATAAAAGGGACCATCAATATAGCTATCAGATACTTTTGATTGCTTTTTGGTCGCTTTTTAGTCAAAAAGCGACCAAAGTTGGTCGCTTTTTACAATCTTTTTTTTTTCAGAATTCTAGTAATGAATTTTCGAGAGTTGAAATAAAATTATGTATACTTTTTTTTTTTGGCAATCCACTAGGCAAGTGCCTAGGGCTAGCTTTTTATTAATTGCATAAAAGGAAAACTATGTATACAATAGTTATTTTGGGAGAATATTTTATGGAACTTATAAGTTTTAAGACTATCTTTAGAACCTTCTCTATAGAAAAAAGAAATAAGGAAGTTTGGTTAACTTGGAAGTTTTGTTGCTCTTGCAGTCTTACCTAACGAGGCGCCTTTTCAAAACAGATTTGATGTAGATCAGGAAACTTATTATGCTGTTATACATTATTTACAAACCAGACAATAAGAGTTCCCCAATTAATTAAACTGATGACACATGTTAAGAATAGCAGGCACCACGCATATGGAATAAATTATTGACTAGACGTACGATGGAATTTAAATCACAAAATTTCTAGTACAGTAATATAGTATCAAAAGAACCAAAACTTGGAAAATATATATTAAATATAAATACATCAGTTTGTAGGGCTTATGTTTTTCATAAAATGGCATTTAATTCACTCTAACATCACAGGCTAGAGAGATACTCCCCATCTGCGACAAACCTGGCAGCCATACCTCATTTTCCTCTATAAAATTAGCATTTGAAAAATAACAAAACTGGGGCCTTCAACGAAGCAGCGAGCTGGTGTCTCGTTCAACCTTTATTTCTGAAGTTATGTTCTGATAGTAAACACGAACATAGGACGCTCCTTGTTTGGTTTAGACAGTACTCTCCCTTATTCATTGGGTCTATTTCCTAGCTTTTAAGGTAAGTACAAGATTTTTGTAAGGAAATGGGAACATTCATTTTCTTAGGGTCCATAACAACGGAGCATTGAACCGTATTGTAGAACTTGGGCTTCACCACTCTTCCCAAAACATAAGCCCTGGCTCGAACCTTGAAATCTAGGACCAGTGACACTGCTGCCACTGGTTTACCCTCTTTGCTGATCAAGTCGGCTCCTCCTCCATACAATGGAATTTTACTTCCTATCAAAGTCACTGCTATAGTTCTCTGACTTTTTCTTCCTTGGTAGAACTTCTTTACCTGTTCTTAGACCACGTAGGACAACATATTAATTTTAAAGACTTTAACTACTAATACACAATGTAATAGAAGACCATGCAACTTTCAATAGTAAGTGTGAATAATAATTAAGTAAAATAATATTGATATCTTAAAATTATGTACACTAATAAGTAGAGACGGATTCAGGATTTGAAAGTAACGAAGTCATGCTATCTAATTAATAAAAATTTGGGCAAATGCAGGAGTGAGAATCGAATCCACATAACGCATTAAATGTCAAGTAGCGCCCCCTAAATCGACCAATGCAACTACCTAATCTTTGAGTCTTACGGTGTCAACTGAAATATATTTGTGTTATTTAAGATATATGCACTAATACACATATATACATATATTTTTCTCGAAATTACCGAGGATGAGGCGGTGAAGGGTAAGTCTGCCTCTGCTAATAAGGCATATAAATTAAATTCTTTTCCAAGTGCATCAAATCAACTGAAAATAATGTCAAAAGGTAAGTGACGACTTACACTTCCAGTAGCTACGGTGAGCTGTGAAAAGGAAAGAACCAGAGGAGTAGACGTTACATGCACCCCAAAAAATGTGCCTGTATTACGAAATCTCATCTTCACCGTTGAGTTCATTGATAACATTTCTGTTGCAACCCCCGAAGAGTCCATGCCAGCTTGAATCCCAAATTCATTAAAGGAAATACTCTGCAGATTAAATCACGCAATTTAACAAGTCATTCCTGATATCGCTCTAGAGAGATATTTGGAGCCTAAGTAATACAGCAATAACAAACTTAGACCTTAGGTGTGTGTATATATATATATATGAGACAGATCTTAAGATTCATTTCTTGTTATTCATCCAGAAGATTAATGAAGGCAAATGTACGCTGTTAAATCTCAGTTCTTAAGCATCCCTAAATATAATGAGGATAAAAAAAAACAAGGAATTTAGTTAAGTTATATCCAAAGAGATTGTAAAGAGTTTTTTTAACACTATCAATGTACTTTAACGATACATAGTTATCATATTTACTGGGCTATCAATCAAATTATCTTAAAGATCTAACCATAACCAGCTTTTAAACTAAAGTAATTACTATATTTTTGACAATGTTAGTACATACAACTAATGGTCTAAAACTACAATGATACAAAAAAAGGGATCGACGTGGCATATATATAGTAAGGAAAATAAATTACCCTCATAGTGACGACAGGTTTCTGATTTCTGCTAGCACCCCACAAGATCAAGGAAAAGAAAGTGAAGAGCACAAAGAAGCCAACAACAAAAGCCAAAAAATAACAGCGGCGAGGGAGACCTTTGCGATATCCATCGTCATCTAGAAGTCCCTCTTCTTCTATAGCATCAAACTCTTTCCACTGCTGCTTGTCTCCCTTCCTATGACGATGTTGGTGGTGTCTGCCACTGCTGCTTCTGGACCCATTAGTACTTGATTTCTGTGTACTTGGTTTGAGTGAGCCCGAATACCTGGTAGATGATGAATCTCGGGATTGTCGGCCCGGTGAGCCCATTGGGCTAAGTATGGGAGTTGAGTGGAAGGAATTGGTTGTCTTTTCTCCATCATGAGAGTCTCTTGACGGGCTCTGCACGTAGTAAACGGGCCGATTCGGCGATGATGGCGCCAAGCTCGTCACCTCTGAATCTGTTTTCGCATGATGCGTAGAGGACATTGTTATTCAATAATTATCTTATCTCAATCTTCAGAAGCAGAAGAAGTGGAGAAATAGAGAGTAGATCTGGGATGATTACTGACTCTGAGAAATGAAGTAGCAATTGAAGTAGTATAGAAAAGTCCAACACCCACGTTGGTTCTTGTTTGTTTATTTGTTTTGTATGCCAAATATTGCGTGCAATTGCACTTTGAGATTATGCTGGACAGGTATATTATACTAGAACTCAAGTATATTATATTGTAATTATAGAACTCTAGTATATTCCAATATACTTATGCTGGAACTCCCGTATATTTCAGTATACTTATGCTGGAACTCTAGTATATTATATTGGAGTTCTAGTATACTATACTGGAGTATTTTTTCGAATTTTAGACAGTATTTTTATTTAAATTTATCTTTACATGCAAAGTGCTAAATTTCAATTATTTTAAAATAATAATTAATTATTTTTAAATGACCTTACTATTTTTAAATTTCTCTCTGTATTCTCACTACTAGAAGGTCATGAGGCCAATTTCAAAGTCATAATTTCTATTTCCACCTACCAAATAACGCACAGAAAAGAAGAGTATATAGAAGAAGGAAGAAACTTCAACGTGGCAGGGCAGGCAGAATTATATAGGACCCAATGTTACTTTGTCCAACATATATAGCGTTCCTACTTCAAAAGTTTTAAGTAACTAGAAGCTTTATTAGTACGCCGATTACATGAATTGTTGGAAAAGTACAACTCTTTCCTTTGTAAATAGTAAATCTTGGATATTATGTAGGGTTGTCTTCTGGTACGTCCAATCCTACTCTAAATTGGAAGTAGTATAGCCGATTGCAATAATAAATGCAACAAGATTAGGGTCGATCTCACGAGGAGTATAGTGTATGCTAAAATATCAAAAAGTGCGTGAATTGAATGAACTTAAAGCAGTCTTCGAATAAAAGATTGATTTTTCTACAATTACTTCTAAAATAATAACTATGTGTTTAGATGTATTCTATTCCATTTAATCAATCATGTGTTATGACAACAATATCAACAATACCAATTTAGTATTTTCCAATACTGAGAGGTTTTTACTCACAAATGCCTTTCCAAGTTATTTAGAGGTCTATGCAATACAATTGTTCATATCCAAGTAAGAATTCTCCATATTCCTAGTTTGATTCTATTAATTGAGATGAAATTAATTTCTTAATCTACCCAATTCCTTGCTAATTGCTTTATACCTATATTCGGTTCCACCTTTTCAAGTTAGAACTAAGTATGATAGGTGTTAATCTAGTGTCACAACCACCAAATTATACAAGAAAGCATGGAGTAACACCACTTTGGATTCACACCCCTAGCCAATGAGTTTAGCTAGATATGACATAGAAGAAATAATTAAATTATCATTTAATCCAGACATTGATACTAATAGAGAAGAAGAAGATTAAGAAATCGTGATATCACTTGTTAACCCTTAGAAAGAGTCACAGTCGATCGTACAATATCCAATCTGTCAAAAGTTGTCAAAAAAGACCTAAAAGGTACTATTTATACTCTTCTAACGACTGACAAAATTATCCTCATTGGGCCTTGTATGGCCAAGTTGTGTGGCCCATGTAGGAGGTGTGGCCCAGTACTCTATTTCTTTGGTTCTCAATGTAGACATGTGATTTTTGATCCTCCCGAAGATTTTACCCATTTTAGTGTTAAATATTTAGTTTAGGTTCAATATCGCTATTTTAACTAGTTTTAACTATTTTCCTTAATTTAAAATAAAAAAATGAAAATTACAAAAATATTTTTTCTTTTATCTAGTTACTTTTGTTTATCTATCTTTCACAAAATTCAAAAATACAAAATTAGTTACACTTTATTTTCAAGAATATTAGTGTTTTGGGTAATAGTATTATCTTAATTTTACGATGATTTTAATCTAATCTCGTTATTATTTTAGTTTGACATTTGAAAAATATAAAAAATAGTTTCATATTTTATATATAATTTAGTTTAATTAATTAGATAGATTTTTGCAATATGTAGTATGTTTTTTAGCTTATATTAAAAGGTATTCAACTAGGTTTTGAACATTTTTCTTTTAGTCCAATATCATGAGCCCAAATGAGGAGCCCAATTTCAAAACCCATCAAATTTTTTATTTTTTGGTCATTTACACAATACAAGCAAAAAACCTAAGAGAAGACAACTAAAACTCTCATGGCTGCCATATCTTCCTAAACCTTGGAACACATAGGAAAACCCTAAAGAACAAAAAAACCTAGAGACAGCCGCTACAATGCAGATCACCCTCGCACCCCCCATCATATTCTCCAAATGACCCTAACGTCGCCAGTCAGATACCCTCCAACTCCACGCCGGTGAACGACCACCCACCTTCAGCCGCAGAACACAAACCCTTTTATCTCCATCGCTAGACAGAACCAAATCTGACCGGAAACATGTAATTCCTATGACTCTCCAATGTGTCTGGCAAAGCAGGTGTTCGAACCAACAGCTCTCGTCCTCTATTCATCTTTTAAAAATAGCAGCAAACCCCAAAATTCTCGTCGTCTTTTCAAAACTTTGGTCGTCATTACTCAATCATTAATTTTGGGGATTGAGTTTAAAATTTTGTCGAGTTTTAGGGGTTCTTGTTCGAGGTTCGAGGTTCTAGTTCGATGAGGGCCTGCGTTGAGGCTCTCCGTCTAATTGAGGTCCGTTCGAGATGGTCTGTTGGTTTTGGTCGGGGTTCAATCGAGTCCGAGTTTGTTGTTCTAAGTTCGTCGAGGTCTGGTCAAGGTTCAACCGTGTTTTGCTGTTGTTCGACGAGCTGTCCGTGTGTAATAACGAAAGGTTCTATTCGAGTTTTCTCCGGTGCATCTCCTGTTTTGCCGAGTGTATTTCCTACTGAATCCTATTTTGTAAATCAATGTTTTTTGAGATAACTAAGGTGCAGATTCGAGTTTCCATCCGCGGTTCGTTACATTTTCGAGTTCATAATAGTGAAGCAATCAATTTTTCGGCTATATTGAGGTCTAATTCTCTTATCCTTTTATCCATTTTATCCAAAGCTTAATGTTAAATGTTTGTTTGGTGGTATGATTATGTTATTTGTGTGATTGTTATCCGTAGTTTCGAATTTACTTGTTGGTTATAGCTGAACATGATTTTATCACATTATAGAAATCGGGTGGTTGGGTAAAAGTAAAAGAGATTTAGGTCTAGGATAAATTATATTGTCCTTTATTCTTGTTTCTTTACTTTATTTTCAGTACACATTCCGCTAGGAGCATGCTTAGGCCGACCGCACTTGGGTAGGCAAATGTTAGTATTTTATTAGCTTTGAGGTGAGAGGTCGTTTCCCATAGTTAAATTTATCCGAGGAATGCCCCGAAGAATTTGTATATATTGTTATCCGGGGTATGCCCCGAAGCATCATATATTTGGAGGCTGTGACGAACACTGTGGAGGAAGTACAATTTAGGCTAGCTTTTTTTTTATTAGGTGGGACGACCTCGAGCTCTTATGTGTTTGCTTTTTTTTTTTTTTTGCTTTTTCTTTTCTGTTTTTAGTTATACCTCAATCGAATATTTTAATAGCCAACTAGATCGAGTATGCAATTGTGACTTTCACTGGACTTGGGGAGTGCCTAACACCTTCTCCCCGAGTCAAATGAACTCCCTTACCCGAATCTCTGGTGCAGACTTAGTTTAAAGTCCAAGTGTTTTTAAAAGGAGAAATATTTACTAAAAAACGGTGGCCTGGCTCACCGAAATCAAATGCCAGGTGGCGACTCTGAGTTATTTTCTTTTGAAAACCATTTTTGTCACTTTTAATTGAAAACCCTTTTCAAGCTTTTACTAAAATCTTTTTATTTATTTAAGAGGGTTAAGTGAGAGTTTGTGTTAAAAAGTGGGTGTGACATCTCTGAAGACTCTGCGGGGACTTGCGAGTTCGAGCTAGTACTTGATTTTATTGGCTTTTTAAGATATTCGGTTGAGGTTTTTATGCGTTTTATTTGCTTTATTTTATTTTTATTTTGTTTATGTCATTTTATTATTTTCTAGTTGCATATTTCTTTTGAGTTTTTCCTTTATGTGTTTTCTTCTTTATAAATTGTCATCATTTGCATAACCATGTGTCTTCTTTCTGCAACAAGTCTCGGAGCACGCGTCGCGTGCACGAACTATTTGTGGTGTCACTCTTAAGTTAGGAGGGGGGCCGTCGGACATATGGAGTGGGTGGAAAGTTTGAGCAGCCATCATCGATCATACGCTCGCCCGAATTGCCTCGTTAGTGAACCCAAAACGAAGGTCAGTCTTTAGGTCTTTTTTATTTGCATCATGTTATTTACACCTAGTAGGGCTCGGTCCCAGGTACCGTGTCCTTTTGTAGGGAGCATGTCCAAATAAAAAATGAGCATGTTTCCAAAAATGATATTTAATCATCCTATGGGCTAAAAATTGCATCTATGAGCGTAAAAAGGTCATTTGCTGGACCAATATTTGGAAAGAAATGTGAAAAATGAAGCAAGTAGGGTCCACTCATTTTTTTTCTTTCATAGTTTTCCAAAAAAAATCAAAAAAAGTGAAAAAGAAAAAATCCAAAAAAAAATTTACACTTTTTTATTATTTTCCAAAAATCCAAAAAAAAAGAGAAAATCTAAAAAGATTTTACATTTTTCATCACTTTCCAAAAATTTAAAAAAAAAAAGAGAGGGAGAGAGAGAGAAAAGAAAATCCAAAAAGATTTTACATTTTATATCATTTTCCAAAAAACAACAACAACAACCCAGTATAATCCCACTTAGTGGGGTCTGGAGAGGGTAGTATGTATGCAGACCATACCCCTACCCTGAGGTAGAGAGGCTGTTTCCAAATAGACCCCCGGCATCCTTCCCTCCAAGAACTTCCCACCTTGCTCTTGGGGAGACTCGAACTCACAACCTCTCGGTTGGAAGTGGGGGGGGGGGGGGGGGGTTGCTTACCATCAGAGCAACCCCTCTTGTCTAATCATTTTCCAAAAAGTTTTTATAAAAAAAAAAAAGAATAGGAGATAAAGAAAATCCAAAAAGAGTTTACACTTTTCATCATTTTTCAAAAAAGACAAAATATAATTTTTTTTAAATTAGTTGCATCTTCCCGAACTACGCGAACCTGATTCTCGTCTTTCGGGGTGAGATACGTAGGCAACCCACATATGGTCCGGTATTCCTAGTAAGTCTAAGGTTATTGGCTTTGCGGGGTCTTAGCCAAATCTTGCATGTCTAGCCACTCTTGACCACATCGGCTATTCTTGAAAAATGGGGTTATTTTTGCAAAAGTGGTTCAATAACCCATGTCTTAGGATCTTTTGTCCACAACTAGGTATCATATTATTGTAAGGTCCGACCTTTTTGAGTTTGCATCTTCAGCCACTTCTGGCCATATCGGCCGTTTTTACGGAACGGGTTATTTCTGCAACTTAATTTTTGGACCATAATAATTGGGAGTTGAATCCATATAAGCCTTAGTGATATATTTTTCATGTATTTGAGGTCACCTTAGTTGAGTTTGCACTACTAGCCATCCTTTGCCACTAGGTTAATTTTAAAAAAAAAATCGCTCAATCGTGTCTTGCATATGTCCAATAGAAAGTGTTGTGGTGTCACAAAGTGTCTTGAGTCATTGATTTTTTTAGTATTATTTTTCTCATTCAGGTGTGGATTCATTTACCAGGACTCGAGCATTACAGATACCTCGGGATCATCACATTTGGGAGCTGTTTGAAGAGACTTTTTATTTTGAATCTGTTTTTTTTATTTTTGTTTTCTAGTCTTGCTTGGTATCATTTGATCTTTAAGTTGATGTAATAATTTTTCGTAGTATAGTTGAGTTTGACGAGTCTCGCGTCATGATATTTCTTGTTTTGCATTTGAAAAACCAAAAATGTTATAAATGAAAAATTCAATAATATTTTTATTTTTAGTTTATTTGTCCATTACTTTTTTCTAGAACTACGCTTGATCTGATTCATGAGGGATATGATACGTAGGCAACCTACATAGGATTCGATCGAATTTCTTTTTGAAAAAAAAAGATATCAAATTGTGCATGTGAGAAATGAGAAAAGGAGCGATAATCAGAAAAAACAGGGAGGAAAGAAAATGAAAAACCAAGAAGGGTTAAAGAGAAAAATGAAGAAGAAATGGGGCAAAACAAAATTGGGATAATGTCATATGACCTTCGTACCCTCGAAGCCATTATAGAACTGTTAGTTGTTGCTAGGGGCATTGCACGCAATGTGATATTTCTATTTGATAAATGTTCTAACGCTATTATTTTGGCTTTGTTTTGCTCCTCTTTGTTACTTTCATTGTTATCATAGCAGAGGGTAGTTAGTTTGTGGCACTTTGGCGAGTCATCCATACAACACGAGGTCAAAAAGCAAGGAAACCATGGCTAGCAAAGACCTGGATACAAGAATTGTCGACCTCTCGAGGGAGATGGTCGGAATTTGAATTGAAGGAGAAGGTCCAAAGGTTGAAACAACAGATGGCAGAAATGTATCAGTCTTGGATCATGGGGCATCCTCCACCAAACTACATTGAAAACCCTGCAACTATCCCTCCACTCTCATAATCCCATATGCCCAATACCGTTGATCTCTCGCCACAACACACCACGCTTTAACCCTTACCAAAATTACCTTGGCACTTCCTCCGAAAACGTTTATGTTCCACCAGCCAAAACAACCGCATTCCCAGCTCCATATACCCAATATTTTGCCCCGGAACCCACTTTCAATGTCCTGGATCCTTATTCCTACACCTCCCACCTTGAGCCTCATGTTGAAATTGAGAAACCACCTACGAATTCGAAGCAAGAGGAGATGTATAAGAAAGTAAAGAGCCTGGAGCAATCATTGAAAAATATGCAAGGGTAAGGAAGCCATGTGAGTGTGGCTTATAGGGATTTGTGTTTGTTCCATGATGTCCAATTGCATGCCGGGTCCAAGATGCCCAAGTTTGACTTGTATGATGGACATGGGGATCCTATAGCTCATCTGAGAGGTTATTGCAGTAAGATGAGACGCGTTGGGGGAAAAGACAAATTACTGATGGCGTATTTCAGCCAGAGTCTGAGTGGAGCAGCTCTAGAATGGTACACCCACCAGGACGCCAGCAGTTGGTACACATGGGACGATTTGGCTAAAGCCTTTGCTCGGAATTTTCAGTACAACATAGACATTGTCCCGGATCCCCTATCTCTGACCAAGGTAGAAAAGAAGACCAGTGAAAGCTTTAGAGAATATGGGTTCCGATGGAGGGAGCAAGCTGCACGAGTCAATCCTCCGGTGGAAGAAGACGAGATGGTTAAATACTTTCTTCAAGCCCTAGAGCCCACTTACTATGGCCATTTGATCACAGCCATTGGTAAGCCTTTCAATGATGTGGTAAAGATGGGAGAAATGGTGGAAGAGGGATTGAATTCAAGCAAGATCATGAGTTATTCTGCCTTGAAATCCACAACACATGCAATTAAGAACGACACCAGAAGCTTGCCGGGTCAGAAGAAATATGATGATGTAAATCAGTCAGTGCTGAAATGCATTCTTTTAAAAATAGCAGCAGACCCCAAAACTCACATTGTCTTTTCAAAACTTGGGTCGTCATTACTCAGTCTTTAATTTTGGGGTTCGAGTTTGAAATTTTGTCAAGTTTCAGGGGTTCTTGTTCGAGGTTCAAGGTTCTAGTTCGATGAGGGCCTGCGCTGAGGCTCTCTGGTCTGATTGAGGTCCGTTCGAGATGGTCTATTGGTTTTGGCCGGGGTTCAATTGATTCCGAGTTTGTTGTTCTGAGTTCGTCGAGGTCTGGTCAAGGTTCAGTCGTGTTTTGTTGTTGTTCGACGAGTTGTCCGTGTGTAATTACGAAAGGTTCTGTTCAAGTTTTCTCCGATGTATTTCCTGTTTGGTCGATTGTATTTCTGACTGAAGCCTATTTTTTCAATCAAAGTTTTTTGAGATAACTAATGGGCCGATTCGAGTTTCCGTCCGCGGTTCGTTACATTTTCGAATTCAAAATAGTGAAGCAATCAATGTTTCAGCTGTATTGAGGTCTAATTCTCTCATCCTTTATCCATTTTATTCAAAGCTTAATGTTAAATATTTGTTTGGTGATATGATTATATTATCTGTGTGATTGTTCTCCGTAGTTTTGAATTTACTTATTGGTTATAGCTGAACATGCTTTTATCGCATTATAGAAATCAGGTTATTGGGTAAAAGTAAAAGAGATTTAGGTGTCGGAAAACTTATATTGTCCTTTATTCTTGTTTATTTACTTTATTTTCAGTACACCATCCGCTAGGAGCATGCTTAGGCCGACCGCATTTGGGTAGGCAAATGTTAGGATTTTATTAGCTTTGATCTGAGAGGTCGTTTGCCATAGTTAAATTTATCTGGGGAATGCCCCGAAGAATTTGTATATATTATTATCCGGGATATGCCCCGAAGCATCATGTAATTGGAGGCCGTGACGAACAATGTGGAGGAAGTACAATTTGGCTAACTTTTATTTTTATTTTATTAGGTGGGGACGCCCTCGAGCTCTTGTGTGTTTGTTTTGTTTTGTTTTGTTTTTTTTACTTTTTCTGTTCTATGTTTAGTTATACCTTAATCGAATATTTTAATAGCCAACTAGATCGAGTACGCAATCGTGGCTTTCACGGGACTTGGAGTGTGTCTACCACCTTCTCCCCGAGTCAAATGAACCCCCTTACCTGAATCTGTGGTGCAGACTTAGTTTCGAGTCCAAGTGTTTTAAAAAGGAGAAATATTTTCTAAAAAAATGGTTGCCTGGCACACCGAATCAAATGTCAGGTGGCGACTCTGAGTTATTTCCTTTTGAACATCATTTTTGTCACTTTCAATTGTAAACCCTTTTCAAGCTTTTACTAAAATCCTTTTATTTATTTAAGAGGGCTAAGTGAGAGTTTGTTTAAAAAAGGGGTGTGACACTCAATGCGTGGCCAAGATGCATGGCTCACCCAGAATGCGTGGACTTTCAGAAATTAAACTTTCATCCTCTAAGTTCTCCAATTGTGTGGGTGACTTGTGTGGCCCACGCTGGATTGACTTTTGCTTCTTTAGATTTCTTCTTGAATTTTGACCTGAATTTGATTTTTTTCTTGCAGGTATTTGATGTTTTTCAATCTCTTAATTCTCCACCAATTCCACGACCTTTAATTATATCATTCAAAATATAGTTAGTCCATTAATCACATCAACTGGGCATACCTCTATTAAAAGGCAAAAGGGAAATTGGAAAAAACCAACTTATCAACTTCCTTACCTATTTGAAAATGGTGATCTCAAAGAAAAAATATACTTGTTACGGTTCATTTTAATATGGTTTTAGCTAAATAAATTTAGTCCAAAATAAGTATTATTTAGAAAATATAAAAATTATATAATTATTCTTTTACACATTTATCTTTATCTAATAAATGATCTATATATAAAAAGTCTTCCAAGAATTATTACTTAATTTTAGCAAAGATAATGGGCAATCTAGTCAAAACAATCCCTGAAATCAATGTCATTAAACAAAATTCTAATGATTATGCCAAAAGTTCAAACACGATTTAAAAGTGACGGGAGGTAGTAGTATGAAAATCATTTGAGACTTTTTCCTTGCTAAACCATATATGAAACCTTATGATCACCAATAAGGGTTGTAGTGGAGTGGTAAGTATTCCTTCATTCTTAACCAGAGATTTCGAGTTTGAGTCTTAGGGAGCGCTTTACCCCTATTGTGGGACTTACCGGCGCGAATCCGAATCTAATCGGGCCCCAATGTGGAACCGGACACCGGGTGTGAAACCAAAAAAATACAAACCTTATTATCAAAAATGTGGATAGTTTAATATTTACCCGTCATGTTCACAGTTTTTCTACAATTATTATACCGTTCGTCAAAATACTAATTATTAGGAGTTGATTCCTTCCTAAGTAGGCGCGCTACGAATTAGGAACATAATATTCTAATTGATTTAGCGACCTTCAGATTAAATTTGTTACATAGACTCTTTTCTGCAAAATTTTGTTCTTCGATATTTTTCCTTAAGCCACAAATTAAAAAAAAGAGACATAATCATCGACAAATCCGAATCAAATTGTAGAAATCAGTTCTGCAAAAGCTCAGTTTGTCGACATTCTTTCTACTTCTTCTCTCTATTTCTCGATCGCAAATTTCAATAATACAAAGCAAATGAAAAGAGAGCATCAATTCTACCATTGACAACTATTAAAAAGCTTGAAAGCTTTGAATTCAAATTTGAATTTTTAAAAATTATTATTTGTTTGGATTGGGTGTTGTTGAAAATAATCGAAAATATAGTTTACAGTTTATATCTCAATTTTGAGGGGTTTTGGTGAATATTAGACTTGATTTTGACTGAATTTCAAATTGAAAGAAGATGAAGAAGAAGAGGAAGAAGAAGAGGAAGAAGAGGAGGAAGAAGAAGAAGAAGAAGAAGAAGAAGAAGAAGAAGAAGAAGAAGAAGAAGAACAAGAAGAAGAAGAAGAAGAAGAAGGGGAAGAGGAAGAAGAAGAAGAGGAAGACAAAGACGAAGAGAAGAACGACATATTACACAAATTGAAGATAAATTATAGATAAATTGTAAATAAATTGTAGATTATTTGTATTCTAATTGTAGATACTTTATTTTTTATTTTCACAAATAAAAAACGGCTAAAACTTCTACAAATCATATGAAAAAATATAATTATGTAAAAAATTCCAATTATGATACAATTGAATGGGAATTGGGATATAAAGATTTAATGTACCCAGTTTGTAGATATTTTAACTGTAGATTATTTGAATTCTAATTGTAGATGCTTTATTTTCTGTTTTCACAAATCAAAAACAACTAAAACTTCTACAAATCTTCTGCAAAAAATGCAATTATGTTGAAATTTTAATTAAACTACAATTAAATGGGAATTGAGATATTAAAATTCAATGTACCTAGTTTGTAGATATTTTATAGATAAATTGTAGATTATTTGTATTCTGATTGTAGATGCTTTATTTTCTGTTTTCTCAAATCAAAAACGACTAAAACATCTAGACAAATTATTTGATCGCGTAAAGAAACTAGACACGTATGCCATTCATTATTCTTTTCGAAACCATTTTGAAGATACAAATTACCTAATTTATTTTTGAAGATCATTAAGCTCGAACAGTTACTTGATATCGTTTTCTGCAAATTTCTGTAAGGTACGTACTTTGACGACACATTTTTAGAATAATTAAGAAAAGAATTCCTCTGAAGACAAATAAAAACTAAAGAATTTCTCTGAAATATAATTTTAATTGCACAATTCTTTTTATGTTTAATAACCGTACTTAAATATAGGTGAGAGTGAGAGTTTGGGAAAGAAAAACATAGGAGAGATGGGATAAACCATACCTTGAATATATTGCTTCTTTGCGTTCTTCCTTTCCTTTTTTTTAAATAAGATGATTTTTCCTAGTTATGTTAGAAATAACTGTCTCGCTGTAAGAAATATCAACTGCTTCAACAATATAAGGGGGGAGATAGTTCCTTGGAAATTGAAAAAAGGCTGGGATTTTCTGCTAGGCGTGTTCTTAATTTAATGAATCACTTCCAAATCAGTTCACTAGTAATGTCTTAATCTTTGGCTTTACTTAATTTTGGAAAGAAGACTCTAAATGATATAGAATTGATAATTTGATATAATAAATATAATTAAGTTAAACCTAAATATTGTGGGAAATAAAGTTTTTTATTCAGTCCACTTTAATTAATTCTTTGACCCTTTTTTGTGGTCCACAATATTTGACTTTTTAGATATCAAAAAGAAATTAACTTATAATCAATTTCGTTGTTAAATAATGCTAAAAAATGAGTCCTTAATATGTGTGAAAAAAAGCCAAATAGACCGAAGGGAGTACTAATTTATGATTTGTCTTCTAAGCCTATTTGAAAATAGTGAAATTAACTATATTACATATTATTTTTTGGGCCTATTTTAAATCATCTCGGAGGAAAGAAACTAGATGCATACTCCTTCCGGTTCACAATAAGTGAATGTTTTACTTTTAACACGCCCATTAAAAAAATATTAAATCCTATATAAAATTACCTAGTATGACTAAACTATCCTTATTTAGTAAGTTAATATGATGAAAGAGAGATTTTTTAAGGAAATGCACATAAGGGTAAAAGAGTAAAAACAAATTGAATTTTTTGTTGATTACCTAACTAGACACTTATTTTGGAAAATTAAAAAGTAAAACAGATACTTATTGTGGACCGGGGGAGTATTATTTTTTATTTTTTTTGACGCATATCATATTTTAATAACAATAATAATGGTGTTCTATTTCAAACAAGTTAGGGTTAGGGCCGGATATAGATTCTCACTAACTATATTTTGCTATTCAAATTCATCTTTGACCAATAAGTGCACAGATCCCTATTTGAAAAAGGGTTTAATTTTTTTATTCACAACATGAATAATCTTAATAATATACTATTTCCAACATGCTATTTATTATTCTAATTACAATACACTAAGCATAAAAATATAAATATTGAATTATTTGATTATCTTTTGTACAGTTAGGACATAAAACTTAGTCGAAAAAGAAACTCTCAAAAGGGTTTTTTACGGGAGAGGCAAACGAAAAGTAAAAGGAAAATAGAGAAATATAGTAAAATTGCCCAAAAACATTGATGTACTTGCTAAAACGGGAAACATAAATACAAAGGGCAGGAGATTATTCTTGGCAGGTGGCAGTTGGAAAACAGACATCCTAGTAAAACTAACGTTATTTTTCCTGAAAGAAGAGTACAATCCGACCCTAAAAACCGAATCAGGGAATTTGGAGGAGTTATCAACCCTTTCTCCCTCCTTTCTTTCTTCTCTACAATCGTTCACTTCTTTCTTCTCTACAATCACAGAGCCTAAATTATGCAGGTATGTAATCTCTTAATCTCAATTCCATTACTAATTAAACCGTATTCTCGTCATAATCAATCGTATTTTTTTTCTCATTTTCAGGAGATCATCCGTTACGCCATCAAGTTTCTTCTTCTCTATATTGCCGTTTCTTTCTTGTTCCACCATTCTGCTTGCCTTACGGTATCTATTCATTATTTAAAATATTTTAATCCCAGTTAAGATCGCACTGAATTTATTTCATGAAAGTGAATCTGTTATTGAATTTCTGTTCTTTCTTTGGACTTTTATTTATAAACAGATTGGAGAAACTTGTAGCAGCAGTAATTGTGATGAAGGCCTAGTCTGCTCCACTTGTCCCGCTAATGGCAACACTCGCTCCAGATGTATCCGTGTTCGACCCACTATTCCCACCACCAAGGTGAATTCTTAACTCCAATTATTCACTTTCTTTTTTGTCTTTCCATTAATGGTATGTTCAATTTTTATTTTATTTTTTGTGGTTGAAAGGTAAAAGGTTTGCCATTTAACAAGTATTCATGGCTGACGACCCACAACTCGTTTGCATTGTCCGGGTCAAAATCTGCAACCGGATCTAGTATTCTTGCTACCACCAACCAGGAAGATTCCATTACTAGTCAGCTCAAGGTGATGTGCTCTATTTTTTCAGTAATAAGCTGAATATTTACCTCAGAATTCAGATAGTATACGTTCTTTGTCAACTGTCTTTGTCCTACAATGACACAAGGGCTATTTGGTCAACTTCAAAATGTTTTTGTGCACACTACTTTTGCCTCTTTTTTCTTCTTTCAGTAGGCTAAATAGATAATTCAATGGAAAAAAGAAAGATACTTAATGAGTAATGAGAGGAAGAAGAACAAAAATTTGCCCGTCTAGGCGGAGCAGGAGCAATTCTCATTGTTACTCAATGAGAAAAAAAAAAGTTGACAGTTTAATGCAAAAAGATGGAAATACCTAATTCTGAAAGATGAACTCTTTTAGGTAGGAGAGAGAAGAAAAAGCCAGAATTGGGAGGCAATATATAATTGCAAAAACTCGTGTGTTTTACTTTGCTTAGAACATAAGCATGTGCTTTCACCTAACCATCTCATAAACATTGTCCACATGGAAATATCCTAATAGTTGATCTGTGGAGGCCACTTTACCTTATTTAATTCAACCTAATATCTCAATTATGATGTCAAGTTGCTATCTTTATTCCCAACTTTTTCTATGTAAGATCTTGCAAGGCATAAATGGATTCGCTTTTCGCAAAATCATAGCTGTCTGATTCAACTAATCTGAGAACTACTCCAGCAAAAACCAAAAACACGCTTTCAGTAAATATTTTATGACCAGTTCAGAGAGTAAATGGCTTATCTACATCAACATTCGCAATATTTTAAGCAGTGAAATCATTATTTTGTCAAGTTCAAATGTTCTTAATGTTAAAACTTTGCTAAAGAAAATAATTTTAATGTCTGCAGAATGGTGTTCGAGGACTTATGCTTGATATGTATGACTTCAATGATGATATCTGGCTTTGTCACTCATTTGGTGGAAAGTGTTACAATGTTACAGCATTTGTAAGTTATTCAGCACATCCTAGTTATCCTTGATTACTGGATTCACTCAACTACCGTACTTGTTGTGGCTGATTAATGTGACTTCCTCTCTGGATCGTTTCAGCAACCTGCAATTAATTCGCTGAAAGAAATTCAAGTGTTTCTCAAACAAAACCCTTCAGAGGTTGTCACAATCTTCATTGAAGATTATGTCTCTTCTCCAAAGGGCTTGAGCAAGGTTTTCAATGCCTCTGGTCTTAATAAGTACTGGTTTCCAGTGTCTCGTATGCCCAAAAAAGGAGAAGATTGGCCGACAGTGGATGACATGGTCAAGCAGAATCAACGTCTCGTAGTCTTCACCTCTAAATCATCCAAGGAAGCTTCTGAGGGCATTGCTTACGAGTGGAGATACGTTGTAGAAAACCAATGTGAGTTATAGTCTTTGCCTAATTTGATACTTATGTTACTGCTTGACATACTTTAAGAACGTCAATATTCTTGCATTCGAGATTTACTTAGCAGTTCCGACAAGTTACGTTGAATTGTAGTGTAAGTTTTGGTTTCATAATGGTATAGGTTGGTCCTTGGATAAATTTTTTGTTCATTTGTAGCTTCACTAGTTCATCTTCCCCACATATGGTATCATTCAGAAATCGTTGCTCAAACTATTGACGAATTGATATGTTAACCGCATATTTTGCAGATGGTAATGGTGGGATGAAAGTCGGTTCTTGTCCAAGTCGTTCTGAATCACCTCCTATGAGTACATCTTCGATCTCTTTGGTTCTGCAGAACTATTTTCCTGACAATCCCAACATAACAGCAGCTTGTGTGGATAATTCTGCTCCACTAGTTAATATGACGAAAACTTGCTTTGAAGCAGCTGGCAAAAGGTGGCCAAATTTTATTGCTGTTGATTTTTATCAGGTATAGTCTTCACAGTCATGTTCTTTTGATTAAATTATCTATTATTAAAACATTTTGCTTACTGATGCAGAAAAGTGATGGTGGTGGAGCTCCAGAAGCTGTAGACGAAGCAAATGGCCAATTAGGTTGTAATTGTAGCAGTATTGCCTATTGCAAGGTTTGCTTACTGGCTTTGACTTTATATGCTATAGCACCACATTTGAGACTATTATAAAATCATTCTAGCAGGATTTAGTATTTTTTTTCCTGCTCTTCTTGAGCGTTCTTGATACTTTACTGCCTTTCAACTTAGAAACAGGACAAGTTAATTCAGCTAAGATGCAAACTTCTAAGAACAAACTATTTGCAATAATAAGGTGAAAACTACCTGCATTTACTGGTTTCAAGTGACCGATTCCAGAGGCAGTTCTCTCTAGAGCGTCAAGAGAAGGCGAATACTTTGGCCATTTTGCCAAGAACAAATTTGAATTTGATATTAAGTATATATGAATTTTTGTTATTTTTTATGTTGCCCCGTGCAAATAATCTAAATTGAAAAAGAAACATATACTTGATTGTCCTGATGCTGCTACCAAAACTAATAGAACTCTGTGTAATTTCTCTTGTCTGCCCGTGTAATCAACTTTATCTGTACTTTAAGCTTTGTTCATTCTATTTCACACTCCCAGGATTGGATTCTCATTGTTATTTACTTAATTGCATTATTCTTATCTAATTTTCCATGAAGCTATATTGATTTTCTTTGATAAGCAGGCAAGTGGTACATCGCACAAATGCGAGGCACCAATGTTATCACCCCCACCACCAGCGCAAGCAACAACTGCAGGAACATCGCAAGGTGGCAACAACGAGAACAAAAATAATTCTCACTCAAGGAGAAGTAAACCACTTCATTGGTTGATCAGCACAATTTTTGCGGCAATTCTTCTTCTGCGCGCATAATTGGTGCATTCTCTGAAAGTCTATACTCAATTTTTTCAAAAGAGACACACTACCTGACGGAGCAGAATGAAGATCCTTCGTCTTATCTTTTATTTTATAAATTTACCTTGTATTTACTGGTTTAGTTTCTTCACCTGTCGGATATTAATGTGTTTATATGAGTGTGTAATCAAAATGTGTACCGACACATGATGGATGGGGTAATGAGTTGCAGCGGGAAATTGAATTCTTTTTTTCTTTTTATGTATGCATGGAAGTTGGTGTTAGTCTTTTTTCTCAGCACATAAATTTGACAGTATCAAACTTCAGCAAAATGGACCTAGACATCTTGGGACCAACCCTAACACCATGTGCAAAATAAATAAATAAAACTATTAAAAAGAGAGAATAAGTTACATAAATTATGTTTCAAGAAGAAGTTGCCAAACATATGCCGAAAGTCTTCCTTTTTATACTTTATTTTATATTTTGTACAATGAAACACCATTATATAAATGAAGAAAGTACACGTAATTTTGTTGAAAGCATGGACGGACATCGTTTCGAATATTTCTGAATGAATGTAATAATAGAACTTCACACTTATTTAATTAGTATATATTTTATACACTCCTCATATGAAAATGTTTGGAATTCATCAAATAATTCTTACATTTGACATTTCAAACTACAAATTTATCAGTTATTGCTAATTGAACATCCTAAGTATCGATTACTTTCCGGAAGAACCATACGAAAAGTATGCATATAACAACTCAATTAATTAATCAAAATGAGATTAGATAGAGAGTTAAGAATGTATGATCTGAGTGAATAGTACTTCAGGCCTACTTGATTTTAGGAAAAAACATACGGATTAAGGAAAGTAGGGGTCATGCAAATTTGGTGGGAGAAATCATAGTTCTCTTGAAGGCTACAAATATGACCATCATCACCTTTGCATGCCCAGCGCTATATAAGGAGTTGGTGCGCGCATACAGCTTATGACAGAAAGAATGTGTGAGAACCAGAATGAATGAATATTAACAGAGACTCGTTGAGCATAATGATAAACGCAATTTCATTGCCCCTCAAGTTACTGTGTGTAAAGGTATGGAGGTACCTAAAGTTCCTAGTGCTGAGTTCGGAGCTTCAAGGAGTCGACCCGCTCTTTGTTTTGTCTTCCTACATCCTCATCCCAAGAGATCCAGATAATCCATTTACTAGGGATTATGCAAGTTAATAGTAGTATTTGGGTACGTTGTTACTGGTGTATTTAGGTACGCTAGCTGTTTCTGGTATTCCTCAGTACTTGATCACTCTCATTCAGTTGTATACATTTCATGAAACTCCAAGAACAGCTAGGAGACAAAACACACACACACTGACACACCGTAACACAAAAACAGCCAGGAACCTAGGTATCTTATAAAGCAACAAAAAGAACCAGGGACATATATATGTACCGTGAGTTGGAAAAATAGGAAAACAAAATTGAAGAAGAAATATTTAGCCGTGAAAGATCACTATCATCTATTACTTACGAGTCAGGGGCCCTTCAGAATTTAATAAAGCCCTAGTGTACTATCAGGTGCGGCCGGCCAATTTTGTGACCTAAGAGGTCTTAACTTTTTGATCTTTTTATTATTATTTATTTGAAATCTATTTTTTAGCTTTTCTTAAATACAAAGTTATAAATAATTCTTTTACGAACAATAGTTCCTAATAATTATTTCTCAATTGACAATATGACTAATTCATTTAATCTTTCTTGTGATATTATTGTTCTTAAGTAAGATTTCATTAATTTTAATTTTGAAAACTTCTTTCCGCTGAAGTAACAATAACATGAATTATTAACATTATTCCATAAGCAATTTAGGCATTTGAAAAAGAATTAAATCTTTTATTTGATTAAGTGTATCAATTAAATTATTATCTTCTAATTGTACTATTTTTCTTAATACTTTTAATTCAGAAATAAATCTAAACTATCAATATCAAATTGATTATTATGCTTTAAGGAACATCCAAAATTAAATCAATATGTTTTCAAATTTCTAATATCTAGCGATCTTAGTCTTTACTACTAAATAGAAAATCAAAAACATTTTTATATATGTCTCGAATTGTTCAAATCCATTTTGAAGTAAAAAAATAGTCTTGTCTATTATATATAAAAGTAGTCAACTCTGAAGGACTCTTTGAATGATTTTTAGATTTCATTATCAACATTGCACATCAAATTGTTATTTGGAGATGACACAAGGATGCTACCGATTGTAGTTACACGTGCATCAGCAGATTTTTGTACTTTGTAAAACTATTGTTAGTAAAATGTATTCGTAAAATAATTCTGGAAATGTTAATGAATATGAACAGAATTTATCATAAACAGAAATGACATAAACAAAAATGAAACGAATAATTCGAGCCCACTGAATTCATAGTGTTTCCTTAAGGAATTGAATCCCCTTCTAGCACTCAAGGTTATGGATTATTTCCTCCCGGGATAGAACGAATTACACACTGGTATAGTGGTACTTCAAACGCCAGTGTTTCAGCGAACACAAAGAAGGAGAGAAAACTCAAAAATTCGTGGTCAAATTCTGAGCAAAATACTGTTATATTTATAGCCAAAATTTGGGCTTGAAATCTGAAGAGGTGCAACTCTTCAGAATGATAGTTTCTGCAAAACTACCACAGCATAAATGTCATTACATAAATGGCTATTTACTCAACAATAAAGAGGGAAAATAAAGAGAAAAAATTTATGGGTAGTTAACTTTCTGTTAAAAAAACAAAAAAAATGAAATCTGGATAACTGGTTTAAATTTAATATTAATATTTATTTTAATATTGATATTTTGTTATTAAAATAAATATTTAATAACATATTTTTAATAATATTTTACTATTAACAGATAAATTTGGTCTAAAAAGTTGATCAATCAATGATCATTTGACCAAATCCAAATTCGAATTTGAATCCGAAGCCGAAGCCGAAGATGAGCCGAGCCGAGCGAGCGAGCGACGGCGACTGCGCGAGGCTTGCTTTCTTCTCAATTCTTTAAGAGCTAGAAGGAGAGAAATTGCTTATATACCCATAAAAAATCTCTTCCTCTTCCAATGAGGGACAAAGTCCATATGCCAAGGGGGGAACTTGAAATTTCACTCAAAAAATTTTATTTCCCTCTCCATTTCCCATTCACCCTCTTTTAAGTATTTAATTTATTGATTAAATACAAACCCAACAATCCCCCACATGAATGGGGAATGACTATATCACGGAAATATGCATGAAAAACTGTGTGATTCTCAAGCAAGGATTAATTGCATCTGGATAAGTAGGTTTTCCTTTAAACTTTCCGTAATAAACTTATGTTGGATATACTCGATCAATCGATAGATTTGATATCTTTGAACCGTCGAACTTTGGAGTATACCTAGACAACCACAAGTCACACAACTAACCCTTAACCGTCTTTGGTTCTTATTTTTGTGTTCCTTTCAGCCATGAACACCGCCTGATTTCATAAATGCGTAAAGAACTGGACTTAAAAAATTCTCCTTGAAGCGGCTAACACTTCACACTTACATAGGTGATTCCTAAATGTGTCATCCCGTAGATATACTATTTGATATACCCCGTATCAAACTTAGAAATTATTAAAAAGCATTAATGCATTATCCTTTGTACTGAACATTGTCTCATCACGAGAATGGACCAAAAGTGTAGTTGACAATGTTGAACCGTCATAAATTACTTTGTTTGATATCCTTGAACCTAGATCTTGGGATCTCCAGTCTTTTAGGTAGAGTTACCGCCCATATGACTTGTTCCTGTCCATAGTCTCATTCACCTTGATGACTTCTCAATTACATCTCTAGTTAGGCCTTTTGTAAGTGGATCTGATACATTATCACTTGACTTTACATAGTCAATCGTGATAATTCCTCTAGAGAGTAATTGTCTAACGGTTTTATGTATTCGTCGTATATGACGAGATTTATCGTTATACATAACGCCCCCAGCCCTTCCAATTGCCGCTTGACTATTACAATGTATGCATATTGGTGCCAACGGTTTGGGCCAAAATGGAATATCTTCCAAGAAATTCCGGAGCCATTCAGCTTCTTCACCGGATTTATCCAAGGCTATAAACTCAGCCTCCATTGTAGAGCGGACAATACAAGTTTATTTGGAAGACTTCCAAGATATTGCTCCTCCACCAATAGTGAATACATATTCACTTGTGGACTTAGAATCAGTTGATCCAGTGATCCAATTTGCTTCACAGTATCCCTCAATGACTGCAGGATATTTACTGTAGTGCAAAGCAAAGTCCTGGGTATGTACTAAATACCCAAAAACTCGTTTCATGGCCATCTAATGAGATTGACCTGGATTGTTCGTATATTGACTCAATTTACTTATAGAACAAGCTATATCTAGTCATGTACAATTGATGAAGTACATTAAGCATCCCAATACACGAGCATAATCCAACTGTGATATGCTTTGGCCTTTGTTCTTTGCTAATGTAAGATTCACATCAATTGGAGTTTTTGCAACTTTAAAGCCTAAGTGCTTGAATTTTTCAAGTACCCTCTTAATATAATGAGATTGTGACAATGCTAGACCTTGAGAAGTCATATGGATCTTAATTCCCAAAATTAAATCAGCAACTCCCAAGTCTTTCATATCAAACTTGCTAGTTAGCATACGCTTAGTAGCATTTATGTTGGCAATATCATTACTCATTATGAGCATATCATCCACATACAATCAAATAATGACTATGTGATTTGGAATATTTTTAATGTACACACATTTATCACATTCATTTATCTTAAACCCATTTGACAATATTGTTTGGTCAAATTTTGCATGCTATTGTTTGGGTGCTTGTTTTAGTCCGTAAAGGGATTCAACAAGTCTACATACCTTCTTTTATTTACCTAGAACCACAAACTCTTCAGGTTGTTCCATGTAAATTTCTTTCTCCAACTCTCTATTTAAGAAGGCCATATTAACATCCATTTGATGAATTTCAAGACCATAAACTGCAGCTAACACTACTAACGTTCGTATGGACGTAATTCTTGTAACTGGAGAGTATGTATTAAAATAATCAAGAACTTCTCGTTGTCTATACCATTTGACACAAGTCTTGCCTTATATTTGTCAATAGTGCCATTATCTTTCATTTTCTTCTTAAAGACCACATTTAGAACCCAACGGTGTATTTCCAGGAGGAAGATCAACCAATTCTCATGTATGGTTGTTCAGTATGGATTCAATTTCACTATTGACTATCTTTTTCCATAAGAATAATTCTGAAGAAGACATAGCTTCTTTAAATATCTGAGGCTCATTTTCCAATAAAAAAGTCACAAAAACTGGTCCAAATGAAGTAGACGTTCTTTGACGTTTAATATGTCTTGGATCATCCTGGTTATGTGAACTTTCTTGTGTTTCTTCTCGAGGTTGTTTAGATCCTTCACCAACCGACGAACATTCCTTTTTATACGGGATATATATTTTCAAATAACTCAACACTATCTGATTCTATAACTGTATTATTATGAATGTCGGAATTTTTGATTTATGAACCAAAAATCGATATGCTTTACTATTAGTCGCAAATCCTATGAAAACACAATAAATAGTTTTCGGTCCTGCTTTTACCCTTTTGAGTTTAGGAGCTTGCACTTTTTTCAAACACCCCCACACTTTAAAATAATTCAAGTTGGGCTTCCTTCCTTTCCATTTTTCATATCGAATGATTGTGTTTTTCTATGGGGTACTCGATGTAGTATTCGGCTAGCCGTAAGAACGGCTTCCCCCACAAGTTCTATGGCAAATCAGAACTTATCAATAATGCGTTCATCATCTCCTTTAACGAACGATTCTTTCTTTCTGCAATCCCATTGGATTGGGGCGTGTAAGGATCCGTTGTTTGATAAATAATTTTATATTCTAAACATATTTATTCAAAAGGAGATTCATATTCGCCACCCCTATAACTTCTTATCATTTTGATTTTATTGTTAAGTTGTGTTTCAACTTCATTTTTGTATTGCTTGAATGCGTCTATTGCTTCATCTTCACTATTAAGTAAGTAAACATAGCAATATCTAGTACTATCGTCAATAAAGTTATGAAATACTTTTTTCTACCGCGAGATGGTATTGGCTTCATGTCACAAATATCTGGGTAAATTAAGTCTAAAGGATTTGAATTCCTTTCAACTGATTTGTAAGGATGTTTAACATACTTGGATTCCACACATACTTGACATTTTTATTTGTCACATTCAAATTTAGGCAATACTCCCAAATTAATCATTTTTCCTAAGGTTTTATAATTAATATGACCCAAACGCATATGTCATAATTCATTTAACTCAAGTAAGTAAGACAAAGCTGAAATTTTATTATTATTCTCCACAACAATTACATTCAGCTTGAAAAGGCCCTCAGTGAGATAACCTTTTCCTACAAACATTTCATTCTTACTTATTACAACCTTATCGGAAACAAAAACACATTTAAAACCATTCTTAACAAGAAGTCCAATAGAGACTAAATTCTTCCTAATCTCGGGAACATGAAGGACGTTGTTCAAAGTCACCACTTTGCCGGAAGTCATTTTGAGAAATATCTTCCCACATCCTTCAATCTTGGCTTTGTAGCATTTCCCATGGAAATTGTATCATCAGGTTCAACAGGAGCATAAGTAGCAAAAGCTTCCTTGACAACACAAACATGGAGAATGGCTCCAAAATCAATCCACCACTCTTTAGGATTGTCCACCAAGTTGCATTCGGAAAGCATTGCGCATAAGTCATCAACATCATCATGTTTTTCAACCATGTTTGCTTGACCTTTCTTCTTGTTTTTCTCCGGAACACGGTACTCCGTAGATTTGTGTCCAATTTTTCCATAGTTGTAGCAATTTCCACTTAACCGCTTCTTACTTGGGTTGTATTTCGAACCAGAAGCCTTCTTCCTCTTATTGTTCTCTTCAACAATATTTGCTCCCATTATTGTTAAACTTCCACGATCTCTCTTTTTAGCAGCTTTGGTGTCCTCTTCAATTCTCAATCGAACAATGAGATCTTCAAGGGATATCTCCTTGCGTTTGTGTTTCAAGTAATTTTTGAAGTCCTTCTACAAATGAGGCGACTTCTCAATCATTGCTGCTACTTGGAATGCTTCATTGATGACAAGACCTTCAATGAAATTTCAATTAGTAAGAATACTAAGATTACTACTTTTAACATCAATATTAATTTGATTTATACCTTCAGCAAGGAGATCGTGAATACTCACTTGCAGTTCTTGGACTTGGGTAATAACAGATTTGCTATCTATCATTTTGTAGTCCAAAAACTTTGCAGCCACGAACTTTTTCAACCCGGCATCTTCAGTTTTATATTCCCTTTCAAGCGCAGCCCATAGTTCTTTTGATATTTACACGCCACAGTAGACATTATACAAAACATCCTCCAACCCGCTAATAATTCTTGCACAAGAAATATGAATGCTTCCATGCCTCCGTCACGAGAAAACGTTCATTATCAGGAGTTTCATCAGACAACACAGGAATATCTTCTTGATGAACTTATGAAGACTTAAAGTAGTCAAATAGAAGAACATCTTTTGCTGCCAGCGTTTGAAATTAATCCCGAAAAAATTTTCGGATTTTTCTGCCGGTACCAAAGCAGTCAGTGTCGTTCGGCTTGTTGATGCATTGGATGTCATCATTAGAACAACTTGGTTCTTATTCTCATTAGTCATTTCTGTAAAAGAATGACACTGATGTTAAAATCACGTAGATTTTAATAGAGTACAAAACTAAAAAGGTTTTACTCTCCTGAAACAATAATACAAATACAGAAATATAATAGATTCCTTAAGCTTGTTAGTAAACTGTATTCGTAAAACAATTCTGAAAATATTAATGAATATGAACAGAAATTATCATAAACAGAAATGACCTAAACAGAAATGAAATGAACAATTCGAGCCCACTGAATTCACAATGTTTCCTTAAGGAATTTAATCCCCTTCTAGCACCCAAGGTTATGGATTATTTCCTCCTAGGATAGAACGAATTACACGATGGTGTAGTGGTACTTCAAACGCCAGTAATTAAGCGAACACAAAGATCAGTAGCAAATAACACTTACTTTTTGCTTTGTTTGTATGCTAAAAGTATGCAGAAGAAGGAGAGAAAACTCAGAAATTCGTAATCAAATTCTGAGCAGAATAGTGTTGTATTTATAGCCAAAATTTGGGTTGAAATCTGAAGAGGTGCAACTCTTCAGAATGGCTGTTTCTACAAAACTGCCACATCATAAATGCCAATACATAAATGGCTATTTACTCAACAATAAAGAGGAAAAATTGATGGGTAGTTAATTTTATGTTACAAAAACAGAAAACTAAAATCTGGATAACTGATTTGAATTTAATATTAATATTTATCTTAATATTAATATTCTGTTATTAAAATAAGTATTTAATAACATATATTTTTTTAATATTTTACTATTAACAGATAAATTTGGTCCAAAACGTTAATCAACCAATCGATCATTTGACAAAATCCAAATCTGAAGCCGAAGATGAAGCCGATCCGAGCGAGCGACGACGACGCAAGGCTTGCTTTCTTCTCAACTCTTTAAGAGCTAGAAGGAGAGCAATTGCTTATATACCATAAAAAATCTCTTCTTCTTCTTCCAATGAAGGACAAAGTCCATATGCCAAGTGGGGAAACTTAAAATTTCACTCAAAAGATTTCATTTCTCTCCATTTCCTATTCACCCTCTTTTAAATATTTAATTTATTAATTAAATACAAGCAACAACTATACATGGATAAATTATTCTAGCTCTGGTTTTGGATATTCTAGTTTTAGCAGCTAATAAAGCGGAAATATAGAACCCTAATTATTGAATGTCCTGCTCTTCTTTATAGAATTGAATAGGAGAATGGATGTCCTGCTATTCTTCATCCTATTTGCTGTCCCTTCTAATTTTACGTAAAAAGAAAGTTTGATATACTCCCTTCACTTTACAAAACAAAAACAAAAAAAGGCCTGACATAATAATCATCTTCTTTTTCTTATTGTTGATTAACTTTAATATTTCGACAGGTGATTGCTGATTCGAATATTTTATTTATACACAACTTTATGGGAGGTCACTTACTCGCCTCTTCCTACCTAATCCTCTAAAGGATTCCCAAAACAACTAAAGATAGTGGAGTAATTTACGTGCAAGTTGTGATCATTGGACAAAATACACTGACGAGTGACCTCAGTGATTCGATAAGTGCAAGAACTGCTAAAGATTTTAATATCTTCGCCATTGAAATGAGAGAGTTGGTATTGCGATCTGCAAATCATTTACATTTGTCGAAGTATTGGTGACCTCCTTTTTTCTATCTTTCTCTCTCGTGGTTGAGAATTTTAAACTTGCCGTTTCAACTTAGATATATCACAAATGGAAACTGAAGAACCCCAATTCCGTCAACTTGATATCCTGGGACATCATCAAAATATATGATTATAGTTCATCAATTATATCACACCCTTTTTCTATCCCAAAAGATATGTGTATGGATTTGGAAGTTAAAAAGTTTTTCCAATTAAAGTGATAAATTGAGTAAGGATTATTTATTTACAGAATCGTCATTTGGAATTGATTTGTAGGCATTCCAAGTCATCTTTTATTTGAATTCATATTCAAAGGAAGATTTAACTCTTTTATATCGGTTCGCAAAAACAAAGTTCAGGTAAGAAATTTTGTTGACCGGGAAGAAGGTGGTATTCCCCGAGTCTCGTGGTTCTAGCACGGTCATTTTATTGACTTAAAACTTGGCTTGGATTAATTTTGGACAAAAAGTGATTTATATGATTTTCATATTTTACCTATCCGCTTCTATTTCTTAATTATTAGAATTAAAAAAATAAAATAGTATTACACTGTCATAACCACGTTACGCAAGTGAATGCGCGATCGAAAATAAAATTAATTAACTTGTCATAATTGCGTCTCGCAGCCAAATCCAAAATTGTGTCAATCAATTATTTGTGGTACTTTTGAGAATTTATTACATTTGAGAAAATTGGCTCTGAAGAATAAAAGTCAACTATCGCGCTAAGCAAGGGAATCCGCGATTTTAGCAAAGACTTAACTAAATTAAAAATTAACTAAAACTAATAAGTATGGTATGAGATTATTGAATATTAGATATCCGCTACGCAAGCAAGTCCGTGAATTAAAAAAAAGGTTAATGCGCGCCTACTAATTCCTAGCACTTAAAATAATATTAAATTATTTAAAAGAAAAAAGAGCTTATTAAAAATTGATTGCTAAATTAAAACGTAAAAGGCTGACCAACTTTTATTTAAACATGGGCCAGTTTAGTTTATTTGAGAAAATTGGGCCAATTTGAGTTCATGGAAATAGGGTACTGGATCTGTCTAAGAAAAATATAAAAAAGGCCCCAACTATTTAGGGAATAAGCTAGCTGCTTATTGTTTTTGAGGAATGACCAGAAAATTTAAAAAAAAAATTTATATATATATATATATATATATATATATATTATTAGACTAATTCTTGAATCTAGTATTATGACTCACTCTATTAATACTAAAGAGTATTAACTACATTAAAAGAAATTAAAAAAAGTAAAGTAACCATAAGCAAACAAAAGATAAAAGAAAAGTCAATGCATGAAATTGAGAAAAAGAAAGAGAGAACGCTTCTTTAGCTTATGAATTCCCACAACTAATCATACTTAGCAAAATACAAACATAAAGTTATATAGTCATGCATTTATCAGGACAGTTAGAGGACTTTTATCTCAAAAAATGTTCAAAACTACTAACTTAAACACCTGAACATGTATCACAAACATTTCTATTTTTACTTGCAATTTCTTATGAAGCCAAGGTGACAATGAGTCATAATAACAAAGCAACTATGAACTAAAGAGGTTTAAAGCATGTTGCCAGCTGGAATATTCATAGAAAATTCAAAATTTATCATATGTACTCACACACAAAACCTTACAAGAATAGAATGCTTATAAAGCTTAGAAATAACTGAAAAAAAAGAAAAAAACTTTAAATTGCTTCGTCTCCAATCAATCCTGACTCAAAATTGAAGTATCATTTTAAAGAGAATTACCTGGATACCAGAAAGAAAATGTCAGTAGGGAAAGGGACTGGAATTCAACAACAAAAGCAGCCAAAAACAACAACAATCTGGCAGCAAATAAATGTTAGAAACAACCCAGAAAATTATGCAAAGACACTTAAAACTAGTAGCTAACAAACTCAGAACTTAGCCAAACGATCGCACTATTTTTCTTAATGATTTTGCACTCTAGGAGTCACTCTAAAGCTCACAAACTTCAGCTTACTAAAGTATTCAGCTGCTGAATTTTTGTTCAAAGATGTATGTTCCAGCAACTCTCAAGGTGTGTGTTTTAGTGTGAAGAATGACCTCTTTAAGTAGGTAAAATAAGTCCTTTTGGATAGATTTTTATTCACCAAAAACCTGTCCAAAAGGACTAACTTTTGTGTGCAAAAACAGTCATCTTTTCACCAAAAATCTAACACACCGCAAGGTAGTTGTATTTTTCAGCTTGCTTAAATAGTAAAAGCAAACTAACATGTACTTATTTCATGATTAACACATTCTAACTTTCAACTTTACACCAAAACAGTACCACCCTATTTGATTCAAACTAAACCAAGTAAACAAAGCAACTAATCATTCACCAATTGAACTGCTAAAGTAAACACACTTAGATTGTAACTAGAATAAGGATTCAAATGAACTAGATCAAATCGGTTCAACCTACGCAAGTTAAGATAAAGCGACTAATGCTACAATATATGATGTGAAGCTGAAGTTAAACAAACATTATTGAATCGTCGACGAAAGATAACATCAACGAAACGACTTGCTAGATGAACGCCGATTCGATAATACTAAAGATTAGCTTGGTTAATAACAATCTAGTAAAAAACTAAGCTAGATAGAATAACCGATTAAATAAACCTAAGCCCTAAATAACAAACAACAAACAAAAATAGAAAAAATAAAAATCAGAAATTAACCTACTACTATTAAAAGATCAGAAATTAATTAAAGGAATGACATTTATACCAATCGAACATGTTTGAAATGTTTGAGCCACGAGAAGACGCCAGAGATGTGAAGTGTTACCTGCCCGACCCTGAAAGATGTTAGAAAATACGCTTAACGCTAGAGGGGGGGTGAATAGCGTCATAATAAAAATTAGCGTAAACTTGCGGAATTTATAAATTGAAGGAAATAAATAAGTGCGATAAGTAAATAAATATGAACGAACGCACCGATGTATCCTGGTTCACCACAACCCGTGGCTAGTCCAGTCCCCGAGAGACTCTCTCGAGATTTCCACTAACTTCGTTAAGCTTACAGGTGTTCAACAAACCGTTACACTTGCTCAAGGATACCGCACCTTAAGACTTCACTTGCTCGAGGATACCTCACCCCAAGACTTCACTGTTAAGCTTACGGGTGCCTAACAAACCGTTACAACTTGAGAGCTTGAGTCACACAAGTCTCAAACAACCTTGCTCGAAGATACAACACTCCAAGACTTCACATGAAGGAATAAAATATTCCTTCTTACAACAAGGGATTATAAACTTCCCTTCAAGTGTATAAAAACACTTAACACTCACTTAAACAAGACTCTCTTAATAGAGTAGATATGAGTAAACAAGTACGCTCAAGAACACAACAATAAATTCAAAGAATTGGCTCTCAAAATGTGATAAAGATGATCAAAAATGATATTGAAAGTATTTGAAAGCTTATGAATGTTCAGATCAGAAGTTGTGTGTTTAATGAGTGATTTTGGGGTGTATTTATAGCTCCAAAATCACTCCTAGCCGTTGCACAAGTCATAAAGTCAGATTCTGAAAATCTGTTAGATAGTCGACTATCTTGAGGATATTCGACTATCTAGGCAACGGTCATCAGGATAGTCGACTATCTGATATGGATATTCGACTATCTTGGCAACGGTCATCAGGATAGTCGACTATCCAATATTAGATATTCGACTATCTTGCCTTGCGGAAATGGTCCGTTTTTAAAACAACTAACTTATTGAAAATAAGTTATAAAATGTTTTTCAAAGCTTTGTTTGACGATATTAAATATTATAAATATCTTAAACATGAAAAACAATTGTAATGACCATTCCGGATCAATAAAAACATTTCAAATCATTTTGTTTTAAATGTATTGAAACTATTTATTATATAACATTTAAAACCAATTTGTTTTAAATGCAATAAAAATATTTATGATATGCATATATTGTAAAACCATTTGTGATATGCATATATTGTAAAACCATTTGTGATATGCATATATTGTAAAAATGATTATGATATGCCTATATAGTAAAATCATTTATGATATGCATATATTGTAAAATCATTTTATGATATGCATTGTAAAATCATTTTATAAGAGAAGCCAAGACTCAAACTTAAAGTCGGATCAAGATCACAATAAAGACAATATGAATAAGACTCAACAAAAGGTCTTCATTTATTTTCATTGCTTCATATCTTCTCTTGATCTTGTCTTGAACTTCTTGGACTCCAATTCTTGTCCACTTAAAATAATGTCGCATATCCTTTTCTTCCTCTATGCGCATTGTAAATTTGCATATCAATTCTTTATCTTCCCCCTTGTATGCTTTTGCATATCTACAAAATAAATACACTTTAGTAAAATATCAATTAAAGTGTATTCAATAATAACTCACATTTATTTGGCATATATTATTTTCCATTTAAATCGGTTTGTCAATTATCAAAACATATAAATATGAACATATACATATGTTCCAACAATTTCTCCCTTTTTGATAATGGCAAACCTTCATGGGAATATGCATATACCCTTTATAAAAACTATGCCAAATATAAGACAAGTTATTATTGAGTTCCCCCTCAATTTATGCAGTAAATATTTAAAACAAATAAATATGCATATAAATAAATAAGTATGCATATACCCTTATCTTCCCCAATGCATGGAAAATAAATATACCCTTTATCTTCCCAAAAGCGAAAAAAAGGATAAATATGCATATACCCTTAATCTTCCCCCTTTTGACATTAACAAAAAGGATAATTTCATTAATGAAGAAGGAAAATTACAATAAGAGTAATTGAAAATATATTACAATAAATGAAAATACGTTTCAAATAATGAAAATACAATTCAAATAATGAAACTACAAATCAAGAACTTTCATCGTCGTCGAAATCATCGTCATCGCTAGAAGTACTTGCGGAATAGACGTGAGAATACGAATAATTGTCATGGTCAAAATATTCGTGGATTTCGTCACTAAGCCTACGCACATTTCTTTCCGTGCGAGACACATTACTATCGATTCGATTAATTGAAGTCGATAGACAGGCAAGTTGATCCAAGATGGCTTGAGACATATCCGGTTGAGCACGAGGACGACGAGCTTGAAATGGAGGAGGAGGATTTTGAATTTGATCATGTGATTGATTATGGCCATGAAAAGAGGTCTCTTGAATTCCCAATATTTGGTACGAGTTTTCTTGATACCAACATTGGTGTTGACTTGAGACGCTTCAAGAAGATGCATTATAAGTAATGCATAAGGAAGAGGTTTGTCACTTCCTATTGAATCAGACATATGTGTAAGAACAAATTTACACCAATTTATGCGTGCTTTGGAAATAATAGCATGCATGATTTTTGCATCTTCACAGCCAATTGTGGTGTGATTGTTTTTTCTCGGTTTAAGAATCCGAGTGACAACATAAAGAATCAAAAGAAATTCCGGAAAAATTCCTTTAATAGGAGCTCTCTTTTGCTCTTGAGTAAATTCAAATTGTCCAATTCCAATAAGGTTGAAGAGGACATTTTCATCATAGAGTATTCTTTCGACACAAGTAAATTGTTCGATGTCTTGGCCATCACGAGGAAGATTTGTGATAGCTTGAATATTTTCTTCACTTAGAAGAATAGGAATACCATTAACTTTGGTAGAGAGAACTCCATCTTCATCTTTCTTAAGATTCGAATAGAAGGCTTGAATCAAAAGAGGATGAATGAAATCATACTTCAAATAAACAAAGTCAATGATTGAACTTTGTAGAAGTATATTGGAATGATTAGAATCCGCTAGATATCTTGCGGTTGTGAATCGAGGTGGAAGAATATCTCGATTTTCAAAGTTTCTAATAAAACGTTGAAGCTCATTTTCTTGTTCAAACCAAAGAACGGATCCATCATCATAACAAAGTAGAGATGGAGGAGGATTTGAAGAAGAAGGGATATTCTTTCCGGCACGAGAACGTTTAGAACTTCTATTTGCCATTGAGATTTGTAGGCAAGAAGAACTTTTGGAAGAAATTTGGGATAGAATTTTTGAAGAGAATTCTTGAACAAGAATGATTTTGGTGTGAAACAAAGAGTACACACTATTCCTATTTATAGAGTTCAAGAAAGCATAGCATTGAATGACAAAAATCAGATTTTTGGACTGATTGACACGGCTATAAAACGGTCAGATTTTTGAAATTTGACCGAGGATAGTCGAATATCTTATTAGATAGTCGACTATCTGGTAACTACATTCGAATATCTTCTGGGATAGTCGAATATCTGGAAACAGATATACTCGAATAACTTCGGGTTAGTCGAATATCTGGAGAAATAGCTTGATTTTTCTGGATAATCAAGTTATTCGAATAACTTCTAGTTAGTCGATTAACTTCGACGATTTTGAAAAATCATTTAAGCAGAAAATATTGGAAAAATAATTTTCATTTTATGGAATTCGTTTATTTAAAAATAAACTATATTTTTGGTAAAAATATATATCATAATTTTATCAAAACAAATATGCCATTCCAAATTCACAAGCCAAGCAAAAAATAATATTGACTTGAATTAAAACTTTATCTTGGTTCCCCCTGTCTTTAGGGCGATACCTGCAAAAGAAGATACGCGTCTCCGACGCTCAAGTCAGTAATATTCAAAATATAAGTGCAACCTAAGATGTATGCATTTAGATCAACGTTTAACCGCATTAGATACTTCATTGGACATGATTTATATCTAGCATATCAATAAACGCTAAATACTATATCAAGTCTACTAGCAATAAGGTAAAGTAAGGAACGATCATACCTTTGTGATTCTTGGTATTGCTCTCCTTACCTTTCACATTTCTGTCAAGACGGTCATATGAATTCATTGAAGTGGCCATTGCTTTGGTGTTGCTTATTTCAAATAGATTTAGCAGCTCATTGCAATATTGAGTTTGACAAATGACAGTTCCCTCTTTCATTTGTTTCACTTGCAACCTCAAGTTGAAATTTAGCTCGTCCATCATTGACATCTCAAATTTTGCTAGTCATGAATTTTAAAACTCCTTGCATACAAATTTATTAGTTGCTCCAAACATACTATCATCAATAAAAATTATTAAGACATACCAACAAAATATGGATATACCAATTGTTACAAAACAATGATAAAACCATTTGTTGGAAAACATAACAAATGTATCAAATGTTATTTTATTAACAGTGATACTAATATGTTATTTTTAGTAAAACAAATTACCAAAAAAATGTCAACTGTTAATATATAACAAATCAACAGTTTTATTAAAACCATAAATCAAATTTGGAAAAATATATCAACCATTATTCAGACCAAAAGATATATTCATCAAGAGTTGATTTTTAACAGAAATATTTTTATCAATTGTTAAAAACCTGAATCATTTATTTCAGGAATATATCAATTATTTTTCAGACCAAAAAAAACATTCATCAAAAACATGAGTGAAAGGTTTTTTTGACAATAAAAATATGCTAACAGTTAATACATATCAATTGTTGCACAAACATTTCAAAGGTTATTTTTATCAAAAAGATACTAATAATTAACACTTATCAACAATTAGATTCTTAACAAAAAAAATAACTAACAAGGATCAATTTCTAATTGATACCAATTGTTATTTTAGAAGATTATCAAAACATGAATTAATCATTTTATAATTGATACCAATTGTTGTTTAACAACAAATTTTCAACATATGAATCAACGAAGATAATTGATATTAATTGTTAACAAGGATATATCAACTATTACGATTAAGCACATCAAACATTTCAACAATATAAGAACCAAATTAACAACAAATATGTTAATATCGGTTGCTTGCACATATCAACAATTCGGTTTTTATCAAAAAAGGATAACTAACCGAAATTCCCCCTTGATGCAATGAGGTTTCGTGCTTGGTGCATCTACTACAATATTGTAGTCTTCAAGCACACCTGCAAAAGTACCTAAAAATAGGTTTTTGGTACCCAAACACTTTTGGGTCCTTGGGGGTTAGGCAAATAATAATCATAGCCAAAAGATAAATCCCTATGTTTTGCAAAACATGTGGGTGCTATGTGTCCTACCCAGTTGCAGTAGTGACATACAACATTCGGGTTGTGCATATGCCTAGGTTGTGCCAAATACGTTCTAGGTGATCTAAAGTCATCATTCCTAGGAGCGTTGAAATTCCTAGAGTTATTTCTAGGCGGTCTAGAATAATTATTTCTAGATTCATTTGCACAATTCCTAGAATCGTTTCTAGGTGGTCTAAAGTTATTAATTCTAGACTCATTGACAGAAACCCTAGAATCGTTTCTAGATGGCCTAAAGAGATTATTTTTAGACTCATTAAAAAACCTAGTATCGTTTCTAGGTGGTCTAAAATGGTTAATTCTAGACTCATTCCTAGAATTATTTCCAGGTTGCCTTAGATGATTATTTCTAGGCTCACTTGAACAAATCCTAGAATTATTTCTAGGTGGTGCATCATACTTTCTAACAGGATTCTTATTCTTTTTACTCCTTTTCTTTTTCTTAGGCATTTTCTTCTTAATCTCTTCAACTATTTTCGGAGCATTTATAGTACGTTTTTCTAGAGTGTTCCTAAGTTCCAAATTCTCTAATTTCAAGGAATGACAAGATAAGCAAATAGAACATTTATCAATTGAAGAAGCTTCATTCAATTCCTTGATCTTATTTTTAAAAACAACAATGTCATTTTCCAAAAATTTATTTTCTTTTTCTAAAACTTCAATTTTATTTTTAAGAACACCATTTTTATTAGCCAATTTTTCAAAATCTATTTTCTTGTAAAGAAAGTGTTTTCTGAAAAACTGTTTCTTGCAAAGAAAGTGTTTTCTGCAAAGAAAGTGTTTTCTTCAAATCTTTTATCATTTTGGAAGCATTAACAAATTCACCATACAATTCATCATAGGCATTTTGTAATTCTTCAAACGAGTAAGAGTTAGATGTACTTACCTCTTCTTCGTTTGCCACGAGACACAATGCGGCGGTAGGTTCATCACATGAGCTGTCCGCTTCTTGAGGCGTACTTTCATAAGTGTCCTCAAGCTTATCCCACATTTCTTTAGCAGTTTTGCAGTGGGAAATTTTCCGATAGTCCTCGTGATTCAAAGCGCTATACAACATATTAATTGCCTTGGTATTGTATTTACTTACCATGGCTTCCCCAACTTTAGTCGTCATTTGCTCACCATACTCAATGATTTGCCATAGACGAAAGTTGCTTGATTTGGTGAAGATTCTCATCCGATATTTCCAATGTGTAATTGCTTCCATTAAATATTGGAGGCAAAAAGGTAGAGTGACCTTCACCTATTCCTGCAAAAGCACTACTAGTAGAAGCCATAGAAAGATTCTCTCAAACTGTTAAGTCTTTCAGAGAGTTAGGCTCTGATACCAATTGTTAGAAAATACGCTTAACGCTAGAGGGGGGGTGAATAGCGTTATAATAAAAATTAGCGTAAACTTGCGGAATTTAAAAATTGCAGGAAATAAATAAGTGCGATAAGTAAATAAATAAGAACGAACGCACCGATGTATCCTGGTTCACCACAGCTCGTGGCTAGTCCAGTCCCCGAGAGACTCTCTCGAGATTTCCACTAACTTCGTTAAGCTTACGGGTGCTCAACAAACCGTTACACTTGCTCAAGGATACCGCACCTTAAGACTTCACTTGCTCGAGGATACCTCACCCCAAGACTTTACTGTTAAGCTTACGGGTGCCTAACAAACCGTTACAACTTGAGAGCTTGAGTCACACAAGTCTCAAACAACCTTGCTCGAAGATACAACACTCCAAGACTTCACACGAAGGAATAAAATATTCCTTCTTACAACAAGGGATTATAAACTTCCCTTCAAGTGTATAAAAACACTTAACACTCACTTAAACAAGACTCTCTTACTAGAGTAGATATGAGTAAACAAGTACGCTCAAGAACACAACAATAAATTCAAAGAATTGGCTCTAAAAATGTGATAAAGATGATCAAAAATGATATTGAAAGTATTTGAAAGCTTATGAATGTTTAGATCAGAAGTTGTGTGTTTAATGAGTGATTTTGGGGTGTATTTATAGCTCCAAAATCACTCCTAGCCGTTGCAAAAGTCATAAAGTCAGATTCTGAAAATCTGTTAGATAGTCGACTATCTTGAGGATATTCGACTATCTAGGCAACAGTCATCAGGATAGTCGACTATCTGATATGGATATTCGACTATCTTGGCAACGGTCATCAGGATAGTCGACTATCCAATATTAGATATTCGACTATTTTGCCTTGCAGAAATGGTCCGTTTTTAAAACAACTAACTTATTGAAAATAAGTTATAAAATGTTTTTCAAAGCTTTGTTTGAAGATATTAAATATTATAAATATCTTAAACATGAAAAACAATTGTAATGACCATTCCGGATCAATAAAAACATTTAAAATCATTTTGTTTTAAATGTATTGAAACTATTTATATAACATTTAAAACCAATTTGTTTTAAAAGCAATAAAAATAGTTATGATATGCATATATTGTAAAACCATTTGTGATATGCATATATTGTAAAACCATTTGTGATATGCATATATTGTAAAAATGATTATGATATGCCTATATAGTAAAATCATTTATGATATGCATATATTGTAAAATCATTTTATGATATGCATTGTAAAATTATTTTATAAGAGAAGCCAAGACTCAAACTTAAAGTCGGAACAAGATCACAATAAAGACAATATAAATAAGACTCAACAAAAGGTCTTCATTTATTTTCATTGCTTCATATCTTCTCTTGATCTTGTCTTGAACTTCTTGAACTCCAATTCTTGTCCACCTAAAATAATGTCGCATATCCTTTTCTTCCTCTATGCGCATTGTAAATTTGCATATCAATTCTTTATCTTCCCCCTTGTATGCTTTTGCATATCTACAAAATAAATACACTTTAGTTAAATATCAATTGAAGTGTATTCAATAATAACTCACATTTATTTGGCATATATTATTTTCCATTTAAATCGGTTTGTCAATTATCAAAACATATAAATATGAACATATACATATGTTCCAACAAAAGACTCATTTCAGTCAGGCGAATGCTAAAATAAAGGGATTCCAACATTATTCCGGAAGGAAAAGAGAGTTTGCGAGTCGAAGGAAACGAAGATGGAAAAGCAGTGGTGTCAGGCGGCAGCCAATGGGGTGGTCGACGGTGGCTGGCCCAAGTTAGCCGATTTTGGAGAGGTTTGTAAGGTTTTGGTGTGGGGAATGGAGAAGAAAAGGGTGAGAGGAGGCCAGTGGGTGTAAAAATTTTGGAGTTTGAGGTGGTGAGCGGCGGCTAGGGTTTCGGTTAAACTTATATTTACGGAGATTGAGAGGGTTTATGAGGATTTGGGGTTTGGATTCATGGAGAGGAGGTTGAGACGAAGAGATGGTGAAAATGGGATCGATTGGAGGTCATCCGCCGTCGATGGAAATTTTCAGTCGATGAAATAGGGCGGCGGGCGGCAGAGAGATGAGAAAGTGAGGAGAGAGGAAGAAGAAAAGAGAATAGGACAAAATGGGGGCTAAATTTCCGATCATGAGGCCTTATATAAATGGAGCTGAGAGTAAATTAGAACCCTTAGATCAAAGTGGTATGAACATATGAGATTTAATCTCACCTCAGTTATCAAAATAATGTAACTTTGAGGCGTCTCTCATACCACAAACCTGGACCAGGTCCTGGGCCGCCGATTTTGGTCTAAATTGCGGCGATTTTGTCTTTAAATTGGCTAGCCCAATCCCTTAAACCTTTAAACTAATTAGACTAAAATCAAATTCAAAAATCTATAAATGCACACAATAAACCTAGAATTAAATGTAATGTAGGAGAAATAGAAAGAGAAAAAATTAGGTACTTACAGCTGTCCCTCTTTGCTCGAGAACATGAAAAGTTTTCGTGCAAAGAAAGTGAATGTCATAGCTAATTTTGCTCGTGTACTGCTCCATTAAAAGAATTTTTGAAAAATGTAACCGAACCTTGCTTCCGAGGTTGCCTACATATCCTTGGCTACAAAAAAATCATATTAGTGTAGTTCTGGAAATTTTGGTAGTTCGGACTACCAGACACCAGAGTTAGCACTGTTGTTGTTGTTGTTGTTGTTGTTGTTGTTGACGGTTACTTGCTCCTTAAATAAAAAGAAGAAGAGAACTACATATTCCTACAAGCTAGGAGTTACAAAATTCCTATTATGTGTCTTCTGGAGTCAAATATTTATTCTTGACCCCCTCGCTTGTGTTGACCTTAGATTGGATCTTGATGCCTTTTTGAAGAAAAGATTGTGGCTTTTTCTCGATTGCTTGATTTCCTTTTCAGAACTTGAGAAGATGAATCTTGAGGCGCCGAGTTCCTGACACCTCATTGAAACTAACTCCAACTGTCTTATGATCAACAATATTCTTTCTTCTGATGAGAAATGAAATTGTAAGCTTTAACCTAAGTATATGTACTTTACGGTAGGGTCCTTCAAATCCATCAAAGACGAACAAAACGAACAAATTTTCTGCCCCAGTTTGGCATTAGAAAAATTTTGTGAGTCATTAGAGAAAGCTGTAAATTATCTAATTCACTGAAAGGAAGACAAAGATAGTAGTATGAACTACTATGTGAAGATATGCCGCCATGGGGTAGTACCCTATGATTACTGAAGGGAAACTTAACCGGGAGTTAGCACCTTGTATTATCGAAAAAAGCATAATAATGGTTTGGTATCCTCTATCACTAGAAAGGGATATAACTAGGGGTTGGTACTATATATTACTGAAGAGAAATGTAACCAGGGGTTGGCGCCCTTTATTACTAGGAAGAAATGTAACTAGGGGTTTGATCCTTGTATTACTGATATAGTGTTGAATCCCTCTAGGTGAAAAGGTTCTACCTGAGTTAAGTTATGAAAACAACCTGAGCGAAAAGTACTTCTACCCGAAACTATGAGCTGGATCCCTCTAGGAAAAATGGATTCTACCTGAGTTAAGCTGCATAAAAAACCCTGAGCGAAGAGTACTTCTACCAGGAATATGAGCTGGATCTCCCTAGGCGAAAGAATTCTACCTTAGTTAAGCTGTGTAAAGTACCCTGAGAGAAGAGTACTTCTACCGGGAATATAAGCTGGATCCCCTTAGGCGAAAGGATCCTACCTGAGTTAATATGCATAAAACACCCTGAGCGAAGAGTACTTCTGCCCAAAATATGAGTTGGATACCTCTAAGAGAAAGGATTCTACCTAAGTTAAGCTGCGTAAAACACCCTAAGCGAATAGTACTTCTGCCGGAATATGAGCTAGATCCCCCTAGGCGAAAGGATTCTACCTAAGTTAAGCTGCGTAAACACCCTGAGCAAAGAGTACGTCTTCCCAAAATATGAGCTGGATCCCCCTAGACGAAAGGATTCTACCTGAGTTAAGCAAAAAAAATTGAGGTGTGAACAATAGTGATGCATGCTTAAAATAAAAGAAAATGGATATTTTAAGGAGCTTACATTTGGTGACATTCGTTATTTTAGAATCTCCATTCTGCACTCCTTTGTTCTTTCTTCAAACAAAGAATAATTTGTGAGTTTTCAAAGTGGCGGTTGGTTTGTGGCCTTGATGCCTTGAGTAGTTTGATTCACGGCCACTGCTGTCAAAGAACCGATTCTTTCAGCATGGTATCGAGATGCTCGACTGCTTTGTATCATTTTCTGAAGACCGTGGATTTCTAATGTTTCCCCCAACTATTTCATACCTAGATGTCCATGGTACCACTACCCTTGTCTCTAAGGCAAGGCTATTTTTCTTTAAAATCAAACCTAGTTGTCTTGCACCCAGTATCAGTTTATGTCCGTAGTGCTTATCAACTTTTCTCGTGAAACAGGTCTTGCTTAGGCAACCTTTTCAGTATCTTTGAGACACTTTATTCTCCTTATCAAATGAGATCACAGATGGATTCGTGCCTTCGTTAATGCCATATATGCCCCAAAATTGTGCTCGAAATTACGAGGAACAGTAGCCAGTTTTGCAGCCTTTTCTTTGCTTCGATTTTGATACAGGATTAGACCAAAAGGGACTCAAAGAAAAATTATGGGTAAAAACAGAATAATAATTGGAAGCGAAAAAGAATTGTGCTTTAAACAAAAGGTGTCCCTTTCTGGGAAAGGAATAGGGAGACTTATCTGGAGGTATGTGCTGACTTTGATGAATCATGACATGTATTTTGGACTAGACGCCTGATCCATTTGAGCTGTATAATTCTCAAATCCACCGCAAATGTTCATCTTGAAATTTTCTTTGTTGTGCTCATGCCGAACAATCGAAGACCCGTATTCGGCTAGTAGCGCCTTTTTTAGGATTTCACTAACTAAACTCTCTCATTTCTCTACTAATCATCGCCGTATTGGTGCCCATATAGGTTTTCACCAATAATACTCTCTCATTTGTCTGTTCACTGTCGCTTTATAGTGCCGGTACATGTTTTTATTGATAAGACTTTTGTTTCTTTTTTCTTTTTTTTTTACTAAGATACAGTATGAGGGAGGATGCCCAACGCCCTTGGCATGGGGACTTCAAACATTCTCAAAAATATCGATCAAAAGTTCTTGAAAGGTAAAAAGGCGAAATGAAACTTAAACCGAGTTACAACTTTTGGAACCGTTTTTACAGAAGAACCGTGAAATAAAACAAACTTCTGCCCTTGTTTTGGAGTATTGGGAATATGGATTTTTTGTTTTTATGGGAGCTAACCCAGGTTTACGCTGCCTACGTATCCTTTCGGAATCAGGTCAGACGTAGTTCAATGACTCAGAGATTTGTTTGCTTTTTTTTTACAAGTACACAGATTCCAAAAAGTGAGAACAAGGAAGACAAATACGGATCAAAATGATTAACAGAAGGGTGACACCTATTTGGAATAGCAAGCAAATGATAGCCTTCGACACTTTGATCTGAGAAAATCAATGCGTGAAAGTTCTACACTAGGTATATATCAGACATAATATCTTTTGAATGCATGTGCGTTAATAATCATGTTTGGTAACCGTCCTTCTTCATCTACCAAGGGAAAGACCCCTTTTGGTAACACTTTTTTGATGATGTAGGGTTCTTGCCAGTTCGGGGCGAACTTTCCTTTAGCTTCTACCTAGTGTTGAAGGATGCATTTCAAAACCAGCTGGTCTACCTCAAACTGCCTTGAGCACACTTTCTTATTGTAAGCGCGTGACATTCTTTGTTGGTATAACTGGTCTAAGTACACTGCTATTAGCCATTTTTCATTGATCAACATCAATTTTTCTAATAGGGTCTTGAACCACTCAGTGTCTTCAATATCTGATTCCACAATAATTCGGAGAGAGGGAATTTCGACTTCAGCAGATATTACAGCTTCAGTTCCATATACAAGCATATACGAAGTTGCACCAATAGATGTGCGAATAGTCATGCGATATCCCAAAAGAGCAAAAGGCAACTTTTCATGCCATTTTCTGGAACCGTGGATCATCTTTCTAAGAATATTCTTTATGTTCTTGTTCGCCGCTTCAACGACTCCATTGGCTTTTAGTCGATAAGGGGTAGAATGACGATGCATGATTTTAAATTGTTCGCATACCTCCTTCATCAAATGACTATTTAGATTGATTGCATTGTCAGTGATAATGGTCTTTGGGATACCAAAGTGACAGATGATGTTAGAATGAACAAAGTCTACCACTGCTTTCTTAGTGACTGTTTCAAAAGTGATGGCCTCCACCCACTTGGTGAAGTAATCAATTGCAACCAAAATGAATCTATACGCATTTGAAGCCTTTGGCTAAATTGGCCCAATAATATCCATTCCCCAAGCAACAAAAGGCCAAGGAGGGGACATGGGATGCAACTCCGAAAGAGGCGAGTGAATCAGGTCACCATGAATCTGGCATTGGTGACACTTGCGAACAAATCTGAAGCAATCTCGATCCATAGTAAGTCAATAATACCCTTCCCGCAGAATCTTCTTTACCAAAACATTTCCATTCATGTGAGGTCCGTATACCCCCGAATGCACTTCACTCATGATCTTTTATGCTTTTGTAGCATTTATGCATCTCAACAAGTTTAAATCTGGGGTGTTCTTGTACAGAATTTCCCCATTCTATAAGAAACCATTAGCGAGCCGCCTTATAGCTCTTTTTTCATCTTTTTGGCGTGCTCTAGATATTCTCTTGTTTTCAGGAATCATTTTATATCATGATACCATAGTTCACCATCTGGTTCTGTCTCAATTGAATTGTAGCAACCGTGTTGATTCCAAACTTGGATTTCTAGTGGATCAATATGAGTGTTGCCTGGATAAGGGAGCAGTGAGGCTAAAGTAGCAAAGGCATCGGCTAGATAGTTGTGAAATTTGGGAATGTACCTGAACTCGATAGATTTGAATTTTTTGCTTAAGTCTTTCACACATTATCTGTACGGAAGAAGTTTGATGTCTCGAGTCTCCTATTTGCCTTGGGCTTGCCGGATAAGCAAGTCAGAATCTCCATAACCAATAGTTCATGCACCTCTAGATCGATGGCCATTTTCAAACCCATGATACAAACTTCATACTCTATCGTATTATTGGTATAGAAGAACCGAAGACGGGTCGTTGCAGGGTAATGATGTCTAATAGATGAGATGAGGATTGCCCTGATCCTAACTCCTTTGATATTGAAAGCCCCATCAAAATATATTTTCCATATAGGGTGATCGTTTGGAACTACTTCCTCTATTGAGTTGACCTCTTCGTTTGGGAAGTATGTGCTAAGTGGAATGTACTCATCATCAACTGTATTCTCTGCCAAATAATCTGCCAAAGCATGTGCTTTCATTGCGGTGTGAGTGACATAGACGATGTCGAACTCTGTGAGCAGGATTTACCATTTTGCGAGCCTACAGTGGGCATTGGCTTCGGAAGATATACTTCAAAGGATCCATTCTAGATATGAAGTAAGTAGTATAGGGAAAAAGATAATGTCTCAGCTTATGAGGACCCAAGTTAAGGTACAAAATGTTCTTTATAAAGGGTGTACTTAACCTCATAATTAGTGAACTTCTTGTTCAAATAATAGATTGCCTGTTCTTTTTGCATGTTGCATCATGTTGCCCCCGAACGCATCCAAAGGAATTATCCATCACCGATAGATATAAAACAAAGGCCTACCAGGTTCAGGTGAGACCATTACAGGGGGTTTTGATAGATAATCTTTGATCCTGTTAAAAGCTTTTTGGCAATCGTCCATCCACTTGATAGCGGAGTCCTTTTTTAGCAACCTAAAGTTGGGCTCACACGTGGTTGTAAGCTGAGCAATGAACCTATTGATGTAGTTCAACCTCCCGAGCAAACTCATGACTTCCTTTTTGTTCTTTGGGGATGGCAGATATCGAATAAACTTTATATTAGATGGATCCAATTCGATGCCTCTCCGGCTGACCATAAAACCCAGGAGTTTCCTAGATGGAACCCCAAATGCATACTTGGCTGGATTAAGCTTATGGTCATATCTTCGAAGTCGTTTAAATAACTTTTTCAAATCACACATGTGATCAGCTTTGTCTTTGATTTTATGATGACATCATCGACATATACTTCAATCTCTTTGTGCATCATGTCATGAAAAATGGTGGTCGTAAGCCACATGTAATTTTCCCCTGCATTATTTAAACCGAATGTCATGACCCTATAACAACAAGTACCCCATGGAGTGGTGAAAGCGATATGTTCTGCATCATCCTCATCTACTATAATTTGGTGGTACCCAGCATAGCAATCCACGAACGGCTGTATCTCATGCTTTGCGCAATTATCTACAAAAATATGGATATTTTGCAAAGGAAAATTATCCTTTCGACTTGCTTTTTTCAGGTTCCTATAGTCAACACAGACTTTGATTTTTCCATCCTTCTTTGGCACATGCACAACAATTGCCACCCAGGGGGTGTATTGGAAAGCTCTTACCACATTGGCGCGCAGTTGCTTCATTATTTCCTCTTTGATTTTGTCACTCATGTCTGTTTTAAATTTTTGTTGCTTTTGTTGGACTGGTGGAAAACTAGAAAACGTAGGAAACTTATGAACCACTAGATCGGCACGTAAACCCGGCATATCATCGTAAGACCAAGCAAACACATCTCTATATTTAAATAAAAGTCTAATCAAGGAATCTCTGGTTTTTGTTCAATGTGAATGCTTATCTTCATTTCTCTAACTTCTTCATGACTTTCGATATTAATCGGCTCAGTCTCATTGAGGTGGGGCTTAGGCTTGTTTTCAAATTGATCCAACTCTCTTTTTATTTCCTCAACAACTTCATCTTCATCATATTCAACCTCTGATGCATTATTTCAATATTAGACAGCTTTTTCAGATTTGGGTGTGAATTTTGCATGCATGTCATGTTATTAAACCCGGCATTAACAAAACTGAAATCAAAATAAAATTACAGGAATTAGATAAAGGAAAAGATACAAAACTTAATACGAAACTGAACTGCATTTCTTTGAATTCAAAAGGATAGAAGGGTTAACATCAAAACAAAACAATCACACTAAGATGTTTGGATTACAACCCTGAAAGTAACCCAAAATACAAAAAAGAAGTAGAAAAAGCTAAATACCAAGACTTCTTCTTTGTGGGGAGAGGAGTTGCTTCCCAGTTGGTTAGCATGGTGTCAGGGTCAATTAGTTGCATATCGGCACGACTAGTGCCTTCACCAGCCTGGATCATATTCACTTCAAAAAATATCTGATTGAGGCCATGGCAAATTTCATCAATGTTTGCATGGGCCGAGGACTTTTTACCCTCTTGGATTCGTGGCTAGACAAAAGTGTAGAAAATGTGAGGGATAGGTTTTTCAATACCCATCCATGCTTTTCGCAGTGCTTGGCTTTGTTTTTGTCTGCTTGTGTTGGCCTGAAACCTAAGTGTGACGACCCGACCCATCGTCTTCCGTATTCCAGCCTCGTTATCCCCGTATTATGCTTGCCTGTGTGTTGATATATGTGTTTGGTGAGTATGAAGTGTGTTGGGTTGAATTTGGTTAGAAATGAGATCAATAGTCTCTTTAAGGAAAGCTTAAGTTGGAAAGGTCAATCGGATGTTGACTTCTAAGATAGAGGGCTCGGAACGGTTTTTTGATGGCTCGTATAGTTTCGGAGGATGATTTGTGTCTCAGGAGTGAAAACGGAAGTGAATTTAGAGATCCGGTGTGAAAGTTAGCTTAGATTGGCGAAGTTGGAATTTTGGAGAAATCCGGTTGATATGTGAGAAATTGATCCGAGGGTCGGAATGGAATTCCGAGAGTTGCAATAGTTTCATTAAGTGAATTTTGATATGTTTGCACATTTTCGGGTCATTCGGGCTTCGTTTGGTTGGTTTCGGCATCGAATGAGATTTTGAGAAGTTCATGTTTATCTTAGGCTTTGATTTAATGATTTTGGTGATTATTGGTGTTTAAGCTAGTGTTTTTATGGCTCGAAAAAGTGTGAATGAGGTATTTGGTCATAATTGTGTTTTTGGTTTGGACCGCGGGGGCCTCGGGATGATATCGGATGATTAAACGAGGAATTTTTGGAGTTATGCATGAAAAATGGTTGCTGCTTCTGGTATTGTCGCGGAAGCGGCTGGGAGACCACTTAAGCAGTGTCCGCAAAAGCAGAAATAAGCCGCAGAAGCGGCCAAGGGGGAAGTCAGAGACCGCAGAAGCGGTCAAAGGGACTGCGTACGCGGGAGTCGCGGAATCGGTAGATCGACCGCAAAAACGACCGTTGAAGAAATGGTCAGACCGCGAAAGCGGTCAACTGGACACGGAAGCGAGGACCGCTGAAGCGGAAAAATACCGCGGAAGTGAACATCATCCAGTTTCAATGAATCAGAGAGTTTAATATTTTGAGAAGAGGAAGGACATTTTAGACTTCGGGCTTAGGCGATTAAGGGGGATAATAGAGAGCTTTTTGAGGGGATTCTTCAGGTATGATCTCTTAGACCTCGAATATGTGATTATGGTGCTAAATCATGGATTAAACACTTAGAAATCAAGGTCTTTAATGTCAAAAATGGTGGTTAGGGCTTGAAACCCAAGTGAACCTTAAAGTGTTGATTTGAGGGGTCAAATAGACTCCGATTCTTGTAAATTTGGTATGTATGGACTTGTGTCGAGACGAGAATTCCGAAAATGTAAGTTTTGTAATTTTTTGAGAAGCGGGCCCGGGGCTCGAGTTTTTGTCGGTTGTTTTCGATTGGGTTATATTCCATTAGCCTATTGTAATATATTCATTGTGGTTTTGGCCAGATTCATCCCTCGTAGAGGTTGATTTGAGTCAAAAGGGCATTTCGAGCTAGTCTACGGCCGGCTAAAGGTGAGTAACGCTAGTAAATGCTGTTCTGAGGGTTTGAAACCCCGGACTTTCACATCGTGATGCTATGTTGAGGCATGACATGCACTCCATGATAAGTGCGGGGTCGGATACTATTGGAGATTGCTACTTGGTCCATCCCTAGTGAGATTTATACTATATTGGCGTATGATACGCATACTGTGATGATTATTACTGGGCTTTATGCCGTGTTTGGGGTCCTAGTGCCGACTTGTGATATCCTTTGGGAGTTGATATTATTGTTTTAGCATGATTTGCATATCATTTACTATCAGTCCATGGTTTTTAAACACTGCCTTTCAAACCCAGCCGTATTTTTCTAAAGTTTCAAACTCATATGCTACCGTTTTAATATATCTCGGCTGAGGATCATTGTCTATAAATGCCCAAGGGGTTTTGTTATGCTTTCTGGACTGATATTGGGTGGCTCGGGCTACGCGCCATAGCAGTGATTGAAAACAGTGGTAACTTGGACACTGTATGATATGAGCGGTTAGGTAACTTGGACTGACCTGGTTTTGTAGGAAACAGTGGTAACTTGGACACTATTTATATGAGCGGTCAAGTAACTTTGACTGACCTGGTTTTGATTATTCTCCACGAGATGGGCGGTTATTGCGCTTGGGCTGTAGGAGCCCCTCCGGAGTCTGTACACACCCCCAGTGAACGTCGTCGACTATAAATCATATGCATGGTTGTCTCGGGCTGCACGCTGCAGTGGGTAATGGATTGTATTGCATCCTTGCATTTGCATCATATTTATTTCTCAATTGTTCAGTTTCAGATATTGTTTTGCTCTGTTCTTTAGCTTACTTTGGGCATTTAATGTGTTTTTTACTTCCGGAGCTTTATTTACTGTTATTACTTGCTGAGTTGGTAGACTTGTGTGCAGATTCAGGTGCTCTAGTGGTTTAGCGCGGGCTGTTGCTGAGTATCAGCTTGACAGAGTATTGAGGTAGCAGCCAGCGTCCGCATGACCCATGTCTCTGATCTTTTAGATATTTTCTAGTTATTCAGGCACATGTACTTCTCTCATTCTGACTTGTATTCAGTATCGTTAGAGGCTCTAAAACGCGTTACCCCAAGTCTTGGAAGTTTTTGATCTGTTGTGGAATTTCTTTCCTGTTGTTTATCCCTTTTGAGAGTTTTATTACTAAGTTTGATGTTTCATCTCAAATTCTCTCTCTTGGGCTGGTATGCCGTTCTTTGGGAGTTATACGGTCAGGCTTGCCTATCCTTGCGGTCGGGCGCCATCACGACCGGGATTTTGGGTTGTGACAAGTTGGTATCAGAGCCTAGGTTACTAGGCGTCACGAGTCATGAGTTGGTTTAGTATAGTCTTATTTATGGGTGTGTCGTACACCACACTTATAAGCACGAGGCTACAGAACCTTTAGGAAACACTCCTCTTTCTTGGAATCTTATCGTGCGTCCTTGATTCATGTTGAAAGAGTAACCCTTGAAATTCCTTCCTCGCGTGTGTATGCGTCCGTGAGCATTCAGTATTATATGTGCTTTGATGAGCTGGTGGTGTGGTTATGTACTGTGTTAGTTCCGATCTGATGCAAGTGAGGAATCAGTTCTGGTTACAGGAAGTGAGCCGGGGGTGGCTCGGGTGAAGAAATATTTTGCCAAAGGATATATGGTGCTTCGTAGATGTGAGGAAATAAGGGAATGTATTGAGTTGTGGATAAAGAATGCTTAATGTAAAGAGAAGGAATTTGTTGGATTGTATCGGAATGAGATCACGTCCTGTGGTGTTAGAGTGTTGTTAAGGCACGAATGGTTTAAGTCAAATGTTTTGCAGTGTGTATAAGAGTGGATGACATTTGAGAATGGTTTGATGTGCTCAAGATTCTATGTGTATCACGTAGGTGTTTTGAGGCTGAGAATGTGACCAAGTCAATGTTTTCATTAGCATAGTCAAGACTTGTGGTATTTCTATGTTGATTATGGGATTCTAGGTATCAGTATTTGGAAAGTAAGGGTAATCGATTCAGAGTTGCAGAAAGTTCTTCGGGTAAAGTATTTTGTAATGTGGTAATTCTAAGCACGTTTGAGAAAGTATTCAGTGGCCTATGGGTCTTAGATGGTGTGGTCTGGTGTTGAGTCTCGTATAGTGAGTCTGGGTTGAGACATTGTGATGCTACAGTAAGAGAGTATATCTAGTTGAAAACGAATCAGGTGGAAATTGAGACAAATAGAGTAACTTGTTAGGGGACCGAATCGGTATTGGCTAAGATATGATCGATTGTGGTATGTGTTTGAGGAAATGGGTTCTTACAAGCGTGGGGCGGCGAAGCTCCTGAGTACTGAAAGTCTGCTTAGCTTGGTTCATGTAGAGAGATTCCGTACTTGGCAGTTTAACTTGTGCAAATGGAATTATGAGAGAATTCTTGTTGAGTTCATCGTGGTTTGGAGATGTATATTTTCTATGGACATGCGGAGCATGTAGTGTATAATAAATTTTCTTCTAAATGGGATCAATGAAAGTTCTAGACTAGTTGGGTGCGACGATGTCTGCGGCGCAGAAATGAGATGGAAGTTCTCGTGTTATCCCTGGAGAATATTGGGTATCTGGTATGTTGTAAAGGACCGAGATGGCGTGTGCGAGTTTTTAACTCAGTTCTGAAGGGTATGGTGAATTTGGCTATGTCTTAGGTAACAAGTAGCTTCAGGTAATCAAGGAACGGGTACTGTTAATTGGAAGTGATTTGATGATGGCATAAGTTTCGGAAAGAGGGTAATTCCAAAAATGATACACTTGTAGTGTTACGACATTTCCTTATGGGATCGACTGCGGATATCTGAATTGTTTGATGGCTCATGGGAGTTATAAAAATATCCCTCGTGGAATAGTTGGGTACTTGAGGTGTAATCTGTATTTCGCATTGTGGAAATTTGGATCAGGCACGTTGATTCGTGTGCTATAAGTAGTCGGAGACTGGGAGTTCTCCGATGTAGTTTATGCGGGGATGGAGGATCGTGTGTGTTGTATTGGTACTGTCAGCGGCTATTAGGAATTCGGAAGCCGTGTGGATCTTTCCTTGCTTAGTATATTAAATTCTGGATATATTATGGGGATGTAGAGTGATTGTCTCAGTGTCGGATTATTCTAAACGATTGTGTTATGAGTCATGTTGGGAAATGTCACAGGTTGCGTGGCGGGGTGTATCGGTCGATGTTCCAGCTGGGAAGAATTGCGTTCCTTAATTGGGCATTCGAGGCGGATGTCAGTATAGAAGTTTCTACCATTGATTTCGGTTCCAGTAGTAAGGGACCTTGCAGATGCGTCCTTGTGGCCGGGCATGTCGCCGGGCGAGATTGTGGATTTCGGTAAATATTTGGTGCTGGGCACCATATCATACGGCTCTGGTATGAGTTATAGGGGAGGAAGTGGAATTTGTAGCTCATAACGCTAAATAGATATCTTGATGCACTCAGCTTACGACTGATGTTGATATTTCATTATTATGAACCCATGTGGCTCGATGTGCACCTCCCTATGTGAGATATTGTGTGGATCGGGTGGCACGCCGCCACGAGTATGTTACCTGTATCGGGTTGCGTGCCACAACAGTGTGATACTGAGGATAGCTTTCCATGTGTTGCTTTGTATTCCTTGCTTCTTGGCTTCTGAGGAAAATCCGTATTGAGAATTGCTTGGCGGATAGTGTATCGGTTGTGTCCTTTCAGAACAGAATGGTGTATATTACTTGTTTCACCGTGAGTGTGAGGGGAAATTTGGTTTCAGGCATAGATCTATGCATGGCTGTCTACTGTGAGCATGGTAACACGAGGCGCTTCATGTGTAACGGTGTTGGGATAGGATCACGTGTTATGGTGAGGCCACGTGAAGTTATGACCTATCGGGGAGGATTCAGGTACTCAATTCCTATGATGTGAGACGGGGTCTCAGTTTGGTTTTGTGAAGGTATTAATGAGCGTGAGGTATAACTCTTCTGGTTGAGTCATTTGCCTGATTTGGGTATGTATAGATTGTTCCTTATTGGCGCGTGTATTATGCAATAGTGGCTTAGGCCTATATAGAGGCACCATGTCACCAGAAGTGGTGTGATAGATTCGAGGTGATCATTGGGTTACTAATGAGTATGAGCAGATTTGATTTCAACTGGTTAGAGTGGTAATATCAAGGTTTGGCCCAAAATCTGTTGTGGTAATAGTCAACTTGTAAGTGACTTCATGAATGGTTGATCTGAAGAACTGCTACGGTTCGTTGCGTATTTTAGTGATCGTTGGCAATATGCGAAAGTGTTGGAATAAGACTTTATCTAGATAAGAGGTTTCCTATTGGTAGTTGAGTACGGTGGGTAACTGTTGTGGATAGAGACTATTGTTCCGAGTGTTTGAATGTGGTGTATATTGTATAAATTCGCCTGAGGTTGCAGGTGTGGATTATTACAGCTGGTACGGATTGATTCTGAGTATAGATGCGAGGTTCTGATCTTGTGCGTGATTTCGGGTAGTACAGTGTGGTTCTACGATTTATGGGCCAGATGGATTGTGAAATTTCAGCTGTGTTGTGTTATCGGTACCTATGTGAGTTAGGGTGACGTGGGATCCCCCGATCATATGCCTGGTAATGCCGTGTGGTTATTGGGTTGCTTCTAGTACAACTCTGGGTACGCTCGAGGACGAGCGTTTGTTTAAGTTGGGGAGGATGTGACAACCCGACCCGTCGTCTTCTGTATTTCAGCCCCGTTATCCCCGTATTATGCTTCCCCGTGTGTTGATATATGTGTTTGGTGAGTTTGAAGTGTGTTGGGTTGAATTTGGTTAGAAATGAGACCAATAGTCTCATTATGGAAAACTTAAGTTGGAAAGGTCAACTGGACGTTGACTTCTGAGATAGAGGGCTCGGAATGGTTTTTCGATGGCTCGTATAGTTTCGGGGGATGATTTGTGTCTTAGGAGTGAAAACGGAAGTGAATTCGGAGGTCCGGTGTGAAAGTTAGCTTAGATTGGCGAAGTTGGAATTTTGGAGAAATTCAGTTGATAGGTGAGAATTGATCCGAGGGTTGGAATGGAATTACGAGAGTTGCAATAGTTTCATAAGTGAATTTGGATATGTTTGCACATTTTCTGGTCATTCGGGCTTCGTTTGGTTGGTTTCGGCATCGAATGAGATTTTGAGAAGTTCATGTTTATCTTAGACTTTGATTTGATGATTTTGGTGATTTTTGGTGTTCAAGCTAGTGTTTTTATGGCTCAAGCAAGTTTGAATAAGGTATTTGGTCATAATTGTTTTTTTGGTTTGGACCCCGAGGGCCTCGGGATGATATCGGGTGATTAAACAAAGAATTTTTGGAGTTAAGCATGAAAAATGGTTGCTGCTTCTGGTATTGTCGTAGAATCAGCTGGGAGACCACTTAAGCGGTGTCTGCAGAAGCGGACAATAAGCCGCAAAGGCGGCCAAGGGGGAAATCAGAGACCGCAGAAACGGTCAAAGGGACTGCGTACACGGGAGTCGTGGAAGCAGTAGATCGACCGCAGAAGCGGACGCTGAAGAAATGGTCAGACCGCGGAAGCGGTCAACTGGACGCTGAAGCGGAAAAATATCGCGGAAGCGGAAATCGTCCAGTTTCAATGAATTAGAGAGTTTAATATTTTGAGAAGAGGAAGAACATTTTAGACTTCGGGCTTAGGCGATTAAGGGAGATTTTGGAGAGCTTTTCGAGGGGATTCTTCAGGTATGATCTCTTAGACCTCGAATATGTGATTATGATGCTAAATCATGGATTAAACACTTAGAATTAAGGTCTTTAATGTCAAAAGCGGTGGTTAGGGCTTGAAACCCAAGTGAACCTTAAAGAATTGATTTGAGGGGTCAAATGGACTCTGATTCTCGTAAATTTGGTATGCATGGACTCGTGGCGAGATGAGGATTCCGAAAATGTAAGTTTCATAATTTTTCGAGAAGCGGGCCCGGGGCTAGGTTTTTGCTAGTTTCGAGATTTTAGCTATTTCTCGGTTGTTTTTGATTGGGTTATATTCCATTAGCCTATTGTAATGTATTCAATGTGGTTTTTTCCAAATTCGTCACTCGTAGAGGTTGATTTGAGGCAAAAGGGCATTTCGAGCTAGTCTACCGTCGGCTAGAGGTGAGTAATGCTAGTAAATGTTGTTCTGAGGGTTTGAAACCCCGGACTTTCACATTGTAATGCTATGTTGAGGCATGACACGCACTCCATGATAAGTTCGGGGTCGGATACTATTGGGGATTGCTACTTGATCCATCCCTAGTGAGATTTATACTATATTGGCGTATGATACGCATACTGTGATGATTATTACTGGGCTTTATGTCGTGTTTAGGGCCTAGTGCCGACCTGTGATATCCTTCGGGAGTTGATATTATTCTATTAACATGATTTGCATATCATTTACTATCAGTCCATGGTTTTTAAACACGCTTTTTCAAACCCAGCAGCATTTTTCTAAAGTTTCAGACTCATACTACCTTTTTAATATGTCTCGGCTGAGGATCATTGTTTATAAATGCCCAAGGGGCTTTGTTATACTTTCTGGACTGATATTGGGTGGCTGGGCTGCGCGCTGCAGCAGTGATTGAAAATAGTGGTAACTTGGACACTGTATGATATGAGCGGTCAGGTTACTTGGACTCACCTGGTTTGATTGGAAACAGTGGTAACTTGGACACTGTATGATATGAGTGGACAAGTAACTTGGACTGACCTGGTTTTGATTATTCTCCACGAGATGGCTGGTTATTGCGCTTGGGATGTAGAAGCCCCTCCGCAGTCTGTATACCCCCCAGTGAGCGTCGTCGATGATAAATCGAATGCATGGTTGGCTCGGGCTGCACGCTGCAGTGGGTATTAGATTGTACCGTTTTATGCATTGCATTGCATCCCTGCATTTGCATCTTATTTATTGCTCACTTGTTCAGTTTCAGGTATTGTTTTACTCTGTTCTTAAGCTTACTTTGTGCATTTACTGGGTTTCTTACTTTCGGAGCTTTATTTACTGTTATTACTCGCTGAGTTGGTAGACTCACCCCCTACTCCCTGCACCTTGTGTGCAGATTTAGGTGCTCTAGTGGTTTAGCGCGGGCTGCTGCTGAGTATCAGCTTGACAGAGTATTGAGATAGCTGCCAGTGTCCGCAGGACCCATGTCTCTGATCTTTTAGATATTTTCTAGTTATTCAGGCACTTGTACTTCTCTCATTCTGACTTGTATTCAGTATCGTTAGAGGCTCTAAAAGTCGCGACCCCAAGTCTTGGGAGTTTTTGTTCTGTTGTGGAATTTCATTCCTGTTGTTTATCCCTCTTGAGATTTTTATAACTAAGTTTGATTTTATCTCAAATTCTCTCTCTTGGGGCTGGTATGCCATTCTTTGGGAGTTGTACGGTCGGACTTGCCTAGCCTTGCGGTCGGGCGCCATCACGACCGGGATTTTGGGTCGTAACACAAAGCCAAAAGTACCCTGGTTACTGAACGGATAAATAGGCTCCAAAATTCCTTGCAATGATTCCCCCAAGCCTTTTCCTGGATATTAACCTTGTCTCAACATAACCGCAGCCACCATTACAGACGTGGCGGAAAGACAAGGATGCAGAATGGTCTTTCCTTTCTCAATATGGTCCACATCAACCACTTCAAAATCCTGATAGACAATGGACTCACACCCTTCCTTGGCCTCTATACAGGGGATTAACGGGTCTTTATAAATGGAACACCCGTCTTCCTCGTGAACAATAATTTCTTTCATGTCATGTTCGAATTTGAGCATCTAGTGCAAGGTGGATGGCATAGCTCGGGCCGTATGGATCCATGGCCTTCCAAGAAGGAAGTTATAAGAAGTGACCATGTCCACTACTTGAAAAATAATCTCAAAGTCAACCAGCCCAATTGTCATGGTGAGGCTGATTTTCCCAATGGTATATCTCGCTAAACCATCAAAAGCACGGATGCGAACATTTTTGAGTCGGATTCTATCTGTATTGATCTTCATCCTTTGCAAGGTAGAGAGAGGGCATAGATCTACACTTTAGCCTCCATCAACCTTGACTCACTTTACATAATGCCCCTCACATTTGACCATTAATTTCAAAGGCCTATTGTGCTCGACTCCCTTATCGGGAAGTTCGTCATCAGTAAAGGAGATTTTGTTCACCTCAAAAAATCGGTTGTCCATCTTCTTTAACTAATTCACTATGGTCTCTGCTAATATATGTGCCTCGTTCAGGACCTTAATTAGTACACGGGCATGCTCTTTGGAATGTACGAGCAAATATAGTAGAAAGATTTGTGCAGGAGTCTTTCTTAGCTGGTCAATGATTGAGTAATCCTGAACTTTCATATTTTTCAAAAACTCTTCCGCCTCTGCTTCAGTGATTGGTTCTTTATTGGCAATTGCCCTTCTCTGATTTGCTTGGCCTTCCTCAATTCTTTTGGAGAGTAACACCTCCCCGATCGAGTCAAACCTCCAGTTTCCCCCACTTCCTCTATGATTTCCTTGCCTTTGTAGGTCATCACAATTTTGTTCTGTTTCCAAGGAATGGTTTTCGTGTTTGTCACAGGGGAGTTACACTACAAGTTTGATTATGATCGGCTCTGTTATGCCATTCATACCACCCTGATTCTGCCTTGTGATGGGATGGCCTCCAAGGACATATAACCTTGGGCTTGGAACATTGGAGCGGACCTCTAACCTCAAGACCTTGGGCACAAATATTACCTTTTTTTAGCTCGGGGCGCCTTTCACAATCAATGGGACATCTCGGCTTGGACTTACTTCCAGACTTGTTCCTTCTTGAATTGCTCCCACTGTCATATATGCTTGACCAACCGGCTTGTATTCTTGATCTCGACCAATCATTCCCAGGAAATGAACATCATTGTGTGTTGGCAACGGGTTATTTGTCACATTAGGAGGGTCCTCGCCATTCGTCACTATAATCAATTTTTCATAAATGAGTCTTTCTATAGCTCTTTTCAGAATCCAACAGTCATCGGTGCTATGCCCCGGGGCACCTGAATGATATTCATATCTAGCATTTGCTTGAAATCCATGTGAATCGGGATGCATATGGTGGGGAGCAATGGGTCTAATCACGCCCATTTGCTTCAGCTTCTAGAATAGACTAGAGTATGATTCAGCCAATGAGTGAATTTTTCTGTCGGCCTTTGCTCTCGACCATAATCTTGCCTGGAACGAGCATTGTAGGGTGCCCAAAAATTTTGCTGCTAAGGCCGGGGGGCCTTGAGCTGGTGCTTGTACCTGCTGATTGGGAGGCCGAGCATATGATTGAGCATTGAGCATTGTATATTGTGGTGGGCCCACATAATATTGAGGAATTAGCGGGGATAATAATATTGAGGGTAGTTGTATTGACCCTGCTGAACTTGCACATAAGGGTGCGATGCCCCTCTTTGAACTTCCCTAGATCCTGAAGCCATCATGGACCCTTAATCCCTCTCACTACAGCAAAAGAGGTCTTTAGCTGCAATTTATTTTGCCTTTAGCAGCAATAAAAATTGTCACAAAACCTTTACCAGCTATTGACTATTTGTTGTTGTCATTGGCATCACAAAAAATGTTTAACGGCAATTGTACTGAATGCTGGTAAAGACACCAACTATTGCCGCTAAATATAGTTACTTTTAGCAATAACTATTACTGGATATTACAATGGCTACTAAAACTACCTGACAAATCTACTAGCTTATACATTTAGGGGCAATTCTTATTGCTGCTAAAGACCTATTAATTGCTTGCAGAGGGAAAATCTTTTAGGGGCAGTTATAATTGCAATTAGACTACTATATTTGTCCTTATTTAAGTCTTTGGTGCGATCCAAAAGATTGTAATAAAATATTAATAATGAAAGAATAGATATTTTATTAAATTTACAACAAATAAATATATCTTCAAATTCATAGTTTCAAAGAGTCAACATTACAAAAAAAGACATCTAGATTCAAAGTCTAACTAGTGTCTCTTCATTCTTCATCAGAATGAAAGTCGTCAATATGCTAAATTTCTGAACTTCATAATATATAACCTGAAATATTAAAATACAAAGTAACATTAACATCATGACTTACAGTGGAACACTATGCAATTTTTTTTATAACTGATGTACTCTTTGCATAATTTTAGAATTAAATGGAAGAACAAGGACAACTATCACTAGTTAAAAAATAGAAGTTCAAGAACAATTCAGCAAGCTTGCCCCATCTGGCCAAACATATACAAGAAAAATATGCTAGGTATATTCTTGCCCTTCTTAAGTAAAAAGCTTCACTTTATTAGATAAAAATATATACATTTACAGGATACCTTACCTTTGCAGTGTCAAGCAAATTATATATATATATATATATATATATATATATATATATATATATATATATATATATATATATAACAACATCATTATCAACACCATGGAATACCTACAACAGAGAAAACAACTTTAGGAGTGATTTGGGGATGCAAATTATGAAATTAGCATCCTACAATATTTCTAACAACATCGTGGAGTTTGCAGCTTTCACTTTATACATCCAAATTAAAGTACGAAAGGAAATTATTAATCGGCACACAAATTAACAAGTCACCTTGCAAATTCCTGGATTGGCAAATACAGGCCTAAGGATTCTCATCACATCATGCAAAGCTATTGTATCCACAAGATAATCTTTGCTTCCAATTGATATCTGCTCAATACATGAAAAAAGTTACCTTTACATTAAATATCGACAATTTGGTCATGATACTAAAACGCTCAAATTCTGCATCAATCCTTCAGTGCTTTAAGTAATTCTGCACATTATGATCTATTCACGATTGTTAACGGAAAAGTAATGTTAATTGAATGAAAGCTTTATCAAAACTTATAGCATGAAATTGTTTTAATAAACTGCACTTGGAGAAATTGACTTAATTATTCTATTCAGACATTTAGACCAAAAAATGTCTAACAAATTTCTTTAAAATGCGCTACTTTTCCATGAATCATTCATATGAAATTATCCAACTTTCAGTCTCTTTAACCCCAATATAAAGCATTCATGACTATCCAATAACCCTCGTTTGAGAAGAGTAATTTAAACAGATAAATCATCAATAGATAAAATTAAAATATGTAGTGCGATATACATGGCTAGAGTAATTTGTTTGGTAATTGAAAAGAATTATTTATTTTTCTGTCCTCTTTTCCTTTATCTGTATATTTAGATATCAACCATCAAAAAAATTGAAATTATTGAGAGCAACTACAGAACTATAATTCTTTACTTTCACAACTTTAAAGCTTTGATTCTGAATACTTCTTTTAGCTACAATATCTCAATGTTTTTCTTTTTTGATCTACAATGTATAGAGATTAAATTTCATTCTCTTGAGGAAACAAATTCAGACAACATAACGAACATGACAATAAAATTAAATAAAAATAAATTCTACAAAAATTCAATAATAATCCATAAAGCACCTGATGTAGAAAACTGTTTGAAAAAATCTCTAATACATATTTGTAATTTATCAGAATAGATAAAACAAACAGATTAAACAAATAAAAAAATAAATAGAGATAAATACGGTATTCTGCTCATAGGCCTCTTGGCTTCTTCAATTTCAAACAAATAGCTTCCTAATGATTCCTATACTCTGACGAGTGTCGACAACGAAGAAGAAGAAGCGCAATAGCTTTTTCGCATTTGTCGGCGGCACTGTTGACACTGTCGAGTAGTAATCAAAAGAAAAAGAACATGAAACTTTAGATTAACCAATCGAACAGGAAATAGAGAGATAAATTCTGGGTGCTAGGTCTTCAGTAAAGATTCATTGTTGATTCCTCTATGTCCTGGATAAAAGGGAATAAAATAATGACTAATTAATTATGAATACTAAGGAGGGAATTAAAAAATAATTTGGAGGGGGTGCACAAAAATGTCCCGCTCTTGGACTTCTTCAAGAGTTTAGTAAAAGATATAAGGTTCAGTGGCGATTACAAGTCAATTACATGGAAAAACTATTTATTCTCTGCAAATATTCAATTGTCGGTAACATCAGCCTTTACAAAATAAATTAAGGGATTTTTACCTATACATTCCATATAACAAATGTTACTATCATTAATGTGCATTGTTTGTTTATTACCCTTATATACTATGTTTTTGTTACACAATATGTACCAAACGGAATCTTTTCAGATGTTGCCTCCTAAAATAACGCCTTTTATTAAGGCTCAAATCTATGTTAAATGAATTGTATCCTAAAATAACTCCTGTATTTATGGCTCCTAATTAATCTTTGATTTTGTACCAAATAAATGCTAAATCAGTTAAGGTAAAATCTTTAATGCTCTTAATATTTATTTTGCACATATATGCTGCCATTGCAATTGTTGGACGGATGCTCCAGCACCAGCACAACAAATGGTAAACCAAACGTGGAGAATATCTCTACTATATAGAATTCAATAATGTATTAATGTTTCTAGGCTTGGGAACTGATAAAATGTTCTTGTTGGTGAACAACTTGCTGGAGACATAGCAATCACCTGGATGCAAACTCGGGATACCACAACAAAAAATTCATACCTTATTCATAGTTTTATTGCTACTTGTAATGGAATAATGGTTTCTTGGTGCAGATTATGTATATGAACATTCTTCTTGTCCTTAAATGCATATTAGGTTGATAATAAAGTATCGTGATTCACTTTGTCCTTGGTCCCATCTCAAGGGTTAGTGAAAAGGTGGAAAACACAATGAAAATTAATGGAGAATGTAGATGTTGAGGGAATCTTTATGTAATTCTTGCATTGGAGAATGTATTTGAACTCTTGCTATAGGCCGTAACGCTTGTTTTCTGAAAACATTGCATATAACCTTAACTACATTTACCTACATTTGACTACATTTTAAAAATTCACTGGAAACACTTCATATAACCTTAACTACATTTAACTACATTTGACTACATTTTACTACATTATAAAAACTCACTGGAAAGACTGCATATAACCTTAACTACATTTACCTACATTTGACTACATTTTAAAAATTCACTGGAAACACTTCATATAACCTTAACTACATTTAACTACATTTGACTACATTTGACTACATTATAAAAACTCACTGGAAACACTGCATATAACCTTAACTACATTTACCTACATTTGACTACATTTTAAAAATTCACTGGAAACACTTCATATAACCTTAACTACATTTAACTACAATTGACTACATTTTAAAAACTCACTGGAAACAAGTTCAATAGCTACTACTTTTTTTTGTAATTAAACGCTGGAACGCCAGCACTGGCAGGAGGAGGATAATGTAGAGAAGAAATGCAACAAAAAACATTATAGAGTGAAGATCTGCGTGAAAATTCTCTTGATGAACTGCAATTTGGAAGCTGCGGGAAAAATTTCCATCCTTGTGAGACATACAAAAATGATTTTTTTAGGACAGGAGAGAGATTACAACAATCTTGTATGCACCTATATTCACAAGTGTGAATTATTTTCTATAGAAACGTAGCTGTCATTAGGATATTAAGGAGGAAAACCACAAGCACAGAATTTTGGAAAGTAAAAAAAAAAAGAACTGGTGGTGATTAATATTAATGGGTAATGGAGTAAATGGTATGCAAGTAATTAATGAGTATATGAAAAAGGAAAGCAAATAAATGGGGAGCAACAACCATACAATACAGCTGTATTTAGAGAAGAGTCCACCGTATTTTATGTGCATTTACTCGTTGGAAGAAAGAGAAAAAAGTGGGGAAAGAAGATATGGAAATATTTTGTTCCACAAATCAAGTCCCTAATAAATTATTGATAATTAAATATTAAAAGTAATTTTTGGTACATAAATTGAAACATGGTATACTTAAATGTAATAAATACTAACCTTAAACATGAGTGGTTATAAGATTTGTTATATGGGATGTATATGTAAAAATCCCATAAATTAACGATAATTATTTTATTGTCATAATATAATGGTAGTGTCTTCTTTCTATCTGCCAAACCTCTCGGCCATTTTGGGTAGCTTGGATGGTGGATTTGAGAGCAGTTTGACTTACAATTTTGCCAGTCTTGAGGTCATTTTCTACCATCTTCCCTATTTTGATTGCTTCGAAAAAGGTCTACCCATCAAGGACATCATGTTCTGAAAGTAATCAGGCTCTTGAGCCTCTAGAAAAATAGTGATCAACTCCTGGTTATCCATGGGTGGCTTAGCTGTTTGCTCCCTCCACTTGATGACATACTCCCTAAAATGTCCGGTCGACTTTTTCTTCATATTGGACAAGAAATTACGATCCAGCACAATATCAATGTAATACTGAAATTTTTTTATGAAGGCCTGGGCCATGTCATCTCAAAAATGCTAGTAAGAGATGTCTTGGTCAATGAACCATTCGAAAGCTACCCCCAAAAAGGTTTTCCCCAAAGTAAGCCAACAGCAGCTCTTCCTTTCCTCCAGCACCCCTCAGCTGGTTGCAGTACTTTTTCAAGTGGGCGATAGGGTCATCGTGTAAATCAAATTTCTCAAATTTTGGGGTCTTGAACCCTCGTGGCAAATGGATGTGAGGGAGCATGCATAGATCACCGAATGAAACACTTTTGTGACCTCCTAGTCCTTGTATGTTCTTTATATTCTGTTCAAGACTTTCCATTTTCCGGTCCATCTCATCTGGCTCAACCGTTGTAACTGGCTTTTCATTTTTCCCTGGTGACTCGTACTGGGGAGTCTGATTGTATGGAGCCGAGACCCTGAAAGCCGTATTCGAAGAATAGTATTGGCCATCATAAGTATGAGATGGTGGCTCATTGTTTGGCCTCGTCACAAGAGGTGGTGGCATGATTGTATATACCGATGCGCCAGACATGACGATAGGGGCGTTCCTGACCGATGCGATCGGAGGTTGCATATTAGAGGTACCGGGGACAACATGGAGACTGTAGTTTGGCACATAACCTGGTGGTAGAATGGGATCATTCGTTGGATGCAGCGGTGGTTGAGTAGCCTGGGGTATGGTGGAAGTTCCCTCTGAGGGACCATGGGATGGAGGTCGACCGGAAACCCAAGCTTGATATACATTTTAAAGTTGTTATCTCAATTTTCTTATTTGCTCCGACTCTTGCTCAACTGACTGGCCTTGCGGATTGTCACTGACTAACTCGATTTCATCACTGTTATCCATTACCACCACTCCCTTACAATTTGTGAAGTAATGATGTGTTGTCAGCTTCACCACAAACCAACCACCTTAATCTTACTATATAAGAGGCAACAAATGTGTTAGGGTTGAACATTTTACAGATAGGAATTACACGTAGATATGTTATGCTCCAAAAATATCAATGTCTCTAACATGCTTTTGGAAGGCTTTATGTTTTATTCCGGCTTATCAGCTTGTTGTTTATTGACACTATTATTTCCTTCTCTCTTTTTTTCATTTATTTTCTTTCACTTCACCTTATTTTGATCCCTTACTTTAGAGTCATTAAAAAAATATTTGATCGAACCTTTTGTAGGTTGCCTACGTATCATGTTATCGCATGAACCAGATCATTACGGAGTTCATGTCTATATATATATATATATATATATATATATATATATATATATATATATATATATATATATATATATATATATAGATATACACACACACAACTCAAAAAACAAAGAATTACATAAAGATAAATATTTAAACAAGACTAGTTTTGACTCAAAAAAACTTTTTTTTTAAAAGGCAAAATAACAAGACTCAAAACACCAAAAGACTCTCACAGACTCAAAAACAACAAAAGAATAATGAAAAAGTACTGATAACTAAAAGAATACTTCGATCTCTGCAATAGAATCCACTAGCATCATTGTAATCAAGGTGCTTGTTCATGCGGCTGACCCCCCAACATTGTGGTATATCCTCTACAGGACTGCAAATATATGGCGAGCAACGTTCAATGATACTTCTGCAATCCTCTCGGGCGTCATTCACTAGCAACTTCTGCATGCTCTTGAGGTATATGTGGCTACCTCGAGGATCTTTCCCTTAATGTATTCCTAAGCCACGTGCAACTCTTGATTTTGCTGACCACGAGTCTCAGCTAGATCCAGCGCATCACGATCGCGGTCCAAGGCCATATCTTTCTAACGCCGAACTTCTAGCAACTCTTCTTCTAACTGATTGATCACCTTTTGGTAGTGGTGTCTTTATATTTCAAACTCCGCGATCTGGCTCTCTTTGCTTGACTGAACTCCCCATATCTGATCCCTCAAACCTTGGATTAATGGAGCAAAACCTCTACGCTATTGATTATGGGGTACCTTGAACTGGGCTTCTCTTTCTTCTTGTTGTTGAGCGGCATTGATCACTTTTTTCTGCCTAATTTGAGCTTTGAGTGCTCGCCTCTCTTGTGCCGGCTGAGCCTTTTCCCGCTCAAAATCAGACTGTTGTATGTCCATGGCTGTCTCCAGAATGCCCTTATCTTCTTGTAAAATGTCAATACGAGATTGGAACTCTTGTGCCACTTCTCTTCTGGTTTCTCTAACTCTGGCCTCGATCTCTTCCTCCCAATCAATTGCGTGTCGTATTGATCTTTCTAGCATTTGCTCAGGGATAGCCTGGTTGTGAAACCACTCTATGCGAGGCTTACCTCCCCATGTTCACGATCACCTACCATCTTGTCCAAATTAGAAAATCGACCACCAAACCATACCTTTTATGCATATGACTCCCTTGGAGGTTCCTCCCCCTTGAATTCCCACACGAACGGGCACACGTCCTCAATCGGGGGCCTCTTTTGCCCTCTCCCTAGCTGGCGCATGACCTGTAGAGGCGCGTAGGGTTGGAAACCTCTAAAACCCATGAGTATGAAGAACGGGCGATACGTTGACATATGCACGAACCTAGAATAAGGGAACCTGTAAAAGTTCCAAGTGATTCTATCAGCACTCAATGAACCAAGTAATGTACGCCAGGCCCTCACCCCCTCTGGAAGATTACAACTCGCAGCTCTGTCTAGGTGACATCCAATGTAATTAAGCTAATTATCATTGAAATTTACTACTATTGGATGATGATAAAGGTGCTCTATGAACCACATATGGAGCAGAATGTTGCATCCCTCTAAGTAATCTTCACCTTCTTAACAACGGGTCAAACCTCGAAAAATATCTCCCAAAATCATGGGAAGAATGGTATGATCCTCGCTATTGCAAATACGAGAATACCGCAACGAATCGAATTTTGATGCGCCCACCACGCTCTAGAAAGACCATGATTCCTAGAAATGATATCATGAACGCTAAGATTCTCAACTCCCTCCAAGCGTCACAACTCAACTGGTTGACGAATTATATGCCCTAGAAGTCCTCAAACCTTTTCTCATCCCCAAATCTGTCATACATATATTCCGACGGAACCCAACCTTCATTTTTGCAAACCATTGGATATCGACGGAGGCATAACTTCTTTAAAAATTTGTTCATTCCAACTTTTCTTGGAGCACCAGGATTTTTCCCACGAAGGTCCCTCCCCAATCTGATGAACCCACCTAATTCTTCCAATGTAGGCGTCATTTCACAACTTTTAAACCTAGAGACATCATTGACGGGGTCCCAAAAACCCGCTAGAGCCTTGATTAAATCCTTGTTAGGCTTAATTCCCATGATGTTTGTGAGGAACTTGAGGTGCTTAAATACTCGATTCCGTTCCCATGTAGTAAAATTAGCCCACCAATTACAGAGACTACTCAGGATCTTATCTCTGATCAAGAACATAGGAGGTGTCTCGTTCCTTACCCTTTTCCGACCATTTGTTCATCAATAACTCATGGTGAACCTACAAATAAGATAAAAGGGTCGGTACTTAGATAAACTATATGCAAATTCTGATCATTCTTTCTTCTTTCTTTTTTCTCTTTTTTGTTGCCAATTTAGGACTCAATCTATTTTTATTTATTATTAATATTATTATAATATAAATTGTTTGAAATTATTGGACACAAAAGTTGAGATGATAAAAACAGGAAGAATGGCTTTTATTACGAAAACGGCCATAGGAACGAAATGATAAAAATAGACAAAATAAGTAAATAATAAATTCTATTTTATGAGAAACGGTCCTTCGGCACTCCCGAGAGGGGTTCAAAGGCTGCCTCAAAAAAATATAACCAGACAACACTAGATAAAATAGCTACTTTTTCGAAAAATGTCATTCGGTACTTCCTAAAAGTTTTAAAGTTGTCTCGACAAGAAGAAAATGCACGTGCATAATTTCATGCTCCTTTTTTTTTTGAAAAGTGTGGGATGAACCCGATGGAGGTTGCCTACATATCTCACCTCCGGTGAGAATAAAACCTGTGTAGTTTGGTAAAACTAGGTATTTTTTCTTTTGATTGTTATTAATCTTTATACCTCATCCCAGACTATTACAAAATCCTTTTTTAAAATTTTTATTATTATTATTTTAAAAAAACAAATGTTTATTTGCACTAAACTAGGAGAATGATTCTCTTTTTTCTTTCTTTTTTTTTAAAATAATTTCGCTACACTAATTTTCTAAAGACGGTCAACAATGCAAATAATCCTTCCAAATGATGTATCAAGTAGCACATACATGAGCATGATGGTCTCGAATAGGATACATGTCTTATACGGACCCGGCCACTGTGCCGAATTTCTCTAATTCAAATGCACGTGATGCACATAAAGCGAAACTATTATGGATATCCGACCTGAGGCTTGTTCATCTAGGTTTAAATCCTGGTGGAGAAGGTATCTAGACCGGCTTACTCGAGCGAACAACTTGAGCTGAGGAGGGTCGGTACACCGGTAGCATTGCTTTTCGCTTAACTGGTGGCGCTCCCCGCCTAAAACATGTGTGATTAAAATCCTTCACCGGGTAACCAGCACCTCGACTATCTCAAAGAAAGGGGACTATGTCAAGCAAATTCCCAAGTTTTTAATTTCAAGAAGACTCAGAGGGGTGCATGAGAAAACGATTTATATGTACAGTGATCGCTTCCAACTCCGCACTACTAATAAGTAGCAAGAGAGGGTCGCAATAGCTTTTACCCAATTTTGGGTCGGGATCGATATCCACAGAGATCTAGAATTGGAATCGAGTATCTATCTAGTTTAGGCTTGCGTATATGTTCCAACTGTACTTTTTTATCATTTTTGGGATTTTTTTTAGAATTCTATTTTTATCAAACTACAAATTGTAAATGCAACTAGATTAATGTTGGCCCAAGTTCATTTGAAGTTTTGAAGATTGACAAATGAACTCAGGGAAGGACCTGGTCCTTCTGGAAAGACACAGTTTGTTACAACCAATGCACATGGAAGGCACGTGAGGAAGATATGTATTGAAGATTATGCAACAAATATCTTCTGAACAGAATCGAAAAAGTTGCATTGAGTTCTAAGAGGACAGTCTCCTTATGATAAGAGAATACAATCCTAAGCTAGGATAAGGATGGGAGTTTGTATGGTTAAGGACTCAAATCGACTAAGGATAATCATTGGATTCTCGATCAAACTATAACTGTTAATCTATTAAAGAACCAAGTTGTTCTCTTTTACAGGTAATATGCATACGCATAAGTTAAGTATATTTGAGAGCAAAAAGAGCAAGTCTGATTTGCAAGAAACATATGTGAGATACAAGTGTGCACATCTTAAGCTACATAAACTAAGATAGAAGAACCAGTTTCATCATTGTGTTTATTCTAAGTCTAGTTCAATTGTAGTAGGTTTTCATATTGTACCTTTCAGCTTTCTTAGAAGCAATTGTATTAGGTACTCTGAGTATTCAAGTTTGATTTAACTTGAAAGTGTCGCAACATCTGAGGCTGTGTGCCACACTGGGATTAGAGTTAATCCTTAGGTTTACAAAGAGTTTTGTAAATGCAGTTTTTGGATCAATGATTTTAGTGAAGTTTGGGAAAATCCTACTAAGTAGTAGGTCATGGTTTTTTCACCTTTTGAGCTAGATGTTTTCCACATAAAAATCTCTGTGCACTATACTTTCAGTATTTATTATTCCGCAAATTGTTGTAGTTAGAACACTAATCTTCTAACGCGAAAATTAGGTACCACACAAATTAAAACCCTTCCCCATGTGTGATATTGATGTTTATAACATCAATTGGTATCAGAGCAGATTACCCTTGAAGAGGTTAACACCTTAGGGAAAGATCAACATGAGTGCACCACCTAGGAACTGGGAACGGCAATCCACTGCCACGCCTCCTTTTTTTCAATGGACTATACTACTCCTGGTGGAAAAACAGAATGAGGGACCATATCATGGGCGAAGACTATGAGCTTTGGTATATCATCACTGATGATCCTTTAGCCACAACCAAGAAGAATGTTGTAGGATTGGATGTTCCAACGACAAGAGCAGATTGTATTGTTGAAGATCTAAGGAAATGGGAGAAAAATGCTAAAGCCAAGAAATGGCTAGTGTGTGGACTTGGTCCTGATGAGTACAGCATGATTCAAGGTTGTACTACTGGCAAGGAGATTTGGGACATTTAGAAGTGGCTCATGAAGGAACACCTCAGGTGAAGAGATCAAGAGGAATACTACTGTATTCTCAATATGAGAATTTTACTATGAGTGATGGAGAAACGGACCCAGGTTCACTACACTGACAAATAAACTTGAGTCTCTTGGAAGGATTATCCTAGAAGAAGAGAAGGTGGAGAAGATTCTAACTAGAGTTCTGCCAATCTCCTAGGAAAGCAAAATCACTGCTATTCAGGAATCCAAAAACATTGCTACTTTGAAATTTGATGAACTGATTAGAAATCTTACTGCCTATGAATTGAGAAGGCAAACAATGAAGATGGATGCTCCAAAGAAAGAAAGAAGTTTGTCTCTCAGAATCTCAGAAGGATCAGATCTTGAAGATGGTGAAATAGCTATGATAAATAAAGATTTCAAGAAATATCTTATGAGAGGGAAGGGTCCTTCAAAAGGAATAACATTCAACAAACTAGGACTCCTGAGAAACAAACCAATGAGGGGTGTTGCAAGTGTGGGAAGACTGATCACCACATCAAAAACTACCCTCAATGGGAGGTTGAATGGAAGAAAGAAAGAGCAGATACAATAAACAGGAATAAGGAACAGGTTCAACCAAGAAGGAACAAAGGATCAACTAATGTTATGGTTGCTACATGGGGAGAAACATTAGATGAGGACTCAGAAAATGAAGCTGAAGATGAGCAAGCTCTTATGGCCATTAGAGAATCAGAAGATGAACGGGAGGTAAGTATTCTACACCTTAAAGAAAAGACTAAGTTCTTGTCTAAAGAAAAATTGGCTGATCTACTGATGAACTTCATAGATGAGTCTGAAATAATAAACACTGAGAAGGATGCTCTATCTAGGGAATGTGTTATCTTAGAAGAAAATGTAAAAGGTTAGAGTCTAGGGCTAATGAGAATGATAACACAAATACTGAGTTGAAGAACCAGGTTCATCAACTTGAAAATAAGATCCTAGAACTTAGATTTGAAAACATTAAAATGAAATTAGGGACAAGAAAGAAAAATGTTGATCATTCATTTCTCACTCTATAAGAAAAAATAGGAAAAATGAAAGATGAATTGTACAAGAAAGATGAATTGATTAAAGTCCTAAAAGAAGATCTAGGAAAGGTAAAGCATGAACTAGACAGAACATGCAAATGGAACTAGGCTTCTGATGCACTCTCCTGCTGCAAGAAATTCACAGTAGCAATAAGAGAGGACTTGGATTTGGGACATAAGCTCCAAAATAGGATCCCAAAAACAAGTATCTCACACTTCCTGAGAATAAGATCTGCACACAATGTGGTAAAACTGGCCATTACAAAAATGAATGTAATGCAAGAGAAAAGGCCAGTCAAAGAACAAAGAATTTATTCAAGAAAAGCACAAACTGACTAGATGGGCAAAGAAAAATCTAATTCATCCTTTTTCCCATAGAAAGGGACCCAAACTAGTTTGGGTTCCTAAGACTAACCCATGATTTTTTTTTGCAGATCCAAGTGAAGGGGAGTAGCCAAATATGGTACATGAATAGTGGATGCTCAAAACATATGATTGGTAACAAGGACCAGTTCCTTTCACTTGAGAACCTAAAAGGAGGTAATGTCTCCTTTAGAAATGGAAAGAAAGGTGAGAACATTGGTGTTGGAAAGGTAGGAAAGGCAGATTCTCATTCCATCGAGAATGTCTACTTGATAGATGGCTTAAAATATAGCCTGATAAGTGTGTCACAACTGTGTGACAGAGGTAACCTTGTGGCTTTCACTTCCACAAAATATTTTGTGATTATCCTTACTACTGACAAGATTGTTTTGCAAGGAAGGAGAGTTAATAATATTTACATTGTAGATCTATCAACTCTCTCTGAAAATGAACTCACTTGCTTAAGTGTGTTAATTAATGATCCCCTCCTTTGGCACAAAAGACTTGGCCATGCCAGTCTAAATCAATTGAACAAATTAGTCTCCAAGGACTTAGTGATAGGGTTACCTAATATCAAGTTCAAGGAAGACAAAGTTTGTGAGGCGTGTGCAGGGGGGAAGCAGGTAAGGTCATCCTTCGAACCTAAGAAAATGGTAAGTACGTCCAAGACGTTGGAACTGGTTCATATGGATCTCTGCGGTCCAGTGAGAGCCATGAGCAGAGGTGGTAAAAGATATGTAATGGTGCTTGTTGATGATTATTCTAGATTTACCTGGGTGTTATTTCTAACTTCTAAAGATGAAGCATTTGAAATGTTCACTACTTTTGTTAGAAAAAACTAGAAACAATTTAGAAATCAACTTGCATCCATTAGGTCTGATCATGGAACTGAATTTGAAAATGTAAAGTTTGCTGAATTTTGTGATGAAAATGGAATAGATCATAATTTCTCTTCCCCTAGGACTCCTCGGCAAAATGGGGTAGTTGAGAGGAAGAACAGTACCCTTGAGGATATGGCGAGGACCATGCTACTTTCCAGTAAACTACCTCATAGCTTCTGGGCAGAAGCTATAAACATTGCTTGTTATATAATAAATAGATGCATGACTAGACCTCTTGTAGAGAAAACTCCCTATGAGTTACTTAAAGGGAGAAAACCAAACATATCTCATCTTAGGGATTTTGGTTGCAAGTGCTATGCGCACAATAATGGCAAAGACTCCCTAGGTAAGTTTCATACCATAAGTGATGAGGGAGTATTCTTGGGATATTCTTCACATAGCAAAACATATAAAGTGTTTAATAAAAGAACTTCATGTGTTGAAGAAAGTGTACATGTTGTGTTTGATGAATCTAACACTCCTTCTGAGAGACATGAACATGAAGATGAAGCCATTGGACTGGTGAGAAAATTGACTGGATTCAAAACACAAGTCAAGGTGGAATCAAAGGAAGAGCAGGTGATGGAACAGGTCCTTTCACCCAGGGAAACCTGACAGGGGGAACCAATCTGAGAGAAACAGTACAAAATTCTCTGAAGGATCTTGTACCTGAACTTGTTCCTCTGCAGCATAACAATGAAGGAGAAACTAGCAGGAACCAGCTGGTGGGGAAATCTTATGAGTATTTGAGTTCTCACCCCATTGAGAACATCATCAATGATCCAACATCTGGAGTCAAGACTAGATCACAACTGAAGAATTTGTGTGCGTTTGATGCCTTTCTGTCCCTCATTGAACCTAAAAATGTGAGTGAAGCTCTACAAGATGCAGATTGGATCAATATTATGTAAGATGAGCTCCATCAGTTTGAAAGAAGCTAAGTCTGGCACTTGGTCCAAGACCTAAGGACATGTCAGTCATTGGGACAAAATGGGTCTTTAGGAACAAGCTAGATGAAGATGGAGCAGTTACAAGAAACAAGCAAAGGTTGGTGGTTCAAGGCTATAGTCAAGAGGAAGGCAATGATTATGATGAGACTTTTGCTCCAGCTGCTACACTTGAAGCAATTAGACTCCTCATAGCCATTGTAGCACATATGGAATTCACTCTTCATCAAATGGATGTCAAAAGTGCCTTCATAAATGGATATCTCAAAGAAGAAGTGTTTGTGAAACAACCTCCAGAATTCGAAAGCAAAGAATGTCCTGATCATGTATACAAGCTAGATAAAGCTCTCTATGGTCTCAAACAGGCCCCAAGAGCTTGGTATGAAAGATTGTCAAAATTCCTTCTGGAGCATGGGTACAAAAGAGGTAATATTGACAACACTTTGTTCCTAATGGAAAAAGGCAAAGATCTTCTTACTGTACAAATATACTTTGATGACATAATATTTGGGGCAACTACAGATAGGTTTAGTAAGGACTTTGCTAATCTAATGGGAAGTGAGTTTGAAATGATCATGATGGGTGAACTCAATTTCTTTTTGGGGCAACAGATTAAACAAAGTCCAGATGGACTTATGATCCATCAGCAGAAGTATACAAAGGAACTAATCAAGAAGTTTAAAATGGAAGAATCCAAGGAAATAGATACACCTATAGCAACTGCCACAAAGCTAGATGTTGATGAACCTGGTTCACCAGTTGATCAAAAGTTGTATAGGGGTATGATTGGTTCACTTTTATATCTTACTGCCAGCAGACCCGACATTGTTTTCAGTGTAGGACTTTGTGCTCGTTTCCAGGCAAATCCAAAAGAGACAACTTGACAGTTGTCAAAAGAATATTGAGATACTTGAAAGGCACAACTGATTTGTGTCTGTGGTATCCCAATGATTGTAATTTTGACTTAATTGGATATGTGGATGCTGACTATGCAGGTTTTAAAAGTGGATAGAAAGAGCACTTCAGGTATGACACACTTCATAGGGTCTTATTTTGTATCATGGGCTACCAAAAAGCAAAATTCAGTGGCTCTCTCTACTGTTGAAGCTGAATATGTTGTTGTTGCTTTATGCTGTGCTCAATTACTATGGATTAAGCAACAACTGGTAGACTTTGGAATTGAAGTAGGGGCATACCAATATTTTGTGATAACACTAGTGCAATTAGTATGACAAAGAACCTTGTTCATCACAAAAGGACTAAGCATATAGATATTAGACACCACTTCTTAATAGACAACTATGAGAAAGGGCTAATCTCCATAGAATTTTGTGCTACTGATAAAAAAATAGCTGGCATATTCACTAAGGCACTGAGTAGAGAAAATTTTGAAAGGAACAGGTTGGAGTTAGGGATGATTAAAATCACCTAAAAGGTCCAGTTCAGAATGCACAATAAACAAAATTTAGCTAGGAGTTCTTAAATTTTGTGAATATTAGACTAATTCCTACTCAGTCTCATACTGTAAATAGTATACTCGTGTGATATGTGTCTATGCGACTCACTAATCTCATACAAAGTTTCTATTTTGACATTTGAGGCATAATCAAGAGAAGTTTCACTTGAAAAACCTGGTTCATCAAATTATGATCATGAGAAAGTTCAGGTATGTTTCTATTTTTTGCATTAGAAAATTTTAATTATCAATCGTGAGCAAGAGTCCTAGATATACCAAACGTCATAACAATTCTATCTGTTGGGCAAATTGAACCAGTTTCATTGAAACTAGAAGTCTAAGTGTAACAGAACCTTCTCCTAAATATTAGCAATTCTAATTAATCTCTAAGGAGACCGGAACTCTAAATTGATTACACCTCTATGTGATCTCTGAAAAGGCTGTCGTTTCTGAGTAATCATTACCGTCTTTAAAAAACCCAAAACAATAATAACCGTCAATTCTTCACAAAACCCCTGATCATCCTCTCTCGTCTCTTACACTCTCCAAAGTTCTTCACACAACCAAAATTTCCTTAGGGTTTTCAGAAATTCTTCACCATGACAAATCCCCAAGATAACCCTAGCACTCCAACACCTGTTTCACCCAACACCTCATCTTCCACACCACCAGTCGAAACCCAAAACCTAGATTCCAGTGCCAGAAAATTCTAGCAAGAAAAACTGTAGCTACCGGTTCTCTAAGGAAAGCTTTGAATGAAAAACTTCAGTCGAGCCAAATGAAACTAGTTCCAGCAGGTGAGACCAACTCTAGCTCTAAATCTGATGATTACATATGCGCCAGTGAAGGAGATGAACCGGGATCTTCTGAAAAGGCAAAAACTCAAGAAACACAAAGAGAGGTAAAATCTTGCTTTATTTTTTCTGATGTAGTTCAAAGTCAGGAAACTCGATTTGTTCTGATAGGGGCTACTAAAGATGTAGGTGGGATTGATTTTGGGAAAATGAGGAAGAAAAAGAAGAAGGAGCCTTTTGCCATATGTGGAGGTGGGGAAGAGGGAGTCTCGAAATCATAGGGAAGTGGATCAGGTGAGGCTGCTGAGGGGTTGGTTAATCTGAGCAAGCAACAAGATGAACCTGGTTCATCTGGGGATGAAAACTTGGACGACTTGTTGAAGAAAGTGGGGGCCAACTATGACCGAAATAAACGCAAGGCTTCCTCACAAAAGACCCCTATTGCATCCAAACCAACCAAGAAAAGCAGACCTTCGTCACCCAAATCTACTCCTAGGGTTAGAACTACCAAAAGTAGGGTTAGGAAAGTGAATGTAATGCAAGAGAAAAGGTCAGTCAAAAGAACAAAGCCTTTGTTCAAGAAAAGCACAAACTGCCTAGTTGGACAAAGAAAAATCTAATTCATCCTTTTGCCCATACAAATGGACCCAAACTAGTTTGGGTTCCTAGGACTGACCCATGATTTCTTTTTGCAGGTCAAAGTGAAGGGGAGTAGCCAAATATGGTACATGGATAGTGGATTCTCAAAACATATGACTGGTAATAAGGACCACTTCCTTTCATTTGAGAACCTAAAATGAGGTAATGTCTCCTTTGGAAATGGAAAGAAAGGTGAGATCGTTGGTGTTGGAAAGGCAGGAAAGACATATTCTCATTCCATTGAGAATGTCTACTTGATATATGGCTTAAAACTTGGCCTGATTAGTGTGTCACAGCTGTGTGACAGAGGTAACCTTGTGGCTTTCACTTCCACAAAATGTTTTGTGATTAGCCTTACTACTGACAAGATTATTTTTCAGGGAATGAGAGTTAACAATATTTTCATTGTAGATTTGTCAACTCTCTCTGAAAATGAACTCACTTTCTTGAGTGTGTTAATTAATGATCCCCTTCTTTGGCACAAAAGACTTGGCCTGCCAGTCTAAATCAATTGAACAAATTAGTCTCCAAGGACTTGGTAATAGGGTTACCTAATATCAAGTTCAGGGAATACAAAGTTTGTGAGGCATGTGCAAGGGGGAAGCAGGTCAGGTCATCCTTCAAAACTAAGAAAATGGTAAGTACGTCCAAGACGTTGGAACTGGTTCATATGGATCTCTACGGTCAAATGACAGCCATGAGCAGAGGTGGCAAAAGATATATAATGGTGCTTGTTGTTGATTATTCTAGATTTACCTGGGTGTTATTTCTAACTTCTAAAGATGAAGCATTTGAAATTTCACTGCTTTTGTTAGAAAAAATCAAAAACAATTAAGAAATCAATTTGCATCAATCAGATCTGATCATGAAACTGAATTTGAAAATGCAAAGTTTGCTCAATGTGATGAAAATGAAATAGATCATAATTTCTTTCCCCCTAGGACTCCTCATCAAAATGGGGTAGTTGAGAGGTAGAACAGTACCATTGAGGATATGGCAAACACCATACTACTTTCCAGTAAACTACCTCATAGCTTATGGGCAGAGGTTATAAACACTGCTTGTTATAAAATAAATAGATGCATGACTAGACCTCTTGTAGAGAAAACTCCCTATGAGTTACTTAAAGGGAGAAAGCCAAACATATCCCATCTTACGGATTTTGGTTGCAAGTGCTATGTGCACAATAATGGCAAAGACTCCCTAGGTAAGTTTTATCCCAGAAATTATTAGGGAGTATTCTTGGGATATTCTTCACATAACAAAGCATATAAAGTGTTTTATAAAAGAATTCTATGTGTTGAAGAAAGTATACATGTTGTGTTTGATTAATCTAACACTCTTTTTGAGAGACAGGAACATGAAGATGATGCCAATGGACTGGTGAGAAAATTGATTGAAGTCACAGCACAAGTCAAGGTGGCATCAAAGGAAGGAGCAAGTGATGGAACAGGTCCTTTTACCCAGGGCAACCTGACAGGGGGAACCATTCTGAGAGAAAGTGTACAAAATTCTTTGAAGGATCCTGCACCTGAACCTGTTCCTCTGCAGCATAACAATGAAGGTGAAACTAGCAGGAACCATCTGGTTGGGAAATCTTACAAGTACTTGAGTTCTCACCCCATTGAGAACATCATCAATGATCAACATCTGGAGTCAAGACTAGATCACAACTAAAGAATTTATGTGCATTTAATGCCTTTTCTATCCCTCATTGAACCTAAAAATGTGAGTGAACCCAAACCCACACATCCTCAACTCTCCCTAAGCAAACCTAACCTTTATAATATTGGCACATAAAACGAGGTTAACGGAAATTCACTCATCTCACTCAAGACAAAGTCATAAGTCCGACTCTAAGTACCATATGCTTGCCCCTTATGTGAGTATCCACTAATGTAAGCTTCATTCAACTCAATATTATATAGGTTGTGGAGACAGTGTGAAGGCTTTTTGTTTAGAGTAGGAAATGCTTTGGCTTAAATAGGTTCCATCTTCCCTTAAGCACTTTTTTTATTCAATTGGCGCAAATTCACTTGACTCTTTGAGTTATTTTACTTCTTTCTAAGGGGTTAGAGAGACACACTGTCACTCTTTATTATGCATTTCAAACCCTTTCTCTTTTTTCAACTTTCCACACCTTTCTTTCTTTGCTTTTCATGAATCCCTTTTTAGTCTCTTTCACGTTGAAAATTCTTTTTGTCTTTTTTGTTTGTAAATCATTGCCTTTCCTTTTCATCATTTTTGTGACTTTTCATCACTTTGTTGCAGTCCTCGTCTCTCCCTCCAAACTTATACTTTTGCCATGTGCTAAAGGAAAGATTGGGTGCCAAAAGAGGTTATCTTTTAGAACGGTTATAGGCTTGTATCATGGTTCTTGAAAGAAAAAGGGCTAAGGCTCAAAGCGGTTTACTAGGGATCTTATCATTGGTAGGCTATGGAATTTTTCAAGCTATTATTTTGATCAAGGAGAGCCTATTATCATGTCTCAATTCAAAATTTATTTAGGATTTCACCTCAACAAAGATTCAGGGCAAATTCTAGACAAATGGCTCGGGACTTGGACTTGCAATTGCAATTACTCACCACACAAGCTAAGGGATTGCTAAAGACATATAATCGGGGGCCAACAATGACCTTAGATATGATTTGAGAATTCAATGTTCCTGAAAAACCTCTTGATGATTATCGGTCAACAGAAGAGTCTCAAGGTCACGACTTTAACCATCCCGAACACAACAATTTGTTTATGACCATGAGATCAAAGGCAAATGTGTTAGGCCCAAGTGAAGCTTTGCTTGAGGCACTCTTAACTTCTAACTACTAAAAACAAAAAGAACAACAGACTCAAACCTTTAAGAAGGTCATCACACCATCCATCATTGGGAAGAGCCACCCGGTTCACACAACACTCTACCTTTGTAATGAACCGTGACATTAAGAAAATCAAAGGCTTATTGCAAATGTCCAGAACAAAACAAAAAGCTACAAACATAAATAAGAAGCTACAGAAAGAAAAATTGCAGAAATTAAAACGAATGTATTCAAGAGGGGATTTGTCAAATATACAATACAAGGGGTGAATATGTACAATGTAACATTTATATATAGACCCAAATATGAAAAATCAAGAAAACATAAAATTGTATCAAATAAATATACAATCATCCGAATGAAAAGTAGGGCCTAACCCCTCAAATGAAAGCTGGCATTGTCCCCAATTCCAACTAGTCTAAATCAAGCATCAAAAGATAAGAGGAAAAAGGATATAGAAAACCCCCTAAGGCCCGTCTGTCTACATACGGTCATGTGTGGTCCATGGGTCCTTTGTGTGCTCGGCAACCTCAGAGTGGTTCCCGGTGGCCTGCTGCTCTGCTACTGAGACCTGCGCCTGGACTTGGACAGGCTCTGGAGCAGGTACACCCTGTGGCTGACTGGAGGAAGTCTCTGGTGGGTCTTCCAGCTGGATGATTGCATCATCAGCTCGAGGGATCATCCTCTTCCTCTTGGGAGGCCTTTGCGACTGCTCTGGTTATGGATGAGTTGCTGGTATTGGGTCCTCGAGCAATAAGTCCAAAGGAAACTGATCTGCCTTCAGTTTGTCAACATTTGCTCGCAGCTCCTTCACGGACTCCTTGGAGGCCCGTGTTTTCCTCAGCTTCTTATGCTCTTTATCAAGCTCCTTGAGAGCGTTGCTATGTGAATCAACTACCTTTATGAGCACCTCCTGAGTGGCGAGGATTTTCTTCTGGTTGTCAAGTATCTCCTTTAGAGCATCCTCTATCGACTATGGAACCTGTGGTGTAAGGTGCCGACTGATCCTCAATAGTGGCGGTGAGTATGGACAACCTGGATGATGAAGTCTACATCCAGTTAATGATACTAAGAAGCGCCTTGCTCAGTCGGTGGGCAGTGATATGATAGGCCCGAGAAGATGGAATCTCCAGGCCTATTGATGTGGATGGGCCGGGGGAATGGTTGTGGATGTGGATGGACTAGGATGGAAATATGTGGAGGTGGAGGTCGGCTCAGCAGGATCCACGACCACAACTGGATCATCAAACTAGCTAGTTAGAGCAGTAGTTGTACCTTTGAAGCTTTTGCTTTTATGGTTGTCATCCCCCTGCATGTTGTACCAACAGAATGGGGCTTTCGCCTTGACTTTGATGTCGTAGGACCTCTTGTTCTACTTTCAAGTCCCATAAGTACTGAGTGAGAAAGCTAGGGAACGGATAGTTTATATCATGCACGTCCCCTACAATGGTAATGATCCTCGACATCATATTCCCCACATTTATGAGGTACCCCGCCATAACATATGCAACCAACACAGCCCGGTGGAGAGGTAGGGAGTTCTCATGTGTGGTAGGGTCCAACCGACTACATACAAATGTCTCCCACCCCGTGCCTCAAAATTCAAACTCCGTCTCAAAATCCGAACTCCGGTAGTCAACTAGTCCATGGTGGTACCTGGGATTTCTAGGTATTGTGCCGACCATGGACGGACCTCTTCACCCATTGCCATCTTTGCCATGTATAAGGTCTCATCCTTCTCATCGAAGCCCAGGTATTCATTGATCGTCTTCCTATCAAACAACACTTTTAAGTTCTGAACCTTGGTCACGATAAAATTCCTTGACCAAGTGTTTGTTGGCGTCCACACACCCATCTAAGAAATGCTCCCACCCCTCTCTAGTCCTAAACTGTCTCCTCACGTCGGGGTTGTTGGATAGCAAGTCTTTATCTATGAAACTCCTCTCTGGGGTCAACTTTCTCACCAGCCACCACTCCCAAAATTTGTGATACGCCACCTCACTCACAAACCTATCTTGCCAAACCTCCAGTTTTCTAGTTCTGGCAATGCCTCCCACATGAGGCTCACCTCTTTCTACTACCTCCTCATCTCCCTCTACTTCCTCCTCACCTCCTCCTGTACCCTATCTAGATAATAAAGCTCTGTTGGGTTGGAGTATTCCCCGCTACACGCCATTGAGCCCTCAGACAATTCAGAAGAAACATGTGTTGGAGCTTGGTCATTGGGTGATGGCGGAGGAGTAGTATCTATCAATCTGAATCTCCCATGCCTGTCTTCAACATATTCTGGTACGGATTCCAAAGAAATATCCTGGGAGGGGCAATACTCACTCCCTGACTGATCACAGGCTCTGTCAACTAATTTTATTGCCTTCCTCATCTCTTTTTATGTTTTGTCAAGCTTGGGGAGCGAGTCTAATCATCTTCTTGCCCTTGCCCCCCGGAGGATTCACCTATGCCCAGTTGTTTGGATCCTTTTTCCGTATTGTTTAACCATTGTTTTCAACACAATTGAAATGACTTTGTTAGTGTCAGTTGCAACATTAGAGAAGAAGTGTTGCGGCAAGAAAACAAAAGGTTGCAGTAAACAACCCAGTGCGGACCATACAAAATAAAGTGCGGCCACACAGGGGTCAGTGTGGACTGCACAAAATGGTAGTGCGGTCCATACAGGGGTGGGGTTTAGAATCCCCACACTCTGTATCTTGACAGTGCAGTCCTTACAAAATGGTAGTGCGGCCGCACTGGGCCAATGCGGTCCGCATAAAATCTAGTGCGGCCATACTGCCCAATGTTCAGCTTCTAGAGTTCATCACTGGGATCCACAAAAAGTGGTACTGCGGATTGCACAAGGGCACCGTGGACCGCACAGAAGTGACTTCGGTCCACATTGAGTGCCCAGAAATGGCACTAAGTTAGGGTTCACAAAACATTGAAATTTTAGTCCAATTCTTGCATCTAAGTACGTCCCTAAGTTTCCCATTATGTTAACTAACTGGGCCAGCCTAATAAGGAGATTTAGAACCTAAACCTAATCAATTGAAGAATAAATACGGGAATCATAGAGAGGGATGTAAGGAAAACAAAAATTAAAGGCAAAAGTAAATAAAATAATTAAAAGGAAAGTACCAGATGTGAGATGAAAGTTAGCTACTAGTTTCGAACAGTTAATTACAAGCAATGGGACGATGAACAGTGTTTTGGTAATCAGACACTCAAAATTGTGAAAAGAGTAAACGGAGGCCCTCAAAAACTATTTATAGAAAAGACCTAGGGCCCATTCTCACCAACTAGTGCGTACATCACAAAATGGACATCGGTTTCCACAACACTATTCTATTCAAGCTTGGAAAGGCAACGGTCTGCGGTTCGCAGAAAATGGACTATGGCCAGCAAAGGTCCAGTGCGGACCACAAAAAATGAAGTGTGTCCACGCTGGAAAACTTCAAAGAGGCTGCATTTAACCCTCACCAGTGCGGTCCGCACAAAATGTAGTGCGACCACACTGGAAACTTCAGAGACTTGTGCATTTTTTCCACTATGTCTTGCACTGCATCAACACAACCCTGTAACATCTCACAACAGTTAGACCAAAAATCAATCCTATGCTACAAAGAAAATCAAAGAAAACAAGAAGAAAAAATACAAGGGTTTTCTTCCAAGAAGTGCCTGATTAAACGTCGCGACACGACGCATGTTACCATTACGTCATTTGAGATGAAAAAGTGCCACCACATGGTTGTCATCAAATTTTCCAAGATAATGCTTGACCCAGTGCCCATTAACTCTAAAGATTTCACCATATTTTTTTTTCAAATCAAGAGCACCAAAAGGGGTCACCAAAACAACTTCAAACAGTCCACTCCATTTCAATTTAAGTTTTCTTGGACAGACGTAACCGAGAGTTGAACAAGAGAACCAAATCACCTACTTTGAACTCCTTTCCACGAGCATATTAATCATGAAGACACTTCATCTTGTCCTTATACAAGGACAAACTAGAGTAGGCATGCAATCTGAATTCATCTAGTTCATTGAGCTGCTCCACACGAAGATTGGCTGCAACATCCCATTCAAGATTCAACTTCCTCAAAGCCCACATGGACTTGTGCTCTAACTCAACTGGTAGATGGAAAGCTCTCCCAAACACCAATCGATATAAAGACATACCAATCAGAGTCTTGTAAGCCGTTCTATAAGCCCATATAGGATCATCCAACTTCTCTGACCAACCGATCATATTAGCATTGACCATCTTTGACAGTATACTCTTGATTTACCTGTTGGATACTTCCACTTAACCACTAGCTTGAGGATGATAGGGGTAGAGAATTAGTGATTGACGCCATATTTTGCAAGTAAAGAATCAAAATCTCTATTACAAAAATGGGACCCCCCATCATTTATGATTGCACGAGGAGTGCCAAACCTTGTGAAAATACTCTTCTTAAGAAATACAACAACACTACGGGCTTCATTGTTAAGCAAAACCATGGCTTCAACCCACTTTGAGACATAGTCAACCGCCACAAGAATGTAAGTATTTCCATAAGAGCTAAAATATTGACCAATAAAATTGATGCCCCATACATCAAAGATATCCACTTCAAGAATGGTATAGAGAGGCACTTCATCCCTTTTTGAAATTCCACCCGCTCTTTGGAATTTGTCAAACCTCTTTACAAAATCATTTTTATCTTTGAACAAGGTTGGCCAATAAAACCCACAACTAAGAACTTTCAAGGCGATCCTAACGCCACCGCGATGGCCACCATAGGGTGAGGAATGGAAAACCTCTAGGATACTCAATTGTTCTTCCTCGGGGACACACCTTTGAATCACACCATCCGTGCAAATCTTAAACAAGTATGGTTCATCCCAATAGAAATCCAAACTATCTCGCTTGAATTTCTTCCTTTGGTTGGAAGAGAGCTTACACGGGATTATTCTGATCACAAGATAATTAGCAACATCCGCAAACCATGGTATATCATTCACCGACACCAAAAGGAGTTGTTCGTCGGGAAATGAGTCATTGATCTCTAGGCCGTCACAAGGCATCCCCTCTTTCTCCAAGGGGGACAAGTGGTCCGCCACTTGGTTCTCACTACCCTTCCGGTCCATGATCTCCAAATCAAACTCTTGAAGTAACAAGACCCATCGCATCAGTCTATCTTTGAAATCTTTCTTTGTCTTCAAATACCAGAGCATGACATGATCGGAATGAATAATAACCATGGCCCCCATAAGATACAACCAAAATTTTTCCATAACAAACACAATAGCCAAAAGCTCCTTCTCGGTCACCGTGTAGTTCAATTGAGCGTCATTCATTGTCTTGCTCGCATAGTACACTGGATGAAACATTTTGTTCACACGTTGACCCAAAATCGTCCCAACCTCAATATCGCTAGCATCACATATAAGCAAAAGGGCAAGCTCCAATTCAACGCGGTAATGATAGGAGTGGTGGTCAACTTATTTTAAGGGCCTCCATGCATTTCTCATCAAACACGAACTTAGAAACTTTTTCCAACAACGTGCATAAGGGGTTAACTACCTTTGAAAAGTCTTTGATGAATCTCCGGTAGAACCCCCCGTGCCTATGAAAACTTCGGACTCCCTTGACAGTGGTAGGGAGAGGGAGCCTTGAAATCACATCGATCATTGCTTTATCTACCTCAATACCATGCTTTGAAATTTTATTCCCAAGAACAATTCCTTCTTCCACCATAAAGTGGAATTTCTCCCAATTGCGAACAAGATTGGTTTCTTCACACCGAGCCAAAACTCTACCAAGATTCTTCAAACATGTATCAAATGAATCCCCCACAACACTAAAGTCGTCCACGAATACCTCCAAAATGTCTTCCACCATATCAGTGAAAATGGCCATCACACACCGCTGAAATGTAGGCGGTGCATTGCACAACCCAAAAGGCATGAGAGAAAAGGAAAAGGTGCCATACAGACTAGTGAATGTGGTATTTTCTTGGTTTTTCGAAGCAACCAAGATTTGGTTATAGCTAGAGTATCCATCTAAGAAGCAATAAAAAGAATGCCCAACAAGTCGGTCTAGCATCTGATCAAGGAATGGCAAAGGAAAGTGATCCTTGCGGGTCACTTTGTTCAATTTGTGGTAGTCCATGCAAACCCGCCAACTTGTAACTGTTCTGGTAAGAATCAAATCATTCTAGGAATTTCTCACCATGGTCATACCACCCTTCTTCGATACAATTTGCACCAGAGAAGTCCACGAGCTATCAGAGATGAGGTAGACCACCCTGGCATCCAACCACTTGATCACCGCTTTTTTCACCACTTCTTGCATTGCCTCATTCAATCTTCTTTGATACTCATGGGAAGGCTTTGCATCATCCTCTAAGATAATTTTGTGCATACAAAATGCGAGGCTTAATTATCGAATTTCAGCCAAAGTACATCCAATTGCCTTTTTTTGCTTTTGAAGCACCGCCAATGTGGCATCAATCTGCAAGTTAGTAAGGCAAGAAAAAAGAATAAATAGTAAAGTAGGAATTTGAGCCCAAAAACTCATACCTGAGGTATGGAGGTAGTGGTTTCAATTCCAACACCGCTGGCTCCTCAATTGAAGGTTTTGTTGGTACAGTTTTCCAATTTTCAAGATCCAGAGATAATTTTCTAGGCTCAAAAGAATAAGAGCCCATCCCATGTAAAGCATTCACGCACTCCACTCTACTTGCATCATCATTGACATCAAGATTTAATAGCACGAACTCAAGGGGATCCTCCACATTGATCATAGAACTGGTGTCATCCACGATCACAGTTGTGACAAGGTCTACAAATGAGCACACCTCGGTGCTATTGGGTTACTTCATAAACTTGCAAACATGAAAAATGACCTTTTCATCTCCCACTCGGAAAGTAAGCTCACTCGTTTCAATATCAACCAATGCCTTCCCCGTTGCAAGGAAAGGCCTCCCTAGTATTATTGGGACTTCATAGTCCACCTCACAGTCCAAAATGACAAAATCGGCCGATAATATGAATTTGTCCACCAGGACAAGCACGTCATCAATAATGCTCAAAGGCCGTTTCATCGATAGATCCGCCATTTGAAGTATCATTGAGGTTGGACTAGGTTTCCCAATTCCCAAGGTCTTGAAGACCGAGTAGTGCATCAAATTTATGCTTGCCCCCAAATCACAAAGGGCGTTGGCAAAATCCGCACTCTCGATAGTGCAAGGGATAGTAAAAGCTCCGGGGTATTCAAGTTTCGTGGTCATTGAATGTTTGATAGCACTAACTTGGTGAGTCATTTTTATTGTTTCACAATCCATAAACCGCTTTTTCATCACCAAATCATTCATAGACTTGGCATATCCCGACATTTGCTCAAGCGCCTCCACCAAATGCACATTGATTGTAAGGCTTTTCATCATGTCAATGAACTTCTTGAATTGGTTGTCACTCTTTTTCTTTGAAAGTCTTTGAGGATAAGGAGGAGGTGGCCTAGGAAAAATTGCCTTGGCTTTGGGCACCACCGGCTCGGGCATGTCAATCACGTGTTCCCTAGACGGGTTCACGGCATCTTGAGTTTCTACCTCGGCCTCATGAATGTCTATCCTCACTTCATTGTTAACATCATTCTCAACCACATCTTCAACTATCAAAGGAACAGCATCATCCACAACTTGCTTTTCTTTCGATGCATTCACATCGCCACCTCTCCCACTTTTTGTTGTAATCGCCATCACATGATTGTTACCACCTTTCGGGTTCACTACTGTATCACTTGGTAGAGCACCATTAGGGCGAGTATTCAAAGATTGAGAGATTTGGCCTAATTGCACCTCCAAGTTTCGGATAGAGGTATTATGGAAGCCAACTAAGCATCGGAATCTTGGTTCTTCTTCATCATTTGCTCGAACATTATTTCGATTCTTCCCATATCATTGCCCGAAGAACTAAAACCTTTTGATTGAAATGGAGGCGGATTATTCGGTTATTGGTACATTGGGAGCCTTTGGAAGCCTTGCCCCCGGTTGCCTTGGTTTCCATTGTTCCACTCTCCTTGACTGTTGTTGTTCCAATTGTTGTTATTACCATTCTAATTGCCTTGGTTGCTTTGGTTGTTGTTCGGATTGCCCCAGTCATTGTTTTGATTGTTGTTGTTCCAGTTACCACCACTTTGTTGTTAATTGCCCCAATTGCCTTGGGGTCACCATTTTTGGTTTGAAGAGTTGCCCCTATTGCCTTGATAGTTGTTGACATATTGTACCTCTTCACATTGTTCATCATAACAATCATTTTGAAATCCACCACAGTCATTGTCAAATTGTTCAAAATTCCCTTGAGATGGTTGCCCTCTTTGCCTTCTTTTATTGACGAGCATATTGACATATTCCATGGCATTGACTTGGAGAGGATCTTGAACTTGTTGCAACTGTGCCTTTGCCAATTGGTTCATAGTAATGGTATGCTCAGCAATAGCTTGATCATGATCATGCAATTCCTTGCAAATGAGTGGCCGTGGGGTCACCTTGGGGCACATTAGCTGTACTTTTCCAAGCCGAAGAAGTGTCGGCCATCTCGTCCAAAATAACACAAGCCTCATTGTAAGGAAGCTTTATAAAGTTACCCCCAACCAATTGGTTCACAATGAATTGATTTGAGGCGTTGATGCCCCGATATAAGGTTTGTTGGATCATCGCCACGGTCATATTGTTGTTGGGGAAATCTTTCACCATAGTTCTATACCGCTCCCAAATTTCATGCAAAGGTTCCATGGGATCTTCCTTAAAAGCCAATATCCCATCACGCAATGCCGTCATATGCCCCAGAGAATAACATTTTGCAATGAAATTGTCTGCCAACTCATCCCAAGTGGTGATGGAATGGTTTGGGAGTTGTTCTAGACAATCCAATGCTTTCCCTCTAAGTGAGAATGGGAAATTCCTCAATCGGGGAGCATCCTCGGACACATTGGTTTGCATGCTCCCCCAATATGTATCCACAAACCTTTTGAGATGCTTGTAAGCATTTTGATTAGCGGCACCCGTGAAATACCCACATTGCTCGAGCAAGGTCAACATCACATAGGTTATTTGAAAATCGCCCGCCCGGATTCGGCGTGGGACAATAGCACTTGCATAAGCTTGATATGGAAGCACTCTTGGAGCCACTCTTGGAGGTGGCGGAGAAGGGTCTGGTATTTCACCATTAAGATTAGCACTGGCATTGCGGCCTCTACGTTGACCTTGAGGTAAAAGAGGCACCTCATCTTGTTCAATATCATCTACCTCCTCTCCCGCAATCACATTTCCAAGAGGGTCATTAGCATTGGTTGTCGTTGGTACCTGAGTTGTGACATAGAAAAATTAGCAACAAAGAAGGAAAGAAGAAAAATACACAAAACTAACTAAATAAATAGCCAAAACAGTTAGCTCCCCGGCAATGTCACCAAAAAGTGATCGCTTCCAACTCCGCACTACAAATAAGTAGCAAGAAAGGGTCGTAATAGCGTTTAACCGACTTTGGGTCGGGATCGATATCCAGAGAGAGCTAGAATTGGAATCCAGTATCTATCTAGTTTAGGCTTGCGTATATTTTCCAAATTGTACTTCTTTTCATTTTTAGGATTTTCTTTATAATTCTACTTTTATCAAACTACAAATTGTAAATGCAACTAGATTAAGCTAAGAGTAAATGTTGCAAGTTGTATCTAATGGTTTAAGAGGCACTATAGTAGTGACTTCCACCTAAGTGTCTAATTGACGGGTAATTTTATCCAAGATGCGATTGATATATTTTGGGAGTATGATATAATCGTTGCATGATTTTACCCACTCTACACTTCTTGGATAGTTCAAGTGATTTTTCCCAATCGGGTAGGCAAATTTGCACAAGCAACTACGGTTAACGTCGGGTATTACTCTCTCAAGGTTTAACCCTTTAATTGGGACTATCAATCTCTTGAATGCATCCCAATTCCTTGTTGAATCAATTTCGTAGACTTGGGCTCTCTTTCTCAAGAAGAGCCCAAGTCAACTAAGCATAAACTAGTGTTTGCAACCATTAATTAAGAAGTGAACCATGAAATTGATCCAAATACCAAACACCCATAGTCGATCTAGCCCTAAATTAAAATACCCATCAATTACCCACGCTAGGGTTAAGCCACAACCCTAGCTAATGGGTCTAGCTACTCATATTTGAACAAAGAAAACAAGAAATAGATGAAGATAAACACATATTAATTAATTGCTAAGTTAAATATAAAGATTTATTGATGAAAAGTAAGTAAAATTGTCCAAAATGGCTATAAGAGTCATTCCCACGAGTGCAGTTGCTTCTAGAAACTACCTGATATGCTAAAAATGGAAAAAAAGATCTATTTATACTAAGCTAGAAAATCTGGACAAAAATGCCCCTGCGGAATTAGTGCGGACCACACAAAATGGTGCGGGACCGCACTAAGGCTCTGACTTCAAAATCTCACTCTCTAAATCTCAGCTCTACGGACCGCACAGAATGGACTGCGACCACATAGGCTTCTAGTGTGGTCAGCACAGAATGGACTGCGGACCGCACAGGCTTCAAAACTTCATTTCGCATCTTCTATGAACCTTGGATCTGTGGACCACACAAAATGGTAGTGCGGCTGCATGGACTCCAATGCAGACCACACTAAATCTAGTGCGGCTGCATTGCCTTTTAGACTGGAAACCTGCTCTCTGAACCTCATAGTGTGGACCGCACAAAGTGGTGTGCGGCCGCACTAGGCTTATTTTGCCTGAGCGTGTATTGTCTTTGGAACTTGTGCAAGTTTCACTCGCTTTGAGCTGATCTTTGACATATTGTCACTTTGTTGATAAAACCTGCAATCAAACACAACTTATGAGCCTTTTGGACTATTTTGTATCAATTTCTAATCAAAGCACAAGCAAGAAGGAGTATAAAATGCGTCAAAATTCCTAGTTATGATACAGTTCAACAATATCAAAGCGGTAAAAAAGCGAACAGGTAGCACATTAGGCACAGCTAAATCATAATATATACAAAACTAATAAAGCCAAATAAAAAAATCAACGTGTAAAGGCTTGAATTCTGGTTGCCCCCAGTAGCGTGTTTATGACTGATATTCGATATTTTGATGCGATGAACTATTTAGCTCGATGTATATCTCCTTATGTGGGTGATATGTGTGGATCGGATGGCACGCCGCCATGGCCATATTGTGTGGATTGGGTGGCACGCCGCCATGGTTATACTGTTTGGATCAGGTTGCGCGCCGCAACAGTGTGATGTTCAGTACAGTCCACCATATTTGCTTTTATGTGTTCTTTCTCCTATTTTTCCCAGAATTTCTAGTTTTAGCAGTGAGCCCGCGTCGCATGTATGATTCGCGAGCGGGGAAATTAGATCTCCCTTTTCAGAGTTAGACTTCCTTTTTATATCGCATTCTGAGTGGTAGCCTATTGGCACTTGTAGCATCATATGAGACTTATGATTATGTACGAGATGGCTCATTGCCTGAGCAGTTCGTACTGGCTGAGATGAGGATGGTGGATTTAGGATCAGTGCAATCTGATTACATGAAATATATTAAGGAGAAAAGATCATTATTTGGTTCAGAATGAGGTGATGTTTCTTTTCAGAAGTATAGACTCAATGATTAGTTGACTCGGCAATTAATTGTGGATTTCTGCATCTCTTCCATTGTGGAGGCCTTGAAAGAGTTAGAGTAAGACCTCTGTATGTCGGGGGGTGCAATAGGAGCATCCAATTCATGAAATTTTGACTAAGTTGATCAGAAAATGTCATTGTGGTCTGGTGAGTAAAGAGATGCTAGGTGTGAATTCGAAAAAGTTATGCAGTCATGTTTGGGTATATTGTGCAGTGATTGATATGGTGGTCTTATGTTGGAAACAGGTTAGGTAAATAATTGCGGGTGTTGGAATTGGGTTTTAAGGCTTATTTGCTTGAATAAAAGAGTGTATCTGCAAAATTATCGAGCTAATGTACTCAACTTAGTTGTGGTAGCACGGGTCGGTGCACGAGGTGTTAAACACCGATTTCAGACTACTTCAGTGTAGTTCTCAGTACGTTCGAGGACGAACCGTATGTTTAAGTGGGAGAGAATGTAATGACCCGACCGGTCGTTTTGAGCTCTAGCGGGCCGTACAATAGTCTGAGGCCGTGAGCAGCTTCATTTAAGGCATTATGACTTGTACGCGTGGTTGGAATTAGATTTCGAGACGTTCGGAGTTGACTTGCAAAGAGATTCTCATTTCGAAAGCGTAAAGTTGAAGAAATAAATTAGGATTAGAATTTTTATTAAATAACCTCGGCATCGCAATCCAAAGGTTCCAACAAGTTTGTATGATGATTTCGGACTTGGGAGTATGTCCAGATCAGGTTTTGGAAGGCTCGGGAGCATTTTGTGCCCATTGTGGAAGTTAGCTTTTTAAAAGAAATTTCATAAGTTGGCGAAGAAATTTCATAAGTTGTGGTTGAAGTGCATTTCAGTGTTATTGATATCCGTTTGGAATTTCGAGTTTGGGAGTAGCTCCGTATGGTGATTCTGGAGTTGGGAGCGTGATCGGAAGTGAATTCGGAGGTCTGTAGGTTATTTTGGAGCCATTTGGCTAAAGATAGAAATTTAAAGGTTTTTAAGAAGTTCGACTGGAAGCGGACCTTTTGATATCAGGGTCGGAATCCAATTCCGAAAGTTGGAGTAGGTCCATAATGTCAAATATGACTTGTGTGCAAACTTTGAAGTCAATCAGACGTGATTTGATAGGTTTAAGCATCAAAAGTAGAAGTTGGAAGTTCTAAAGTTCATAATGCTTGGATTTGAGGTTGATTCATGATTTTAGCGTTGTTTAAGGATATTTGAGGCCTCGAGCAAGTCTGTAATATATTTTAGTACTAGTTGGTAGGTTTGGTTGAGGTCCCGATGGCCTCGGGCGTGTTTCGGATGCTCAACGGATTTTTTAAAATAAATCCAAAAGGGATAGCGCCTAGGGTTGTTTTTTATATATAACAAAACAAAATTACAACACCACATGAAGGAGGACTTGAACCTTAACTCCCCAATTAAGATGAAAGTACACTTTGTTGACCAAATGACAACTAAGTGATACTTGAATACTCTGATGAAATATACCTATGATTTACCAATTGCGTATCCAAAAATGATAAACAATTAATAGTACTAAATAACAATGGAGAAGACGTATGTCAACTATACAAATTTGTACTAGTTTTCCTATGTCTACTAAACTAAATTTGGAAGATGGTCTTCCATTTATAACGATGAATCTTGCATCTAAAAGTAGTGTAGGACATTCCTTAGAAGGCTAGTGAAGAGGACCCTGGTGGATGTTGTTTTCCACTTTGCATTGGAAGCAAGATGGAAGACAACAGACAATTAGGAGGATACAATTGTTCTTCTGTCTGTAGCTTCTCCCAGGAGATAGCAGGAAGTGCTATCATTTTTGCTTCATTTTCCCATGTCTTTGACGATTGCTGTGTGTATTGAAGGTGGATCTCCTTCTCGGTTCCATGTATTGGCATTGATGTATGAAATTCTGATTAGAAGTCCAGAAAATTAGTCAGCCACATTGTTGTTGTGAACCAGGCTGCCAGATGGTGTAACTTGAGGTGATGGCCTTTGTGTATGTTTGGAGAGACTTGTATCAACTAATGACAAACCAATAGAATGAGCATTAAAGGTAATACCATTGTATCGAATACCCTCTATTGAGCAAGTGAGCTCCATAAAACCTGCAAAAGACACCAAACATGTTACTGAATGGGAGCTCATTCTCCAGGTTCTTGTGTTGACTGGAGATGAGACTGGGGTGGGGGAGTATTTGGGATCCTTGTCCTATACTTTTATTGCATGTTCTTGTGTATCTTCCATATGAAGAATAGGTGCTCATGTTGAAGAGAAGCCCAGGAGTTAAGGGTCTATGGGTGCACTTAATGAGGGACTTGAAGTGTTGGTGGAATGGTGGTTCAACTGCATCAGTTGTGATGTTTTTGTTGCAGGTGATTGTTTATTGCATTGTGGTAGGAGTGTGTGAGACTTGATGGTTGAGGGTATCCTGCATTAACAGTAAGGATTCAAGAGAAACTGGGCAGTGATACAGTTTCATGACACTATTTTGGGTGAAGGCTCTCTGAGGGTGTGTTTTGTGAATATTCCATAAAATAGGGGGTTGTACTAGGTTTTTGTGGTATCTAGATGCCCTGAATTGAGAGTGGTGGATCAAGTAGCGAGCGTGGTAAGTGTTGCTGCATGCACATTGTTTGCAGATTCTTCTGGTCGTGTGGTAGTTTGGAGTTTTGTTGTTGTGATGGCATTCTTCCTTCTGTGGAAAGAGGTTATTTGGGTGATATGTTCTTCCTGAAGAACATATAAACCAAATGCAATGGAGGAGGTACTGTGATCCTGCAAGCCAATCAACAGTGATGTGGTGGGGTCTATCATTTGTCTTGTTTTCATGATCTTTAGCTTCAGGGTGTGAACTGAGGTTGGGAGAAAAGAGCTCAGAAAGATGAAAGGCTATGGCATGTCTGTTAAGTTCCTTCTTTCTGTTGTGTTCTTGATCAATGGGGTGGGTTCCATGAAAGTTCATGGTGTGAATTAGACCCTGTTCTTGTTTCTTCCTATTTCCTACTACAACTTTTGATGAAGTTTCTCTAGAATGAGTCCAAAGACTAGTACTACACCCCGAACCATCATCAATAAACTGAATAGAGCATAGGTGAGGACTGCCTGCAAAACAACAAGCAATGTTAGTGGAACCAAAAAACATGACAACATAGATTTTTATGGTGACTATCTGATTTGGACAGATAGTTCCGCTCCCCCTTATTTGAAGATTGTCATCCATACCCATTTAGAAGAGAAAGTGGTTGAGTGTTGTGAATTTCTGAGCTTATTGGTCAGTTTATACCTGAAGAAAGGGGTATCCATTTTGTCTAGGTAAATTTGACCTCTAATGTGATGAGGGAGCTCATTTATATTGATGAAGTGGGTGGTAACAGGAAGAGTGTGACTGATTTTGGAGAGTGAATCAACTGGTTATTAGCCTTTATGTAGGTATGAGTGTAAGTGATTGCTTCACTCTGGTGACAAGTGTGTTTGAGCTTTTGAAAGAGTATGGATAGTGTCCATTGGCGTGGGCTATCAGTGGTTAACTAGTGGATAAGGATGGCAGAGTCAACTTCAAGGTGGATTTTGGTGAAGCCATTATCAACGCACCATCTTACACCAAGGTATGTTGTTGTAGTTTCTGCTAGGTTATTTGAACCTTCTCCAATGGGAGATGAAATTGAATGGATGAGATCTCCCTGGTGGTTTCTAATAATGGCACCTGCCCAATCTTGCCAGGGTTGGTCAAGGCACTGCCATCTGAGTTAACTTTCACAAATCTTGGTGCTGGTTTTTGCCAAGTGACTTGAGTTATTTTGATGTGGAATTGGAGGTTTTCAGAAATAGGGTATGAGAGGTTCCAGTCAGGGGGGCAATCAAGGATGGGGTAGTTTGCTTTGAGCATTAAGTGGATATCAGATTTAATAGAAAAAATTACCCTGATCCTTGAAGAGTGCTTACTACCATACTTTGCTGAACATCTGTTCTTCCATAAATTCCAACAAATAATGATGGGGAGGGTGTCAATCAGCAGCTTATGGACTGTATTTTTGGACTGTTGCATCATCCACTTTACCATGAAAGTGGTTAATGGCATTTTTTCAAAGTTGAAGCCAACTGGAGATGTGAAGTTCTTCCAAACTGTTGTGGCAAGATGACTTCTGCTGAAAATATTCTCATTTGATTTAACATGTGGTCTAATGCAACAGACACATTTGTTGATAGTAGGATGACCAAACCTAGCAACTATGTCATCAGTGGGTAGTTTATTTCTGATAGCTCTCCTGAGACGGAATGACCATTTAAAAGGGACCTTTCTATGTCAAGTCTTTCTGTTTATGAGCAATAAGGGTCCTTTTTTCCCTTACTGCATTCCAAGCAGATGAGCAAGTGAAGTTTCCAGTTAAGGTAGGTTTCCAATTTGGTTTTCCATTGATATGAGGATTATAGGACATAGGTGATAAGTGTTTGAAGGATAGAACTGATCATATGAGCAGGAGCAATGTTGTTGAGTTTTTGGACATCCCATGATCCAGAGTTCCAAAAATGAGAGACTGAAATCTTCCCGGGCCTCCCACCTTGTGTTCTGTGACTTGCCAAATGGCTTGTGCCCAACCAGTTGTCCCACAAGAAGGAGGAGTTACCAGAGTGAAGCTCCCACTGAATGTTTTCTTCAACTTCCTTTTTATTCGACATTAGTCTTTTCCAGGCTTGTGAATGACCAGTATGCCACTTTTTGGAGAAAGGGTGGGTGGCATCGCTGACAGTATTTTGCTTTGAGGAAGTTACTCCAGAGAGTATCTTTTGTTCTAAACCACAACCATTTCTTCATTTCTAGAGATTTACAAACATCCTCAATGAGTTTGAATAATATACCCCCTTCAGTATGTGGTTTAGCTAGTTTCTGCCATGATGCCCACTGATACTTTTTTTTATTATGATTCATGCCCCAGAAAAAGTTTTCTGCTAATTTCTCAATCTGTCTCATGCTTGTCTTGGGAGGGGAAATTGCTGAAACAAGATAGAAGGGGAGAGCTTGAAGAACATGTTTTACAAGAGTTGCTCTTCCCCCTTGAGAAAGGAGCCTTCCATGCCACCCTCTTATTCTATTAATAAATTTGGAGACAAGGGAGTTGAAATGTGCATTTCACTTCCTACCTATATACAAGGGACAACCCAAGTATTTGATAGGAGATTCTCTTCTGGAGAAACCAGTGATCATTTGAACCCATATGACAGTGTAATTAAAGGCTGAGGGGGAAGCCATGAAGTGGCTTTTATCTTTGTTAATTAGCTGACCAGAAGTCTGTTTATAGGCGTGAAGGATGTCTATGATTTTCTGAAGAGATGCTTTCCTTCCTGAGGTGAAAATGATAATATCATCAGCAAAACCGAGGTGAGTCACTTGGGGACTATTTTCTCCATGTAGAACCCTTTAAAGAATTGGTCATGTGTTAGATTATTCAACATTCTGGACAGAAGTTCAACTCCCAATATGAATAGGGCAGGGGCAAGGGGGTCCCCTTGTCTCAGTTCTCTAGTAGAGTGAAAAAAGTCATACCTTGTGCAATTTACAATGAATGAATACCACTTGTTTGAGAGTGTCCTCCAGACCATATCAATGAACCTTTCACTAAAACTAAAGCTTCTCATTATTAAGCATGTAAAGGTCCAAGACACTTGTAGATATGTGATTTTTATACCCTCCCCAAAAAGTTTTCATATTTTTAGCGTAAATATTTAATTTAGGCTTAATATAGCTATTTTAGCTAATTTTGGGTCTTTTACTTTATTTCGTTACAAAAAGAAAAATTACAAAAAAGGGGTATATAAAGTTTAGTTTATGTAATTCTCATAAACTTGAAAAATACAAAAATAGCACCTTATTTTTATTTTTATATAATTTCGAAAATGCAAAAAAAAGAATAGTTTCAATGTTTCATTAATGTTTTCTAGTCATTTCAATTTAAAAAAATACAAAAAAAAATACTTTATAGTTTACCTTTATATAAAAACGAAAGTTGCAAAAAATAGTTTTAATTTTTGTAGTTATTTTAAATCTTGAAAAATATCAAAAATAGTTTTGTTTTAATTGTTAATCTTATTTTTTATAGTTATTTTTTTGTATGTATGATTAATTAAATAAGATCGTGTTTTATTCTTGGTTCTGGGCAAAGAAACCTTTCTTTCTATCAGTCTCATCCAGCAAGTCACCCCGACCCTACAGCCAAAAAAGGTAAGCGCCTAGCGCGAGCCTTATTTATTAGTTTAGTAAAGTCAAACTTTGGCTCCCTAAAGACTAGAGAAATGCATAAAAGGGTAGGGGGGGAGGGGACTTATATACAACGGGCTATGTCATTGAAGCATCACACAGATGACAGATACTCTTCCAGCTCTCACCTACTCTAACCTTGCCAAACTGAGAATGCAGCAGGTGAGAAAATGATATGATATTTGGGTTCAAACGCCCTTTTTTTAGGCCTAAAATTCGAACCTAGCCCATAACAATCCAAACCCACCACACCTTACACATAACACAAGACCATGGGATATAACTTTTGCTCGAATTCAGGAGAAATACACGGATGGACCCAACGTGAGACCCATCGCATTTGACTACAGCACCTAAATACATATACACTATCTGAAAAGGAGGAGGAATCTCTCTCACCACCTGAACACTACACCAAAAGAGAATATAATACAATTAAAACATTTGAAGAGAAGGGGGATACTGGTGTGGATGGTCTTCTTCTCCATATGAAGGAGACGCTAGTGACAAAAGAAATCCTCCATCGCCTACTGCCCGTCCCCTTCACGCTTGCCCGCTAGAAAAACCAGTCACCTCCATTCTCGTCACCCATTTCCGTCGACCAAACAACCCCTTCCATCTTCGTCCTCCAAACGACCAACAAACCAGTCGACCACTCGTCCTCCCTCGATAGCCAGTCACCATTGTTCACCTCCAGCCAGCCCAAATGACCCTCCTCACCATCGCCATCTCCGTTACCTTCACTACCTCCAAACGACACCATCAAACCACCCCATCGTCCAGCCCCACACGACCACCTCTCCGTTGATCAGCCCACCATTTCCGATCGCCTCCAGTCACGACCACCTAGTTCAGCCAACGACTAGACGACCCAGCTCCACCCCCCACACCACCTTCTGATTCACGTCACCACGCTTCCAGCCCTACTGTCATAACACCATCAGCAACCATAAATGCACCAGCTTCCTCTTCGCCAGTCCCGAGTTCATCGAGTTTCGGAGGTGTCGAGGTTATGTCCATTGGTTTCCGTCGAGGTCGTCATTTGTCGTTTTAAGTTCGTCGAGTTTCGAAGCTTCCAAGTTGAGGTTTTCCATTTGAGGTTCTATTCGGCATCAAGTTTTGCTAAGGTCCGTTTTTTATTTTGAATCTTCAATTTTTGCTTCATTTTGTGCTTTCTCCTATCGAGTCTTGAAATAAAATGTGACCGTTACTATGTTAGTGTATATTTTGATTTCTCCTTTGCTTTAATATTTCTTTTAAAAGTGTTTTCTATTTTCTTGTGATGGTTCATTTGCTCTATGGAAAATACTTTATCTTTTTTTCGTATTAATTGTGTTACTGGTTTCGTATTATTTGGCATATATACTGGTTTTAATGGATTAGCTCCTTTGAGTACATGTAAGTTCAGTTGGTTTAATTCTATTAAAGTATGCTATGGATTTTGATTTGTTTTCTTACTTGTATGTGTATGCTACATTTCTTTTGTTTTAGCATGTTGAAGTAGTGATTCAAGTAAGCTATTAAATTAGATAGATGAAAAAATTAGAGTAGTTTTAAAATTAAAAGAATGTTATTTTGTGCTCGTTCATTTGAGCTACTTGCTTTATAATAATGTATGTGCTCTTTTCTTGTGTTTAGGTCCTTGTCAATTTCTAACCTTTGCCATAATTAGAGTAATTTCGATAGTAGAACATTAGCAATTTATCAAGTTATGTTTAAGTCTTATTTTTCATTTTTTTAAAATTAATAGAAGTTGGGTTTAATGATGGCACAATCTTCGTGATTATAGTTACGATGTCCGTGATATAATTACGATGTCTAATTTCAAATTTTGGAGGGGGATGCATTTCATATAATCCGATTATAATGATTCTATATAATCTTAGTGAATAAATTAGGATTTCTCTTTTTTTGAGACAAATAAAGTAGAGAATCAGTTGCTTTAGGTTTGCCTTTTAAAATAATCAATGAGACGAGCCTCGCCGAATAAAATCACAAGTTGTGGGGCCCTCATAAATATATATATATTAAAAATACTTAGGCTCCAGGATGAGCCGTTTAGCAAATTGCATGGCCTTCCCCAAAGTAATAACGCGTTAGACTCTTTAGGTACGCGCTTTTATTAATCTTACCTTAGGTGAATCCAAAGTGCAGAAGTGGAGAAAAGATGCAGTCTGTTCAAGACATGGCCAAGGTCACAAATAATGCATACCTGGTTTTGGTCTGAAAAGTTGAAGAAGAACGAGCTGGCACCTGCAGCTAGCAAGTATCAAGGTTCAAATCCAAAGTCTGCATGAAGCACCATTCAAGACTCGAGACCAAGCTTCAAAAGACTTGTAAATAAGAATTTTGTAACTAGTAGCTGATAGGCTTAGGTAGTCCTTTTTCATTTTTGATTTTGATGTAATAGCAGGACCACGGACCGGAACCTCGATCTGATCTTCACCTCGGTATACTCCATCAACTCACTCACTTCCGAACTACACATGGTCTAATTCCTTTATAACCAAGGATATGTAGGCAGCTCAAAACTAGGGCTCGGTCACATTATCTTCCTTTCCTTAGTTGTAGTCTCTCCAAATAAGGGTCGGATCAAAAAACATGTCTAGTCGTTCTTCCTCTGAAAACTCTTCGTATTTCCAGTCAAAGAGGGGCAGTTGTAGATATGTGAATTTTTTGACCCGGCCCAAGAACTTTTCATATATTTAGCGTAAATATTTAATTTAGGCCTAATATAACTATTTCAGCTAATTTTGGCTCGTTTACTTTATTTTATTACAAAAAGAAAAATTACAAAAGGGGGTAATATAAAGTTTAGTTTATGTATTTCTCATAAACTTAAAAATACAAAAATAGCACCTTATTTTTATTTTTATATAATTTCAAAAATACAAAAAAGGAATAGTTTCATTAATGTTTTCTAGTCATTTTAAACTTTAAAAATACAAAACATAGTACTTTATATTTTACCTTTATATAAAAACAAAAATTACAAAAAATAGATTATTTTTGTAGTTATTTTAAATCTTGAAAAATATCAAAAAAGTTTTGTTTTAATTGTTAGTCTTATTTTTTATAGTTATTTTGCTTATGTATGATTAATTAAATCTGCCCGTGTTTTATTCTCGTTCCGGGCAAAGAATAATATTTGAGTTCAAACGACCTATCTTTTAGGCCTAAAATTCGGACCTAGCCCATAACAATGAAAACTCACCACTCCTTACACATAACACAAGACCATGGGAGATAAATTTTTGCTCGAATTGAGGAGGAATACACAGATGGACCCCACGTGAGACCCATCACATTTGACTACACTACACCTAAATACATATACACGGTCAGATTTTGAAAAGGAGGATGACTCTCTCTCACCACCTGAACACTACGCCAAAAGAGAATATAATACAATTAACACATTTGAAGAGAAGGGGGATATTGGTGTGGATGGTCTTTCTCCATGTGAAGGAGACCCCAACGGCAAAAAATAAATCCTCCATCGCCTACTGCCCGTCCCCTTCACGCCAGCCCACCGGAAAAACCAGTCACCTGCATTCTCGTCAACCTCCAGCCACGGGAAACGACCAGATCACCATCTCCAAACACACCCCTCGTTACCCATTTCCGTCGACCAAACGACCCCTTCCATCTTCGTCCTCCAAACGGCCAATGAACCAGTTGACCACTCCTCCTACCTCGATAACCAGTCACCTTTGTTCACCTCCAGCCATCCCAAACGACCCTTCTCACCATCGCCATCTCTGTCACCTTCACTTCCCTAAAGTAATAACGCGTTAAACTCTTTAGGTACGTGTTTTAATTAATCTTACCTTCTTGAACTTGGGTGCGCATTTATACGACCCAAATCCAAATCCCAACGAAATCGAAATGCTTCGATAAATCACGGGTATATTGATTGTGACGTGATTCGAAATGTATTTCCATGACGTTGCAATTTTTTTAATAATTAACAAATGAGGCGTGCCTCGCCAAACAAAAATACGTAAGCTTCGGGACCCTCTATACGTGTTTGTAAAGTTATTTAGCTTCGGACGGGCCGTTTAACAAAATCGTACGGCCCTCCACAAAATTAATAACTTTTGCTTTAACTTCAACTTTTGCTTTAACTTTTGCTTTTTACTTTAACATTTGCTTTTTACTTTAAATTTTATTTTTTACTTTAACTTTTTGTCACGACCCAAATTCTAAATCCGGTCGTGATGGCGCCTCTCGTGAAGACAAGGCCAGCCAGACCGTTCAGTTACACCACTTAAAGCAATTAATCAGTTATAACAGATCGAATCTAAATTTATGACATTAATTAATATAAATACCAATACAGCCCGATCAGAATATCACAAGTCACGAGCATCTAAAGAGTAGAGACACTACTACTACTGGACCAAAAATATATAAATTTACAAGGCAAAACCGGAATACAAGAATGGAATGCGGTGTCGCGAATGTTGGCGGTCACCCTGCTCAATTACGAGAATATGGCCTTCGATCCTCCTAATGACCCGCTATCGGGTGAACAATACCTGCAACTGCACGCATGGTGCAGGGAGTAAAGTGAGTACTTCCAACTTAGTGGTAATACGAGAGAATAAAATCTGAGCGATAAGAAAACACGCATGAGCACACCAAACTGCTATAAGAGACAAGACAACTCTTTTTAAGAAAAACGAAAGCTCGGCCTGGGTATCAAAAGTCAGGAGCATCAAAAGAGTAGAGACACTACTACTGGACCAACAATACATAAATTTACAAGGCAAAACTGGAATACAAGGATGGAATGTGGTGTCGCGAATACTGGTGGTCACCCTGCTCACTTACTAGAATTTGACCTTCGATCCTGCTAAGTGACCCGCTATCGGGTGAACAATGCCTGCAACTGCACGCAAGGTGCAGGGAGTAAAATGAGTACTTCCAACTCAATGGTAATAAGAGAGAATAATATCTGAGCGATAAGAAAACACGCATGAGCACACCAAACAGATATAAGAGACAGGACAACCCCTTTTAAGAAAAATAAAATATTGTGGAAAATCCCTAAAGAAAATACCAAGTTTTGTTCAAAATCTCTTTTGAAAATATGCTTTTTCAACAATTGCAAAGGTACTTTGAACAAGTAGGAAATAGTCAGAAACCTGCCCCTCAGGCTCAATATCAATTCACAATATCCGACATCAACATCTCGGGCTATGCACTCCTTAACATATAACACCGGGGTATCTAGCCAACAAGGCAAGTAACAGTATGTATGCCAATGATATATGAGTGCTAAATGTCGTGCCAAGTAGTACAAACAGGATAAATGCATGAATGCAATGTAATACATGAACACTGTGGAATGTGCAACCCGATCTATTTGGGTACCCGCGCTCACTGTGGGGGTTCAGACTCCGGAGGGGATCCTACAGCCCAAGCTCCATAGTTACCATTACAATACACGGTGCTAATAGTTACCACCGTTTCCATTATAATACACGGTGCCAATAGTTACCACTGCTTTCATTTAAAATACATGGTGCCCATAGTCACCACTGTTTACATTTAAAATACACGGTGCCATAGTTACAACCGTATACCTTTAAAATACACGATGCCCATAGTTACCACCGTTTCTATTTAAAAGAATATACAGTCCAAAAATAGTGAGATAGTATTCATCAGCCCTAAAATATCATTTAAAAAATCATTTGAGTATTCAAAACGTATAAATATGGCTGAGTTTGCAAAAATAGTATTTAAACTGGGACTGAATTCAAATAATATGAAAATAATGAAAATTCTGAGATAACGATCCCTGAAGGATTCCACAAGTCGGCACAAGGTCCCAAACATGGCATCAAGCCCAGATAACATCAATACAGGGTGCGAAGCAATCGCCAATATAGAATAATTCATCCTCAGATTGAACCGAGCCACAATTTCTACATATATAACCCCGCACTAGCCATGGAGTACGTGTCTCGCCTCATATAGCATCACAATGATATACCGGGGTTTTCAAAACAATCGGCAATAAGCCCCAAGTATGGCAATGAGCCCAAGTCATGATGATAACAAAAAATATTTACGATCTTGCGGTAAAGCCAACAACCGGGACGGACCAATTCACAATCCCAACGGTGCTCTACCCCAAGCTCCGGTCCAGCCTGCAAGTCACCACAATACATCACTAGGATGTGCAAATCCGGGGTTTCAAACCCTCATGATATCATTCCCAAATATAACTCACCTCGAACGGGCTTAATCTCAAGCTCGCGACGCCTTTGCCCCTCAAATCGGCCTCCAAGCGCGTCGAATCTATCAGAAAACAGAGTGAATACATCACAACATGCCAATGGGACAATACCAATCGAAAACAATCGAGAAATAGCAAGAATCTCGAAACTAGCAAAAACCCGAGCCCCGGGACCGCTTCTCGAAAAATTATGAAACTTACATTTTTAGAATCTTCGTCTTGCCACGAGTTCGTACATACCAAGAACTCCCAAATCCAAGCTCAAATGACCTATTAAATCCCAATTCGAAGTATCAAAACTCAAGCCCAAATTTCTTCAATTTTTGGCTTGTTTCCATGAATCTCTATGTAGATTTCTTAATAGAAATGAGTTTAAAGTTCAAAGATCTTACCTCCAATCATTCCTCTTTGATTCCCTCTTCAATTCTCTCTCCCAAGCTCCAAAATCGCTCAACAACGGAGGAAAATAACATAGGCTCGCGGATGAAAAATGACTAAAATCTATTCTGCCCAGGTGACATTTTATCCTACGCGAACGCGGTCCAAGACCCACGCGTTCGCGATGACCAAATTATGTTGACCCCAATTATCCTTTACGTGAACGCGACTACCTGCTCGCGATCACAATGCTCCAGGTATTTCTACTACGCGAACGCGTCTGACCCCACGCAATCGCGGTGCTCAATCCTCCCCTTAATCGCGAACGCGAACTAACCCTACGCGAACGCGATTGCCAAAATCCAGGCCCACTCCAGCTGATTCTACGTGGTCGCATAAATCCTCATGCGAACGCGATGAACATATGTCTGCAACATATGACAACAAAAATCTGATCTCTCCCAAGGCCAAAACTAGTCCCGTTTGAACACTCGAAATAACCCCGAGGCCCCCAGGACCTCAACCAAAACCTCCAACCTACTCCAAAGCATCATACGAACATGTTCCAATCATAAAAACAAGTCCTTAACACAAAAACATCAAATCACGACAGATTCAAGCTTAATTTTTGGTAAAACTTCCGAAACTCATATTAGATCAAAAACCCAACTAAACGACGTCCGAATGACCTGAAAATTTACGGACATATCCGAAATCACCAAACAAAGCTATTGCAATTCTCTAAATTCCATTCCGACCCTCGGATCAAAATCTAACCTATCAACCAAAATCAGCCAAAATTCACACTTCGCCAATTCAAGCCTAATTCTACACCGGACCTCCAAATTCATTTCCGATCGCTCTCCTAAGTCATAAATCATCCCTCGAAGCTAACCGAAACATCGGAAATCACATCCGAGCCTTCTAACTCACAATTCAACTTTCGGTTGAATTTTCCAAAACAAGCTCCCTTCTAAGAGGCCAAGTGCCTTATTTTCAACCAAAACCAATTCAATTACACCCGATCGACTCTAGTACTGATATTGAAACATGAAGCAACACAATAAGGGGAAAACGGAGAAGTAACACATAAAACGACGGGTAAGGTCGTCACATCCTCATCAACTTAAACAAACGCTCTTCCTCGAGCGTACCAAGAGTTGTTCTAGATGCAACCCAACAGCTGAATGACCTTACCAAGCTCATACCCTGGGTGATCCCATGTCACCCTAACTCACATAGGTACCAATAACACAACACAGGTGAAATTTCACAATCCATTTGGCCCATAAACCGTAGAACCACACTGCACTTCCCGAAATCATACACAAGCCCAGAACCTCACATCTATACTCAGAATAAACCTGAACCAGCTGTAATAACCCACACCTGCATCCTCAGGTGAATTCATACAATATACCACACATTCCAACACTCGGAACGATAACCTCTATTTACAGCAATTGCCCACAATAACCCAATACTGATAGAAAACCCTTTTATTAGCTATAGCCTTATCCCGACACCTTCATATACTGCCAACGGCAACTGAAACACGCGATAACCCGAACCCATCTCTCAGATCACCCATTCATGAGCCCATTTCCTTTCTGACTGATACTACAACCAATTTCGGGGCCAAACCTCGATATTACCTTTCTAACCAGCTGAAATCAATATGCTCGTATACCTTAATGAGTCCAAAGATCATCTCAACTACAACAGGCCACTCTGGTGATATGACATCTCAATATTGGCCTAAGCCATAACGTGCTCAACACATGTACCAATAAGAAACGATCTGAACATACTCAATTCACGATGACTGAGTCAAATGAAAGAGCTGTATTTAAAATTCCTCCGTAGGATCACAACACAAAACTGAGATCCCATCTCACATCATAGAAATAGAGTACCTGAACCCTCTTCAAAAGGTCATAACATCACGGGCCTTGCCCCCTTGCACGATTCTATCCAAACACTATTACCCATGAAGCACCTCAATCCACCAGGCTCAACACAGACGCACAGATTGAGGTCTAAAACCAAACAATCCATCACACCCAAGGTGAAGCAAGGTATACAAAGCAACAGATAGAAAAGTACTCTCCACATCACACTGTTGCGGCGCGCAACCCGATCCAGATAACATACCCGTGGCGGCGTGCCACCGATCCTGCACATATATATATCTCACATAAGGGAATGCACATCGAGCCAAATATGCGCATTACAATAAACACATATAGCCTCATGCCCGACTGCAAGAAACACATCTGAAAGTCCCTCAATACCGGAACTAAATCAATGGTAGAAACCTCTGAACTAACATCCGCCACAAATGCCCAATTAACAAAGCACACTTGCCAACCGTCCGCTGGTCTTTGGAATATAAACTACTCTGCTAGAACAGTAATTCGATGCACCTTACTATGCCACATGTGGCTCTTTCTGACATAGCCCATAACATATTAATCTAGACAACTTGACATTGAGACAACTAGTCTGCAATCTAATATCATAACTCAAATTTAACATACCAAAGAAAGATCCACTCGGACCTCCAGTTTCCAACAACTGCTAGACGATGTCGATACACAAGACCCACAACCACCGCATGGTCGGACCACGAGAACTTCTAGTCTCCAACACATATAACGCATGAATCACTATGCCTGATCCTACACTCTGCCGTACGAATACATAACACACATCAAGTATCTATTCATACCACGAAGATATTCAAAATTTCCTGCGCCATCAACAAACTCAAATATCCGCAGTCGATCTAACAAGAAAATGTCGCAATCCTACTGACCTATCATCATTTTACATTACCTTAATAATCTGAAGATCGATTCTTTAATCACCAGTAGCTGACCGTGCAACTCAAGAATTTAATGATTTCCCATTACAAACTGAACCAAAGCCTTGAACCCCATATTCTCCATATCATAACACACAGACCATACCACTCTAGGATAACATGCCCATTTTCAAACCACGGAGAAACACATCAAGAACTCTTCCTCCTAAACCAAGATAAGCAAACTGCCAGCACTTAAAGCTTTGCTGCACAATACCTGTAAGGCTCATTACCTCGAACACATACAGTAATTAATCATATCTTTACCATATCGATTCGGTTCATTATCAAGCTATTCCATATATTAATTTCCTTCCCCATTCATCTTTGATTGACACCCTCCTTTGTTGTAGCACCACAATGCCTCGACCCAGGTTACCACACGAGACACGCACATAAAACCACACTGTCTAAGACCCATAGGCCATTGAATACCCTCTCAGACGTTTCCCCGAAATGCCACATTCCAGAATGCTTTACCTTGAAGAACTTCATGTGAATCTGAATTTGTTACCATTACGTTCCACACACGGATACATAGAATTCCATGTTTACCATAAAATACCACTAGTGTTGATCCTTTTAATGAGAACACAATCTCTAGCCACATACACAAACTTAAGACCCATGATTGTGACATGCAAAATCTTGAACATAGAAAAACTATTCTCGAGAGTCATTCACTCTCATTCAGCTGTAATTCACCTGCCCTAAAAGAACGGAACCACTCGTTCCTTATTAGTACTCAGATACCGCAGAACATGGTCTCATACAGATATAAACATCCATTTTCCTTCCCTATACACTAAGCATTCTTTATCAACACTAGTTTCAAACATCCTAGTATTTCTTCACATCTACGAAGCACCACACATCCCTTATCAAAATTTTCCTTCACACGTGCCATCCTCAGCTCAATTTCTGTGACCAGACCTGATCCGCCAACATACCTTGAAACAAAACCAATCATAGCATACAACAGAGTAATCAGCTAAGCAACTTCCCCAACTTGGCTCGAAGAAATATACCAGGACACGCTCAATAATCCTAATACTTTTACTTTAATGAAATCACAACATTATAGAGAGAATTAAACTCAAGTCATTTACAATTTTGTGAATACACATATCATCTAGCACTGACATTCTCCGCAAACCTCGCATTCTTTCCCACATCAGCTGAGTCCACTTTCTTAATCGTCCCATTACATCAAAATACAACACATACCCTTCAATTAAACATGAGATATTTTACATACACATAAGGATCATACCGCTCAAAACCCTCTGCAGGAGATAGCCCACCTCCTTAACCTCATTTCAATATCTATACATACATTCCACTATCATACACGTAATACACAGCCATTTAGTCTTTCTGAGTCTGAACTCATACCGCCAACATGTATTGCACCTCACTTCCCAGCTAGGGGATACGAAAATATTCTTCACGCGCCCATGTCTCAGGCTACACAACAGACCGCAATAGGAAACAAACACTTAATAGCTCATCTATTATCCATCAGACTTCTTCGTCACTACCAAAATTATATAGAATCACCTCGCAGTACTAACATACTCATCACATGGATATCGAGCCGCCATTCGGCTAATAAGAACAACATTGAACATATAATTTCAAAACACTCGCTCAGACAATCAGCACCTCGGTGCTCAAGCCATAGGCAAATATCCGGCCTCAAGTCCTCCAGACTGGCCCAACATGAACTCTCGGAGATTACCTCTCGCCCTTGATCAGGGAACCACAAGCCATCAAGGCACATATACTACTGAGCGCTCACGTGCGCATACAGACGTGTGGAAGGAATTTCAAAAGTGATATCTCAAGCTGAATCAAGTACGCACAATAAGAATTCCAAGAATGTGAAGTTTTCCTAAAGGTTCTGCAGCCTTTCGAGGATAAATATAGACGTCTTCGTATCGATCCGCGAGACTTTACTAACCCTTGTCATGACTCGTGAGACCTAGTAACCTAGGCTCTGATACGAACTTGTCACGACCCAATTTCCAAATTCGGTCGTGATGGCGCCTCTCATGAAGACAAGTCCAGTCAGACCGTTCAGTTACACCTCTTAAAGCAACTAATCAGCTATAACATATCGAATCTAAATTTATGACATTATTTAATATGAATACCAATACAGCCCGACCGGAGTGTCACAAGTCACGAGCATCTAAAGAGTAGAGGCACTAATACTACTGGACCAACAATATATAAATTTACAAGGCAAAACCGGAATACAAGGATGGAATGTGGTGCCGCAAACAATGACGGTCACCCTGCTCAATTACCAGAATATGGCCTTCGATCCTGCTAATGACCCGCTATCGGGTGAACAATAACTGCAACTGCACGCAAGGTGCAGGGAGTAAAGTGAGTACTTCCAACTCAGTGGTAATAAGAGAGAATAATATCTGAGCGATAAGAAAACACGATGAGCATACCAAACTACTATAAGAGACAGGACAACATTTTTTAAGAAAAATGAAATATTGTGGAAAATCCCTTTAGAAAATCCCAAGTTATGTTCAAAATATCTTTTGAAAAGATGCTTTTTCAACAATTGCAAGGTATTTTGAACAAGTAGGAAATAGTCATAAACCTGCCCTTTGGGCTCAATATCAATTCACAATATCCAACATCAACATCTCGGGCTCAGCACTCCTTAACATATAACACCAGGGTATCTGGTCAACAAGGTAAGTTACAGTATGTATGCCAATGATATATGAGTGCTAAATGTCGTGCCAAGTAGTACAAATAGGAGTAAATGCATGAATGCAATGTAATGCATGAACACTGCGGAACGTGCAACCGGATCCATTTGGGTACCCGCGCTCACTCTGGGGGTTCAGACTCCGGAGAGGCTCCTACAGCCCAAGCGCCATATCATACAGTGCCAATAGTTACCATTGTTTCCATAACAATACACGGTGTCAATAGTTACCACTGTTTCCATTACAATACACGGTGCCAATAGCTACCACCGTTTACATTTAAAATACACGGTGCCCATAGTTACCACCGTTTACATTTAAAATACACGGTGCCCATAGTTACCATCGTTTATATTTAAAATACACGGTGCCTATAGTTACCACTATTTCCATTTAAAATAATATACAGTCCATAAATAGTGAGATAGAACTCTTCAGCCTGAAATATCATGTAAAAATCATTTGAGTTTTCAAAACGTATAAATATGGCTGAGTTTGCAAAAATAGTATTTAAACCGGGACAGAATTCAAATAATATGCAAATCATGAAAATTCTGAGATAACGATCCCTGAATGATTCTACAAGTCGGCACAAGGCCCCAAACATGGCATCAAGCCCAGATAACATCAATATAGGGTGCGAAGCAATCGCCAATATAAAACAATTCATCCTTCGGATTGAACCGAGCCACAATTTCCACGTATATGACCCCGCATTAGCCATGAAGTACGTGTCTTGCCTCATATAACATCACAATGATATACCGAGGTTTTCAAAACAATCTGCAATAAGCCCCAAGTATGAAATGAGCCCAAGTCATGATGATAACAACAAACATTTACAATCAAGCGGCAAAACCAGCAACTGGGACGGACCAAGTCACAATCCCAACGGTGCTCTACCTCACGCTCTGGTCCAGCGTGCAAGTCACCACAAACAGCACTACGATGTGCAAATCCGGGGTTTCAAACCCTCGGGATATCATTCCCAAATATTACTCACCTCGAACCGGCAAAATTTCAAGCTCGCGACACCTTTACCCCTCAAATAGGCCTCCACACGCGTCGAATCTAGCCAAAAACAGAGCAAATACATCAAAACATGCCAATGGGACAATACCCAATCGAAAACAATCAAGAAATAGCAAGAATCTCGAAACTAGAAAAAACTCGAGCCCCGAGCCTGCTTCTCCAAAAATTACGAAATGTGCATTTTAGGAATCCTCGTCTTGCCATCATACATACCAAGAACTCCCAAATCCAAGCTTAAATGACCTATCAAATCCCAATTCGAAGTATCAAAAGCTCAAGCCCTAATTTCTTTAATTTTTGGCTTGTTTCCATGAATCTCTAGGTAGATTTCTAAATAAAAACGAGGTTTAAGTTCAAAGATCTTACCTCCAATCATTCCTCTTCGATTCCTTCTTCAATTAGCTCTCCCAAGCTCCAAAATCGCTCTACAATGGAGAAAAATAACATAGGCTCGCAGATGAAAAATGACTTAAATCAATTCTGCCCAGGTGCCATTTTACCCTGCGCGAATGCGGTCCAAGACCCACACGTTCGCAATGACCAAATTATGTTGACCCCAATTTTGCCTTACGCGAACGTGACTAATTTCCCGCGATCGAGATTCTCTAGGTATTTCTACTACGCGTCTGACCCCAAGCTATCGTTGTGCTCAATCCTCCCCTTAATCGCGAACGCGAACTAACCCTACGCAAACGCGATAGCCAAAATCCAGGCCCACTCCAGCTGACTCTACGCGATCGCGTAAAACGCGAACTCGATGAACATAAGTCTGCAACATATGGCAACAAAAATCTGATCTCTCCCAAGGCCAAAACTAGTCCGTTTAAACACTCGAAATCACCTCGAGGCCCCCGGGACCTCAACTAAAACCTCCAACCTAATCCAAAGCATCATACAATCATGTTCCAATCATAAAAACATGCCCCTTAACACAAAAATCATCAAATCACGACGGATTCAAGCTTAATTTTTCCTAAAACTTCTGAAACTCATATTCGATTAAAAAACTCGACTAAACGACGTCCGAATGACCTGAAAATTTGCGGACACATCCAAAATCACATAACGAAGCTACTGTAACTCTAGGAATTCCATTCCGACCCTCGGATCAAAATCTCACCTATCAACCGGAATCCGCCAAAATTCAAACTTCGCCAATTCAAGCCTAATTCTACACTGGACCTCCAAATTCAATTCCGATCGCTCTCCTAAGTCACAAATCATCCCCAGAAGCTAACTGAAACATCATAAATAACATCTGAGCCCTTTAACTCACAAGTCAACTTCCGGTTGACTTTTCCAAAACAAGCTCCCTTCTAAGAGGCCAAGTGTCTTATTTTCAACCAAAACCAATTCAATTACACCCGATCCACTCTAGTACTGATATTGAAACATGAAGCAACAAAATAACGGGAAAATGGAGCAGTAACACATAAAACGACGGGTCGGGTCGTCGCACTTTTGTTTTAACTTTTGCTTTTTGCTTTAACTTTGGCATTTGCTTTCCCTTTAATCTTTAGCTTTAACTTTCGCTTTTGGCTTTAGCTTTAGTTCAAAGATAAGTTACGAAATGTTTTAAAATCAGATAAATAAGCCGAATATGATAGTTGAGCGACTGTGCTAGAACCACAGAACTCGGGAATGCCTAACACCTTCTCTCGAGTAAACAGAATTCCTTATCCAGATTTTTGGTGCGCGGAGTGTAATACAGAGTAAGTCTTTTCCTCGATTCGGAATTCAACCGGTGACTTGGTACACCATAAATCTCCCAAGTGGGGACTCTGAATTAAATAAACAAACCCCATTTCGATTATACTTTAATTGGAAAAACTCCCTCTGCGCCCCCGCAGGCGCCGGAAAAAGGAGGTGTGACAGCTCTTGCGACTCTGCTGGGGACGCAAGCCAGAATCTCTTGTTCAGGGTTCAAGAATTCGAGCTTGGAATAATTGTTATATTTGGCTTATTTTTTATCTGATTATTATTACATGTGTTTGGCTTAAATGTGCTAAATGTTGCTCTTTACCACTTTGATAATTTGTGAACTGTGTATATTGTTGGAAACACGTTTCAAATGCAATATACTAAACGTGTGTTCTTTTGTAGGTTTTGATGAATGTCAAACAAAGCAAAAAGCGATATATAGCAATGCTCAAGGACAAGCACAAAATGGATGCATTACAAGAAGCTCAAGACAAAGTTTAGAAATGTTATAATTGAGTCAATATTAATTGTGATCTTGATTCCTCAACTTGGCTCATAACATGGCTTCTCTACTAAAATTATTTTTTCCAAAATCATGCATATTTAAATTAAGTGTCAAATGATTTTAAACTATGCATATTTACATTTGTTAAAATGTTTTCCAAGCATGCCTCAAAAATCTGGGCTAAGATAATCGATTATGTACTTATGATAATCGAGTATCTCTAAGCCAAGACTGCATGACAATCGATTGTGAATTAATGATAATCGATTGTGAGTAAGTCAGTTAACATCAGGTTTTTGCAAACTGCATAACAATCGATTGTGTACTTATGCTAATCGATTGTTAACTGAGGCAAAGTTTTCAAAACTCATAAAAATCGATTATGAACTAATGGTAATCGATTAGAATGAGAAAAATGTCTCCCAGTGATTTTAAATAAAATGATAATCGATTGTGGCTTTTGATAATCGATTATATATGAGACAGAGAGTTTTGAAATTAATTAATAATCGATTATTCCATTTGATAATCGATTGTTGAAGCTGACCGTTGTCATATATTTTCAATTACCGTCAGGTAATCGATTGTTGATATTTAACAATCGATGTTTTGCGTAAAATCTGGAAAAGATTTTCTGAACGTTGTTAAAATAATCGATTGTTGATTTCCGGACAATCGATGTTTTATGCCAAAAATTGGAAAGGATTTCTTAACGTTATAAATAATCGATTATTGATTTGAAGTAATCGATTGTTGACGTAAAATCTGGGATTGAATTTTTGATCTGATAGGCAAACAATCGATTGTTTAGTCTTGACAATCGATTGTCACTGAGTAATTTCAGCAATCCTTAATTGGCAATTAGACAACGGTAAGACTGAGTTCTTCACCTATAAATACAGCTTCAACTCAGTGTTTTCACAACAACAACATATACACTTTGAGTATTTTCATTGCTAAAAGCTTTCTTACATTGATCATCATTTTCCATTCATCCATAAAGCTTTTTGAAGAGCCATTCTATTGAGCTAAGTTGTTGTGATCTTGAGCGTACTATTTCTACTCATATCTACTCATTAAGGAGTGCTTTGTAAAGTGAGTGTGTTTTGTGTTTGTAAGAGAATTGCGATTCTCGTTTGTTGAGGAACTTGTGATTCCTCGGTTGAAGTCTTTGGGATTGTTATCCCCGAGCAGTTGAAGTCTTTGGGATTGTTATCCCCGAGCAGTTGAAGTCTTTGGGATTGTTATCCCCGAGCAGTTGAAGTCTTTGGGATTGTTATCCCCGAGCAGTTGAAGTCTTTGGGATTGTTATCCCCGAGCAATTGAAGTCTTTGGGATTGGTATCCCCGAGCAATTGAAGTCTTTGGGATTGTGATCCCCGAGCAACTAGGTGAGGCTTGTGTCCTCAGCTGTAACGGTTTGTTAAGCACCCGTAAGCTTGACAAGTTTAGTGGAAATCTCGAGAGAGTCTCTCGGGGACTGGACTAACCACGTTTGTGGCCAACCAGGATACATCATTGTGTAAGTTTATTCTACTGCACTTGTTTTAATTTCTGCAAAGTTTTTAAATTCCGCACTAAAACGCTTAATATCTTTAAAAACGCTATTCACCCCCCCTCTAGCGTAGAGCGTTATTGTCCAACAATTGGTATCAGAGCCATACTCTCTGAAAGACTTAACCGTTTGAGAGAATCTTTCCATGGCTTCTACTCTAGACTCTTTTGCAGGTATTGATGAAGGACAGTGCCCCACAAGACCTCCTTTGTTTAACGGGACTAATTATTCATATTGGAAAGAAAGGATGCAGATATTCGTTAGATCAAACAGCCCTTACTTGTGGAAGGTGTACACCAAAGGAAATGAGGTTCCTGTCAAAAAGGTGGAAGAAGAATGGGTGCCAAAATCAGAAGAGGAATTCAACGCCGAGGATAATCGAATGGTCCAAAATAATTTTAAAGCTATTAATTTATTACTTTGTGCTGTTAATGCTAATGATTACAGGAAAATCTCCTGCTGCAAAACAGCGAAAGAAATGTGGGACAAGCTTGAGGTCACTTACGAAGGGACTGACCAGGTAAGAGAAGCTAAAATTGACTTTTTAACTCATGCTTACGAATTGTTCCATATGAAGGAAGGCGAAAAGGTAGACGAGATGTTTGAGCGGTTCTCATCAATAGTGAATGATCTCCACGCGCTCAAGAAGACGTTCACAGACAAAGAACTAGTTCGAAAAATCCTTAGGAGTCTAACACCGGCATGGCGATCAAAGGCCGATGCGATTCAAGAGTCAATTGGAATCACGAACGTCACCATAGACGCTCTTAGAGGTAATCTTAAGACTTATGAATCCACTATTCTTAACCCTGTTATTGATGAACAAAGAAGGCAAAAGATTGCTCTAAAGGCGAGCACAAGTCAATCACCAATTGAAGAGGATGGAGATAGCGAATTCGGACTCATCATCAAAAAGTTCCAAAAATTCATGCGAAAAGAATATGACCGCAAAGGGAAAAAGCAAGGTGAGCAAGTTAAATGTTATGAATGTGGTGAAACAGGGCATATCAAAACAAACTGCCCAAATCTTAAAAAGGAGAAGAAACCCTTCAAGAAGCAACGAGCATACATATCTTGGGGAGGAGATTCCGGAGACGAATCCAGTGAAGAAGAAAATGAAGAAGCGGCAAATCTCTGCCTCATGGCACAGGAAGAAAATCAAAGTGAGGTAAGCCAAATCTCTTCTCAAAATTTTTATACTCTTGATGACATGAGAAATGCCTTTGATGAATTGTATGCTGAATTTCTCAAAGTTACAAAAACCGTCACTAGTTTAAGAGAAAGTGCTTCTCTAAAAGAACAAGATTTTCAAAAACAGTTTTCATTAAAAGAAAAAGAATTAGAAAAATTGGTTTTGGAAAATGAGAAGCTACTAGAACAAAACAAGTTTTATGGGAAAAGAAGTTCTGACAAGCCCGAGAGTTCTACAAAAAATTGTGCTTCTTGTGTAGACCTTAAGAATGAAGTAGGTAGATTAAAAGGCACACTAGATAAATTCAACTCCTCTCATAAAAACTTGAATGTGGTGCTTGATAACTTGAAATCAACCAAGCATGGAATAGGCTTCATAAATGAAGAAGAGGTTGATGCAAAAACCCAACCACCTAGAGCTCAATCTAGGATTAATAACAAAAATGCCTTTCCTAAAACAAACATGCATGCTAGACAAAATATTAGGAGACCTAGACATGACCTTCCGCCTAGCAATCGTCACCATAGACATGATGCATATTTTAGGCACAACAGTGATCATGCTAGAAGATCCCGAAATGTTCAACCTAGAAATGATTATGGTGCTCAAATTAGGAGAAATGAAAATAGAGTAAACAATGTGCATTATTCTAGCTACTATGAGCCTAGACGCATGCATAATCCAAATGTGACATGTCATTATTGTAGACGAATTGGTCATATTGCTCCCGCATGCTTTACTAGACATAGACATGCTACTCAAACATATCATTATAGTATGCATAACCCTCAAGGACCCAAAATGGCATGGGTACCAAAAGAGCATTGATTTGTTTTGCAGGTGTGCTTGAAGGAATCAAGTGTAGTGGATACTCCAAACACTTGACGGGAGACGAATTCAAAATTCCTTCAATTAAAGCACAAAGAAGGAGGAAGAGACGGAAAAGTCGATTTAGGCATTTTTTTTTCAAAATCGGAAGTATTTTCGAAAAATTTAAAAGACAAAATACAAGGAAGACAAAGGCAAAATTGTGGAAGAAGCTTCTTAAATTGAAGAATGAGCCAAAAGACCAAAATGAACGGAGGATGTTCAAAATCAGGTAATTGGCAAAGTCGAAGGGAAGGTAAGTACCCTAAACCCTCTTAAGAACATCCTAGGACAAAATTCTTAAGAGTTCACGTTTTTCACCCGACTACACTAGTTTCAAAGTTATTATTTCATTTATAGATTACTGACTTGAGCGTCGGAGATGCTTAATTCTATTTTGCAGGTATCCCCCAAAAGGTAAGAGGAAAGAATCCCCCAAAAGGTAAGAGGAAAGTATAAATTGTCTTGATACAAGAAAAATCGATCATAATCGATTATTTATGCTTCCAATCGATTATCAGTATCAATAATCGATTATTTGTTGATTCAATTCTTTTTGTCATGAAATCTTGTTGAATGTTTACATTGCTTGATAGAATTAAGTCTCATCACTTTAGCATCCCCCTTCCAAACAATCGATTATTTGTTCTGCCAATCGATTATTTGCCAAAATCCAAACTCTCTGTGAGTGAAATAATCGATTACTATATATTGACAATCGATTATCTATTTTAAACTTATGTTACCGTTTTGGCTCTACAATCGATTCCTGTCAGGTCATAAATATGAAAAACAATCGATTACCAAGTTTGACAATCGACTATCTTTTTCAAATTTTTTACCGTTCTGGCGTGTAATCGATGTGTCAGATCATTTTCATTAATGACAATCGATTATTCTATTCAAACAATCGATTATTGAACGGTCAGTGAATTTATTTTTACCGTTTCAGACTTCAAAGCTCTTCAAATCTCTTCAAATCTTTTCAAATAAGTGTAAGATTCATTCCTTCTCTATATATAGGCTGCACATATGCTCTTGTATACTCACTCAAGCCTCCCAAGCATCAAATTATCTTGTTATCTTTGAAAAATCCTAGCACATCTTTTTCAAAAATGTCAAGCCGCAACTCCAAACGTGCTCGTTCCAAACAAGGTGCTTCTTCTTCTCGCCATCCATATCAAGATGGATCGGTTCTATTCTTTGAATCCGATGAAGAGCTCACCCGTTTCTTAACCAAATTTGAGAAACGCCTTATTCTCCCTCCTCGCTTTTCAACAAACGCTCTTGTTGCACCATTCATTCCAGCCGCGAATATGCTAAGAGAGTGCCAACTTTTCAATTTCCTACTCCTTACTCACCCCTACTACAACATTACTTTGGTTGAAGCTTTTTACTCCAACCTTCACAAAGATGATGAGGGTGAACTCGTTACCAATGTTAACGGCATTTCCATTCTAATTTCTGAAGATAACCTCCACCTCATTGCCGGCATTCCGCATGATGGTGAAGACATCTACCAGTACATAAATGATGCCGGGGACATGATTGATGAAGCTAATCTCTTCCGCCAAGCCGGAGTCGCCTATGATGAGTCTTCTTCCCGTCGTCCCACCATAAAGGGTATGGACCCGAATTATCGTTTCATTCTCTATTTCATCACTCGTGTTCTCAAACCCCGTAAACTCAATCACACCACCATTTCCCAAGAGGATGCAAAATTTCTTCATGCCATTATCACCGGTGTTAAAATCAATTGGTGCAAGCTTATTCAATCTCATATGTTCAATGCCACCAGAGATGACATACCTCTCCCCTATGCCCTCTTAATAATAAAATTTCTTGAAGCTTCCGGGGTCAATATTGCTAATGGTCCTCTAAAAAAGAGCACCAAAATCTGGGAAATTTCGGAGTCTTCCTTTCATCATGATGGTGATCATGCTCCCGCTCCTCCTCAAAATCGACAAGCCCGTCGTGCTCATCCTCCTCAGGAGCCTACCCTCCGGACTATCTCTGACCAAATTACTCAATTAACCCGTGAGGTCCATGGTTACTTTGATCACGTGCATTATGCCTATGCTCAGGTGGTGCCATATCAAGCGCCTCCCAATGATGATGAAGGGGATGGGGGTGATGAATGATGAAATTGTTGTTTTTGATGATGTGAAATTGGTGTTTTTGATTTGTCTTTCCTTGGTTGGTTAGTTGTTGTTTGTTTTATTGTGCTTGGCTCCACCCATGTAATGTTATTTTCCAATAAATAAACTATTGTTTATTTCATATTTTTTTGCATATATTTTTGCTAATGGCAAAAGGGGGAAGAAACGGGATATCAAGAAGTATGCTATATCACTCTCAACTTCATTCATGCTTAAAGTTGTTGGAAATAACGCTTTACGCTAGAGGGGGGGGTGAATAGCGTTTTAAAATTATTAAGCGTTTTAGTGCGGAATTTAAAAACTTTGCAGAAATTAAGACAAGTGCAGTAAAATAAACTTACACAAAGATGTATCCTGGTTGGCCACAAACGTGGTTAGTCCAGTCCCCGAGAGACTCTCTCGAGATTTCCACTAAACTTGTCAAGCTTACGGGTGCTTAACAAACCGTTACAGCTGAGGACACAAGCCTCACCTAGGTGCTCGGGGATCACAATCCCAAAGACTTCAATTGCTCGGGGATACCAATCCCAAAGACTTCAATTGCTCGGGGATAACAATCCCAAAGACTTCAATTGCTCGGGGATAACAATCCCAAAGACTTCAATTGCTCGGGGATAACAATCCCAAAGACTTCAATTGCTCGGGGATAACAATCCCAAAGACTTCAATTGCTCGGGGATAACAATCCCAAAGACTTCAACCGAGGAAACACAAGTTCCTCAACAAACGAGAATCGCAATTCTCTTACAAACACAAAGACACACTCACTTTACAAAGTACTCCTCAATGAGTAGATATGAGTAGAAATAGTACGCTCAAGATCACAACAACTTAGCTCAATAGAATGGCTCTTCAAAAAGCTTTATAGATGAATGAAAATGATGATCAATGTAAGAAAGCTTTTAGCAATGAAAATACTTAAATTGTATGTGTTGTTGTTGTGAAAACACTGAGTTAAACCTGTATTTATAGGTGAAAAACTCAGTCTTACCGTTGTCTAATTGCCAATTAAGGATTGCTGAAATTACTCAGTGACAATCGATTGTCAGGACTAAACAATCGATTGTTTGCCTATCAGATCAAAAAATCAATCCCAGATTTTACGTTAACAATCGATTACTTCAAATCAATAATCGATTAATTATAACGTTAAAAAATCCTTTCCAATTTTTGGCATAAAACATCGATTATCAGGAAATCAATAATCGATTATTTTAACAACGTTCAGAAAATCTTTTCCAGATTTTACGCTAAAACATCGATTGTTAAATATCACAATCGATTACCTGAAGGTAAAAAAATATGACAACGGTCAGCTTCAACAATCGATTATCAAATAGAACAATCGATTATTAATTAATTTCAAAACTTACTGTCTCATATATAATCGATTATCAAAAGCCACAATCGATTATTAATTAATTTCAAAACTTACTGTCTCATATATAATCGATTATCAAAAGCCACAATCGATTATTAATTAATTTCAAAACTTACTGTCTCATATATAATCGATTATCAAAAGCCACAATCGATTATTATTTTACTTAAAATCACTGGGAGACATTTTTCTCATTCCAATCGATTACCATTAGTTCATAATCGATTTTTATGAGTTTTGAAAACTTTGCCTCAGTTAACAATCGATTATCGAAAGTACACAATCGATTGTTATGCAGTTTGCAAAAACCTGATGTTAACTGGCTTACTCACAATCGATTATCATTAATTCACAATCGATTGTCATGCAGTCTTGGCTTAGAGATACTCGATTATCATAAGTACATAATCGATTATCTTAGCCCAGATTTTTGAGGCATGTTTGGAAAACATTTTAACAAATGTAAATATGCATAGTTTAAAATCATTTGACACTTACTTTAAATATGCATGATTTTGGAGAAATAATTTTAGTAGAGAAGCCATGTTATGAGCCAAGATTGAGGAATCAAGATCACAATTAATATTGACTCAATTATAACATTTCCAAGCATTGTCTTGAGCTTCTTGTAATGCATCCATTATGTGCTTGTCCTTGAGCACTGCTATATATCGCTTATTGCTTTGTTTGACATTCATCAAAACCTACAAAAGAACACACGTTTAGTATATTGCATTTGAAACGTGTTTCCAACAAAAGTGAGGGGGAACATGAATTGAGGGGGAACATCAAATTGCATACTTTACACTTGTCTTGGATCATCAAAATAATTATTGCATATATCCCGCTTATGTTTGCCATTATCAAAAAGGGGGAAATTGTTGGAAACACGTTTCAAATGCAATATACTAAACGTGTGTTCTTTTGTAGGTTTTGATGAATGTCAAACAAAGCAAAAAGCGATATATAGCAATGCTCAAGGACAAGCACAAAATGGATGCATTACAAGAAGCTCAAGACAAAGTTTAGAAATGTTATAATTGAGTCAGTATTAATTGTGATCTTGATTCCTCAACTTGGCTCATAACATGGCTTCTCTACTAAAATTATTTTTTCCAAAATCATGCATATTTAAATTAAGTGTCAAATGATTTTAAACTATGCATATTTACATTTGTTAAAATGTTTTCCAAGCATGCCTCAAAAATCTGGGCTAAGATAATCGATTATGTACTTATGATAATCGAGTATCTCTAAGCCAAGACTGCATGACAATCGATTGTGAATTAATGATAATCGATTGTGAGTAAGTCAGTTAACATCAGGTTTTTGCAAACTGCATAACAATCGATTGTGTACTTATGCTAATCGATTGTTAACTGAGGCAAAGTTTTCAAAACTCATAAAAATCGATTATGAACTAATGGTAATCGATTAGAATGAGAAAAATGTCTCCCAGTGATTTTAAATAAAATGATAATCGATTGTGGCTTTTGATAATCGATTATATATGAGACAGAGAGTTTTGAAATTAATTAATAATCGATTATTCCATTTGATAATCGATTGTTGAAGCTGACCGTTGTCATATATTTTCAATTACCGTCAGGTAATCGATTGTTGATATTTAACAATCGATGTTTTGCGTAAAATCTGGAAAAGATTTTCTGAACGTTGTTAAAATAATCGATTGTTGATTTCCGGACAATCGATGTTTTATGCCAAAAATTGGAAAGGATTTCTTAACGTTATAAATAATCGATTATTGATTTGAAGTAATCGATTGTTGACGTAAAATCTGGGATTGAATTTTTGATCTGATAGGCAAACAATCGATTGTTTAGTCTTGACAATCGATTGTCACTGAGTAATTTCAGCAATCCTTAATTGGCAATTAGACAACGGTAAGACTGAGTTCTTCACCTATAAATACAGCTTCAACTCAGTGTTTTCACAACAACAACATATACACTTTGAGTATTTTCATTGCTAAAAGCTTTCTTACATTGATCATCATTTTCCATTCATCCATAAAGCTTTTTGAAGAGCCATTCTATTGAGCTAAGTTGTTGTGATCTTGAGCGTACTATTTCTACTCATATCTACTCATTAAGGAGTGCTTTGTAAAGTGAGTGTGTTTTGTGTTTGTAAGAGAATTGCGATTCTCGTTTGTTGAGGAACTTGTGATTCCTCGGTTGAAGTCTTTGGGATTGTTATCCCCGAGCAGTTGAAGTCTTTGGGATTGTTATCCCCGAGCAGTTGAAGTCTTTGGGATTGTTATCCCCGAGCAGTTGAAGTCTTTGGGATTGTTATCCCCGAGCAATTGAAGTCTTTGGGATTGGTATCCCCGAGCAATTGAAGTCTTTGGGATTGTGATCCCCGAGCAACTAGGTGAGGCTTGTGTCCTCAGCTGTAACGGTTTGTTAAGCACCCGTAAGCTTGACAAGTTTAGTGGAAATCTCGAGAGAGTCTCTCGGGGACTGGACTAACCACGTTTGTGGCCAACCAGGATACATCATTGTGTAAGTTTATTCTACTGCACTTGTTTTAATTTCTGCAAAGTTTTTAAATTCCGCACTAAAACGCTTAATATCTTTAAAAACGCTATTCACCCCCCCTCTAGCGTAGAGCGTTATTGTCCAACAATATATAAATTGCCTTCTCATGAACCCCCATATCAATCTTCTTGAAATCAAAATTGGGCATTTGCTTGACTTAGCCCACTTTCTTTAAGATAGCTGAGGTGCTTGGCATCCGGTGAAGGATTTTAGTCACACATGTTTTAGGCGGGGAGCACTGCCAGTTAAGTCGAAAAGCAATGCTGCCATATATGCTGGCCCTCCTCGGCTCGAGTTGTCTACTCGGGTAAGCTAGGTCAAGAACAATATACCCAGGTTTTAAACCTAGTATAACAAAACCTCATATCGTATCCCTAATAGTAACGTTTATTTGCATCATGTGCATTTTGACTTTGGAGACTCAACACAAGGGTTGGGTCTGTCTAGGACAGATGTACCTAAAATGAAAAAGACCATTCTGATGCATATTACTACTTGTGAATTTTATTTGCTTCGGACTTGCATGTTGATCGGATTTTGAATCTTGGGAAAAATATATAAAAAAATAATGTAGATAGTTAATCACATATTTTGGAAATAACCATGTCCAAATAGTGTCAAAACTCTGCCGCATTTTTGAAAAAAAAAGTTTCATTTTTAGTTTCCAAATAAAATACAATAAGAAGAAAAATTATTTTGAAAAAATAGCTTGTTCTATTTTCAAATGAAAAAGAGAAAAAATGTCTTTGTTTTCAAAGTAGTTTATTTTATTGGTGAACTACGCCGGTTTGATTCTCACAGAGTGTGGGATACATAGGCAACCCTAATCGGGTCAACCACCCATACTGCAAAAATATCCAAAAAAAAGGTCAAAAAATTTGATTTGCGTCATAAAGTCGGGTGATGTCGTCTTTTTAAAAAATAACTGAATGTTCCCGAAAGGGATACCAGAAGGCTCACTTTGCATAAACAGCCGTCTTTGGTCATTTTTAGATTTTTGACCGGTTGACCCACACAGCCTTAAAATCTTCGTCCCCGAGGTGCTGAAATGCCGTGTTTGCAAACCAGGTCTTTTATTTTATTTTGGAAAATAAGGAAAGAGTCAATGGTCAAGTGAATATTATTTGGATTTTTGGTCAAAATAAGTCGATCCAGCTTCGGCGGTGTCTTAAACCGTTCTTGCCAAGATAGCCTTAGAGTATCTTTTAGTTGTCAAAAGGTTATTTTCATAAAAGAACGAACAAGTTTGTAGTGTCATAAAATAAACCTCCATGGCGTCAAAATTCATGAGAAATTGGGAAGGAGCCATGTTTGCAAAAATATCTATTCGGTTAAAATTGGCAAATAGGGAAAGAAATATGGCCACTTATTTTTGAGTTTGTAATTTTTTTGGTTAAGGTGTCGTATGTTTTGATTTTCAAATCTGTAGGTCGTCTTTTCGTCAAAGTCTGTTAGTATGTTGGTTTTTGATCGGAGGTTCTATTCCGCGTCAGGTTTTTCTAAGGCCCGTTTTTTTGTTTCAATCTTCAATTTTTGCTTCATTTTGTGCTTGCTCGTGTCGAGTCTTGAAATAAAATGTGACAGTTATTATGTTAGTGTATATTTTGATTTCTCCTTTGCTTTGATATTTCTTTTAACAGTATTTTCTATTTACTCCTGATGGTTCATTTGCTCTATGGAAAATATTTTATCTTTTTTTTCGTATTAATTTTGTTACTAGTTTCGTATTATTTGGCATATATGCTGGTTTTAATGGATTAGCTCGTTTGAATACATGTAAGTTCGGTTGGTTGATTTCTATTAAAGTATGCTATGGATTTTGATTTTGCTTTCTTACTCATATGTGTATGCTACATTTCTTTTGTTTTATCATGTTGAAGCAGTGATTTAAGTAACCTATTAAATTAGATAGATGAAAAAATTAGAGTGGTTTTTAAAGTTAAAAGAATGTCATTTTGTGCTCGTTCATTTGATCTACTTGCTTTATAATAATGTATGTGCTCTTTTCTTGTGTTTAGGTCCTTGTCAATTTCTAACCTTTGCCATAATTAGAGTAATTTCAAAAGTAGAACATTTGCAATTTATCAAGTTGTGTTTAAGTCTTATTTTTATTTTTTTTGAATTAATAGAAGTTGGGTTTAATGATGGTACAATCATCGTGATTATAGGTACGGTATCCGTGATATAGTTACAATGCTTAATTTCAAATTTCTGAGGGGGGATGCATTTTGATATAACCCGATTATAATGATTCTAGATAATCTTAGTGAATAAATTAGGATTTCTCTTTTTTTGAGACAAATAAAGTAGAGAATCGTATTTGCCTTAGGTTTATCTTTTCAAATAATAAAGGATACCAGCCCCGCCGAATAAATCACAAGTTGTGAGGCCTTCATAAATGTATATATTAAAAATACTTAGATTTCGGGATGGGCCGTTTAGCAAATTGCACGGCCTTCCCAAAAGAAATAACGCGTTAGACTCTTTAGATATGCGCTTTAATTAATCTTTTTTAGGTACGGTCAAAAAACATGTCTAGTCGTTCTTCCTCTGAAAACTCTTCGTATTTCAGTGAAAGAGGGGCAGTTGTAGATATGTGAATTTTTTGACCCGCCCCAAGAACTTTTCATATATTTAGCGTAAATATTTAATTTAGGTCTAATATAACTATTTCAGCTAATTTTGGCTCGTTTACTTTATTTTATTACAGAAAGAAAAATTACAAAAAGGGGGTAATATAAAGTTTAGTTTATGTATTTCTCATAAACTTAAAAAATACAAAAATAGCACCTTATTTTTATTTTTATATAATTTCAAAAATACAAAAAAAAAAGAATAGTTTCATTAATGTTTTCTAGTCATTTTAAACTTTAAAAATACAAAACATAGTACTTTATATTTTACCTTTATATAAAAATAAAAATTGCAAAAAATAGATTATTTTTGTAGTTATTTTAAATCTTGAAAAATATCAAAAAAGTTTTGTTTTAATTGTTAGTCTTATTTTCTATAGTTATTTTGCTTATGTATGATTAATTAAATCTGCCCGTGTTTTATTCTCGTTCCGGGCAAAGAATAATATTTGAGTTCAAATGACCTATCTTTTAGGCCTAAAATTCGGACCTAGCTCGTAACAATCAAAACTCACCACACCTTACACATAACACAAGACCATTGGAGACAAATTTTTGCTCGAATCGAGGAGGAATACACGGATGGACCCCACGTGAGACCCATCATATTTGACTACACTACACCTAAATACATATACACGGTCAGATTTTGAAAAGGCGGATGACTCTCTCTCACCACCTCAACACTACACCAAAAGAGAATATAATACAATTAACACATTTGAAGAGAAGGGGGGGGGGGGGGGTACTGATGTGGATGCTCTTCTTCTCCATGTGAAGGAGACCCCAACGACAAAAAAAAATCCTCCATCGCCTACTGCCCGTCCCATTCACGCCTGTCCACCAGAAAAACCAGTCACCTCCATTCTCGTCAACCTCCAGCCACGCTAAACGACCAGATCACCATCTCCAAACACACCCCTCGTCACCCATTTCCATCGACCAAACGACCCCTTCTATCTTCGTCCTCCAAGTTGGGGCTGAATGGAAAAGAGTGTATGATCATCATTTAATAGGGGGTGTGCATTTTTCCATTATATAGGGTTTTCTGAATAACAAGTTTATTAAGGTTGAAACCAAAACTCACTCGGGCAGCTTCTCGAGCCGATGAAACAGTAAAATTTGTAGCTGCAACTTTTTGAAGATTTGAATAGGGTGGCTCATGTACCACTGGAATTGAGGATTGGAAATCATCCTTCTGAACCTCTGGAATACTTTGGCATTGGTTCATCACGATATTGTTTGGCCTAACCCCCTGCCCAGCGAAACTGAAATTCTGAACTTTGCACTTGATCTTGTTGGTCAATTGTCGTGGTAGAAGTCAATGTAACTTTGTATACCTCTTCTTTGGATGGGAATGGGGAACTTGCAATAGGGTACTGGTCCAAGTAAAACCAGAGTTGGGGATTGCATTTCGTCGAACACCTTTTGAAAAATAGTAAAGTGAGGTTTTTTTTGAGTGTTCGACGCTATTGGCTTGTGTAAGATTTGTTTTAATGGATCATAAACGTTCTCCTGAGGTGCAGAAGAGGTTTGGCATTGGTTTTGTTCCAGTTGGTACACCGAAACCCCATGGCCGACCAAATGGTGCAAGTCTGAGTTCTGCGGAAGATGACGGTGATCTAATTCCTTGGTTAAGTGACTTGAAATTGTGCATACAGGGTCCCGAGGTGATGTTGAAGATTTACCAATGCTTGGTTGGCTCCCGATGTGCCCAGAAATGAAAGAGTCATTTTGGAGCACCTTGTGCTGAAGCTTTACCTGGAAGAGGAGAATTCAAAATTGAAGATTGTTGTTGATGCCCGTGTGAAATTGGAGGGTGTAGCAGCTTTCCTTCATCAGGGGGAACATTTTGGTACCCAGCAATTTCCATTTGATCGGCTGGAACGTCCTGAATGGCCATATCTGATTTTCCGGTATCCAGTAACTCATCGGAGAAGACCAATCCCACGGTGGATTTATTTGAAAATTGGAGGGGAGATGCGTCTGATGATGGAGAAGAGTCTCCATGGCTTGGAATCATCAAATTTGACCTAGAATCGTCTCTAAATTTAGTTGAATATGTAGACGATTTGCTACATTTAACTCTGCACCAAGTTTGAGATTTGTAGCGTTTGGGTTAGAGTTGTGGTCTGATTCTTGTATCAATGTGTGCGCTAAGGGATGGGTGTTCTTTTCGATCTTGTTCGGTGGTTTTTGGCTGCCAGACGGCGGCGGAGAGGCCATTAAGGTCTGGTAATTTCACTGTAGTGTGTATCGCCCGCGTAGAGAGAATTTTGAACAGTGGCGGTGGTGCAGTCTATTAAAACCAGAAATTCTCAACGGATTGATTTTTGCCTGGTGAGGACTGCTGGTTTTCTGGTCTAAGTGCAGCAAATTTTTACCCTATGCGATCACGTGAAAGGGTATGCGATCGCATAGGGCTGTGGTGAGGGAGCTGGAATTTAGCTTATGCGATCGCAGGTCTGGTGATGCGATCGCACAGTGTGCATGAGAAGCTGTGATGCGTTTGGCATGTGCAAATGCGGGAGCTTGTATGCGATCGAACAAGAGGAAATTGGGAGGGATCAGAGTTGGCCTATGCGATCGCGGAGCTCTGGTTGCGATTGATAGAAGGGCCGCCTGGGCAGTGTTCTTTTAAAATTTGGTTTTGGCTCATTTTTCACTTCATTTCTTCCGCGGGGCCGATTTTGGAGCAACTTTGGAGAGTCATTTTCATCACCAAGCATGAGGTAAGTGATCTCTGCTAGTTTTGTATATATACATCAATTATGTATGAATTTTAGCATGAAAATGTGTAGAAAAATGAGTGCTAGAGGAAGACCTAGAAATTTTATTCTTGGAATTTAACCACTATTTTGAGTATGGAATTAAGATAAAATAATATATTTGAGTTCCTAAGGTCATGGGCAAAGTTTATCTTCGAAAAATTTCGGATTCCGGGCACGGGGGCCCAAGGGAATTTTTGTTAACTTTTCGTTCGGGATTAGGAATTGTTACAAGTTGGGTTGTAAAGTTTAATTGAGCATATATTAATGGATTTACATAATTATTGGCTAGTTTTCGAGCATTGTTCATCGATTCAAGTCTTCGAAAGTGCATGGAATGCCGGTTATGGACCTTCGGAGCGAGGTAAGTCTCCTTTCTAATCGTGTGAGGGGGAATTTACCCCATAGGTGAGTTAAATTAATTATGTTCTCCTATTTGTGAGAGTTACGTACGCACGAGGTGACGAGAGTCCGTGCGTAGCTACCATTATGCTATTGTCCGGGTAGTCTAGGACCCAAAGTATATTATACTTGGATTATTTACGAACCCATTGATAGCTTGAATTTCTTAACTCACATCGAATTAGCAAGTGAATTTCTGAAAAGATTAAACTTCATTTCTTAAATTTGTTAAAGGAGAATTGGTTTTATTTGAATAAATATTCCCTGATCAGTTCTTACTTTACTGATTGAGCATGTATTCTTATATGTACCTGCGTCGCATGCATGATTCGCAAGCAGGGTCTGTGTTTATTCTTTGTAACGGGCCGAACGTCTAGGCAGATTAAATAGATGCATCTATGGTACGGGTCGTTCGACCCTCGGCAGTGCACAATTTACATTTCTATTAGAGCGGGCTATCGCCTCGGCATGATTTGTGGATGTCTGTGTTGTTGCCTTGTACTTATTAAAGTTGTTACTGCCTCACCTGGCTCGAGATGAATTTGTTAATAATAAAGAGGAATTTTGGAATTTTCGTATGAAAGAATTATGTATTTACTCCTTTCCTCTATCCGGATTAAAAATCTTGTTTTTAAAATAAATTCATTGTTTAATATATATATAAGGATGAATCATTAGTGGACCATTAGAGAGTGTCAAAGTTGACCGTCTCGTCTCTGCCCCTTCGAGATTAGGCGGGATACTCATTAGGTACACGTTGTTTTCGTACTCATACTACACTTGCTGTGCATTTTGTTGCACACATGTATTGTAACTCCAGTGGCCTATTCGTTATAGCAGCACGGATGATTCTGGGACTAGATGAGCTGCATTATTTGAGACTGCCGCAGCTAGGGCAGTCCCTTCTAGTGTACTGTATTTATTTTCAGTCGAGTGTATTTCAGACTGATGTTGTATTTTATTTTCTTATCAGTATATGCTCATGCACTTGTGACTCTGGATTTTGGGATGGTTTGAAGTATTGTATTAACTGTTTAACATTTAAATTGATTTGGGACTTTGTTATTTAAAATTTCTAATTATAGAAGGAAAATCCTAAAATTTCGAAGTGTTAAAAACGAGATTTTGATTAAGTAATTTGGTTGGCTTGTCTGACAGTAGTGTCCGGCGCCTCCACGACCCTTAGTGAATTTTGAATCGTGATATATACCGACACCCCTTCACCGGAAAATAACACTGTGTAGATAGATATTTTAGGTATTTTTTCTTAAAAATTGAATATTAGCAAGGGGTTGACAACCCTTGACACAAGACAATCTCTTAGTGGGTTAAGGGGTGTCAAAAATTACAGAAGGTTGCAAGTTCCATTCCCCATAGTAACAATTTTTTTTTCGACACCCCTTTGTATAATTCCTGGCTCCGCCACTGTATATAGCCATGCATTTGTCAGGACAGTCATAGGACTTTTATCGCAAAAAAAAAAGTTCAAAACTACCAACTTAAACACATGAACATATATCACTAACATTTCTATTTTTACTAACAATTTCTCATGAAACCAAGGTGACAATGATTCATAATAACAAAGAAACTATGAACTAAATATGTTTAAAGTATGTTGTTAGCTGGAATATTCATAGAAAATTCTAAATTTATCATATGTACTCACACACAAAACCTTACAAGAACAAAATGCTTATAAAGCTTAAAATAAACTGGAAAAGAAAAAAGAAAAAAGAAAAAAACTTCAAATTGCTCTGTCTCCATTCAATCCCGACTCAAAATTGAAGTAGCATTTTAAGAGAATTACCTGGATACCATAAAGAAAATGTCAACAGTGAGAGGGACTGAAATTCAGCAACATAAGTAGCCAAAAACAGTAACAATCCAGCAACAAATAAGTGTTAGAAACAACCCAGAAAATCCTGTGAAGACACTTAAAACTAGTAGCTAACAAACTCAGAACTTAGCCAAACGATTGCTCTATTATTTCTTAATAATTTTGCACTCTAAGAGTCACTCTAAAGCTCACAAACTTCAGCTTACTAAAGTATTTAGTTGTTGATTTTTTCTTCAAAGATGTACAACTCTCCAGGTGTGTGTTATAGAGTGAAGAATGACCTCTTTAAGTAGGAAAAATAAGTCCTTTTGGACAGATTTTGATTCACCAAAAATCTGTCCAAAAGGACTAATTTTTGTGTGCAAAAACAGTCATTATTTCATCAAAAATCTGACACACAGCAAGGTAGTTGTATTTTTCAGTATGCTTAAACAGTAAAAGCAAACTAACATGTACTTATTTCATGATTAACACCTTCTAACTTTCAACTTTACACCAAAACAGTACCACTCTATTTGATTCAAACTAAAACAAGTAAACAAAGCAACTAATCATTCACCAATTGAATTGCTACAGTAAACACACTTAGATTGCAACTAGAATGAGGATTCAATTGAACTAGATCAAATCGGTTCAACCTACGCAAGTTAAGATAAAATGACTAATGCTACAATCTATGATGTGAAGCACAAATTAAACAAACATTATTGAATCGTCGACGAAGATAACATAAGCGAAACGACTTGCTAGATGAACGCCGATTCGATAATACTAAAGATTAGCTTGGTTAATAACAATCTGATAAAAAAAAACTAAGCTAGATAGAATAACCAATCAAATAAATCTAAGCCCTAAATAACAAACAACAAACAAAAATAGAGAAAATAAAATAAAAATCAGAAATTAACCTACTACTATTAAAAGATCAGAAATTAATTAAAGGGATGACACTTATACCAATCGAACGTACACGAGAAGACGCCGGAGATGTGAAGTTGTACCTGCCCGACCCTGAAACACTCATTTCACTCCGAAAAATGCTAAAGAAAAGGGATCCAACATTACATCAGAAGGAAAAGAGAGTTATTGAGTCGAAGGAAATGAAGATGGAGAAGCAATGGTGGCAGGCGTCAAGCGGCAGGCAGTGGGGTGGTCGACTGTGGCTGGCCAAGTTCGCCGATTTCTGGAGGGGCTTGGAAGGTTTTGGGGCGGGAATGGAGAAGAGGAGGGTGAGGTGAGGTCGGTGGTGTAAAATTTTTGAGTTTGGGGTGGTGAGTGGCGGTTAGGGATTCAGTTAAACTTAGATTTATGGAGATTAAGAGGGTTTATGGGGATTTGGGTTCAGATTCATGGAGATGAGGTTGAGATGAAGAGATGGTGAAAAAATAGGATCGATTGGAGGTCGTCCGATGGCAGTGGCAATTTTCGGCCGGCGAAATAAGGCGACGATTGGCGGTTGGCAGAGAGATGAGAGAGTGAGGAGAGAGGAAGAAGAAAAGAATATGAAAAAATTGGGCCCAAATTTCTAATCTTGAGACCTTATATACATGGAGTGGAGAGTGAATTAGAACCCTAAGGTCAAAGTGGTATGAACGGATGAGATTTAATCTCACCTCACTTTTCAAAACGACGTAGTTTTGAGGCATCTCTCATAGCACAAAGTTGGACCGGGTCATGGGCCATCGATTTTGGTCTAAATTGGGCCGATTTTGTCTTCAAAATGGCTAGCCCAATCTCTTAAACCTTCAAACTAATTAGACTAAAATCAAATTAAAAAATCTGTAAATGCACCAAATAAACCTAGAATAAAATGTAATACATGAGAAATAAAGAGAGCAAAAATTAGATATTTACAAATCAAATATGTAAATTGAGAATGATATTGAAAATCTGTACTCGTATTTTAATTTTTGTGTGGTTATGTTATGTCACGTAGAAGTTTAGCATGATCTACTGCACATTTAACACCATTAATTTTCATTATTGAGATGGGTTTAAATTAAATTAATTCTAGACGTAAGCAGATGCCTCAGGTCAGTACACGACACAGATACTTCTTTATTATTATGTATTTTCACACGTAGACACACTTCGAAGGAAGTCTTTTTGTGTATATCATCGTTGATTTAGGTAAAACAATTCTCTCTATGAAATATCTACAGAACTAGTTATAACTTATAAATGTACAGTAATAAATAGTCACATATCCGAGGGAAAAGTCACATATAATAAATAATTAAAAACAATGCAGTACTTTCGAGTTTCGAGTAGGCCAAAAAGTTCATGCAGCAGACTTGTCGAATCATCTCTACAAACCACTAGCAAGAAACTCGATATATAAATTCCATACATTAGCATAGTTTGTTGAGATTCAAGCACAAAATCTTGTGATCTCAAAACATTTTTATTTAATTTATGTTGACCATGAAATCAAAACTTGGCGAACAACTATATTCAATTTTGAATCAGCGAGTTGTAATTAATACACCGCCGCACTAAATAAAAACACCAGGGTGCAATTTAACCAATAAACTAAGTGAAGAGGTTAAAATGGGAAAATAGAAATTTGTTGTTTTTTCTAGATGGGGTTGACAAGAGGACATATTTGTTGACAGACAGATTGGGCCGACTTCACAGTCCAATAATTTGAAGCTGGGAGGCCCAATAGAGGCTTTCTGTATTTAGGCGCGAAAACAAAACGTTCCCGCCATTTATCTCATCATCATCTTCAACTTCATTTGCAGATCTCAAAGCGAGACAATTTCAGATTACAGGGTAAAAAAAAATGTTGGAAGAGCAGCCAACAGTCGAAGGAAGGCGCTCGAGCAGGAAAACAAGCGGTGGTAAAAGAGCAGAGGCGCTCGAGCGGATTAAAGCTCTCAGAACCGGTGGTCGCCGGTCCACTGAAAACGGCGGTTTACAGGTCAAAATAGAAGAACCGATTTACGATGTAGTTGAGGACGACGAGTACAATGACATAGTTGCTAAGCGCCGTGAAGTGGCTCGGGGATTTATCGTTGATGATAACGGTTTAGGGTATGGAGATGAAGGCCAGGAAGAGGATTGGTCAGTTGCCGGCGTTTTATCGTCCAACGGATCGGACGGTGAGAATGAGAAGCCGAAGAATAAGAGGAAGGCATCGGAGAAGAAGCAGCAAATTACCAAAAAGCCATCGGCAGCTCTTGCAGCTGCCGCGGCATTGATGGGTAAGCAAAGAATTTCTAGTTTGTTTACCTCTTCAGTGTTTAAGAGAGACGATAAGGCGAGGAATTTGTCATGTGATAGCATCGTAGATGATGTTATAGCTGAATTCGCTCCTGATGAGGCTGATAGAGAGCGAAGGCGAAGGGTAAATTCTAACTCTAACTCATTGCAGGCTTCGAGGAGTTCAATTGTTAATTCCAACTCCTTGAATGTCAAAATTGAGAAGCCTGTAGTAGAAAATGTGGATTTCATGGTTAAGCAGGAAGTTAAGAGTGTTACTGTTCAAAATGATGAGACTATATCAGATTTATCTAAAGATATTCGAGATAGTGAGGTTTTAGATGGTGACTTGGAGCGGGAGAGAGTAGTAGAATCAGGTGATTTGGTTAATGAAACTGTAGTAAATTGTTCTGAAGTGAAGTCGGAGCAGCTGGTGGAAGAGAAGGTGTTTGCACTCAATGCAAAAATTAAAGAGGAAAAGGATTCAGGCTTGAGTGCTACGGCTGGATGGCAGGCTGTAAGGAATGCGGGTAGTGGAGTTTCGAACTGCAATGATTCGGGGGCAAAACTTGTGGACACAGAAGAGAAAACAGATTTTGAGTTGGATTCTGATGGATCATTGCCTTTCTTCATACTTGATGCCCACGAGGAGCTGTATGGTGCAAATGCTGGCAATCTTTATCTCTTTGGGAAGGTACTTCCAAAACCTTTTGTTTATTTACTCTTTCTTTATACTGATTTAAATATGCTTGATTCAACATGAAGATTATACCAATATACATGAAGATTATAACACTATACAGCCAACTGTTGCTTAGAGGACTTCATTCAGTATTGGGGCTGGGACAGTTTGTGTGTGATCAATCTGAAAGTGATAACTGAACAGTATAGCATATATTTTGATAGCTGACAGATGAAATCTGTTATTTGAGCTTAGGTGAAAGTTGGAGGTACATACCATAGCTGCTGTATCGTTGTGAAGAACATGCAACGATGTGTCTATGCGATTCCAGACGGTTTTGTATTTTGTACTGACACAATCTCAAATCTCTCTAGAGATGTAGAAGAGTCTCGAATCTCTCCCTCTGACTTCCGCAGTCAGTTGCATGTAATATCTTGAAATGCCTTCTCCTTTCATGTACTTGTATTTTTTTTACAGATTGCTCATTTACTCACCCTTCCCCTCTCAAATTTTCCTCCAGGAGATGGCATCAGGATTGAAGGCTGAATGTAGAAATAATCTACTAGAACATAACATCTCAAGTTTTAGCATGGCACCAGTGAAGGTTTGAAGCGTAATTACTTGCAAATTGTAGCTGCACCTTGTTTTCTTTTCTTTCTCTTCCTTTTTGTTATTCATTGCGTTCCTCTGCTATATTTGCAGAGAAATTATGCATTTGAACGATCTGATATACCTCGTGGGGAGAATTTTGTCCTTAAGATGAACTATCCATTCAAGGTACATTTGTCATTTCTGTATGTTTTATTAAGTGGTTAGAATATTAAATAACTTAGTCTAGCCAAAACATTATGGATTCTCTAATTCCAATTCAAACTATCTTCCAGATTTCCTCTGTTAAGTTACATTTTGGTGTCTTCGAATTACCTGTTTTGAATTTTGTCATGCCATGCCTTCCAGGATCCACCGCTTCCATCAGATCTCAAGGGAGAAAACTTTAGTGCTTTGCTTGGTACTCATTCCAGGTATTTTTCGGAGGACTTTTCAAGTTTACAAGCTATGCATTCACCTTTTCTAACGCGTATGATATCTGTCTTTACGAAGAGCTTCAATTGCAAAAAGTGACTACTTGTTATATCAATTCAACTGGGTGCTGCATTCTTTAGTAGAAAGTATTAATTGAAAGAGTTTAAGACCAATACTATTTTTTGCATTTTGCCTTATTTTCTCTATGGAGTGTGGTGTGGCTCCAGCTGTGAATCCATCAGTTATGCATAAAGACCTCACACCCCTTTCTCTGTGGGCGTGCATCAATATTTGGATATTTCCTTGTTCACTTCTGCTTGCTTTGAATCTATTGAGTCTATGTGATGTGATCCAACCAGCATTTATTATTTGCAGTGCAATGGAGCTGTTCCTGATCAAGAGGAAAATAAAAGGACCCTCATGGCTATCAATTTTGAAGTTCTCTGGTTCTCCTATTCCTCAACGAGTAGGGGCATCGAAGCAGCTTTAAATCCCCTAATTTGTCTTCAGGTGGTTCACCTTTTCTATATTCCTGAACTTCTTTTTGATCTGAACAGGTGAGCTGGTGTAAATTCGAGGTCATTGTAGATAGTCCAAAGGACATTCAAGTCTCCACGTCCTCTAAGAACGTCGCTGAGATTCCTCCAGTGGTTGTTACATCAATAAATCTGAAAACTATCATCAACGAGAAGCAAAACATAAATGAAATTATCTCTGCATCTGTCATTTGCTGTCAGAATGCGAAGGTAAAGTCCATAAGGCTTATAACTTTTATCGATTACAGTCTGATCAAAGACATTTGCTTTTAGGATTTCAGAAGGCAAATTTTTCTTCTTTTTTATAGTAAAAGGAATTATTGGATCTTCTGATGGTATTGAACTCATGCCATGCATTTAAAAATGTAAATGGACCTCAACCATGTTTAGTACCTGAGTTGCTATCTGTAATTTGTTTAGTGCTCACATCTGGAAACTTGGTCTCCACATGAATATGAGTTATGAATTAATTATGGTAAATCAGTTTTGATCTCTACATGAATATGAGTTATGAAGTAATTATGGTAAATCAGGTAGAGGGAAACGTGATTTAGGTTGCGGAGTATCTTTCAGCTCACTTAAGGTTTTTTTCCTAGGGGTAGTTAAATCCTTGCAGTTTACTGGGGATTTTTTGGCTTGGTCAATCATGTATGACATGCATGATGGTAAAATAGGGAGCCCTGCATCATTTACTTGTATGATGATCAAAGTGAAACTATAGTTGTATCATAATCACATACATGAGTAGCATTCTGATGTACTAGGGTGTGCTGTCTTCTTTCACACCCAGATAATCAACTCACAACACACACGCACATATTCATGAGGTAATTTTGAATTTCACCTCTGAAATTAATATCCCTGCTCGGTGATCTGTAAAATAAGAATGTTAGAGCGGGTACGGTGCCCAGGCAAAAAGACACTTTTAGTTTGCTTGATGTGGAAACTGCTTGACAAGAATTTCCTTGAAGTTTCACTAAAGAGAGCATATGTTGATTTTGCAGATTGATGCCCCCATGTTAACATCTGAATGGACAAAGCCAGGGATGATTTCTCATTTTACTGTTGTGCGTAAGCTTGAGGGAGGCATATTTCCTATGGGATTTACAAAGGAAGCAGCAGAGAGAAATGCAAAAGCTGGATCAAATGTTATTAGTTCCGAGAGCAGGCAAGTTCATTGGGTAATCATGTTATTGTCTATACCTTTATATGTTTCTCCCTTGAGTTACTTAAGTGTTGCTTTCTCTCTTTGAATACCAGTGAGAGAGCATTATTGAACCGGTTGATGATCGAGTTGCATAAATTGGACAGTGATGTACTTATTGGCCATAATATATCTGGCTTTGACTTGGATGTTCTTCTTCACAGAGTTCAGGTTTGTATATATTTAATTGGCTCCACCTTTCATAGTAGTAATTTCTCAAAAACTATAGAAGACATGATTCAGCCGAATCTTCTCTTTCTATTTTGAATCTTAATAAATTACTCTCGCTGAGTTCAAGTCAGCATTGGTAGGTAGCTTTTCTTCCTACTTTTGCACAAAGGTATTGAAATTTTCAGATTAATGCTTAGCTTTAAATGCTATGAATTTGCAGTATTCTTGGAATAGGAAATTAAAGGTTTTCAGTAGTTCTTGATTCTGATAATCAAACATATAGGATATAGCTGCCTGCTTATTGTTGCTTGGCTGCTATATATTCTTTCTTTTTCTGCAGGCCTGCAAAGTCCCAAGCAGTATGTGGTCAAAAATAGGCCGCCTTAAGCGTTCTGTCATGCCAAAACTTACCAAGGGCAATACAATTTTTGGCTCAGGAGCAAGTCCAGGGATCATGTCTTGTATTGCTGGGCGTCTCCTATGTGATACCTATTTATCATCTCGTGATTTATTAAAAGAGGTCGAATTCCTATTTGTTAAGTTGTATTTGGGATAACTACCTATAACTTTCTGACTCATGTAACTTTTGGTTTAACTATATCCAATTTCAGGTTAGTTATTCATTGACACAACTCGCAAAAACTCAACTGAACAAGGATAGGAAGGAGATTTCTCCACACGATGTGCCCCGAATGTTTCAGGCTGCTGATTCACTTGTGGAACTTGTAGGTTCTGATTCTGGTTTATCAACTTTTCGAATCCTATTGCTCTCATTTTTATCAGCATAGCGTGAGTTATCTGTTGTTTAGGTTTAGTATGGGATTTTCCGTCAACAATAAGAGAAAGTATTAACCCATTGCATAACAGATCAGAGTGCTGCATTGTGCCATTTATTGTCTTGCTGAACGAAGTTTAGAATCCATTGTACCACTCCATAACCAATGAAAATTACTGCTGATGGGCTTTTCAACAGCTAGAAACAAAATAGTAGTGAAGTTCACTTGTGGAAGAAAATATAACATAAACACGCCTTTATGCAGTTTACATACCTGAATAAACTAGAAGTATGATCTTTTAGCTAACAGATTATCATGGATCAGTTGCTTTGCAACTCTGGATTTTCTAATTCATTTCTAGTTAATCTTTAAGCCTGTGGCTTGTCTTGTCCTTCTGAAATGAAGTTGTTGACCTAATAATTTTCTCCATTACACACACAGAACTGATATCCTAACGGGCATTTGTGATCTGTGCAGATTGAATGCGGAGAAACTGATGCATGGCTATCAATGGAACTCATGTTTCATTTAAGTGTACTTCCCCTAACTCGTCAGTTGACCAATATCTGTGGTAATCTTTGGGGGAAAACTCTACAGGTGAATTGTTAAAAACCTACTTCATGTTCATGAGACCAACTTTGTGGATGTTATTGGAATATAGTCAACGTTATATTTTTATTCCAGGGTGCTAGGGCCCAAAGAGTGGAGTACCTCTTGTTGCATGCATTCCATACCAAGAAGTTCATAGTGCCAGACAAATTTTCCTCTCATGCAAGAGAAGCTAAAATTACGAAACGGAAGTTGAACCATGGTGATGAGGGAAAGGAAACTGTTCCTGTTGATGCTGATGATCCAAATATTGGAAGTGAAATTCCGGATGTCCAACATGGGAGAACAAAAAAGGGGCCTTCCTATTCAGGTGGATTAGTTTTGGAGCCAAAAAGAGGTTTATATGATAAGTACATTCTGCTACTGGACTTCAACAGTCTATACCCTTCCATTATTCAGGTTAGCTATTTTTAATACATTTTTCTCATTCCCTCGCTCATATTTTCCCCTCATTCCTTCTCCTCCCCAGCCCTCTTTTCTTTTGAAAGGGGGAGCATTACCTGAACTTTTGCTACAATGCGAGCTACTAGGTAAGTTGGAAGGTTCAATTTTTTTTAATTGCCAAGTGATGCCAGTTGCTCGAACAAACCCTTGTATCTGATATTGCAAGTTTTACACTTTAATTTCCTCTTTATTTCTTTTCCTCTACAGGAATACAATATTTGTTTCACAACAGTTGAAAGGTCTCTGGACGGATCAGTTCCTCGCTTACCATCAAGTAAAAGGACGGGACTTCTACCAGAGGTAAGCACAGTCTATTGCATATTAGGTAACTCCCTGAGTAGAATTTAGAAGAAAGAGCAAGTTTTCCAAATTGGCTTCTGAGAAATAATTAAACTAAACAATTTTGCATCTCCTGATCTTCCATAATCATTAAGTGAATGCCTTGGATAATTTACCCCAAAAAAGTTAAGGGCTATTTGGTGCATTGAGTTTTACTCTGAAGCACAATTTGTCATACACGTACTCTGTGTATGCAAATTTTTGTTGGTTTTATTCAAAATACTGTTTCAATATTCCATCGCACTTTGAGCTGGTCTTTCTTCGGTTAAATCACGACTTCTTTAAAGTCGTATGGTTACTTGCAGATAGAAGTAATTATACAGCTCCAGACAAAATTTGAAGGTGATACATACTCACGGCTTTTTGCGGTGAATCTTGCAGTTGCTTAAGAATTTGGTTGAGAGGAGAAGAATGGTCAAGTCATGGTTAAAAACAGCATCTGGCCTCAAGGCCCAACAGTTTGACATACAGCAACAAGCTCTGAAGCTTACAGCAAACAGGTCTAAGCCTGTTTTTGTTATATACACACGCACATTGTATATACTTGTGCTACTTGATGCATCATTATCATATATTGGAGATATTTTCCTGAGGTGATAAAATTTTACTGCAGTATGTATGGGTGCCTAGGATTCTCCAATTCCAGATTCTATGCTAAGTCGTTAGCGGAGCTTATAACCTCACAAGTAAGAAGCTCACTTTTCCTAAACTGCTGTATGTTTTATTTAAGCAGATTATGACTGCATGTCTGACATCTCTATTTTGTTTTGTAGGGAAGGGAAATCTTACAGAGTACTGTTGACCTAGTTCAGACTTCACTAAACCTGGAGGTTTTCTTCTTGTGCAATTTGCTGTATTTGCTTATCCTGCTTGCATGTCAAAATTGGTCCTTGAACCCATTGTTCTTTTATGAATCAGGTTATCTATGGTGACACAGATTCTATTATGATTTATAGTGGACTTGATGACATTGGAAAAGCGAAATCAATAGCAGCCAAAGTTATTCAAGAGGTTAGTATTGGCTGTATACTTTCTTTCTTTTGGGATTAGTTCTGTAAGTCGGGTGACTTAAAGAAAAATAAAGAAACTTGTTATCTCATGGTGGAAGCCTACTTCTTGTCTCACTATCCTATGATAGCACTTGCACTTTTTTACCTTTCTTTTCTCTACAAGCAAAGCATTTTTCATTGCCTTATCTTAGACATTTATTACCTAAGGATTTAAGATTTTATGTATTGATATATTTGTAAGGAGACCTTGTCTAGTTGCAGTCTCACCATAGGGATATAATGTAGTAGTTATACTGACACTAGAACAATGAATTAATTTGTGTTCATAGGGAGATCAAATGAGCCTTTTGTGCTTTTATTCACAGTTGTTAGACTCATTATATCAAACAAATCAACATCGCAAGAAAAGGCATCCAAATAACTTGAAAGCAGAAATGGAATCTGCACATAATTTTACTGGCGAGAATGGCGTAAACTTAAACATTGTTCTAATTATTTTGTGCTCTACCATGAAAAGATACGATATGCAAAAATGCATACTCTCTTATATGTCTAAAAGATAGATTCTTGAAAATGTTCTGCTAGGTTTATTATCTTCTAAATCAACTAGAATTCATCATGTTAAAGTGCCTCCTCTTTTATAGGTTAACAAGAAATATAAGTGCTTAGAGATTGATCTTGATGGTCTGTACAAGAGAATGCTGCTTCTCAAGAAAAAGAAATATGCAGCTGTAAAAGTGCAGTTTAAGGACGGAAGAACCTACGAGGTAGCTACTGCATGCTACTTAAAGTTGAAATCCTTTTGAACTTCTTTCAAATAATTCCCTAACCCTCCATGTCACTGATTCTTTGGTGTAGGTCATTGAGAAAAAAGGTCTTGATATGGTGCGTCGTGACTGGAGTTTACTGTCAAAGGAATTGGGAGATTTTTGCCTGAACCAAATACTGTCCGGCGGGTATATTTTGTTGTGGACTTGTTTCTTTCTCCTATTCATATCCTCATACATGTGATTTGGTCAGTACTGAATGATTTACGTGTCTTTAATGGTTCCAGATCATGTGAAGATGTTGTTGAATCAATACATAATGCACTTATGAAGGTAACATTCTCAATGATATGGAAAATCATAAACCAGGAGCTGAATGGCTCCTCAAGTTTTCATAGTGAGCACGGTTTAGTTTATATTATAGGTTATACACTTTAGAATTGATACTACGTCCAGGAATGACTCTGAGCTTGTGGCTTCTCTTTAGGGAGTTCCACCTTTATAAAGTAGGTTCCCCCTCTCCTCTTTGCCTCAATCATTGAGCGGCTACTGCTTTCTACCATACATCCTCTGTGCATCTCAACTATTTCTTGCTAGTGCATTGTTCCAAAATTTGATGTGCTGCCTGGAATCTTTAGCTACAGCCAGTCTTCTTCATTCTAGTAGAGGGAAAATCCAGCTGCTACTGTTAGCACCTGGAGAGGAAATCAGCACAATTTAGTTTTATTTTTGTGAACTGGTCCTATTACCAACTTACTGCGATTATCCTTAAATTTCTCTGTTCTACTGCAGGTACAAGAGGATATGAGGAATGGACAAGTTGAACTGGAAAAATACGTGATCACCAAATCGTTAACTAAACCACCTGAAGCCTATCCTGATGCTAAAAGTCAACCTCATGTTGAAGTAAGTGCCAAAACTTCTTTGATCAATTCATGTTCTGACTAAGGAACTGTTTCACACTAATCATCTCATCTTTTGCCTTTGTATGATTTGTCACCATTTAGCTTAATTTCAAATTAAGATTTAACATTATCATCCTCTACGTCTCCTGTAGGTAGCACTTAGGTTGAAGAAAAGTGGCTATGTCACTGGTTGCTCTGCTGGTGATACAGTACCATATGTCATCTGCTGTGAGCAGGTCTATTTCCTATTATTGGTTCAATGATTAAATCCTGTTTATTCTTTTTGCTTCTGTACTTAAAAATGCAGTTTCTTTCACACATTTGCAGGGGAATGGTTCAAGTACCTCTGTGGGGATTGCTCAGCGGGCAAGACATCCAGATGATCTGAAAAGAGACAATGGAAACTGGATAGTTGACATTGATTATTACCTTGCACAACAGGTCTTTGCAATCTACTTGTATTGATCTTCAATTTTACTGGGTTAGTGTTGGTTTCTTATGCTGTGCTTATTTCATGACTCCACCTTACTGTGAACCATTTCCAATGTCACAGATACATCCTGTAATATCTCGTCTATGTGCATCAATTCAGGGTACTAGCCCGGCACGTCTGGCTGATTGCTTAGGACTAGATTCATCCAGGGTAGGCAACTTTTCAAAACTGATGTTAATTCAACATGGCATAGTCTTGACAAATAGCTTACTGATTTGGCTTTTTTGGTCAGTTCCAAAATAAATCAAGTGAAACCGTCAATGATGATCCCTCAAACTTGCTTTTGTGTGCAGCAGATGATGAAGAGAGGTATCAATTTCTTTCAGAGAAGTGTTCTAACAATTTAATAAATTCGATGCATGATCATGCATTTGTTTTTTGAGAGATACATCACAAATGCTTTTTGGGGGTGCAAGCGGCATTTTTTTCTCAATCATCTAAAGTTGTTATAATAAGATGAATTTTATGCTTCATTTTAACTGAAAGGAAAAACAAGTTTGGTTTTTCCTTTTATCTTTAGTACAGGTATGAAGATGTTTTCCTTTCATTTACTTTAATTCATACTAGTTATTGCTTTATCGTATCAGTTTCCTTTCACACTTATTTTCTTGCTTCACCTCTCTCTCTCTATCTCTCTCTCCCAGTCTCACTTGGTTTTGAGTTTACATTTTATAATGCTATCTTGTGTGCTATATGAACATTCAAGAAAGAAACATAATTTTCTTCGGACAATCCTAAATGCAGATATCGGGGTTGTGAGCCTTTGACTTTGACATGCCCCAGTTGCTCGGGCTCTTTTGAGTGCACACCTATATTTAATTCTATATGTTCATCAATTAGTCAAAAGCCAGCAGACCTGCAAGTAGGAGGGGCTCCCAGCAAGTTCTGGGAAAGATTTAGCTGTCCCAAATGCCCAGAGGAGAGTGAGGGGAATATATCACCGGCGTTGATAGCAAACCAGGTACTGTCTTGAGTTTCAACTGTTCCGTACCGTCCAAAATGTTTTAAACATATAATCATGGAAAAGTGCCTTAGTGCCTTCTATTTTTATTCCCAACTGATATGGTTTCTTTCTCGCCACGAGTATAGATGGCAATGAAGTACTAAGACGATCTCATCTCTAGATTCTCTCATTCGAAACATTTACTTCTGTGGTTCTCTCTTGGTTTCATGTTAACCTTCCCCTGATTCCTTACTTGGTATCACTCTCATTTTCTTGCATTATCTACCTTTCATTTCCATGATTTACTCTCTTCTTTTGGCAATTGCCATCTTTTTTAAATTATATCAGTGCGTTGAAAAAATGTCACTTGAAGGATATTAGTTGCTTCACTTTATTTGCTTGTTCTTTTGACTGAAAAAGAAAAGAAATTCTATGTTGGTTTACATATATATGCTATATAACTAGTGACAGGCCGATTGATACATCTATATTGTAGACTGATGTTGTAATGCCATCCTTGACAGGTTAAAAGGCAAGTAGAAGGCTTTATCTCAATATACTATAAAGGAGTGATGATGGTACGTGCTTTTATATTTTACTAGTTTCTATGTACGTTAATAATGACACGTATAATATTCAGTTTATATAAATTACGAAGGAAAAAAAAGTTTGATAATGAGAAAGAATTAATGTAAAGCAATTTATTTACGTGGAAAATGTGCAACAATCGTTTAAATTCTGACAATTAAAATTATCACATTAGAAATATTAATTTACTTAGGTTAATAATAGTTTGCAATATGTAATATAACCAGATTTTATCAAAGACTTATGTGTAGATGAGGTCAACTGTATCGTTTATCCTATGTTCATAAGAAACCATGGCATTAGCAATGCAATGGATTTTGATGCATGCGTTAACTTAGTTAAAGACAAAATTATCCTTCAAAATTTATGCTTAATTAAAATATATTATCATATTAAAGCAAATTTGAAATAATCCAAGAAAGTGATAAATAAAATTATATCCCTAGTTTATAACTATTGCTCTGACGACCTTGCTAGACAGCAACAGTCTAATTAGGCTATTTTATTCTTTTCAGTGCGATGACGAAACTTGCAACTATAAAACTCGTAGCCTGAACCTCCGAATAATTGGGGAATCTGAGAGGGGAACTGTTTGTCCAAATTATCCCCGTTGTAACGGCCATTTACTAAGAGAGGTTTACTTTCTGATATATAGCTTGATTCCTCTGTTTAGTTAACCTGCAGCAATTTTTTAGCTGGTTCTGATAAACTTTTGAACGTTGCACCCTGGCAGTATACGGAAGCAGATCTTTACAGACAGCTTGCTTATTTCTGCTACATCTTAGACACTGTTCGCTGCATAGATAAGGTTGTCTCTAGCCCAGTCTGTGTGAATTCGTCAAAATGGTATTTCGTTTTTTGTTTTTCCCCTCCGGCGAATAAGTTGCTAATCTCGAAATGGTCTTTTGAGTGGCAGGTAGACAGTAACATGAGAATACAAGTAGAAAAGGAGCTTGATAGGATACGCCCCGTGGTTGAAGCAGCAGCATCAACCGTACAGAAGTTCCGGGATAGATGTGCCTACGGGTGGGTGCAGCTTGAGGATTTGACTGTCTCATTCTAGCAAGCCTAATACTACCAATATTGTGATGTCTCGTGTAAATAATAAGAAAAATGTCTAGCTGGCATCGGAACACGCAAAACAACTAGCGGAGTAATGAAATTTCATAAGTATTTTTCATTAACTGAAACTCTCTGCAGTCACTGAATTAGCCACCTTAATCATAACAATATTCTGTGCCCATAACTTACATATTCCGTTTTATCCCCTCATCTTTGAGAAAGGATTTCATTGAGGCAACGAACTTGCAGAAAGAAGCAAGCGGAAGAAAAACAACCGCTCATTTATTGACTTTTACTAATTTGAAAAACGCTTATACATTTGACTCGTAACAGCATCAGAAAGAAAAAGAAGAAAAGTACTTTGCTTTGGTTGGTTTCTTTATGGAAATTTTAGACTACATGAGGAAAAAGATACACATTGCGGAAAACCTAGAAAGACTTTTCAACCAACGGGTGTTCCAGTTTAAGTCCTCAAACTATTCATTTATGGTCACTGCAGCTCGCCCACAGGTGCTTCATTGAGCCAGAGGAAATGGATGAAATCATACAACTTTGCACTTACACTGACCTGCTCAACAAATATGCAATCAAAACCAGCAAAATGAAAAACAATGCTTCAGTCAAAAATTCATTAAATCTGATCACTCATTTGCTTCTTACCTTATATGGTGTTGGGTTCAGCCTTCTCATGTGATCTGGTCGCATTTTATCCAGTTGTTCAATACATCTTTCCCTGATCTCCTTCAACGGAGGAAGGTCTTCTCTTGTTTTATCTTCAGAAATGACAAACCAATATCTGTTAGTCAACATTGTGTATGAACTGTAGGAGCATGGTAATCATCAAAGCCCCCTTAAAAGTAAATGGTTGAAGCAAAAACCAACGTGATTAGGATATGTCGTAAGAAGTATGTTCTACCAGTTCTAAGCAGAAGTAGAAAAACTTCCATGTCTTGCTGGAACTTAATAATGTCGTCAACATAGGCTTCCAACACATATTTTGAAATTTATGGTCATGCTTTTGCAGAAAATAAATAATTTAAACAAAAAAGTTAATACATCTGGAGAGATAACAACTCCTACCTGAATTTCCAGGCCAAAAGCACTTTAAAAGCTCCTCAACATGCTGGGGCACCACATATGCCCTTTTAGATTCACTAAATGGGTGGCGGCACAAAATTCGTTCACCTACCTGTCAAATTGCAGGAAAAAAAGTTTGTCCATTATCTTTCTTTTGTACCCACAAACTAATTTCTAAATAAATATTGACAAAGGAAGAAATATCAGGAAAAGCTATTAGGAGCTTAACAAGGCAATCCTCATAAATCACCTTAGGCTGTGGCTCATTTTCGCCAATCATTATGTCTACAAGGGCGTATCCTTCCTTCCCATACAATCTATAACACCGCTTTTTGCATGGAATAGAGACCTAGAAACAAAAAAGTTATGAACTTCTGCACTGAATCTAAATGCCAAATGAATATCCATAGCTTCAGCAGACCTTTGACACATCTTCAGAAAGTTTGATTCTAGGCTGATTGTTTATTTCAACTAACTTGAAAACAACACCAAGAGCAGCTTGAGCATAACAGGTAACCAGATGAGTTCCAATACCAAATGCATCAACCTCATGTCCCTGTTTAGAAAATAAGTTAGTTGATGCAGCTTTTCTGAGGGAGAAAAACGTAAGTCAACAATGAGAACCAACATTCAAGCTATAAACTCAAATTAATTTGAGGGTTCTATAGCGAATAGACACCAAGTTAGGTAGAGTACTCACTGCTCATGCCTCCATAATCCAATGTAGGCAGATTTGGTCTTTCAACAATTCCATTAACCAGGAGTAAGTGGAGATGTGATTTTATCTACCACTAACGAGGTTATTGATTTATTTCTACAAGAATTGTTTGTGTCCACAAAATCATGAGGGGGCTAATTTAAGCCAACTTCAACATTCAAGTTAGAGGATATTTCCTATTCATACTTCATTCACAGCTGATAGAAATATATGCGTTGAAATACATGTACTACTAGCACTTCGAGGGTATGTATACCCTTAATCCAAATAATGGCACCAGATTAACAACAAACAACAAAACAACAACAACAATCCAGTATAATCCCACTTACTAGGGTCTGGGGAGGGTAGTGTGTACGCAGACCTTACCCCTACCCTTGGGTAGAGAGGCTGTTTCCAAATAGACCCCCGGAATACTTCCCTCCAAGAACTTCTCACCTTGCTCTTGGGGAGACTCGAACTTCCAACCGAGAAGGAAGTGGGGGTTGCTTACCATCAGAGCAATCCCTCTTGTCCAGATTAACAACAAAGTGAAGCATAAAAAGGCACCGAGGTGTCCACTACACTACAAATCAATCGGAGACTAGACCGTAAAAAATAGAATAACATAGCACATTTAGTAATCCTCATGATCTTACTTGTTTATTTAGTGCATCCAGAGTTTCCTCATTAAGGTCATTGCTGGCTGTAATGTTCATCTTTCCAAAACCAGGCAATCCAAATTCTTTCTCAATAGCACGAAAGAATTTCCTAGCTTCACATGACTGATAAGCAAGATCACCAGAGTCTAGTCTAATGCCCACAGCTTTATACCTGCATAATAGTATGAAAATGCTAAAAAGCCTGAAAACAAAATATAGAAGGCATGGGTGCAAAAGAGCAAACAAATACACTAGAAAATTACCAACGGAAGGTAGAAACAGACAAGTTTAAACAAAGTAACATTTCAGGCTTAAAGAAATACATTGCTCAGAAAATAAATCTATTGATTAGAAGCAAGGGAGATATGTCGAGCTCTAATTCAAAAAATTGTAAAGCTCTGGAGAAATTATGAAATAGAACAGTCTGCACTACCAGTTGTAAATAAGTAAATAGCTTTCATTAATAGCACATGAAGATGGTCTGAGAAAAAATATATGTACAAGTGAATGTGTGTTTCATCAAATTAACAGGTCCACATATATAAACCTTTTAAATATGGACAATACCTCCCCTCTCCTAGAAACCCCTTCTACCCAGGAATCAATGATGGCCCATTCCTACTTTGCTCTCTTGGTAACTTGAACTCCAATCTCATGGTTGAAAGTGGAGGGTCCTTTTGACTAGGTTATCCTCCCTTTCAGGTCACATATATACACAACATAAATACATATCTTGAAAGTACGAACAGGAAAGGCACATGTTTCTCAACCTAAGATGAAGTGCTCCCCAGCAAAAGGACATAGTACCTTTAATAACCCTGGCAAAGTTGCCTGTTTGTGCTTTTTGCTCTATAAAAAGATTTGGAAGGGGGGGGGGGGGGGGGGGGGGTTTCCATTTTCTATTTCAAAATCCTGTGTTTTCTTTCTAGGCTAGTTATTCTTTCACGTTCTTTTAAGTATAACAACACAAGCTTAAATATATCAGATAACAAAATAGCAAAATTAGGAATTCTGGTTGGCATATCCTTTTATAATCCATGAGAATATTATGACACTACACCAACCAACAAATTAAGCATCATACAAGAAGCAGAGACATGCAGAAAAGAAAGGCCTGTTTACAACAAATAGAATCATGCAAAGAGCTTACCCCAAATCATTAAGTGCAAGAGCAACTGCACAAAAATTTGGTATACCACTTCTCATGACCTGTTACAGTACATGCAAACGTCATCAAAGGTCAAGACCAACCAAAAAGTTCGATCACCATCGAAGAACATTGTAATCAAATAACAAAAAGATAGCCAGATACTTTAATATCATGAGAAAGTTAATGTTCTCTTTCAGGATAGATTTTTCTGTCTATGATCTAACTGAAATTAATGCAATTGTTGACTATGGTTTTTTCCTCTACCAGCTACATGTGCATAGTTCTAGATGGCAACAAAATATCTCAGAATCAGAGGAACAGCACAAGGAACTGCACAAGCCGACAAGTTGTACTTACATCATAAGTGTCTACAAGTGCCAAAAAGCTTCCAGGAAATGCGAGTGCATATGAGGTGAAAGCTGCTAACTCACTTTGGTTTGTCTCACTGAAAATTCCACCTAGTAAGTGTGACCACTGAAAAGATCAAAGAGTCATCACATCAATGATATCCATGCTCAAAATGGAAGAGAACCAGATTCAGAGTAATGCCCTGTACTGATAGAGAACCAATTGTTTTGATATATCAAAAAAAACAGAAATACTCTAATGATGTAGATCTTTGAAATCTGTACAAGAATTAAGGAAGGCCTACATGAGATTTGTGAGAAAGCACGGGAGAAAAAATATATATCTTGATATTAAACATGATACAATGAGCCCTACATATAATACACATAACCTAACCTACTCCTAATACACTTTGGATTAGGGTTCTACTATTTACATATCTAACACTCCCCCTCAAGCTGGTGCATATAAATCATATGTACCGAGCTTGTTACATATGTAGTTAATACGAGGCCCAGTGAGGGACTTGGTGAAAATGTCTGCAAGCTGATCATTTGACTTTACAAACTTTGTAGCAATATCTCCCGAGAGTATCTTCTCTCTGACGAAGTGACAGTCAATCTCAATGTGCTTAGCTCTCATGAAACACTGGATTTGACGCAATATGAAGAGCAGCTTGATTATCACACACAAGTCCCATCTGACTAACATCACCAAATTTCAGCTCTTTGAGCAACTGTTTGACCCAAACTAGCTCACATGTCGCCATAGCCATTGCTCGATATTCTGCTTCTGCACTAGACCGAGCAACCACATTCTGTTTCTTGCTTTTCCAAGATACCAAATTTCCTCCTACTAAGACACAATATCCAGAAGTAGAACGTCTGTCAGAATGCGATCCTGCCCAATCAGCATCGGAGTATCCAACAATCTGCTCATGGCCTCGATCCTCAAACAATAAACCTTTACCTGAAGTTGATTTTATATACCGAAGAATGCGAAACTGAATCCCAATGACTATCACATGGCGAACCCATAAATTGGCTCACAACACTCACAGGAAAGGAAATGTCAGGTCTTGTCACTGTAAGATAATTTAATTTACCAACTAACCGCCTATATCTTGCAGGATCGTTAAGAGGCTCCCCCTGTCCTGGAAGAAGCTTAGAATTCGGATCCATTGGAGTGTCAACAGGTTTACAACCTGTCATTCCTGTCTCCTCAAGAATATCTAAGGCATACTTCCGTTGTGAGATCACAATACCTGAGCTAGACTGTGCGACCTCAATACCCAGAAAATACTTTAGTGTGCCCAGATCCTTAGTCTGAAAGCGTTGAAAGAGATGTTGCTTCAATTTAGTAATACCATCCTGGTCATTGCCGGTAATAACAATGTCGTCAACATAGACCACTAGATAAATACAGAGACATGAATCAGAATGCCGATAGAATACAGAGTGATCAGCTTCACTCCGAGTCATGCCAAAGTCCTGGATAACAGTGCTAAACTTACCAAATCAGGCTCGAGGAGACTGCTTTAGACCATAAATTGACCGGCGCAAGCGACATACAAGGCCACGAGACTCCCCCTGAGCAACAAACCCAGGTGGTTGCTCCATATAAACTTCATCCTCAAAGTCACCGTGTAAAAATGCATTTTTAATGTCCAGCTGATACAGGGGCCAATGGCGAACAGCAGCCATAGAGAGAAAAAGGCGGACTGATGCTATCTTAGCCACGGGAGAGAAGGTATCGCTGTAATCAAGCCCAAATATCTGAGTATATCCCTTGGCCACAAGACGAGCCTTAAGACGATCAACCTTACCATCTGGACCAACCTTGACGGCATACACCCAACGACAACCAACAGTAGATTTACCTGAATGAAGAGTGACGAGCTCCCAAGTACCACTCGTATGTAACGCAGACATCTCGTCAGTCATAGCCTGTCGCCACCCTGGATGAGACAATGCTTCACCTGTAGACTTAGGGATGGAAACAGAGGACAAAGAAGATAGAAAAGCATAATAGGGTGATGACAAACGATGATAACTTAAACCGATATAATGAGGATTAGGATTAAGGGTGTTCCGTATACCTTTCCGAAGTGCAATCGGAAGAGACAAGTCCGCAGTAGGAGCAGGGTCAGGTGCAGGACGTGAATCAACCGGGCCGGATGCTGGGCGAGGACGACGATGATATGTCAAGAGTAGAGTGTCTTGTGCAGGGAGTCTAGGAGGAGCCACAGTAGATGTTCCAACGTTTGGAATGGGTAAGACTTCTGTAGTGGAAGGTGAAGGAGGAGATATAGTAGACTCCCTAAAGGCCGGTATAGGTAAAACCTCAGATATAGCAAGATGGTCAGAATGGTCAGAAGAGGTAAAGAAAGGTTTAGACTCAAAAAATGTGACATCAGCTGACATAAGGTACCTACGAAGATCAGGTGAATAACAACGATAACCCTTCTGAGCACGAGAATAACCAAGGAAGACACACTTGAGAGCACGAGGAGCTAACTTCTCTTTCCCAGGAGCTAAGTTATGAACGAAACAAGTGCTCCCAAAAACACAAGGGGGAACAGGGTATAAGGGTGACTGGGGAAACAATACCTCATGCGGAATCTGATTCTGGATGGGAGATGAAGGCATCCGATTAACCAAATAACAAGATGTGAGAACTACATCGCCCCTAAAACGCAGCGGAACATGAGATTCAATGAGAAGTGTGCGAGCAGTCTCAATAATGTGCCTATTCTTTCTCTCTGCAACCCCATTTTGCTGAGGGGTATAAGGACAAGAGGTCTGATGAATAATTCCATGAGAAGACATAAACTGCTGAAATTGAGAGGATAAATATTCTAAGGCATTATCACTGCGAAGAGTCCGAATAGAAACACCAAATTGATTTTTAATTTCAGCACAAAAATTCCGGAATATAGAAAACAACTCAGAACGATCTTTCATTAAGAAAATCCAAGTACATCTTGAATGATCATCAATGAAACTAACAAAATAACGAAATCCCAAGGTTAAACATACTCTATTAGGACCCATGTATCCGAATGAACTAAAAAAAACAGACTCTGCACGACTCTCAATACTACGAGGAAAGGGGGCGCGGGTATGTTTTCCGAGCTGACATGACTCACACTCTAATGTGGATAAACTGGACAAACGAGGCACCATCTTTTGAAGCTTGGACAAGCTAGGATGTCCTAAACGACTGTGAAGTAGGTCTGGAGGATCTGCAACTAGACATGCCTTAGAGGATGTTAGTGAGTTAAGGTAGTAGAGTCCGTCTGATTCAAGTCATGTTCCAATCGTCTTGTCCCGTACTACGGTCCTGCATAATAAAAGAGTCATCAATAAAATATATTCCGCAATGGAGGGCACGAGTCAAACGACTAACAAATGCAAGATTAAAAGGACAGCCAGAGACATAAAGAACGGAATCTAGAGTGACAGAGGGTAGAGGATTTGCTTGTCCAACTCCTTTTGCTTTAGTTTGAGACTCATTAGCTAAAGTAACGTTGGGAAGAAACTGTGAATACGCAATATTTGACAAAAGGGATTTATTACCAGAGTCCACAACCCATTGTTCAAGAGGACTAGACTGGGAAACACAAGCAAAAGAATTACCAGCAACAGAAGTATCAGGCTGAGCAACAGTGGCTACTTGTGGAGACGTCTGCTTACTTGCTCGATATTTAAGGAACTCATTATACTCCCTTCAGATACAGAAAATCCCTGGTTACCTGTAGTCTCGGTCTGAGCAACATAAGCATTTTTTGTTGGTCGACCATGTAAAGAATGGCACACGTCACGGGTGTGACCAAGTTTATAACAATAAGAACACTTGGGTCTAGATCTTCCAAAACGACCTCCTCCTCGTCTATACTCCATAGTATGAGAAGCCCGATTGTCAACGGATTGGGAGACGAGAATAGAGGAATCAAATGTCTGTGATGAGCTCACTAGGTGACTTGGTGCTGCAGCAAGGCGAAGTAAGCGAGAGAATAATTCATCAACTGTGGGGACAGTCGGACTAGCCAAAATCTGGTCGCGTACTGAGTCAAGATCATTAGGAAGCCCAGCAAGAGTAAGAACTAGAAACATCTTTTGTCGTTGCTCTTGCTGCTTTGCAACGCTAGCAGAAACTGGCATCAACGTCTCAAATTCCTCCATAACTGCCTGCACTTGACCCAAGTAAGTAAACATATCTAATTCCTGTTTCTTTAAATTTGTCATCCGCGATATCACATCATAGAAACGAGATATGTCATTAGTGTATAAAATACGAGCCTTTTCCCAAACCAAATAACATGTTTGGAATGGACGAAACAAGGGCATCAACTTGGAATCAATAGATCGCCACAAAATACTGCATAAGCATCGATCTTCTCCCAATGTGCTTTGACTTTTTCATCTCCGTCACTAGACTCCTTGGTTAGATGATCTTGAACACCTTGACCTTTACACCACAACTCGACAGACGAAGCCCAAGCTAGGTAGTTTGAACCTCCCATTAAAGGTTCTGAGGTAATCATAATACCGGAACTGCCAGAACCCGGGTTTCTAGACCCGAAAGCATCTAGTCCCAAAGACATCTTTGGATTATCAACTGAAAACTCGCTGAAACTGAAACAGAGAACTGAAAACTGGAGCTGCCGGAAAACTGGAACACTGTATCGCCGGAAAAAGTACTGTAGCTGCCGGAAAAATTCAAAGTTGTCGGAATTAAAAAATTAAAAATATGGATAGGCTCGGAATTCAAGGGTGAGCAGACTGTCCTGAAGAAATTCTGGCCGGAAAGTACTATAGCTGCCGGAAAAGTCAATAAAGTCGCCGGAAAAAACTCAAAGCTGTCGGAATCGAACGAAAAAAGGATGGGTAGGGTCGGAATTGAAGGGCGAGCAAACTTTCCTGAAGGAGTCACCGGAAAAAATGGCCGGAAGTGGTGCCACGCTCCGGCGCGTGGGCTCACGCGCCGAAGGTGTTGGCGGCGCGTGGGGGCGCGTGTGTGGTTCTTTTCCGATGATTTTTTCTGGGGTTGGTCGGAATTCTCTTCCGAACCTCGTGGTGGTCTCGGATTTTGCACAACACCAACAAAAAAGGTGGTTTAGTTACGGACAACCTCTTAAGTCGCCGGAAAATTGCATGGCGACGAGGTCTTTCTTCCCGGAAGTAGCTGGAATGACGCACAACTATAATATTCTCACTGTAGCTCTGATACCATGTGAGAAAGCACGGGAGAAAAAATATATATCTTGATATTAAACATGATACAATGAGCCCTATATATAATACACATAACCTAACCTACTCCTAATACACTTTGGATTAGGGTTCTACTATTTACATATCTAACAAGATTCATGGTTGTCTTATTTTCCGGCATCACTGTCAGAGTACTAAGAGAAGACTCTCACAATTAATGAAATTATTTCACCATAATCAACCGTAAAAAACATATAGATTTTAGTGTGTAATGGTATGCAACCTCTAAGTAGCATTATCTATTCATTTTGGGGTGGAAGGGAGGGTCATGCGGCATTATTAGCTACCTCTGAGCACGCATATCACCTGAAAGGACACAATTTGTCTCAGTGGAATCAAACCCTAGGGAGCGCGCTTTAGGCACATATCCACAAAGCTGGCTATGAATTCAGCTATCTCTAGGGGTTAAGCAGAAGTAGATGTAAGAATATAGAAGTCTTACTACCTTTTGGCAATTAAATGGTACACAGGGAACATAGAGTCCATCAGGTTTTCTACATTAGGCCTACTTTGCTGAAGACTGACAAGAATTAACAGTCTGACATCAATTGAATTGGATCAAACTCCATCCCTCTTGATGGTTTGAATTTTGAGCAAGTGTTGTAGGGAAGATTAGGAACGTTGATAGTGATGGAAAGGTGAAAATTGAAGTCAAAGTTAAATGATACTTTGAAATGAAAGAGTTAATAACATTTTTTTTATGAATGAAAGAGGTAACAACAAAATATAGAACCAATTTGATTTTTCATAAAGAAATACATCGAAATGGTCAAAATCCAAGCGTAGACCAAATAGAGAACTTTTACTGAGCGAATTAAAAAAAGACCAAAAGGAAAACTTCTATTAAAATTTGATGAACCAACTGGTACATTAAAAATATGAGATAAACAGCTGAATTTAAGTGAGGTAATACCTTTATTTTATTAAGCCATGTCTGCACCAGACTAACGAAATCTTCACAAACACTAGAACCATCACGATGTTGAAGTGATTTCTCTATGATCTCATCTGGGCTCTGCATTTCAAGGATTAAGTTAGATGACAGATGACTTCAAGCAACTAGAAGATGTTGAGTGCACAATCCAGAGCAAAAAAAGTTCTAGGCATAAAGAAGCAACACGAAAAAACAATTTATAGTAACAAAACTTGAAATTAGCATCCATGAAGAAAACATGACTTGATGAGCTTATATATTACAGCTCACTCATCTACTAAGAGGGTTCTGGCTGAAGTCTGGAGGAAAAATTATTATTTTTGTGTTTTTTTGATAAGACAGGATGGAAAATCATTTGATTGTATGCAAACCAATAATTAGCTCTAAGCGGGAATGCACATAACTGAGTATGAGCTCGTAATCGAGCTATGAGTAAATATTATTTTTTATAAGGCAAATGCTATTATTAATAATGGGAGAACTCGCATATACAAGAGGTATACCAAAGGTAGAGAATCTACATCAAAACACGATTCTCTACAATACACACCAATCATCTACACAAGTACGGATCTCATGGGTGCACCAAAAAGCAATCAAAGACGAGACTATTCCTCAAATGTGCAAAATTAGTTCAGTCCCCTCGAGCTATGTGTAATTATGCATCGATTAATATAGTCAACTGATGCCACTCGATGACATCGAAGAAGAAAAGAAACTACAATTGTCACTTAAACAATTGAGTATACAAGCATTTATGTACTCTATCAATACATATGGAGCCACAAGAAGAAAAAAGAATACTTGCATTCCACTCCAACAGCGAAGGATTCTATTACAGAGTTTAAGTAATTTGTTTAACAACCAGAATCGTTTTTACAGTATCTAATTCACAATATTGTCATCAGATGTGTTACGGATGAAATGGTTAGGTCCTCATTGAGATTGGCCAGAAAGCAAATAGATGTGGTAACTATACCTTCAAAACAACTGTAATAGACAAATGGTAATAATATAGATTGGTAACTGAAGACAAACTACATTTGCTGAAAGGACTAAAATGGGGATTGAACGGAGCACTTCACTAGCCTAAGACATGTTTCTTGCTATGCTGTTCTAAAGACCAGGTTTTTAAGTAATTATCATCTTGAATGTAGAGGCCAGACAAACTGTCAGAGCACTTTGACAGTACATGTCTCACTTATTTCAAGGGCAGGCAAAGTTGTTCTGAAGGTTGCACCTACCAGATATGAGCTAACAAAGGCATGGGAATGGGTGCCACGGAGTGGGATTCCAAACAGCTTTCCAGCTGCCACATTGCTGTCAAAACACAAAAAGACAGTGATCCTCCTGAATAGATTATGATTAAAAGAAATAGAACATCAGAAGGAAATGAAGAAGCTGTATTTCCGTATCAATAAAATGACAATTGACAAACATAACCAGAAAAGAAAAAGAAAGAAATATTCAAATGCAGACATGCAACCATAATTGTTTATCAAGTGAATGCATCCAAGTTAAGGATCAAATTCGTCCTTGAACAAATAATTTTCTAGTTCTATCACCGGAAAAAGCAAAAGAAATAATGTTAGAAGTTTATCTACGTGCGCACCGACATGCAAATGTGCAATTTAATAATCTTTGTTGATGCTAAAACACTCATATCAAGCAGGGGCAAAATAGGTTGCATAAATAAGTAATATGCAAAACAAAATATTGTTATAAATATTAGAAAATGACACCACTTGTCAACAAATGTTGAAGGCTCGCTGGTGAAGTGCCTCAATTTTCTCAGAGAAATCAAGGAATTCAATCTCACTATGTTAGCGTTTGTTTAAAAAAAATTGAGCCTTGCTATGGTTAAACATACACGCCACCAGGGATTGAACTGCCGACTTCTAACCTAAAAAGGAGTAACTACAACAAATGAGCTGCAATCAATTTCATTATCACTACTGACAAGAAATAATGTAGCAGTCCGGCATTAATCAACCGAACTTAAAACCCTAACTTTGAAAATATTAATCATTAAACTAGCCGCTTGCTGCTTTCTGCCTGCTCTTTCCAAAGGTAAGTTTTCATAATATTTTTTTCTTTCTTGAGTTTTATTATTATTATTATTATTATTATTTATTTATAAATATGATGTTATAGTGATTTATTCATTTGTTTAATTCTTTAAATGTAGACACCGCTATGAAAAATCCTGCATACAAGAACAACAATAAGCCTAAACTTATCACCTTTTCGAAATCTTAGATCACTTCTAATGCAACACGAGGAGTGCACCATCAAGGTCCTAGGATGGCAGATTTTGGGAGCACGAGGCAGTGGCAATTGCTATGGTCGAGTCCTAGAGGAGGAGATCACAGGATCAATTATTTCGACTAACAAACTGTTTTTTTTTTTGCAGGAAAATTTAGAGCGATCAGATTTCGTGTTTTGGTAGATCAATCATGGGTGGTATTAGTGCTTTGCACTCAGCCCCATGATGAAATATCAGTAATGAACAAGAGCATGGATCTTTGGAGAGAGAACGTACAACAACATAACAATGGATAATGGAACACGACACAAAAGAAACTGCACAGAGGGTGCAGTAATGCATGCATCTCTCTGAAATGGGAGATATCACCAGTCGCAAGGAGATCAAGACCAAAAACAGGGACAGTACACGCATATGGAGATGAACAAGCATGCTGGTTTCTCATAAAGTCCTACACAGCTGATGACAAAAGCAAGGCAAATCTGCACATGCACTACTTTGTGTTGCATCAAAAAGAACGAAAGGCAGCAGAAAGTGGACCTAGAAGTAATCAGCTTACTACACACTTGGATTGGCGGGACTTGTATTTTATACAAGCATGCTGCTGTGCTGATCGAGGAGACAAATGGGCATTAAACAAATGCCACACAGACCTCAAAATGCAAGCTCATGTCAGTGTAAGGAGAAGATGTAAATATTTGCATCTGTTAATGCATCGACTTCCAGGCGTGTTTTGAAATAAAAGGCGCGCTCAAGTTATGGCATGGCTACTTGTGACAACAAGATGAAGATAACAAAGCGGCCAAAAAGCTTCCCATTTGCCCACTGTCTAGTGGTTACACGTTATGCAATGCTTTCCTTCATTTTTAATTCCTTATATAGTTCCAATGTGATATCGATGTTGATCTCTATGCTCAATATGGACAATAGGTTATATGTACCCATCAGATATTATTTATTTCATACTGTTAGACCCCCTGATCCTAATTCTGTAATTTGAATTCCATATTTATAAAAATTAGCCCTAGGCATTGCCTAGTGGATTATTAAAAAAAAAAATCCTCCATACACTGTTGATATCAAGACCCTACTCTTTTTTCACTTGTGCAATCTTGCTCTTGAAAAAGAATCAAACAACATGTGATTCACAATTCCAGTGATACTTTCTAATATGTCCTGCTTCGTTTTTGGAAGAAGACTACAGGATGTTCTTTGACGTGTTGAAAGAAATAGAATCTAAACGAACTTGCTTTTCAAAAAGAAAGAAGTTAGTGGACTCAAGAGTTCTTCAAAATTTAAATTAAACCAATACTGGCTCATGAGTCTCTAAATATTATAGTAATAAACATACAATGAATTTAGAAATCCACATCTCATTTAATAAGAAAAAAAGTACAACCCAGTATAATCCCACTTAGTGGGGTCTGGGGAGGGTAGTATGTACGCAGACCTTACCCCTACCCTGGGGTAGAGAGGCTGTTTCCAAATAGACCCCCGGCATCCTTCCCTCCAAGAACTTACCACCTTTGCTCTTGGGGAGACTCGAACTCACAACCTCTTGGTTGGAAGTGGGGGTTGCTTACCATCAGAGCAAGCCCCTCTTGTCTATCTCATTTAATAAGACAAAACAGATAATGCTACTATTCACGGGAACAGAGTGAGAAACACACAGAATCACCTTGTCGCGTCAAATCCACCCATGTAGCAATATTTCGATGCTGATATACCACCATCAGGACCCTGCTCATGAAGGAACAAATGGTCTGTTCACAGTTTGTAAGTCATATAGACCTTCCTATCTAAAATATCACAAGGAAAGATAAACAACCTGTGCTCTCCGAAGCCCAAATTCAAGCAGTATCTTGGACCTTCCAGCTACGAAACGGTGTCTTGCAGCATTAGTAGTAACTAGTGATGCATAGTTTATGAGGTTTACAAACGGAGTTTCCAGCAGTTGAACCACCTTTGAGACAAATGTAATCATCAAGCATATTAAAAATGAACATAAAACTGAGAAGATGCAATAGCATCCTTGTTGAGAAGCTTAAAAAACCAGTGCGAATAAAGGATAGTGTTAATGGAACTCACAGCAATTGGTCCTTCAATCCTCATCAGCGGTACCTTCGGAAAGACTACTGATCCTTCAGTAACAGCATATATCTCAATATCTGAACAGTCAAGTTCCCGAAGGTACTCAAAGAAGCCGTCCTACATAATCCATTCAAATATGCTTATGATCAAGCACTCACAATCAATATATATATAATTATCTTAATCACACATTATGGCTCCATATTTACTTGTCCATAAAAACTTTACCTCACATGACGGGGGCAATGATGACCTGATAAAAGCTATCTCATCCTCAGTAAATTTGAAATTAGCAATAAACTTAATGCACTCTTCTAAACCAGCAAATATGGTATATTCACCACCAAAAGGATTCCTCCGAAAATACAAATCGAACCTGAAAATATTAAATAAATACTTAAATAATAGGCGTAATCCACCAGCTCAGCAAACAAAATGCTTTGACACGCGGCTAAAATGTTAGAAATTGTTGATTAATAACAATAGCGACAAGATACATAAAAGAAATAAATTTAGCGAAACATAGAGAGAAAACGAAGAGGAATTAGAGAGAAAATGAATACTTACACGGCTCGTTCGTTGTGTTTCCCAGCTTTCCAATATGCATACGCCATAGTAAACTGATAGAGATCTGTTAAAATAGGAGTGACCATAGGATTGGTGGGTCCGTCAATATTATTGGCACACTGATCAGGCCGGCCATTAGCTATAGTTTCAGCCATAACTATCCTCAATCTCTACACAAATCCTAGGGTTAGATGTTGAAATTCGGTTAATTCGCAAAAAGAAACAGTTTTATAGAGAGAGAAGGGTAAAGGAAGCGAGAGGATTCGTTGAGACCGTTACAAATTAAGTTCCAAAGACTGATCGGACTTTGAGAATCTTCTTGCTTTTTGCTTGCCTTTTACATTAAGAGAATATTGAAATGCTTCGCTTGCTGTATGGGTTGGGTTACTTGGAGTGTTTTTCCTTGTTTTTTGTCAAAGACTCGGGACTAAGAAGTCCACACAACTAGTTTATTTTAATTTTCGGCTGAGAAGCCTGGCAAATGCAGTAGTGTAGCAAAAAGGAAAGAAAATATTTGGAAAGAAAGTAGTTAAAAAGAGAGGAATTTATCAAGTTTAAAGTTTAGTAGTACTGGCGAGAATCTCTCACCTAGTATATGAGTTTCCATTTTTCATTGTTTTTCTTTGGCGGCTTCTTCTCTTGTTGCCATGTCATAGTAGAATGTAGTTAGCGAATTACTTTTTCTGAAAAATGAGACCAGTAACTGTTTTTTTTTCATTTATCATATTAAAAGAATAGAGGACTAGCGGGCATAATTCTTACAAACTTATTGGATATATGTTTATCAAAACCATTACTTTTTCCCTTTCTTTTCATCTCTTGTCTGTTCTTTGGTTGGTGTCAACATTGAGCCAACAAGGGTTTATAATAATACACAAATGAAATTAAACAAGTCTGCAAACACATTCTGAGTAGATGAAAGAAAATTAAGATACTTTTTTCTATAGAATTTTGTTTTTTGTTTCTCTTATCATCTATGGGTAACCCTGCTGACTCACACACAACCCTGACTCTATTAAAGAAACTTGAATTGAATTGTTTCTAGAAGCCTCTGACCCCTATATCGAATAGGTTAGTTACAAAACAGACTGGGCCAAAACAGAGGACCCGAAACTAAAACAGGCCCAAAATAAAATAGTAGCCCAATGTGCAGTATACACACCATATACAATAATGATACAATGAAAATACAACAATTATCAATGTATGTGTTTAGGCTTAGAAGTTAAGTAGTCTTTTAGCTCAACACCCCCCTCAAGTTGGAGGGGGAGACCACCTTCAACTTGAACAAAAGACGATGATGAACAGTGCCATGCAGGGGCTTGGTGAGAACATCAGCCAACTGGTGATAAGTGGAGACATGAGAAAGGGAAATCAGGCCATTAGTGAGCTTGGTACGAACAAAATGACAATCGACCTCAATATGCTTGGTTCGCTCATGAAAAACTAGATTCTTAGCAATATGGAGGGCAGCCTGATTGTCACAATAAACAGAAAGAGGAAAAGAAACAGAAACACTAAGATTAGTGAGCAAAAAGAAATCCAAGATAGTTCAGCAACCACCTTACTGAGTGCCCTATATTCTGCCTCATCAGAGGATAGAGAGACCACTGGCTGTTTCTTGGACTTACAACTGACCAGACTGTCACCCAAAATTACACAAAAACCAGTAACAGATCTGCAAGTGTCAGGGCAAGCTGCCCAGTTACTGTCTGAAAAGGCAGTGACAGAAAAATCAGGACTGGCAGAGTAGAAGAGACCCAAATCCATAGAGCCATTAAGATACCTAAGAACATGTAGATCAGCAGACATGTGAGGTGTTCTGGGAGCCTTCAAAAACTGACTCAAATGTTGAACAGCAAAACATATGTCTGGTCTGGTATGTGTCAAGAAGAGGAGCTTGCCAATCAACCACCTGTAATGATCAGGAGAAGAGAAAAGATCCCCAGAATCAGCATCCTCTTGAATTCTCTTTTTCCCTATTTCTTCCTAGAATTTGTTTTTGTGGAATATGGATTTTATTATTTGTTTTCTTTATTATTGATAGGAATTCTCTTGGTATTGAGGTCCAAAGGACAGACCACAGGGGAGACATCCACACAGTCAAACTGATGCAGCAAGTCAGATACAAACTTGTGCTGATTAAGGAGCACACCACCAGCAATACTGGACACCTCAATGCCCAGAAAATAATGTAAAGACCCAAGGTCTTTGATTCTGAATTGGTCATCCAGGAATATCTTGAGGGCAAAAAATTTTAGCAACATCATCTCTAGTGATAATAATGTCATCCACATACACAGCCAGAACCACAAGACAACCAGGCTGGCCCTTGACAAATAAAGAGTAGTCATTCATAGAATGGACATAGCCTTTAGAGTATAGTGCATGAGACAATTTGGCATACCACTGTCTGGAAGCCTGTCTCAAGCCATAAAGGAATTTCTGTAGTTTGCACACAAGAGGTGCAGAAATAGAGGGAGCAGAAGAGGGAGAAGAAACAGAGGGAGCAGAAGAGGCAGAAACACACAAACCTGGAGGAGGCTTCATATAGACCTACTCATCAAGGTCACCATGCAAGAAGGCATTATTAACATCAAGGTGAAAAAGACTCAAATGTTTCTTGACAACCACAGCAATCAAGCATTTAACAGTAGACATCTTGACCACTGGAGAAAATGTTTCTGTGAAATCAACACCTTCAATTTGAGTGTCACCCCTAGTGACAAGCCTAGCCTTGTATCTTTCAACACTACCATCAGCCTTATATTTAATTTTATAAACCTATTTGCAGCCTATGAGTTTCTTACCAGAAGGAAGTGGAACAATATCCCAAGTATGGTTGGCATCCAAAGCCTCAAACTCCTTGCTCATGGCATCCTGCCATGCTGGGGCTGATGCAGCTTGAGAATAAAAGAGGGGTTCAGATTCCAAAGGAGAAAAGGAGGAGGAAGAGCCAGAAAAGAAAGGTAAGTGGAAAAAATAATCATTCAGATAAGAGGGAGGACTATGTTGCCTGCCAGATCTTCTGTGTCTAGTGGGGGCAGCAGAGGAAGATATAACAGGAAGAGAAGGATTAGGGCTGAAAGGAGTAGGGGAGGCAGTATGATTAAGAGCAGAAAGAGGGGTGGGAGGAAGGGGAGAGGAAACAGGACTGGAGTCAGAAGGAAGGGAAGCAGGAACAGGACAAAGGGGAACAGGCAGATCAATTTCAGAACAGGGAAGCTCAGGGGAAGGAACAAAAGGAGAAGGAAAAGCAGAAGGACTAGAGGTAACAGCAGAAGTAGAGTCAAAAGGAAAGCAGGTTTCATGAAAAATAACATCCCTGGACACAAAACACTTCTTAGTAGTCAGGTCATATAGCATGTAACCCTTTTTGGCAAAGGGATATCCCATACAATATTTCATAAGGAGATTTGTTGTGAAGGATTCTGGATGGAATCCTATTAAGCAAGTAAGTGGCAGTCAATAAACAGTCCCCCAAAAAATGAATATGTAATTTGGATTGGAAAGTAAAGCTCTACATGCTTCAAGGAGGGCCTTATGTTTTCTTTCTACAATACGATTTTGTTGAGGAGTATGGGGATAGGTAGTTTGATGAATAATGCCCTGTTGGTTGAAGAAAGAAATACCAGCAAGACTAGACCCCAATTCCAAAGCATTATCCCTTCTGATAGTTTGTACAGTAGCATTAAATTGAGTCTTAACCATACACAAAAAGGACTTAAGAAGGCTGAAAGCGTTGCGTTTAGACCCAGTAGATGTGTCTAGGTTGCTCTAGAAAAATCATCAACTATAGTAAGAAAGTATCTTGAGCCAGAAGAGGTGGGTGTGTGATAAGGGCCCCAAGTGTCTACATGAATCAGTTGGAAAGGTCTACAGGAACTGATTGAAATGTCAGGAAAATGAAGTCTAGTTTGCCTAGCCATGGGACAAACAGAACAAGGAAATGGTTGTTTGGAAGCAAAAGGAAAAGACAAAGCAAAAATGTGTTTCATGCTTGCAAATGGAATGTGAGCCAATCTTAAATGCCAAATGTAATTCATGTCATTTGCATCAGTTTTATTATTACAAATGGAACTATTTACATTGGAATTCAAAGCAACAGAATTAAGGTCAGAAGAACAAACATGAGTACAAGAATTAGAAATGGAGCATACAGAAGTAGAGGAACAACAATTAACAGAAGAAGGTGAAGAGGGCACCCAAGCAAATTTGTACAGACCAGCCTCATCTTTACCAAGATCCAGAGGCATCTTCAGAGAAGGGGCCTGTAACATGTGAAGGAAACAGGAAGTTGCAGTAAACATGACAATACAGTGCAACTGTTTTACTAGTTTGTGGATAGAAATTAAATTGTGTTTGAAAGAGGGAACAAACAATGCATTATAAAGAGTGATGGGGGGAGTTAAGGCAAAAGATCCTGTGGAAGTCACTTATACTTGATATCCATTAGGAAGAGTTACAAGATAAGGCACAAGCGAAGGTGTGATATTAAAGAGTAAGTTCTAATTAGATGTCATATGATCAGAAGCCCCTGAATCTGTTATCCAGGAGACAGAAGCAATATGAGTAAGTAGACAGAGTTTGGAATCAGAAACAGGACTCTCAGTAAGCATAGTACCAGCAAAGTTGGCAGCACACATAAGAGGAGAGGTCTGAGCAGAAGAAGTCTGAGCAGTGGAGTCACCCTCAATGTGATTTCCAGAAGCATGAGAGAGGTCCTCTGGATTGATCAAAAGTAACTCTCTGGGCATATTGTTTGAGAGGAGAAGAGTTGGGCAATGCAACTTGATTGAAAGATGGTGTAGAAGTTTTGTGTGTGTTGACACTGAAGGACATAGAGTCAGGATTGAATTGGGAAATAGACTGAACTTGTCTTTGTTTTTCATCATTGAGGAGAATGTTATAGACACTGTCAAGACTGGGAGGAGGTTGCATCATCAGCAAGTTGCTCCTCACCCCCATATATGTCTCATTAAGGCCCATGAGGAATTGAAACACCTTATTCTCCTCATCCTCCTTTATGATGCCAGGTTTGGCAGCACAAATACATCTTTGGCCATGATTTAGGCATACTACTCCTAACTCATCCCATAACCCTTTGAGTTTGTTAAAATAGGATACTATATCTAGAGCTCCTTGAGAAGAATGAGAGAGTTCTCTTTTAAGTTCAAAAATTTTGGTTCTGTGCCATATCTGGCTTCGAGTTGTGCCCATATACTCTATGCAGTCTTAGAATATTGCACACTCTCATCTATTTGAGGAGACAGGGATGCAGTCAACCAGGAAATTACCATATTATTGCATCTGTCCCATAATTTCTGTTCTGCCAAGTTAGTATTTGATCTAAGACAGGTACCATCAACAAAACCAATTTTGTTCTTAGCGGACAAGGCAACTATCATCTTCCTCTTCCAACCTCCATAACCACTACCCGAAAAGGGAATAGGAACAAGAGAAACAACAGGAACATCAGAAGAGTAAACAAAGAGAGGGCTTGTAGGGTCAATAGGCGAGGGATTGTTAGGGTTCATATTTGTCATCAGAAACAGAACAATAATAATGAGAGGAAAGTGATTCAATATCAGTGAAGTACACGATACAACAATTTTTCCAGAAAAAAACATGCAAGCTCTAATCGAGCGTGAAAATAGGGTTACCCGACTTCTATGCTACCGAAGAAGAACGACCTTCAAAAGTTCAGAGAAAACCCTAGCTTTCATAGAAGACCAAACCCTAGCTTTCAGAGAAGACCAAACCCTAGCTTTCAGAGAAAACCCTAGCTTTGTCCAATGTAAATCCAATGCCTCTGAAACCGTCGGAATCAAACACAAAAGGTGTCGGAAGTCCACCCGAAACACCACGCTTGAAGAAGCAACAACAATCCACAAGAAACTGAAATCATCTCCGATTCTAAAAAAAAAATCCAGAATCATCACCAACAAATCGAAAAATCCAGAAGTTACCACCGATAGTTCAATAGAGCTGAACCGGAAGAATCGAGAAAAGAAAAGGATACATCCGAGAAGGAGAACCATGCTCTGATACCATGTAAACATGGAGGATCGGAGATGTGAGAGAGAGAGAGAGAGAGAGAGAGAGAGAGAGAGAGAGAGAGAGAGAGAGAGAGAGAGAGAGAGAGAGAGAGAGAGAGAGAGAGAGAGAGAAATCTTGTTTTCTGAATTGATCCAAAATGAACAGAATGAATTAATTGTCTGTTTCTAGAAGCCTCTGACCCCTATATCGAATGGGTCAGTTACAAAACAGACTGGGCCAAAAAAGACGACCCGAAACTAAAACAAGCCCAAAATAAAATAGTAGCCCAATGTGCAGTATACACAATATACATTAATAATACAATAAAAATACAACAATTATTAATGTATGTGTTTAGGCTTAGAAGCTAAGTAGTCTTTTAGCTCAACAATTATATAACATAACTGTATGAAAAAAAGTATGGCAACCATACGCTTCTTAATTATGGAACAAATCTAACTTTTCTTAATTATTTACAATACAATATTGTAGAAACTTGCATATACTATAAACAAGTTTACTCCTTACGCCTTTAAATTATAATTTTGACCTTTTATATATCTTATTCATTTTGAACTCAAAAATTTAATTAATTAAAATATTTGTAATTTTCGAATATTTTTATATCATATATGTTTTTAACAAGAAAATTTAATTATTATAATTGATATCGTGATTAAGGAAAACCCAAAAAAACGTGAGGAAAACATCAATTGAAAGCAAGCAAAATGCTCTAGCCTTTAAATTTTACTTAGGTACGTGGTAAGCATCAAGAGCTCTATTGAGTATTTCAAGCAAGCAAGTTTTAATTGATTTTAAAGTCCTAAAAAAATATTATTTGAGATTATTATTGAACAATGTCAAATAATTTTTTTTCGTTTGAATACTTAATAATGGTTAGGAAAAAAATTAACTTTTAATAATTAGGACTTTGAATTCAACTAAATTTTATCTATTAGATTTTTCTTACTTGAATTATCAAATTAAATATATAAGATTTTAAAATTAATTAATATAAAATATGCTCTTATTTGAACTATGTAGCATAAATATAATTCTTATAAAATCCTTTGCAATGTGTTGACTTGACTATGCATTGACGAATCATACTCAAATTAAATACCAGACGAACATAATATTTTCATGTTTTATATTTTATATCCCTTTTGTAGATGTTTATGAATTTTTTCGAGCATAAATTTTTTTGGGTATTAATGTGAATAACAAATCAAAATTACAGATGTAGGTAACTACACTGGAAAACATTTTCAATGGCACAAGAAAGATTTGAATCAACTTGGATTGAGCGCGTGTTTAAATTCTTATTCCCTGAACAATATTATCACTGCAATGTACGCCGATGAGTGTAGTTGCTAAAATAGACATTTTCATCGATCGGTGCTTCTCATATCAAATATATTTTATCCTTCAAATGACTAATTTTTCTTGAATTATTTAATTGAAAGTACTCACATTCTTAATTGTTTTAAGCCTCTTCCTAAATATTAGAGAAAGGACCATGAAAGATATTATAGTTATGTTATATGGTTTAAATAAGGAAATTTTTTATATAAAGTGAAAATTTGATTAATTTTAAAATTCTAAATATTAGGAATTTAAATTAACAATTTTTTCTTTATTGAACTATGGTATAAATCCTAATATTTAAAACTTAAAAATCACGTTAAATTTTACCTTATTTAATTATTTCCTTTGATTATGATATAATTAATAAATCAGAGACAAGTATAAATAGTAATAGTATTGTTCTTGATACAAAGCTATCCAAGGCCATATATCAACATCATTCGTAAATTAAGTGCGATAATATCATTTGAAATAGAGTCTTAACTTGTATGAATTTCTTTTTTCTTGGGGGGGAGGGGAGGGGAGTGTGGTTAAAGTTAACTAATACAAGTAGAATTTTAGATATTGGACTTATGTGGAACAACATATCTTTCGTTATTGAGTTAGCAAAATAGAATTAACATTCATTATTTTTAGGAATTTACACAATTTTCTTTAATTCTATTTTATGACTCAAAACTCAATTTTTAATAATATTTATGTAGATTTATAAAATCAAAACTTAGCGCCATAAGGTACCATAAGACTAGTTAGTTAAAATATGCTAATAGTGCAACAACTCTATCCTTTATCAAGCATTTACCTTTAACCCTTTTCTACCTCCAAGTTGTTACTGTCAGATAATACGCTTAACGCTAGAGGGGGGGGGGGGGGGTGAATAGCGTTATAATAAAATTTAGCGTAAACTTGCGGAATTTGAAATTTGCAGGAAATAAATAAGTGCGTTATGTAAACAAAAAAAGGAAAGAACGCACCGATGTATTCTGGTTCACCACAACAAGTGGCTAGTCCAGTCCCCGAGAGACTCTCTCGAGATTTTCTACTAACTTGTCAAGCTTACGGGTGCTCAACAAACCTTTACAACTTAAGGACACAAGCCTTAACACCTTTGCTCGGAGATACAACACTCCAAGACTTCACTGTTAAGCTTACAGGTGCCTAACCAACCTTTACAACTTAAGGACACATGCCTTAACACCTTTGCTCGGAGATATAACACTCCAAGACTTTACTGTTAAGCTTACGGGTGCCTAACCAACCTTTACAATCTGAGGACACAAGCCTCAACAATCTTGCTCGGAGATACAACACTCCAAGACTTCAACCAAGGAAACACAAGTTCCTTACAACAAGAGAATCACAATTCTCTTACAAGTGTAAAAAAAACACTAAACACTCAAACAAAACACTCCTTAATGAGTAGATATGAGTAAAAGAAGTAAGCTCAAGATCACAACAACTATGGACAAGACTTTGGCTCTCAAAAGCTTTTTGAAATGAATATAAAATGATAAACAATAGTATGCAAGCTTATAGCAATAGAATGATCAATTGTTGTGTGTTGTTGTGTTTAAAACACTGAAATGAAGCTGTATTTATAGTTGAAAAACTTGGCATTACCGTTGTCTAATTGTCAATTAAGAGTTGCTGATTTTACTCTGTGACAATCGATTGTCAGGAGGCCACAATCGATTGTTTGCCAATCGTTCCAAAAATCAATCCCAGATTTTACGCTTAACAATCGATTGTCCAAGATCAACAATCGATTATTGGTAACGTTCAAAAAATCATTTACGTAAAACAATCGATTATACCAAATCAATAATCGATTATTCAGCAACGTTCAAAAAAATCCTTTCCAGATTTTAATTTCAACAATCGATTGTACAAAATCAACAATCGATTATTCAGCAACGTTCAAAAAATATTTTCTAGATTTTAATATCAACAATCGATTGTACAAAATCAACAATCGATTACCTGACGGTATTTGAAAACTTTACGACAACGGTCAGCTTCACAATCGATTGTGCAATGTTAACAATCGATTATTTATCAGACTTTGAAAATTATTTTAGACACTGCCTCGTGACAATCGATTGTTATATACTCACAATCGATTATTTAATAACTTTGAAAAAGTCTGGAAGACACTGCCTCAACACAATCGATTGTCATATGTTCACAATCGATTATTTTGTGACTTTTAAAAATCTGATGGACACTGTCTCTTCACAATCGATTGTCATTAGCTTCACAATCGATTATTCTGAGTTTTGAAAAACTTTGATGTACGTTGCCTCATCACAATCGATTGTCATAAGGTTCACAATCGATTGTCATGCAGGTTTGAAAAACCTGATGCTCACTGCCTTAACACAATCGATTGTCATTAGTTCACAATCGATTGTCATGCAGTCTTGGCTTAACATAATCGATTATCATAAGTACATAATCGATTATCTTAGTCCAGATTTTAGAGGCATGTTTAAAAATCATTTTGACTAATGAAAATATGCATGATTTAAAATCATTTAGCAATAAATTAAATATGCATGATTTTGGAAAAAATAGTTTTACGAGAGAAGCCATATCATGAGTCAAGTTGTAGAATCAAGAACACAATTAAGAACGACTCATTTAAACTATAAAACTTTGTCTTGTGCTTGAATCTCGTTATGCATCAATTATGCGCTTGTACTTGAACTTCGTCATATATCAATTTGCGCTTCGTTTGTCATTCATCAAAACCTACACATAAGAACACACGTTTTAGTATAAAGCCTTGAGAACGTGTTTCCAACAATTTTCCCCTTTTTGATAATGGCAAACTTTAAGCGGGATATGCAACTTAAACAATTTATAATGACGATTCAAGACAAGTAAAGATATGCAATAAGAATGCGATTACTTCCCCCTCAATATATGAATTCCCCCTCAATTTAAGCTTATAAATATTGTGAGTGCATACCCGTTATCTTCCCCCTTTTTCCATTAGCAAAAATAATATAAGAAGATGCCAAAGATGTAAATAAAACTTGTTTATTTATTGGAAAGAGAAAACAATTACATAAGGAGGGGACAATAAAACACATCACAATAAAAAATCATTCATCATCATTTCCCGCCTCATCATCCGGTACTGCTTCGAAGGGAACAAGACCCGCATATGGATAATGAACATGGTCAAAATATCCATGGATCTCATGAGTCAATTGACCAACAGAGGTGGTCAAGGAAGCAATTTGGTCGGAAATGGATTGGAGAGTGGGCTCTTGAGGCGGACGAGTTCGACGGGTTGGAGGAGGAGCAGGCGCTGCATGATCACCGTCATGATGAAAGGAGGATTCTGAAATTTCCCACTTTTTGGTACTCTTTTTGAGAGGACCGTTGGAAGTGATAAATCCGGAGGCTTCAAGAAAATTCATGATGAGGAGAGCATAAGGAACAGGCCTATCATCTCCGATAGCGTCACACATGTGAATTTTGACGAACCGACACCAATTGATGTTAGCTCCGGTTATTATTGCATGCATGAGCTTGGTGTCCTCTTGGGAAATGGTAGTATGGTTATGCTTACGAGGCTTGAGGACTCGGGTGATGAAATAGAAAATCAACCGATAATTTGGATCCATTTCCGTAATTGTAGGACGACGGGAAGAAAGATTTGGATCATAAGAAGTAAGTCCGGTTTGATGTAGGAGGGCTGTTTCATCAAAAAGGGCTCCGGCCTCTCCGATGTACCGAAAAATGTCTTCACCATTATGAGGAAGACGGGCAATGGTATGAAAGTTTTCATCGGAAAGAAGGATTTGAACACCATTTATATTTGTCACAAGCTCACCGTCATCATCCTCATGAAGGTTGGAGTAAAATGCTTGAATCAATGTAGTATTGATGTAAGGATTGGTAAGAAGTAAGAAGTCAAGAAGTTGATAATTTTTTAGCATATTTGCAGCAGGGCCATAAGATTCAAGATACTTGTTGGTTGAAAAGCGGGGAGGAAGAATGTCGTGCTTTTCAAATTTTGTTAAAAATCGAGTAAGCTCGATGTCAGAATTAAAATAAAGAACGGAACCATCTTGGTAAGGATAGTTTGGAGCAGCAGAGGAGGATGCACCATGCCTAGAAGAACGGGAACGTTTGGAGTGACGGCCCGACATTTTTACTAAGTGTTGCTGGAATTTGCAAGAGTCTTGAAAGAGTTTTGATAGTTTGAGAGCTAAAATTGATGCTTGAGTGAATAAAAAAGAACATATATGGAGCCTATTTATAGAGGGGAGAAACGCATTTCATTAATGGAAGAAATCTGCAGAAAGTTGAAATCTGAAACAGTCAGAAACGGTAAAAATAAATCTTACTGACCGTTAGACAATCGATTGTTGGGATGAGATAATCGATTGTCATTAAGATTTGACTGAATCTCGGAACTGACACAAATCGATTGCAGAACCAAACGGTAACAATTTTGAATTTCTGACATGAAATAATCGATTGTCAAAATATGGTAATCGATTGTTATGTTACGGTGAGCACAGAAATTTTCTGATTTTGAGAATAATCGATTATATTTTGAAATAATCGATTGTTTTGGAAAAGCATTGCTGAATGGCTGAGACGGAAATCGATTTTGCAGTTAAAGAATCAATTATTTAACAAAACTGCATAATAAACATAAACCATAAACAATCGATTAGTGATACTGCTAATCGATTTTCTGCACAGTAAGATAATCGATTATTTGCTTGGAACAATCGATTGTTTTGTGCCAAAACGTAATAATTCCCCCTACCTTTAGGGTGATACCTGCAAAATAGAATTAAACGTCTCTAACGCTCAAGTCAGTGATTAAAATATAAATGCAACCTAAAATGTATGCATTTAGATCAACGTTTACCCGCATTCAATACTTCATTTGGACATGATTTATATTTCGCACAACATTAAACGCTAAATATTTTATCAAGTCTACTAGCAATAAGGTAAAGTGAGGAACGATCATACCTGTGTAGTTCTTGGTATTGCTCGTCTTACCTTTCACATTTCTGTCAAGATGGTCATCTAAATTCATTGAAGTGACCATTGGTTTGGTGTTGCTCTTTTCGAATTGATTTGGCAACTCCTTGCGACATTTAGATGGACAAATGAAAGTTCCCTCTTTCATTTGCTTAATTTGCAGCTCCAAGAAGAAATTAAGCTTGTCTATCAATGATATCTCAAATGCCATTTACAGATTCCTTGCATGACACTTATTAGTTGCTCCAAAGTAATACAAATATTTTTTAAGATATCATTTTCCACAAGATTTGGAATGCAAGATATTCGTGGCATGAGAGTTTAAAGAAAATAACATTGCCAATATAGAGAGTTGGTTTGAAATTCTGTCATAAAAAAGATAGTAAACTTCATGCAATCTATTTCCCTTTTATCAGAAATTTATCAAGACATACCAACAAGACATAGATATACCAATTGTTATAAAGCAATGATAAACCCATTTGTTGGATGACATAACAAGTGTACCAAAAGTTATTTTATTAACAGTGATACAAATTGTTATTTTTAGTAAAGCATATTACAAACGAGTGTTGACTGTTAACAGATCAACCATACATCGAATTTTAAAGAGCATACCAACCATTATCCAAACCAAGGGATGTGTTCATCAAGAGACGATTTTTAACAGAAGGATTTTTGTCAATTGTTAGAAATATGAGACATCTCAATTACTTTTCAAAGCTGAGGATAGCATTCATCAAAAACGTGAGTGAAAACTTTTTGAAGAATATGCTAATAGATAATACACACCACATAGTATACTAACGATTATTTAAACCACAGATAGCAATTATCAAATCATGAATGAAATGATTTTATCAAGCTAACTGTTAATACATATCAACAGTTTTGATCTTTTAAAAACAGATAACTAACAAGTAAATTAATTGACACCATTTGTCATTTAGCAACACGTTTTCAACATATGAATCAGCAAAGCTAATTGATATTGATTGTTGACAAGGATATCTCAATTGTTAACGCACATCAACCATTGTGACTAAGCTTATCAAAGATTCAACAATAAGGGAACCAAATTAACAACAAATAAGTTAATATTGGTTGCTAGCACATATCAACAATTCGGTTTTTGTCAAAAAGGATAACTAACCGAAATTTCCTCTTGATGCAATGAGGTGTCGTGCTCGGTGCATCTACTACAATACTGTAGCCTTTCGAGCACACCTGCAAAACAGATTAATGATCTTTTGGTACCCATGCCATTTTGGGTCCTTGGGGGTTAGGCATATCATAATGATGTGATTGAGTGATATGTCTATGTCGTGTAAAACATGCAGGAGCAATATGACCAATACGTTTACAATAATGACAAGTCACGTTGGGGTTATGCATCCTTCTAGGTTCATAGTAACTTGACGGACGAAAATGGTTTACTCTATTTTAAGCATTATGACTATTGCGTGCTTTATGAACATCATTTCTCCTACTATGAGCAGCATTTCTAGAATAATTATTTCTACGTTGGAAATCATTTCTAGGTGCTCTAAAGGGTTCAAAAATCCTTCTAGTATTTGGCCTATAATATGCATCATTTCTAGGGTAGTTATTTCTAGGTGGTAAGTCATTGCTAGGTCTTCTAAAATGTTCAACATTTAGTCTAGCATGCATATTGGTTCTAGGATTGATATTTCTAGGATAAGCATTTTTATTTTTAGTCCTAGGTTGGGCCTTAGGTTGTTGGGGTTTAGCTTCAACCTTTTCTTTAGGCTTATTCGTAAACCTTATGCCATGCTTGGTTGACTTCAAATTATCAAGAACATCATTCAAATTTTTGTGCGAAGAATTAAACTTATCTAAAGTGCTTTTAAGCCTTTCTACTTCATTTTTGAGATACAAGCAAGAAGTACACTTTCTAATAGAGCTTTCGGGCTTATCGGCGCTTCTTTTTCCGAAAAACTTGTTTTCCTCTTTCAACTTCTCATTTTCTAAAACCAGTTTTTCAAAATCTTTTTCTTTTAGAGAGAGTTGTTTTTGAAAATCTTTTTCTTGCAACGACAGAGTTTTCTGCAAATCTTTAATAGTCTTGGAAGCATCAACAAACTCACTGTGTAATTTATTATAAGCATTTTGCATTTCTTCAAGCGAGTGAGAGTTGGACGTACTTACCTCTTCTTCTTCGTTTGCCATGAGACATTGGCCAGTTGATTCATCATATGAGCTGTCCTCTTTTTGAGGCATGCTTTCATACATTTCCTCCAGCTTATCCCACATCTCTTTGGCGGTTTTATAGTGGGAAACTTTCTGATAGTCTTCCTGATTCAAGGCGTTATACAACATATTTATTGCATTAGTGTTGTATTCACTTACCTTGGCTTCCCCAACTTTCGTTGTCATTTGATCACCATGCTTGATGATTTGCCATAGATAAAAGTTGTTGGCTGTGATGAAAATTCTCATCCGATCTTTCCAATATGAGTAATTATTTCCATCAAATATTGGAGGCAACATGTTAAAATCACCTTCAACTATTCCTGCAAAAAAATCACGAGTAGAAGCCATGGATGGTTCTCTCAAACTGTTAAGTATTCAGAGAGTTGGGCTCTGATACCAATTGTTAGATAATACGCTTAACGCTAGAGGGGGGGGGGTGAATAGCGTTATAATAAAATTTAGCGTAAACTTGCGGAATTTGAAATTTGCAGGAAATAAATAAGTGCGTTATGTAAACAAAAAAAGGAAAGAACGCACCGATGTATTCTGGTTCACCACAACAAGTGGCTAGTCCAGTCCCCGAGAGACTCTCTCGAGATTTTCCACTAACTTGTCAAGCTTACAGGTGCTCAACAAACCTTTACAACTTAAGGACACAAGCCTTAACACCTTTGCTCGGAGATACAACACTCCAAGACTTCACTGTTAAGCTTACGGGTGCCTAACCAACCTTTACAACTTAAGGACACAAGCCTTAACACCTTTGCTCGGAGATACAACACTCCAAGACTTTACTGTTAAGCTTACGGGTGCCTAACCAACCTTTACAATCTGAGGACACAAGCCTCAACAATCTTGCTCGGAGATACAACACTCTAAGACTTCAACCAAGGAAACACAAGTTCCTTACAACAAGAGAATCACAATTCTCTTACAAGTGTAAAAAAATACTAAACACTCAAACAAAACACTCCTTAATGAGTAGATATGAGTAAAAGAAGTAAGCTCAAGATCACAACAACTATGGACAAGACTTTGGCTCTCAAAAGCTTTTTGAAATGAATATAAAATGATAAACAATAGTATGCAAGCTTATAGCAATAGAATGATCAGTTGTTGTGTGTTGTTGTGTTTAAAACACTGAAATGAAGCTGTATTTATAGTTGAAAAACTTGGCATTACCGTTGTCTAATTGTCAATTAAGAGTTGCTGATTTTACTCTGTGACAATCGATTGTCAGGAGGCCACAATCGATTGTTTGCCAATCGTTCCAAAAATCAATCCCAGATTTTACGCTTAACAATCGATTGTCCAAGATCAACAATCGATTATTGGTAACGTTCAAAAAATCATTTCCAGATTTTACGTAAAACAATCGATTATACCAAATCAATAATCGATTATTCAGCAACGTTCAAAAAAATCCTTTCCAGATTTTAATTTCAACAATCGATTGTACAAAATCAACAATCGATTATTCAGCAACGTTCAAAAAATATTTTCCAGATTTTAATATCAACAATCGATTGTACAAAATCAACAATCGATTACCTGACGGTATTTGAAAACTTTACGACAACGGTCAGCTTCACAATCGATTGTGCAATGTTAACAATCGATTATTTATCAGACTTTGAAAATCATTTTAGACACTGTCTCGTGACAATCGATTGTTATATACTCACAATCGATTATTTAATAACTTTGAAAAAGTCTGGAAGACAATGCCTCAACACAATCGATTGTCATATGTTCACAATCGATTATTTTGTGACTTTTAAAAATCTGATGGACACTGTCTCTTCACAATCGATTGTCATTAGCTTCACAATCGATTATTCTGAGTTTTGAAAAACTTTGATGTACACTGCCTCATCACAATCGATTGTCATAAGGTTCACAATCGATTGTCATGCAGGTTTGAAAAACCTGATGCTCACTGCCTTAACACAATCGATTGTCATTAGTTCACAATCGATTGTCATGCAGTCTTGGCTTAACATAATCGATTATCATAAGTACATAATCGATTATCTTAGTCCAGATTTTAGAGGTAAGTTTAAAAATTATTTTGACTAATGAAAATATGCATGATTTAAAATCATTTAGCAATAAATTAAATATGCATGATTTTGGAAAAAATAGTTTTACGAGAGAAGCCATATCATGAGTCAAGTTGTAGAATCAAGAACACAATTAAGAACGACTCATTTAAACTATAAAACTTTGTCTTGTGCTTGAATCTCGTTATGCATCAACCTACACATAAGAACACACGTTTTAGTATAAAGCCTTGAGAACGTGTTTCCAACAGTTACTAGTGTAAACATTTATGTAGTAAGTGATTAGACAAGAATTCAACTTCAGTTTTCTTCCAAGTCCAACATTGCAATCCTTTCTTCATAGATGAGATGCGAATTACTCTTCTGCATCATACAGGAATATAATGAAGAGACCGTTCTAAGTTTGAATCACTAGACTACTAGTTCTTAAACTTTTTTTTTATTGACGTCAATACATTTTACTACATGAGAATATTTGAACCAAACTCCTTATGAGTAAACTTCCCTCTGGCAAATTTTATTCGTAGCCTCCTAGATTGGAATTTTACAGGTAGAAGTTTGGTTATACTTGGTCTCAATGTTACCTGAAAATTAGCTATTCATAATTTTAGACATTTTCAACAAGGTAACCTGAAAATTGATCTCAACAAATAAAGCATTCTTCGAGAAAATATTTCTTATAAGGTGAAAAAAGCTTTTTCTTATATGCCAAAAACACCACAATGGAGGATGCAAGTTGTGATTCTTGCATCAACACAAAAGATACTCCCTTTTACCTCATTATGATGTAACGCATTTGAAGTATAAATGAACTTCACAAGCAATGAACTTGATTCAAACAAACCACACGACGTATTCTTTTGAGCAACGGTGACAACTGTTAAATTATCATAGAGACCTTGTTGAGTTGTCCCACATCGGAGGGATTTGAGGTCCTTGGTCTCCTTATATGGCTTGGGCAATCCTCACCTCATAAGCTAGCTTTTGGGGTTGAGTTAGGCCCAATGTCCATTCTTTTCAGACCTCTACATTTCCTCATTGCTCAACAAGAAAAGAAAACCTTTGATCTCATGTGTGTGTGTATAAAACTGTACTGATTCTTCTTGTTTCTTTTGATTAGTAATTCACAGTTCACCACTAACTGAACTACGTGTATGAAGCTTGCCAATCAGCTTTAGATTAATCGGACAAATCTGAGTATGAAAGAAGTATATGCTACCTACTCGTCTTAACAAGATAGAATAATATAGTCCAATCTTTACATTTATATGCCAAATTTTACATAAAACAACAGTACAAGCAATGCAGACATGAGTCAGCTCCACAGAATGGCGTTTGAACCCATAAATTAGCTACATTAAACATTATCCTAACCAGCAAGATACATGTCATTTTTCCGACAAATTCCAGCAAGATGATGCGACCAAAATTTTAGAAGTTACTGCATTCGGTTTTGACAGTGTCAACAGATGTACTTCTCCTAGCATGGCTGATAATAGAACTCGGAAAATTAGTGATATAATTTTTATTTTTTAAAAAATGTTTGTGGAAAAGCACTTATGCCAGGTACTAATTACCTATACAATTGTGGGGCAAGAAGTTGGTCGCAATCCATATTGGTTTCACTCATAGCTCCAAATGATCATATCGAAGCAAGCATGCTTCTAGAGTATTTCTCTTCAAGTCAGATGCATCAAAGGGAGCTGAGGATGCTAAATTTTCTCCTATTACACAATGAAACAATGTTGGTAAAGAGAACAGGATCCAAGGCAAAAGCTTTCAACTAGGCAAGGATGTTAAGCAAACAACTCACCAATTGCTACAGTTTTGGATGGTCGCTCATTCATTTCATGTAAAGGTAACCAATCCTCCCTCAAAAAACCCTATGCACCAAACAGAATGTGAATGTCAAATGGTTATATATTGATTCCTTAATCGGCATTCCAATATAATAGGTCACATTCAACTAACCTTGCTGGTAGTTCTTGAGAGCTGAAAGGGATCAAGGTGAACATTGATCGACGACTCTGACTCAAAAGCATTGTTTGAATGGTTTACATTTGACATAGTTGCCACTGGTGTAAGCTTTGTTTCAATACGATTTCCAGATGGACTAAAAATGGCATTTAACGAAGTGTCTTGGTTTACATGGAGAGCCCCAGCCGCTTTAGCATTTGTGTATCCATTCCCCCCGCATAAACCCATACTTAGCTGGGAGACTTGATTTTGCTGCAGCACTCGTGGTAGGCCCAGAGGATACATGCTTGGCCCATTTCTCATTGTCAACATCTGATATTTGAAGCACACTATCACAACAACATAAAACAAGCTCCAGATATAGCACCAATCTAGGAAATATCCTGAGCTATAGATTAGCCAAAAGAATTTTTGATGACAAAGGAGGTAGAGAACACATTAATAACAAGTTAATTTTATTTATGGTCACTGAACTTTTGTGTTTGTTACCCAAAAGTCAATCTTTTTTGATTACGTAAAAATCATTTAACTTTGTGTTCACTTCACAAAAGTTACTTTTCTTTCTTTTGTTACACCAAAGTCATATTTTTACTTGAAAAATCTATTATGCCCTTGTTATTATATGCACCTTCACATTTATGTAATACTTTTACCTATGTCTTTTATTTATAAATAAAATAACTTAATATTATTTTTATAATATATTCATATATTTAATTATTTCTTTACGTTAATTTCAAAATATATTAGTAGCGCTTTAAAACAACTTTCTTTTTCAGCAATTCTTTTTTAAAAAAAAAATTTAATTGACCGAACAAAGTTGGGTCTGTTGGTCGGTAGGACCTTCCGACCTTCAAAATACCGACAACACGTTAATGGTCGTGTTTTGGACGGTTATTGGTCATTACTAATATATTTTGTAATTGATGTTAAGAAATAATTAAATATATTATAAAAATATTAAATTATTTTATTTATAAATAAAATATATAGGTAAAAGTATATTATATATAATATATACGAAAAAACGGAAAAGGTCAAAAATATCCCTGAACTATTGAAAATAGCTCAAAAATATCCTCCATTTGTTTTTTGTACCAAAAATAACCCTGTCGCCTATGTTTTGGCCCAAAAATGTCCCCCAACCGTTAGTTTTGCCATTAAAGCTGACATGGCAGTCCAACTGGATTAGAATTGCTTACGTGATAGTCCACCTAAGAAAACCATATGTGAAAATTATTTTTTCGAAAATTTTATTTTTTCAGAAACTGGTGTCTTTGTTGTTGTACAAATAAAGTTTTAATTTTTTTCTTGTAAATGTTGTGTGTTAGTTTTTTTTTTTGGAGCTAAAGAATGGGGTTGAAATTATACAGGGATAATGTTCCAAGGCATAACTACGCTATTATTGGATTCAAAACACATTCAAATACATAACTCCGAAATTCGTAAAAGAAAACAATGGCGTTTATTTAATCAAATCATAAACACCAATCAAGAATAATTTTTTCCTAAATTTTTACTTTTTTCAGAATACGTGTTGATTTTGTATTTTAATTATAAAAATTCCAAAATAAATTTTTTTCCTATTTTTTTTTACTTTTTTCAGAATAAATGTTGATTTTATATTTAATTTAAAAATTCTGGAAAAATAAATTTTCGAAAAAATAATTTTCGCATATGAATTACTTAGGTGGACGACCAGGTAAGCAATTCTAACCCAGTTGGACTGCCATGACTGGCATAATTAATGGTTGAGGGATATTTTTGGGCCAAAACATAGACGACAGGGATATTTTTGGCACCAAAAACAAATGAGGATATTTTTGAGCTATTTCGAATAGTTCAAGGATGATTTTGGACCTTTTTCGTAGTATATAATATAGAAGGTATTACATAAATATGAAGGTATAACAAGGGCATAATAGACTTTTCAAGTAAAAATATGACTTGTGTAACAAAAGCAAGAAAAGTGACTTTTGTATAATGAACACAAAATTGAATGATTTTTTCATAACCAAAAAAAGATAAGTCACTTTTGGATAACAAACACAAAAGTTCAATGACCATAGATAAAGTTAACTCCGTTAATAACCATCCAAAGCATCTTGAATCGAATGTTGATGTATTCAGTTTCATTTATCTCTAATCTTTCCATTATAAGTTACCAACGTGAAAACATACTTTCCAGGTAGTTTTTTCATTCAAAATTTTCCACATAAACATTTTCAAGTCAATGTGTCACTTATGATGCCAATGTCATTCCACACTTACCCAGTTCCTACAACTGATTATCCATAGGAGAAAGAAGTCCTCAACCTACTGAACGATTAGAATAGCTTAAGTATAACACTAGCTCCTATTGAACAATACAGAAAAAGAAAGCCAACATTATTCAGATGACATGAAAGGTGAATACAGATATTTGATCAGGTTCTGCACTTCTAGTTGAGCTATTAGAGTAGTGCTTATAAAAAATATTAAATATTGCTTCTGTTAGACTGTTACTGCTGATTTGCTAGAATAATGTAAGTTATTTAGCTATAGGATGAGCCTACTTTGTTTAAATTTAAATTTCTATAAGATACATTTGAATTCTATTCTGCAGAATTTGTGTAGATTTTCTGTTTTCAAGTTGGCTATGCTTAGTAAAATTCAAGAGATTTCAACTATTCTTCCAACCTTTTATGCTGCACCATCATTTAAAAACCTACCGGTGGGGGAAATTGAATCCAAAACAAAAACACTAAGATCAAAGTGTTCAATACTTTAGAACCAGAATAGATAACCAGGAAAAGAATTGTCATCAAACACAGGAATAAAAAGCAAATCCCTCTAATGTCGTTAGCTGTCACCAAACACAGAAATAACCAAAACATACTTGCAGCAAATTTAAAATAAAATACCTTGGGAAAAAGCTAGAACCTAGCTCACGTATATTACAATCACAAGCAGCAAATTTTAAATAAAAAGAAGCAGACCTGTAATTGGAGCTGAAGCTGCTTGAGGTACTCAATAGCTTCATCAAGCATTGAAGCCTTATCGGTCTGTCCAAAAATCCATTAGAAAATAATTAACTCACTATCAAACTTTAACTATGCTAATAAATCATTTTCTAGTTTCAAAATTAATTCAAAATTGCTAAACAGGCAAATCCTCACCTTGTTAGAGTTTGGAATAAGATTTTGCAATGCTTTCATCTTCTCATTAATTCTGCTTCTTCTCCTCTGCGGAATATATACCAATAACAACAATGATAAGTAGAGGATTTAAACTTAGCGGGTTTGATCTTTTAGGACTTTTAGTACAAAATTTATTATAACTTTTGAAATTGTACGTTCAAATAACATACTAGTAACCATAAAACTAGATAAAAGAAACAACCCTTTCAGACAAATTGTGGACTTCAGCTGCTCTGCCTCTCTTGGGATTAGTGTTACTAGGTGGGGGTGGTTGTGCTGAAGCTTCCACCCCCAAGTCCTCCGCACCAACCTGTAGCACAAAGAATTAGTGTTATCACAAGTAGTAGTTTAATGCGATGGCCTTAAAAACACCAAATTAACAACAATAACCGAGTGTAATCACATGATTGGGGTCCCCTACCTTAAAAAGACATAGAGACTATTTCCGATATACCAAAGGATTTAAAAACACCAGATTCGAAACTTAATAAATTGGTAAACTAATGAAAAACTAAGTAGGAAGTGTGTAGAAATACCTCACTTTCACATTCATACTCATCAGGGTCGTTGTCCATAGTCCCAACAGATGAAGAAGAAACATTTGCTACACTAGCTGGGACATTATAAGCCCCATAAGGAGACGAGAAAATGCCGCCAACCGACGAATTCAATACGGAAGATAACTCGCCATAATGATTTTTAGGCAGAAGATGAGGTAGCGATGAGGAATACTGCATTTCATGGGTCTTAAAATTAGATGAAGGATGGAGAATCTGACGAAGAAAAACAGAAATATCATCAGGTTCAGGGCCAGGCTCAGTCAAAGAAAAAGTTGTAGCAGTGCGATGATAAATATTGTTGTTGGCCATTAGTATAGAGATACAGAAACAAGACGGTTTTTTATCACAGCATTAAAAAGTGAGAAAGATCAACTGCAGCTTGAGCTGAAGAAGTAGAGATAAAGCAAATTCCCAAAGCTGTGCAACTTTTTTCTTGGGCAAAGACTTGTCTTGTTAATTTCCATTATCTGCAAAACTCACTAGCACACTCTTTTTATATGAGTCTTAGGAGTAAGTGACATTTAGGGTAAGGAGTAACTGACATTTTGGGTAATTGCCCCGATTCCGAACGACTGTATTTATTAGCCAACCATGCTTGAAGTAACTTTGCAGGAGAGACAGACATAGGCCTGAAAGAGATTGTGGGCGGATTTGCATTAAAGTGAATAAACCAATTGAATTAACAGCTTAGAGTGATCATGTTTTTTCTTGATCAAAGTATGTTCAAATATACTTTGTTGTGTTGAGTCCGGTAATGAAATGATAATCTTTTGGATTCAAAGTATTTTTCTAATGTTAAAAAAAAAAGATACATTTTTAGCTATTTAGCAGTAATTTACTGCGAATTGTCTTTATGTTTTTTTTATACTAATCACTGTTTCGCAGTAAATTACTGCGAATTTACAATTCGCAGTAATTTACTGCGAAATGTTACCTTTTTTTTGGGCCTGGACTAATTATTTTAACTGACACAACAACAATAATTCAAAATTATAAAACGCAGTATTTTACTGCAAATTCATTTGAAAAATTCTATACCCCGATCTCGAACTTGCCTTATTTATAGGCGTTTGATCTTCATGAACATTCATTCAATAAACTTCTCTCTTCTTCTTATCAATCTTTCTTATAATGTCTGAAGTGCAAAAAATAAGGGTTTCTCTTTATTGGGATGGTGAGATTGTGCTGGAGAATAACTCTGTGAGATATAGTTCACCTCCACGGTGTCACATTAAATTGCCGCTTAAATGGAGTACGATACATTGGTATCGTTGTTACGTAAAAAAATGAGTGAGAGGAGGCGTTCGGTTAACTTCAGAGTAACCGATAGATTTCCGTATTCAGTAACTCTGCATGGGTTTACTTATTATTCGGAGTTTAACATCGATGATGATGATACCATTAGAGATTTTTTGCGGTTTCCGGAGGAATACAGGGAATTTATTGTAATAAAATTATTAAAAATGTACGTTAAGGTAGAAGAGAGCGTGCGTAGCATGGATATCCCCCAATCATCGAGTGGTTATTCTGGAGCAATTTTTGCCGGACAGATTGGTGAAGAAAGAGTTTGCATTGATTTAAACTTGTCACCACCATCGAATGAGCAGACACAAAATAATTTATCGACTTTATATAATCAACAAGAGGACCGGTAAACTTCAATTTTGCTATGGTTTTGCGCTGATTATTTTACATTTGAATTTGATTTGTATTAACGGTTATATTTTTCATAGGGGGTACCGTCCGGATATGAATTTTACGAGTTATGAGCCGACCCCTAGTTGGAATATTCCTAGTTGTGGAGTATTGGATCATGGTGGTCCATCCGGGAGTCATCACCAACAAGAATTGTCAAGATAATACGACTTGTAAGTAAAGTGATATAGCTATATCTACAATATTTTTCCAGAGTATTAGGTAACTTATCTTGCTGTTCTTTTTGTGTAGTGAAAACCTGCTTCTTGAAGCTCCCGACCTCACACAGCTTCTCATAGACGACATATTCACTTGTGATTTGGCTGATGCACAGAGTCAGAAAGATGATAGTGACTACGACAATAATGCGGATGAGTCTGTGGATGACACATCCTTCCCTTTTGAGGTTGGTGATGATGAGGAGGAAGTTAATGTTGAACCTGAGCCGGCGAGGGAGCATGTTCCTCCACCTCCTGTGCGACCAAGAGTGTACGAGTCCCACGTTCCATTTCATGAGCGGAATATCCCCTACCTTGATAATTTGCCAAGCATGCTGAACGTGGATGCCCTCACAAAAGAAGGTGATGAATTTCGATCACAAATGTGAGATAAGTCCAGGACATCTGTTTTGACTAAGGGCATGTATTTCCCCGATAAAGCTCGCCTAATTAGGGCTGTAAAAATATACAGCATAAAAGAGTGCCGTGAGATGACTATAGTTGAGTCAACTATGGATAAATGGAAGGCTGTATGCCGTAGATTTTTATGGGTTGTCACTAGATGTTGCGTGCCACCAAGAATAAATCAGGTTTGTGGAAAGTGGGTAAATTTATTAGCGAGCACAGATGTGAAATGTACACATATAATGAGAATCACTTCAACTTGGATGTCGACTTGATTTCTCTTATTCTGATTCCATATTTGGAAGTGTCCATTAGGTTCAAGATTAAAGAGTGTATCACAGCCGTCCATAAGAGTATGGTTGTACTATAACTAAAAAAAAGGCATATCTCGGTAGCAAACGTTCCTTTGAACTTATTTATGGCGACTGGGATAAGTCTTTTTCAAATCTGCCCAGGTACATGGCCACATTGCAACACTTTAACCCCGGCACAGTTGTTGAATGGAGGTGTGAGCGGAGTCCGGACAGACCCGAATATATTTTCAACTATGTGTTTTGGTCATTTAAACTGGCAATTGATGGTTTTGTGCATTGTCGTCCTGTTATTTCCATAAAAGGTACCCGTGTCTATGGAAAGTATGATATTAAGCTTTTGACTGCAGTTGCTGTAGATGCTAACGAGCAAATATTTCCATTAGCCTTTGCCATATGTGCCAATGAAAGCGAAGAGACGTGGACCCATTTTTTGAACCACTTGAAGGAGCACGTTGTCAAACAACGTTCAGGTATTTGTATTTTATGTTCTGTGCGTCACTTGCCTGCATGAGAGGAACCATATGCATACCACCGTTACTGTGTGCGCCACCAGAAGGCCAATTTTTAGAAGAAATTTTCTGACAAGACCTTGCATGACTTAATGTGGATAACTGCAACTGAGGACCAGCAATGCAAATTCAATAGGCTCATGGAAACGATCCGGCATATAGAACCAAGAGCCTATACTTGGTTGATGGGGCATGAGCTTCACATGTGAACATTGCATGCTGATGGCGGCAGACGATGGGGAGCATTGGATACAAACGTGTCGGAGTCATTCAACGGCTTGTTGAAATCTACCCGTGGACTTGCCTGTCACTGTCATGGTTCGCATGACATTCAAACAGAGCGCAGAGAGGTTTGTTGAAAGGCATGCAACCGCCTCAGCATTGATGGACCGGGGTGTTGAATTTATGTCATACCCATGAGAATATATGAAAGGCCGAGGAGGCGAGCACAATGGCATTCATTTTTTCAGTAGGATCACGAACGTGGTGTATTTGAAGTTAAGACATCCATCAGCGGACACTGTGGGAATAATCTACATACAGTGAATGAAATTAGAAGGTTGTGTTCGTGTGGAAAATGGAAGTGCTTCCAACAAGTTGGATATTGGGAAAAAAACTATATTGATAGGCAATACAGTGTTGCTGCATATGTAGACACATATAGTGGAAAGTAGCACTCATTAGGTGTTGAGCATTATTAGCCGCCAGAATCTTTTAAGATAGTATGTAACAAGGACTATTTGCGCAAGTTGCAAGTCAAAAAGAGAACGCACATAAGAAACCAAATGGATGTTGGTGAAACAGTTTACGCGCGTAAATGTGGCATATGCTCGCAAACAGGACACGACTGTCGTAAATTTCCTTCAGCCAGTGTGCGAGGCGGTGGTAATCCTGGTGCAAGTTCGTCTAACGTACCCAACTATCCTGGAAACCCCTAGTATTTCATTTTGAATTTTTTTTGCTTTTTATTCAAGTTTGTACTTGCATAAGTTTCAATTTAATGAAATAAAAGAATATTCCAAATCTCATCTTATTTTTTAACGTTATATTTTGATATGGTTGTTCCAAATTTTGATATGTTGTATCTTTACATTTATCGTGTTTGTGTTTATGTTCCCATTTCCCAATAAAAATGTTATTTTTATTTTAGGTGTCAATGTTAGTGTTTGTGCTGTACTGTTTAAGTAAAATTGTTATTCAAGCGCAATTAAAATAAATTTGATGCTCTCATATAATTATTAACAGTATTTACATAATGCACTATTTACATAAATTACAAACAAAATAAATCAATGCGTCCCACAGCCAGTGTGCTTCAGTGTCGCAGTTGGCCTGAGTCACATCCCCTGTCGGTCGGGTACACTATCTGGATCATCGTCATCTAGCCACCTCTTTATCGGAGGATGTGCAACCGCATCGACTGTGCAACCGGTAGGATCGGAAGAATAGACCGTAGGACCGTCGACATCCTACAAAACAACTAATAAATTAGCATATGAAGATAATATTAGTTTGAAATATGTGTTAAGTAATAAATTATTTACTCACCGTGGTCTCCTTGGCCTCCTAGGTATATGCATCTGTGATGTGCTCATCACCTACTGTACTTGCCTCGAAGATGGGCTGGGACGAAGACTTCATAAGAAAATTAAAAATTAATCATTGATGCAATATTAAGGAAAAGAAAACAAACTGAAATTCTAAAGTAATAAACACATACCCTCGCCTGTGATAGATGCACCTGAATTGCCGGGGATGGTGGATAACTCAACCTGCGCCCGCCATCCACGTCATGTATCGGTGATCGTCAGCTGCGGAAGATGGGCGTGCGAAGTACTGATCTACATCTGTGTCAAATGTATCCATGATCGACAACGCTGATGACGGGGTGACCTGCGATACTGGCAAAGATAACTGAAGGCTAAACGAAGGCATGCTACTAGAAGGCTCGTATGCATGAGGCATATAACCCTGTTGATCATCTCCAAGCCCCTCAAGACCAAGGGCCTCGGCATGGACCTCTTTTAGTGGGTCGACAGGTACCTTACCGCCACCTTGCTGACCACCTCCCCGTCGTCCTCACGACCCCGTCTGGCACCCCTAGCTCGTGGGGCACCCCTCCCTCGTAGGACCGGTCTACCTCGCTAGTACTCCTCTGGCGCTACATACTAAGCCTCGTGGTCCATCCTCTCGGTATCTCTCGCCTGCAAAAGTGTCATCCGAGCCATCTGTTCTACCTACCGGCCAAAGTCAACCAACTCTTGGATGTCGGTACGCTGCTGCATCTGCTGTCCCAACTGCTAGAAACGATGATGACCAATAGCCTGTGAAGCACTAAAAGTAGTAATTAAATAATGCTATATCCATATTATACCATATTAACAAGCCGAAAAAACATACCAGTGCCTCGTGCCTCCCGGTGTACGGTCTGTAACGCTTGCCAAGTACATGCACAGGGTTCCCGATCATCAGTCGGGTGTGACGGCGGTACCACCCAGGATACAACTGAATAGTGCCCTCCTGGTAAATCGTAGGTGGTGGTGGAATACACTCAGCTCTATCGTCCCAAAGGACTAGCTGCTGCTGTAGCCACTCCGCATACTGCTCATCCATGTTGATACGGTTTTCGCGCTGATAGTGAGTGGCAACCCTTATAGGCTCCATCGTTATGGTCTGCGGCCGACCAAACTGTCGAAGGACACGCTCTGTGGCATGATACTCAACGTAATCCCAGAATATCAACGGGGCGGATATGCTCCAAATAAGCCGGTCGACTGAGCAACAACCTGGCAGCTCAACAAGCAAGTCGTCGCTGTATGGCGTCCAGATAAACTGCCAAATATTAACAAAAATGTTAGTACGCAAATGCAACTCAGTTCATAAAAAAATTGTAGGTACATATTTACTTGTCCGTCCACCAACATATCTAAGACATCCCTGAGGAGGGGGAGATTATGGTGAGCCTCCATCCCTCTATATAGCCAACGCCGTAAAATCCATCTGATAGCTAGAGAGATAAATGGATAATGCTGATCGGGCGAAAAATCTGGTGCAGGTGGCTGCAACGGCAGGATCCGCTGCCAAGCTCAAACCTAATAACAAATGTTGATGGAATATTTATGTGTCATTTAGGGATATCGAATTTGAAAGTAAAGAACAAAATATTCAGAAATTTGGTCACCTGTAAGAGGGGGATAAAACCGCATATATCAACTGCTGGACCCATGCTAGCCCGGCATATGCTCCTCTATAGGTACGCAAGCACACTAGCACCCCAGCTGTACTGGGATACCTGACCCAGCTCTACTATATGATGTATGAAGCGCATGCTCACTTTACTTCCCGAAGTGTCCGGGAACAATACACACCCGAAGAGCAAGAGCAACGCACAACGTGTGTACCGGGCTATCCAGAGATCCTCCATCTGCTGGGTAATATCGGGGTACAAATCCGCCATATGATCTCTGATGGCTGATAAAGCAACGCGAATGCCCCCTACCGACTCTCAGGTCTAAGTCCAGTATCAGCTCCGCCATATGTGCACGCGATGCTCCTCTAATCTAGTGGGATAGTGTCAAGGCGCGTCTGTAAAGAACCTGGACATCCTCTAAGGTGATAGTAGCCTCTCCTGTGGGCAAATGAGATGTATGCGTCTCCGGTCGCCATCGCTCTACCAATGCCGTGATGAGCGACTAATCTAGCTGAATTCGCCCAAGCTCAAAAATGGGATATAATCCCGTATCCTGAAGGATGTGTACTACACGCTGATGCAACGGATGGCCAGCAATAAAATCCCAAAGATCGTCTGGTCTCCTAGGCCGGAGTGCTCTGACAGCTATCCCTACCACACATAGGAGGACATATGGTCTCCCTGTAGCACTAATAGTTGATCCTCCACAGGTCCGGGATGCGCATGCGGAGGAAAGGCCATGACGTCTAATATAATGTAAACAAAATTAATTGGTTGTGTTATTTTAATAAATTAAATAACTAGATATGATCAAATTAAAAATTAGGATTAATAATGGAATTATGTATGAGTTCCATGCTTGATTTTTACTACGTATTGTTGAGTTGTCACGTTGTTTTGAAAAGGTTCAAAACCATGTGGGAAAACCTGTTTTCCCTGAAGAATGTGCATCTAAATCATATTAAAATGCTACATATTTTTGAGTTGTCACGTCGTTTTGAAAAGGTTCAAAGCCATATGGAAAAAGCTATTTTTTCCCGAAGAATGTGCATCTAAATCGTAGTAAAATACTACGTATTGTTGAGTTGTCACGTCATTTTGAAAATGTTCAAAACCATGAGGAAAAAGCTGTTTTCCCCCGAAGAATGTGCATCTAAATCATTGTAAAATACTGCGTAATATTGAGTTGTCACGTTATTTTGAAAAGGTTCAAGACCATGTGGAAAAAGCTATTTTTTCCTCGAAGAATGTGCATTCTAAATCGTAGTAAAATATTACATATTGTTGAACATCATGTTGTTTCATCTATATATAATGGGCGCATTGTAGTTATTTTGTGTGCTAAAAAATTTTCCCAAAAATATTTCATTAAATGGCTCAACATGGTCGTCCACCAACTTGCTTATGTGGAAAACCATGCATGATGGACACTGGGCGGGAAGGTACTGACGCTGGGGGCCGCTATTGGTGCTGTATGAACACGATGTACAAGCAACCCGACGAACCTACTTGTCAATTTGATGATGGGCTGAGTAACCATGTTTTCAGGAAAGCTACATGAAGAGATTACATGATTTTCATAATATGTGGTTATTCCAGGAGAGAATGCAAAAGGAGGGAGATAGAATTATTACAGAAATAAGGGAGAAACTTAAGGAGTTGGAAGATAAAAACTGGAGAACGGAATGGAATTGTCAAGCATACAAGGAACGTAGAAAAATATGAACGGGAACTTGCGGAGGTGAAGGCGAGCGTGAAAGAGTTAGAAGAAGAAAAAGAACAAATGGAAGAACGATTTAAGTGGTTGGAGAGAAGAATAAATGGCATCTAGGACTAAACATAGGCGTGTATGTGTTAAGTGTCATTTTTATATTGCATGTATTTTTATTATGTTGGCCTGTTATGTTTTTCCTGTGCTGTAGTCATCCAATGTACCCAACTTTTTTTATCAAGGATACCCCTAGTAGTTTGTTTGTCTGTTGTTTTTTGTAATTCATGAAGGTACTTGTGTATATTTCACTTTATATGAAATAAAATAAATTTTTGCAATATTGTTACATCTTCCTTTTATATGTAGTGTTTGTGTTTTTGTTAACCCGTTTAAATAAAAATATTGTTCTACTATTCACCTTAAAATATTATTCTTCTAAATTTCAACATTTTTAGAATTTTCTTACCTTAAATATTTAAATTATAAAATTTTGAATTGGACAGAATAATTATGTAAGGTTTCAGGCTTGATTTTTGAGGCCGGGTACCACCGAGTTATCCTTAAAATATTATTCTTCTCAATATCAATATTTTTAGAATTTCCTTACCTTATATATTTAGATTATAAATTTTTTAATTGGAGTGATGTCACGCCGCAAATCTGAGGGCATGACCGGTACTCAACCGGATGTCCCTAGTCGAGTGGACCTGGGTGCCTTTCCTATTCCCCACGTGTTACCTACAATATTCAATGATAATTAGTCAAAAGATATTAAATCTGCAATCGAAGAACATATGTTTTCTCTTTTATAACCACACATTATGATTAACAGGAACATCTTTTACAAAACATATATTATGATTAAGAGGGAACGTGGTATACAAGTTTACATCGCCCAAAACATACACCTTTATACGTAATTTCCAACCCACATACCACTGTCTACAAAGCCTCTAAGAGAAAGATAAAAACACTTGCCGGAGACAAGGCCCGGGCTATACCTTTATAAAAGGACACAAGACTCCAAAATACAACAACATAAGTGACATGAACCACACAAGGCCCCGGAAGAAAAGGGGCTCACCAACACGAATGCCACCTATAGAGAAGAGGAGGAGCTACGAACGGTGGACTAGAGTTCCTGCAACGGATCCACCTACAATCATAACACAAATGTAGCACCCCCGACAAAAAGGAATGTCAGTACATTTGAATTGTACTGACATGTATGAACAAACTCTGTCCCAAGTAAACTCAAGCCAAATTGCATATACAAGTATAGAACTAAACACAACAGTACAATTACAACCATGGAGCAACAACCAAACATCTCACAATAATTGGTTCAAGTAGTCATACAAAGGGGCAATCAGTGCCCCACAGGTTGCAAACTCTCCTGCTATCTCCTTTCACATTTTCACATTTATCATTTCATGATTCATATTCATATCAATAGTGATACTAGATCGCATTTTTTCCACCCTTATTGCCTCGTCTACCCTTATTACCTCAGCCACCCTTATCACCCCAACCCACACCTTATTTCACCGTGTTGCGGCGCGCAATCCGACCCCGCCTAACAGTTTTCAATTCACAACAACTAACAGCAAAACAACAAGTACAAGAAATTAACTATGACATATTGTTCACATAGATCCACAACAACGGCAATGCAATTCCAGAACTACCAACAAAAATTTCCTCATGTTAATCAAATTGGTACAAAATTTAGATCATCGCAACAGTTATTCACAACTAATCACATATGTTGTTCCATAATATTTCCATTTCCACTGTTCCACATTATTCTGATATCCATTGTTACACATTACTTCCATTTCCACTGTTCCACATTATTTTCACTTCCATTGTTCCAATTACAAGTTCCACAACATCCACCACAAAGTGTTACCACACAAGTATACCACAAAAAATTTTCACAATGATTCTCACAAGAATATCAACTATCAACAATTTCACAACTAGCAAAGGGCGATTTCACAAGGATCACAGTTAGCCATACATACCTGGAGTTGAGTTTTCCCCTTTAAACCTTTAGTCCGTTTTGCCAAGAAATCAAGAAGTCAATCTAGTTCATGAACAACACTTAGGTTTTAGAAATTTAAACTCATAGTTACTACCCAATTCCCTTTTTACAAGATTCTTGAGTTTTGAAGAAATGTATGAAGATTTTATGAAGAAAATTCAAAGCAAGTGTATGGGATTCCCTTCCCAAGCTTAATTTCGAAATTTGGGGGAAATGAGTTATGGATTTTACCTGAGAAATCAATAGAGAAGACGATGCACCAAGAGTTTTCCACACTCAAATGATTTTGAAAGGTTAATTGATGAAGAACTTGCTTTCTCTCTATAGGACCCTCGCTTCCTCTCTCTTATTTTGTTCATAAAATGGGTTAAAAATGAGGGATGAGGTGTTTTTATTAAAGAGGGGTTGAGCTTAGATTTTTAGAAAAATAATTGGGCGAGCTTCATCTGCGACGCAACTCTGCGATCGCAGAAAAGACATGCAGTCCGTAGAATGGACCGTAAAAATGACTCAAACTTTAATCCTCTCGGTTTGGAAATGCGGTGAATATGCGGTCCGCATTTGAGTTTTGCAGTCGCAGAATGCACCGCAGAACTGACCTTCAAATTTCCTCAGAGACGATATGCGATCAGTCTGCTGTCCGCATATTGGTTGTGCTATAGCAGATTTGACCGCATTTTCAACATATAAAAATGGTTGCTCTCTGATTCACTCTGCGATATGAATGCGGTCCGCATAGCTGATATGCAACCACATTCTTGACCGCATTTTCACCATTTTCTGGAAAAATTTTGATTTCACATTTTTAAGTTCAAAAAAGTAAAAGAATCCAATTCACATAGGTGGACTCAACTCTATGAGCTGCTAACACGTGAGCACTCATTTTCACGGGGCCTTACATCCTCCCCCGCTTAAGATCACCCGTCCTCGAATGAGGACTTGGGAACCAAATGAGTTTGAACACATGATATGCAAGTTTCTACACCTTTTATTAACTTTCAAGTTTGTTTTAGAAAATTTTTTCCAGAGTTTCCTTTGTAATATGGACATAACCACCTATCAAAGAATCCCCAAAACACATTCCCAAGCATTACTACACAAACCTGCTACCTTTACAACAGTTGCAAAATGCATAATCCTCACACGTGCACATATTCAACCTCTTGATACACTTTTAACCATTTGGCACACAACATGTACTTAAATTAAGCATTAATCGTCTGCACTATTAAAGCCATTTACCTATCACAAGGGTACAACACAGTTATTCATTACAATACAATTCCCCCATGCAAAAACTAATCATTACGCATTTAGAACACTTTGATACACACTCTCCATGCAAAATTAATTATTACTTCCATATATCACCTTACCAGGGGAGCACAAAACTTCCATAACCAAAAGGGCTGCACATTGCTCAAATAACCACAACACATAAATTTTTTTGTTGACACAACTTGGAGAAACTACAACAATAAGGCACTTGGAAAGAGAAGGGATGATTCTTACACCTAATGGAACACAACACCAACCCTCATACCGGACAAGATTCGCACGATCATTCCTAGACTTGTTCAAATAGATGGGGGTATTTATCTTCATCTCATCTTCCACTTCCCACGTGGCTTCCTCGACTTGTTGGTTTCTCCACAACACTTTAACTGAAGCAATCTCCTTGTTCCACAACTTTCGAACTTGCCTATCCAGAATAGCAACTGGAATCTCTTCATATGATAACTCTTCCGTAACCTTGATGTCTTCAACTGCCATAATTTTTGACGGATCACCCACAACTTTCCTCAACATGGATACATGAAACACCGGGTGCACTAGGGATATTTCAAGGGGCAATTCCAACCTATACGCAACTTGACCGATCTTTTGAGTGGCTTGATAAGGCCCGACATACCTAGGACTTAGTTTTCCCTTCTTCCCAAAGCGCATGACTCCTTTCATAGGGGACACCCTCAAGAATACCCAATCTCCTTCTTGAAACTTCAATTCTCTTCGACGAACGTCCGCATAGGATTTCTGGCGACTTTGAGCAACCATTCATTCTCTCCCGAATGACTCTTACTTTCTCCATGGCTTGATGCACGAGATCTGGCCCTATTAATTCTGCTTCACCAACCTCGAACCACCCGATCGGGGATCTACACCTTCTTCCGTACAATGCTTCGAATGGGGCCATATGGATGCTAGCGTGGAAGCTGTTGTTACAAGAAAACTCTATAAGGGTGGGTGATCATCCCAATTACTTTTGAAATCCAAGACACATGCCCGCAACATATTCTCGAGCGTCTGAATAGTACGCTCCGCTTGGCCATCGGTCTACGGATGAAAAGTTGTGTTGTGATTCACTTGAGTACCCAAACCTTGCTGAAACTTCCGCCATAAGTTAGCTGTAGAATGAGCTCCTCAATCCGAAATGATAGAAAGTGGCGTACATGAAGCCTCACTATCTCCTTGATATACAACCGTGCATATTGTTCCGCAGTATCAGTGGATTTGACTGGCAAAAAGTGAGCTGATTTGGTGAGTCTATCCACAATTACCCGAATTGAGTCGAACTTGTGCTGAGTACGAGGTAGTCCTGTCACGAAGTCCATATTGATCATTTCCCATTTCCACATTGGTATTTCTATAAGCTGAGTCAACCCTCCCGGCCGTTGATGCTCGGCCTTCACTTGCTGGCAATTCGGGCGCTTAGAGACGAAGTCCGCTACATTCTTCTTCATACCACTCCACCAGTAGATATCCTTGAGATCGTGATACATCTTTGTAGAGCCTGGGTGAACTGAATACCTGGAATGATGAGCCTCCGCCATTACCCTCTCCCAATGATTATCCACATCTGGGACACATAACCTGTCATGGCACCGTAGCACATCATCATTGTTGCCGAGTGAAAATGATGAAATGTTGTTACTTAGAGCTGCCTCCTTCAATTGTGCCAATGCTGGATCAACAAACTGCTTTTCTTTAACCTCTACCATGAGCGACGATTCTGATGTATTATGCACCATAAGTTCCTCCTCATTAGGGGTCGAGATACAAACCCCAAGGGTGGCCAACTGATTTACCTCTCGAGCTAGGAGCCTCTGATCCACTTTCAAGTGAGCCAAATTACCCATGGATTTCCGACTGAGGGCGTCGGCCACCACGTTCGCCTTCCCTGGGTTGTACAAGATGTCTATATCATAATCCTTAGGCAATTCTAACCACCGCCGCTGCCTCAAATTCAGCTCTTTCTGCTTTAACAAATATTGAAGACTCTTATGATCTGAAAACACATCTATATGAACTCCGTATAGATAATGCCGCCATATTTTCAAGGCGAACACAACTGCTGCAAGCTCCAAATCACGCGTCAGATAATTATTTCGTGATTCTTGAGTTTCCTAGAAGCATATGCTATAACCTTCCCGTGCTGCATCAGAACACACCCTAGACCAACCCTGGAGGCATCACAATAAACCACAAACCCCTCTGTGCCTTCTGGCAAGGCCAATACTGTGCCGAAGTCAACCTTGTCTTCAATTCCTGAAAACTTTTCTCACAAGCATCTGACCACTGGAATTTAGCTGATTTCTGCCTCAATTTAGTCATAGGGGAGACGAGGGTGGAGAATCCCTCTACAAACCTCCGATAATACCTTGCTAACCCCACGAAGCAACGGATCTCCGTCATGGTTGTGGGCCTAGGCTAAATCTCACCGCTGCAATCTTTTAGGGGTCCACTTAAATCCCCTTACTGGAAACAACATGACCCAGAAAAGCGACGGACTCCAACCAAAATTCACATTTGGAAAACTTGGCATACAATTGGTGCAGAAGTAGAGTCTGCAAAACTGCTCTGAGGTGGCTGGCATGATCCTCCCCGCTCCGCGAATATACGAGGATGTCGTCAATGAAAACAATCACGAAGGAGTCTAAAAATGACTTGAAGACCCGATTCATAAGATCCATAAAACTTACCGGGGCATTGGTTAGCCCGAAAGACATGACCAAGAATTCAAAGTGGCCATAACACGTTCAGAAAGTGGTCTTTGAAATATCCTGCTCCCTGGTCTTCAATTGGTGGTATCCGGACCGCAAGTCAATTTTGGAGAAGAACCTTGCAGCTTGCAATTGATCGAACAAATCATCTATCCTTGACAAAGGGTACTTATTCTTGATGGTGACTTTATTAAGCTGCCAATAATCGATACACATCTGAAGTGACCCATCATTCTTTCTGACAGAGAGAACTGGAGCACCCCATGGCGACACACTTAGACGGACAAAACACCTTCTCCAATAAATCCTTCAACTGCTTTTTGACTCCCGCAACTCTGCTGGCGCCATTCTGTACGGTGGAATAGATATTGGCTAGGTATCTGGCAATACATCAATCCGGAAATTAATCTCCCTATCTGGCAGAATTACTGGGAGCTCATCTGGAAATACCTCAAGAAACTCATTCACAATTGGCACGAACTCGGGGGCAGGAACCTCTGGAGTAGTGTCCGCCACCCGGACTACATGATTAATACACCCCTTTCTGATCATCTTCGAAGCCTTGAGGTAGGAAATAAACCTACCCTTTGGCAGAACACCATTTCCCTTCCACTCAACAACCGACTCATGTGGGAACTCGAGTCTCATGACTCTCATCTGGCAATCAAGTTTAGCAAAGAACGAATAGAGCCAATCCATCCCCATGATTACATCAAAATCCACCATCCCAAGCTCAATAAGGTCATCCGTGGTAACAAGACCACCCACCATAACAACACAATTCCTATAGACCCGAGGGGTTGTACTAGAATCACCAACCGGAGTCGATACAGAGAACGGCTCAAGGAGATGCTCGGGTTCAATCCCAAAACTCGAAGAAACAAATGGAGTGACATAAGACAAAGAAGACCCCGAATCAATAAGAGCATAACAATCAAAGGTCTGAACAGATAGGATACCTGTGACAACATCTGGGGAAGCCTCAGCAATCTGACGGTCACACAATGCATAAAACCTGCCGGGTCCGCCCCTACCACGAGCTCCACCTCTGGCTACACCACGCCCTGCTGGGGCTGGAGGGCGCAACTGATGAACTGGACGGCTGAGCAAGTCCCCTACCCGTGCCCTGTCTGGACGTATGGCAGTCCCGCTGTATGTGACCTCTCACCCCACAATTGTAACACACTGGAGAATACAAGTAACAAGCCGCTGTATGAAATCTCCGACACTTGGGACATATACCTCCTGCTGTCGAGGTCTCATCCCCGAATGACTGAACTGGCGGGACCTCCTGCTGTCTGAACCTGGCCCCGAAGGCATACTCTACTGGTAACGATGCACAGATGACGGTGCACTGGTTGAGGACTGAGCATAAGACTGAGACGGTCTTGACGACCCTCTCCCTGGAGCTGACCTCCCTGAGTGACCCATAGACCAGGCCCTACTTCTACTCTCCCTGTCTGCCTGAATCTTCAACTTCCTGGCCTCTCTGGCCTGAGCAAAACCCATTGATCTTCCCATAGTTCATGTGTGAATGCAAAGCCGATGTAGCAGCCTCATTTACTACCAACGCACTGAGACCCTGAATGAATCTCCGAACTCTAGCCTCCATAGTCGATACCAACTGAGGAGCATACTTGTGTTGGAAATCATGTATATCTATGATATGTGCGCTTTGGTTGTATGAGCATGATTTTCAGGTATAGGTTTTGATGAATGACAAACAATGAAGTCAAGTGTCAAACAACGATATAATATGACAATCAATCAAATGGCGAGAAGCATACTGATGACAGAATTGCATGAAAGAGCCAAAGAGTTCAAGACCGAAGACCCAAGACGTAGGTCGTTTGGTAGAACCAATGTAAGGACAACGTTTAAGTTATCTTATCCTTTGGCTTAACATTAGGTCATCATAAACATGCATAAAATATTTATTAAATCATATTTATCATAAACATGCATCTTTGTGTTAAAACTAAATGATGTTGAAGGTTTTAAACATGTCTTTTAAATCTGGGCCTCAACAATCGATTATTTGAATCCTACAATCGATTGTATTAAGACAGTGTGATCTGATGTTTTCCAAAATAGCAAACAATCGATTGTCTACTTTTAACAATCGATTATTTTGAGACAGTGTGCAACCGAAGTTTTTAAACATCTAAACAATCGATTGTTTTTGTCATACAATCGATTATATTCATAAACAATCGACTGTCATTTTCATACAATCGATTATATTTTGACCGTTCCCACAGAATCAATTATATTTTGGCAGTTCCCACAGAATCCTAAATTGATTTTTGAATGTTGAATAACAATCGATTATTTAGTCCATACAATCGACTGTTTAGCCTAAAATCAGGAATCTGTCTTTTGAACGTTGGTCAAACAATCGATTATCTACTCCAAACAATCGATTGTTTGAGCACAGAATCAGGGATTTTATTTGTCAATTAAGCAACGGTCAGCACCACTTTTTCACCTATAAAAAGAGGTCTTTTTGAGCTGATTTTAAAACACAACTCCTCCATACATTGTTATACATATTGCTCATTTTCAAGCATCATTTTAGAGCTTTTGTTGAGCCATTTGATAGACAACTTTGTGTTGTTCATAGAGCTTATTGTGTATCTCTTTATCCACTCTATTGAGAGAGTATTTGTTGTAAAAGAGAGTTGTTTGAGAAGAACATATCTTCTCTTTTGTCGGGTTTGCTAAGTACCCAAAGTCTTAGTGGTTGAAGTCTTGGGATGAGGTATCCTCAAGCAAGTGAAGTCTTAAGGTGTGGTATCCTTGAGCAACTGTAACGGTTTGTTAAGCACCCGTAAGCTTGACGAAGATAGAGGAAATCTCGAGAGAGTCTCTCGGGGACTGGACTAGCCACGGGTTGTGGTGAACCAGGATACGTCGGTGCGTTCGTTCCTTATTATTTACTTATCGCACTTATTTCATTCCTGCAATTTTTAAATTCCGCAAGTTTACGCTGTTTTTTATTATAACGCTACACCCCCCTCTAGCGTTAAGCACTTATTCTAACAATTGGTATCAGAGCCTAACTCTCTGAAAGCCTTAACCGGTTGAGAGAAATATATATTTTTCTGTTGAGAATATTGAACGCAGGAACGATGGATGAAGGACAGTCCACCAATTGCGCTCCACTATTTGACGGAACAAACTATACATATTGGAAAGAACGGATGAGTATCTTCCTCAAAGCAAACAATTTTCGTTTGTGGCAAATCATCAAAAACGGTGAACCAATGCCGACAAAGAAAGTTGAAGAAACCACGGTTCTAAAGAAGGAAGATGAATATGATGCCGAGGACATCAAAAAAGTTGAAAATAATGCAAGGGCCATCCATGTATTATATTGTGTGGTGAATCCAGATGATTATCGAAAAATCTCTTGCTGCACAACCGCCAAGGAGATGTGAGATAAGCTCGAGATCATTTATGAAGGTACGCCTCAAGTCCGAGAAGCCAAAATTGATTTTCTAACACATAAATATGAAATCTTTAAAATGGAGAAGGAACCCATTGGTGTTATGTTTGAACGATTTTTAAGAATCGTCAACGATCTCCATGCTCTCGGGAAAGTTTACACGAACAAAGATCTTGTTCGAAAAGTCCTACGGAGTCTCACTCCCGAATGGCGCTCCAAAGCCAATGCCATCCAAGAGTCGATGGAATTCACGGATATCACAATTGATGTACTAAGAGGTAACCTCGAAACTTATGATAGCACAATTCTTAATCCTTGTCTTAGAAGCAATTCAAATTTCGCCTTCAAAGCCTCATCCTCTAAACGAGAAGAGGCAAGTGATTCGGAAAGGGATGATGATAATATTTCAAATGATATAATTGAAAAGTCTTGTAAGTCTATGAAGAAGGACAAGAAAAAGAAGAAACACCATAGGCGCGTATCACGGGATTCGGACAGCTCAGGCGATGAAACCGCCGCGTTGTGTCTCATGGCAAACAAAGAAGAAGAGGTAAGTACATCTAACTCTCACTCGTTTGAAGAATTACAAAATGCCTATGATGAATTATATGGTGATTTTGTTAATGCTTCCAAAATGATAAAAGATTTGAAGAAAACACTTTCTTTGCAGAAAACACTTTCTTTGCAAGAAACAGATTTTCAGAAAACACTTTCTTTACAAGAAAAAGATTTTGAAAAATCCTCTTCTTTGAAAGAAATAGATTTTGAAAAATTGAATAATGAAAATGGTGTTCTTAAAAATAAAATTGAAGTTTTAGAAAAAGAAAATAAATTTTTGAAAAATGACATTGTTGATTTTAAAAATAAAATCAAGGAATTGAATGAAGCCTCTTCTATTGATAAATGTTCCAATTGTTCTTCTTGTAGTTCTTTAAAACTAGAGAACACAGAACTTAGGAAAGCACTAGAAACACGTAGTGTTGATAGTCCTAAAATTGAAGATATTAAAAAGGATGTAAGTAATGAGGTCGGACCATCTAGAAAGAATTCTAGGAACCTCACTAATGAGTCTAAGATTAATTGTTTTAGCCCACCTAGAAACAACTCTAGGAATTTTGTTAATGAGTCTATAATGAATAACTTTAGACCACCTAGACACAATTCTAGGAATTTTATAAATGAGTCTAGAATGAATAATTTTAGACCACCTAGACATGACTCTAGGAAATTCAACGCTTCTAGGGGGAACAACTTTAGATCACCTAGAACGCATTTGGCTCAACCTAGACATATGCACAATCCTAATGTTATATGTCACTATTGTAATCGGATAGGACACATTGCACCCGTTTGTTTTGCTAAACATAGAGATTTATGTGTTGATTATGACTATTGTTATCCTAACCCCCAAGGACCCAAAAGAAGTTGGGTACCAAAAACCTATTTTTAGGTTATTTTTGCAGGTGTGCTTGAAGACTACAATATTGTAGTGGATGCACCAAGCACGAAACCTTAATGCATTAGGGGGGAACATCGGTTAGTTATTGTATTTTGAATAAAAACGCAATGAGTTGATATGTGCAAATAATCTATATCTGTTTTGGTTGATACATGCTTTAATAAGTTTTATTTTTGAATAACAATTAGTATCAATTGGTTTTATAATAAATGATTGATTCATGTTTTGATGAATATGTTTAGTTTAAATAACAATTGGCATAGTTGAGAAAAATGATCGTTATTATTAGTATGCCATTTACTAACTTCTTATATGATCTTGTCTATAACGATTGGTATCGTCAATGGTTTAAATAACCTTTGGTATACTCTTTTTGCTAATGCCAAAAGGGGGAAGAATATGGGCGATATGCATGCTTTAATTGAGGGGGAATATTCTACTAAGGGGGAATTATATTGAATTGAAATGGTTGCATAAATTGTATGTTGAGATATAGCATCTATTTAGGGGGAATTCAATATGCATATCTTCCGTTGTTTGTCATTATCAAAAAGGGGGAAATTGTTGGAAATCATGTATATCTATGATATGTGCGCTTTGGTTGTATGAGCATGATTTTCAGGTATAGATTTTGATGAATGACAAACAATGAAGTCAAGTGTCAAACAACGATATAATATGACAATCAATCAAATGGCGAGAAGCATACTGATGACGGAATTGCATGAACGAGCCAAAGAGTTCAAGACCGAAGACCCAAGACGTAGGTCGTTTGGTAAAACCAATGTAAGGACAATGTTTAAGTTATCTTATCCTTTGGCTCAACATTAGGTCATCATAAACATGCATAAAATATTTTATTAAATCATATTTATCATAAAAATGCATCTTTGTGTTAAAACAAAATGATGTTGAAGGTTTTAAACATGTCTTTTAAATCTGGGCCTCAACAATGGATTATTTGAATCCTACAATCGATTGTATTAAGACAGTGTGATCTGAAGTTTTTCAAAATAGCAAATAATCGATTGTCTACTTTTAACAATCGATTATTTTGAGACAGTGTGCAACCGAAGTTTTTAAACATCTAAACAATCGATTGTTTTTGTCATACAATTGATTATATTCATAAACAATCGATTGTCATTTTCATACAATCGATTATATTTTGACCGTTCCCACAGAATCAATTATATTTTGACCGTTCCCACAGAATCCTAAATTGATTTTTGAACGTTGAATAACAATCGATTATTTAGTCCATACAATCGACTGTTTAGCCTAAAATCAGGAATCTGTCTTTTGAACGTTGGTCAAACAATCGATTATCTACTCCAAACAGTCGATTGTTTGGGCACAGAATCAGGGATTTTATTTGTCAATTAAGCAACGGTCAGCACCACTTTTTCACCTATAAAAAGAGGTCTTTTTGAGCTGATTTTAAAACACAACTCCTCCATACATTGTTATACATATTGATCATTTTCAAGCATCATTTTAGAGCTTTTGTTGGGCCATTTGATAGACAACTTTGTGTTGTTCATAGAGCTTATTGTGTATCTCTTTATCCACTCTATTGAGAGAGTATTTGTTGTAAAAGAGAGTTGTTTGAGAAGAACATATCTTCTCATTTGTCGGGTTTGCTAAGTACCCAAAGTCTTAGTGGTTGAAGTCTTGGGGTGAGGTATCCTCAAGCAAGTGAAGTCTTAAGGTGTGGTATCCTTGAGCAACTGTAACGGTTTGTTAAGCACCCGTAAGCTTGACGAAGATCGTGGAATCTCGAGAGATTCTCTCGGGGACCGGACTAGCCACGGGTTGTGGTGAATCAGGATACATCGGTGCATTCGTTCCTTATTATTTACTTATCGCACTTATTTCATTCCTGCAATTTTAAAATTCCGCAAGTTTACGCTGTTTTTATTATAACGCTATTCACCCCCCCCCCTCTAGCGTTAAGCACTTATTCTAACAACTTGGACAACCTCACGAACTCCATATACTCTAAAACACTCATGCTACCCTGCGTAAGGACCTCAAAATCGGTGGCACGGGCTGCCATGGTCTCGGCAGGCAAGAAGTGGTCCATGAAGGCATCCACGAACTCATCCCATCTAGCTGGAGGGCTCCCCTCCTCACGGGAATCCTTCCACATCTCAAAACACGAACATAGTCCCCTTTAACATGTATGAAGCCAATTCTACCCCTTCTACTTCCGTAGCCTTCATCACTCAAAGGGTCTTGTACATCTCATCTAGGAATTCTTGCGGATCGGCGTCTGGGTCTGTACCTGAGAACTATGGTGGATTCAATCGCAAAAACTGATGGACTCTGGAGTTGGACTAATCTCCCTGTACGCTGGAGGACACAAGGGAATCATGAGATCTCTGGGCTTGGGAGGCCACTAACTGGGTCAGCATACGGATAGCTCTCCTAAGGTCTCCATCAGAAATCCTGGGATCGGAAGCTAGAGCAACATCAGGATTAGGAGCATTGGCAGGAGGGATAGTGGCACCCTCGGCCGCTGTGGGAACATGATTGCTTGGATCAGGAACGGATGGGGCAGGCAAATTTAGAACGGGGGAATCACTCTCACCCACGACAGTCGGCACATGATCCACAGCGGCACTAGAAGTGGCATTTTCCCCTAGGCCAAGTCTAGCTTTCTTCTTAGGTGCCATCACAGAAAATTCGAAATACAGCACGAATTAGACACAACATCACTTCACTACACGAACTTGGAATAAAAAATAAGAGGATCATTTTTCCTAAATGCCCGTGTAGCCCCCAACTTATAGATGTGGTCTACAACACACCGATAAGAAGGGCTCTACTAGGCACGGCTCCGAGACATCCTATGACTCCTTTAAAACGTTAGGCTCTGATACCAAGTTTGTCACGTCCCAAATCCGAGGGCATGGCCGGCACTCAATTGGGTGTCCCCAGTCGAGTGGACCTGGGTGCCTTTGCTATTCCCCACGCGTCACCCCACAATATTCAATGATAATTAGCCAAAAGATATTAAATCTTCAATCGAAGAACATATGTTTTCTCTTTTATAACAACACATTATGATTAACAGGGAACATCTTTTATAAAATATATATTTTGATTAACAGGGAACGTGGTATACAAGTATACAGCGCCCAAAACATACACCTTTATACGTAAGTTCCAACCCACATACCACTGTCTATGGAGCCTCTAAGAGAAAGATAGCACAACACTTGCCGGCGACAAGGCCCCAGCTATACCTTTACAAACGGACACAAGACTCCAAAATACACAACATAAGTGTCAAACACCACACAAGGCCCCGGAAGAAAAGTGGCTCACCAACCCCAATGCCACCGATAAAGAGGAGGAGCTACGAACGGTGGACTGGAGTGTCTACCATGGATCCACCTACAATCATAACACGAATGTAGCGCCACCGGCAAAAAGGGATGTCAGTACATTTGAATTGTACTAGCATGTATGAACAAACTCTGTCCCAAGTAAACTCAAGCCTAATTGCATGTACAAGTATAGAACTGAACACAACAATACAATTACAATGATGGAGAAAAAACCAAACATCTCACAACAATTGATTCATGTAGTCATACAAAGGGGCAATTAGTGCCCCACAGGTAATAAACTCTCCTGCTGTCTCCTTTCGCATTTTCACATTTATCATTTCATGATTCATATTCATATCGATAGTGATATTGGATCGCATTTTTTCCACCCTTATTACCTTGTCCACCCTTATTGCCCCAACCCGACCTCGCCTGACAGTTTTCAATTCACAACAACAAACAGCACAACAATAAGTACAAGAAATCAACTATGGCACATTGTTAGCATAGATCTACAACAAGAGTAATGCAATTCCACAACTAGAAACAATAATTTCCTCATGTTCATCAAATTGGTACACAATTTAGATCATCACAACAACTATTCACAACTAATCACATACGTTGTTCCACAATATTTTCATTTCCACTGTTCCACATTATTCTCATTTCTGTTGTTCCACATTACTTCCATTTCCACCGTTCCTCATTATTTCCACTTCCGTTGTTCCAATTACAAGTTCCACAACATTCACCACAAAGTGTTACCACAAAAGTATACCACACGAAAGCTTCACAATGATTCTCACAAGCATATCAACTATCAACAATTTCACAACTAGCATAGGGCGATTTCACAAGGTTCACAGTTAGCCATACATACCTGGAGTTGTGTTTTCCCCTTTAAACTTTTAGTCCGATTTGCCAAGCAATCAAGAAGTCAATCTAGTTCATGAACAATATTTAGGTTTTTGAAATTTAAACTCATAGTTACTACACAATTCCTTTTTTACAAGATTCTTGAGTTTTGAAGACATGAATGAAGATTATATGAAGAAAATTTAAAGCAAGTGTATGGGGTTCCTTTCCCAAGCTTAATTTCGGAGTTTGGGGGAAATGGGTTAGGGATTTTACTTGAGAAATCAATAGAGAAGACGATGCACCAAGGGTTTTCCAAACTCCAATGATTTTGAAAGGTCAATTGATGAAGAACTTGCTTTCGCTCTCTAGGACCCTCTCTTCCTCTCTCTTATTTTGTTCAAAAAAAGAGTTAAAAATGAGGGATGTGGTGTTTTATTAAAGAGGGGCCGGGCTTAGATTTTTAGAATAATAACTGGGTGATCTTCATCTGCGACGCAACCCTGGGATCACAGAGCAGACATGCGGTCCGCAGAATGGACCGCATAAATGGCTCAAATTTCAAACCTCTCGGGTTGGGAATGCGGTGATCATGCAGTCCGCATTTGAGTTCTGCGGTCGCAGAATGCACCGCAGTACTGAACTTCGAATTTCCTCAGGGATGATATGCGATCACTTTTCGGTCCGTATATTGGTTATGCGATCGCAAATTTGACCGCATTTTTAACATCAAAAATTAGTTTCTCTCTGATTCACTCTGCGATAGGAATGCGGTCCGCATAGCTGATCTGCAACCGCATTCTTGACCGCATTTTGACCATTTTCTGAAAAAAATTCGATTTCACATTTTTAAGTTCAAAACAGTAAAAGAATCCAATTCACATAGGTGGACTCGACTCTATGAGCTGCTAATACCTGAGCACTCATTTTCACGGGGCCTTACAAGTGAATAATTATGTAAGGGTTCCATGCTAGATTTTTGATGCCAGGTACCACCGAGTTATCCTTAAAATATTATTCTTCTCAATTTCAATAGTTTTAGAATTTTCTTACCTTAAATATTTAAATTATAAAATTTTGAATTGGAGTGAATAATTATGTAAGGGTTTCAGGCTTGATTTTTTATGTCGGGTACCGCCGAGTTATCCTTAAAATATTATTCTTCTCAATTTTAATATTTTTAGAATTTTCATACCTTAAATATTTGAATTATAAATTTTTGAATTGGACTAAATAATTATGTAGGCGTTCCAGGCTTGATTTTGATGCCGGGTACCACCGAGTTATCCTTACTACACTAAAAGTCACTAAATTTTACTACGGTACATGGCTCTATATTTTACTTTGGTACAAGGCTCTAAATTTTACTACGCTAAAAGCCTATGTTTTACTACACTACAAGGCTCTACAATATGAACATAAAATAAATAACACAAACAATCTAGTATCATTTTTGTTCACAAATATAACATAAATTCGGGTATCAAATAAATCAATCCGGGTATATTAAAGAACACAAACATAATATAAATCCACATGTAAACATAATAAGCATTACTAATATACATGAATATACGATTTTCGCCATAAACTAAATAGAAATATCTCGATGTAATTTTATTTGAATTCGAAATTTTCTACCCCAAAGGCGGAATCGAAACCTTCTTTTGGTATGTGGGACCTACAATCCGCGTTCTTTGCGGGACGGGTGGGCCAAATTCTTTTTAATACTGGAGCGGGGTGGGGGGTGGGGTGGGGGTACCAGATTAAGGAACCAACATTTTTTCCTTTTTTAATAGAGGAAAGACTTTGTTTGTCGTTGAGGAAGACAACAGCTATATTTAAATGCCCATTTCGCAGTTATTTTACTGCGAATTGAGGCAATTCGCAGTAAATTACTGCGAAATATACTTAAATACAGCCTGGGCCCAGCTGTTACGAGATGCCTCTTTTTTTACCAATTCGGAATATTTTACTGTGAATTGTATTTTGAAAAATTAATTTTTTAATGTTTCGCAGTAATTTACTGCGAATTAACTTAACGGCAAAATTTCCATTAAACTAATTCACAGTAAAATACAGCGAAATATATAAAAGTAACTTATTTTATGATAAAAAACGGCTTTAGTCCATTTTGTCATCAAAAAGTTTCAGATTCTTGTTATGTACACCTATTTAACTAAGAAACAAAACTAACATGAGTGACATTGTTTCCGTGTAGGTGCTTATTTTTTTTTAGTCCACTTTTAAAAAAAGAACGCCTTTTCCCAAAATTTGAAAATAACCTCACTTAATGACTAATTTGTACAGCGACACAAATCTTATATTTTATTTAAGACTATAAATTTTAAATTTTTATAATCGTACAAATATAATGACATACTATATAAGACCATAATCTTTAAAAAAAATATTTTTCCTTAAGCCCTCATCTAGTTAAATATGATTGCATAAAATGAAATAACGGCAACACTCCATCCGGTCCAAAATAAGTGATTTTTTGATATTTTTTTTGTGGTTCAAAATAAATGATTTTTCAGATTTTAAAAATGAATTAATTATTTTTTTCATACATTATTCTTGAAGTAAATGGTGTTGGAATATGTGTTAGAAGTGTTTATGTGATAGTAAATATATGATTAAATCCAATGCTAATTAATGCTAAAAGATGTCCGACAAGTGGTAAAGACTTTATCCAAATAAGGGCTACGATGAAATGATAAATAATTCTTTATTTTTAATAAAAATCTTAACTTCGATCTCTTTTGAATTCGCTAGGAAGTGTATTACCCCAATGTAAAACTTTTCGTCAAGAATTTGAATTTAATCAAGTCCAAATGTAAAAACGAGATGCCAAATTGAAAAAAAAAAACATAGGCTTTGACTGGTCTTCTTTTGGTTCTGAAAACTGAAGCATTGGGGGGTTGGTAAATTGTAACACCAAAAAATAGAAATTGACAGGGGGCAGCTGATTGGAGAAGACGGGGTGAATAGGAAAATTGAACTTCTATCTCTAAACAGTGTCAGGTGAAGCCAACTTTCTGACGCACGTGAGGCACAATACTAGACATGCTCTTCAACTAGCTCAGTTTCAGAGACAGTATATACACTCCACTTTTATCGAACTCTGCCCCATTTCAGGATCCATTTTCTTTTCTTTGTGCTTTTTTTGTGACTTCACTCAAAACAGTTAAAATAATTTAAGGGCCGATCATAACAGATCATAATAAATTAAAGAATTGAATAAAAAAAATAAGAAACAAGCTATTTTGTACTAAGAAGAGATATATGGGAAGCTTTTTATTGAAGATATCGATTTAGTCTGTCTCCCCATAGAGAGGTTCAGAGCCTTACAATGATATTTTCTCTTTTTTCGAGAATCACGAAGAAGACGAAGAAGAAGTAGCCCCTTTTTAGGTTTCTTTTTCTTAGTATTTATAGCTGTAAAACGGATGAGCTGGCGATAAGTGGCCGTTACCACACCGATGTATGGCTCGTGCGGTGATAGACAGGCCGTAGCCTCCCTGATAACGTGCCGTATCCATGAATTATTAATGATTACGAGTGGTTACACCACTTGTAATTTACACTTTGGCTTTTGGAATAATTATTATCGTTAATTATTGGTGGGGGTCATATTTTGACCTGTACAGTTAGCCCCTCCGCTTATTGAGGTTGTGCCTTGGCCGAGCTAGATGAGCGGACACTGTCGCCTGGTACCTTGGTCGGGACCGAAGGTAGCCATGGCCGTTTATACATTGAAAGTTGTACCGTTAAAATTGATAGCCTTAGACATTTTGCGTTGACGACCTTAGCCACAATGGAGTTAAGTCGGTGACCTTAGTTGTATTTTGTTGACTGTCTTATCTGTTCATTCGTGGGAGAGGGTCGTAGCCGCGTATGCGTTAGGAATGGCCGTAGCCGTTTATGTATGGGGAAAGGTCGTAATCGTGTTCAACCGAGGCGATATCTTCATATCGGCGGCCTTTGGCCTTGTAAGGTGTTAACCTTACTTTCAGAGTTGTATGCCGTGTGACCTGAAGAGAATATCGGCGAGCCTGGCGCATAGCTTGGCGACGTCCGAAGTTTGAAGGCGTACAGAACGTCTTTCCAATAATCTCAGGTCATTATAACCGTTTCGAAGGCAAAATGTCAGATTGCGACTGAAAAGCCATTTCGTGGTTCTCATCATAATGACACACGTTTCTGTAGAACTGAACTGCTTTGCGGTTAGTCAAGTAGTTAATGATGACTATTGGAATTCGTGAAAGCCATTTGTGTTACCTATAAATAAGGGGTTGTGTCTTTCATCTCTTACGTTTCCATCTTTTGTTTATCAGTTCATCTTCTTTCTTAATCTTCGTTCGACACCATCTTCGCTTTCCTTTATGTGAATCTTATGCCTTTCCCGTTTATCTATCGACAATGGCAAGTAATTCTCGTAACACCCTTGCTCCGGCGACTCTTCCGGTGGATGAAGGGTCATCTACAGTAGTGAGAGTTACTGGATCGGAGGAAATCGATGGGATTCTGTTGGTGACCGATATCCTTTCGTTGGCTGGAGGTTCGGCGATTGATTTCACCGCCGATGAGGGAAGGATCAGGTGAATGAAGCCCCACTGATGGGGGAAGTGGGTATTGGTCAGTTACGGGAACAATGGGGCATTCCCCGCTTCGATGATGCTTCCCTCGCTAGGAGCGAAGAGAGGGTCCACATCGACCGTAGGGGGTATTGCATTTTCTACACTTATCCTTTTAGGTTGGGATTCAGAATCCCTCTTACGATGTTGGTGGTGGACTTATACTGTTATTACGTGGTGTGCCCTGACTAGCTCGTTCCCTCCATCTACAAGCTTTTCGCTATGCTCATTAAATATGCGGAGCTGGCCCGAAGGGCGATCACGTCGCGGCACGTGCTGACTCTCTACGCCCCTCAAAGGGTCCATAGTACTATGATTTGGGCGGTTCCTCGTGGGGCGCGGGGCTTGACTGCAGAGTTTGATGATGCGGTCGACCCTCTCTTTTATGAAAATTCCTTCTACATCAGGACCGAGCACTTGGTGGCGTGTGCTACCGAGTTCCCAGAGACTTGGAACCATGCACGTAAGTCCTTTATTCGTCAAATTCTACTCTCCGTCTTTTCCCATGTCTTGTTCTAATAAGTGTTAAGTTTGCCTGATGTTTGTAGCTGAACGGCCACCGTTGGCTCCACTACCCGGCATTCGCGAATGGGTCGAGGCCGTGCTCCCTCAAACAGCGGGGATTCGTACGTGGCCGTCTTTCTGGGAAAGGCATGGTCATAGACCTGCTTCTGGTGAGAATTTTAGCTTCTTTTTGTCCTGTTCTTGTTTTATTCCATTTAGCCTCTTCTAAACTTTGTTCTTTCTTAGATCAGGGAGGGCACGTGAGGTCCCCTCAGCTAGCTTTTCGCAGGCCGGGCACGACCGAACGACTCATGACAATACCGGTGCCACCCCTAGTTCCAAGGGCGACTTCGGTTGAATCTTCGGCGGCTCATTCCCCAGCACGATCTGCACCTCGGGCCTGAAAAGTCTTCGGGGATCGTACGCCCTAGGGCGGAGTTCCCTGTGAGCGAGGATGAAGAGGAGGGGGAGACATCGCTGGTTAAGCGAAGAATTGCATTTACGCCAGCTCCGGTGGTGATAAACTTGGATTCCCCGCCATCGAACGCGGAGGGGAATATGGCAGCGGTGCCTGACTCAGTGGGGGTTACTATCGCTTCGGCGAATCAATTAACAGTTCTAGTTGCTAGGAAGAGAGGTAGTTCCTCAGCAATTGTTTTGGTTGGAGAAGCAACTTCCAATGTGTTGGCGGGGGCATGAGCCCCAACTTCTCGATCGGCAGAATGAGGGAGGGGCTCCGTAGGTGAAGAGTCTGACTCCGAGTCCGACTTGGATCCTGACGACGTCCGTATGCTTCAAGAAGGTCACACCCACACAACGGTGCATGGGGAAGGGCGGTTCCATTATGTTGAGATTCCTACAGAGCAGAACCTGCTGCTTCAAGAGGGAAACTTGGTGCCGCTGTTTGAGGTGTTGTGCTCGGAGGTGGAAAACACGTCGCTGAGGGACATAACGAACGTCGAGCTGATGGGTGAATTGACCGCGTAGGTCCTGAAGGTACGTGCAGTGACTTTTATTTGTCTTTTTTTTGTTTTACTTAGTCTATTTTTCTGTTCTGATTATCACTTTGTTGTTGTAGCTATTTTTGTTGGAGGTGGAGAGCATTTGCCGAGCTAACATTCACTCAGGGATCTGTTCGCGGGCGCTGGAGAAGTACTTCTACTACCGAGATCGGTGTCGCAAGATGCGTGAGCGCCTGAGGAATGACCCCCGCAGTTAGGACCTTGTCGAAGAGCTGGCGAGGTGAGAACTTCAAATGCAGCAGACCCTTGGCAGGGTTAGCACCCTTGAGGAGAAGTTTTGTCGTAAAGACGAGGAGATGGAGGCAGAGAGGAAGGCTGCTGCTGAGAGGGAACGCTAGGATCGGGTCAGGGTGGCAGAGGCCTCTGAGAGTTTGACCAGGTAGGTGGCCTCTTTGGAGGCCAAGGCCGTTGCCTTGAGGCTGCAAGCGAGGGACACCTTGTCGAGGGTTAGGACGTTAGAGACGGCGGATCGCATTCGCGAACGGGAATGGAACTTGAGAGGGATTCTTCGGCCTTTCGAGAAGGGGTGCTGGAGGACCGCATTTACGTCTACGAGCGGGACGCCCAGACATCGTCGGATCGGATTACGGCCTTAGAGGTCGAGAATCACTGCTTGAGGGATCAGGCTACCTCTTTTTGCCCGGATCGTAATCTTTGGACGTTTGCCGAGGCCCAACTTTATGTATACAAGAGATTTTGGGAGGCCAACATTGTGCCTGAAGCCTCTTAAGAAGAGGCCCGTTAAAAGGCTCGTGAGGCCCATGTCAATTGCGGCTTTGATCCAGCTACGCCACGGGTTGATGATGGCGCCGAAGACATTGGTGATGCTGATCGTGGCACGGGTGGTTCCGAGTGAAAAGGATTTTTGTTTTCGTTGCTGTGTGGCTAGATTTATCTCTCTTTTTTTATTCTTTTTTTATTTTTCTTTTCTTTCTCATTTATCGGCCGGCCGGGTGTAAGCGGGGATGACCCGTTGTAACTAAAGATGTCAATATATGAAACTTTATTTTCCTTTGTTCTGCCTGGTGTTTATTTTGTATCTTTCTTGTTCCCAAGTTTTTCTTTTGGTACGTGCTCAAAAGGGGGGGGGGGGAGGGGGTTTGCCTCAATGACGCTGATGGCCTTGACCATGATAATGTTGGTGGCCCTGGCTAGGTAGGTGACTTTGACTGTTGTCGAGTCATTTTCTTGCCTTAGTCAGAAAGTCGTTTGCTTGCCTTAGTTAGAAACTAGGTTGGCTGCTTGGAGGTGATGGTCTTGGCCATGATTAAGCACTTTTTGTTTATTGTTTTCTTTTACTTGGTGTGAACAAGTTGTGGCCATTATTTGGCAATAGAGACACTTAGCCTTAGTCCCAGTTTGGGCATGGTCAAACTACTGGCCGTGATGGTAAGAAACGCGGCCTTGTACTTCGACCAGGAACGAACTTTACGTGGCCCGATTTTTAGTTTGAGTTGGGCGTACTTACTGGAATGGCGAGGGAGCTTAACTTGTCTTTCCGTCCGTTGCTCTTTGGACTTGAGGACGAAGGTGTACGGCCTTCTTGTATGAGCGAGATTGGGCTTGTGATGGTGAAGGCATATGGCCTGAGTCCCGGTTCAACTTGTAGTTGAACTTTCGGTGAAGGCACGTATCCTGAGTCGTTGTTCAACCGTAGTTGAATCTTGTAATTTTTGATGGCGAAGGCACATGGCCTGAGTCCCGATTCAACTTGTAGTTGAACTTTCGGTGAAGGCACGTAGCCTGAGCCGTTGTTCAACCGTAGTTGAATCTTTTTCCTCCCACACAACCCATTGTGTTTAGGGCGTTGGAGGTTGGCTTTTGTCACGACCTAAACCAGGTCGTGATGGACCCCAACCCTAAAGCTAGACAACCCTGACCAACAATCGCTCCCAATTTAACGTTAAGTCTCAAAACTGACAATTTAATGAAAAATATAATAGTTTTAGAATAATAATGCAATATTTATAGAAAATAATACTGAGAAATACGAAAACCTGATAAACACTCCCATAAGATCTGGGGTCACGAGTCTAGAGCCTCTAAAACAATCTGGAATGACCTGAAAATTTGCACGCATATTTAAAATCACCTAACGGAGCTACTGCAATTGTCGAGATTCCATTCCGACCCCTGGATCAAAATCTGACATATCAACCAAAATTTCAGAAATTCAAACTCAGCCAATTCAAGCCTAATTCTACACCGAACCTCCAATTTCAATTCCGATTAAGTCATAAATCACCACCCTAAACTAGTCGAATCACCCTAATGATATACCGCATAATCCTAACACTCAAAACGATAATTTATATCCACAGTAGCTGTCCACAACAACCATGTACCGATAGAAACCCCTAATTACTGGAGTCTTATTCCAACACTGCTATACTCTATCATTGATAATGAACAAGCAGTAGACCATAACCATTTCTCGGATCAACCATTCATGAAGACATTTCTTCCCTTTTGACTAATATCACAACAGATCTCCAAGCCGAAACTCGATATTAACTTTCCAACAAGATGAAATCAAATCCATTCATTTCTATTAATGACCCGAAGGTCTCTTCTGACCAAACACACCATCCTGGTGACATGACACATCAATATGGCCTTAGCCACAACTTACATAACACCCATACCAATAAGAGACGGTCTGAACATACTCAAGTCATGAAAATGACTCAAACGAAAGAGTTGTACCTTAAGCTTATCAATACCATTACAACACAAGGCTGGGACCCCATCCTACATCATAGAAATTGAGTACCTGAATCCTTCCCGAAGGTTCTAATCTCCACGTAGCCTTGCTATGATGCGCAATCTCATCCAAACACTATTTCACATGTAATACCTCAAGTCGCTATACTCAAACTTGACAACCACACAAAGATTGATGTCTGAAACCAAGTAATCCATCACACCCACGGTGAAGCAAGTTATATACACCATTCAATCCTATAAGGACACAAACGACGCGCTATTCACCGAGCAAATCCCAATACGGACTTTCCTCAGAACCCAGGAAACAATTCATACAAAGTAACATACGAAAACTATCCTCAACATCACAATGTTGTGGCGCGCAACCCGATTCGAATAACATACCCTATGGCGGCGTGCCACCCGATCCACTCAAAGATCTCACATAGGGAGATGCATTTCGAGCTGAATTTGCTCATAATTACTGAATACCAAGTATCAGTCGTAGGCACACTGAGTGCATAATCATATCTACTTATGGCGGTGTAAGCTACAAAAATTAACTTCCACTATGAATCTCGATAGCACCGCAATATATGTGCCACTGCCCGAAAATCATAACGCTTGGCAGCACAGAAAAGCAACTCATAGATCTTCCCAGATCACTAGTAAGTCCAATAACGAACGAATCAACCCATCCTTTATTAATACATTTCAGCACTAACCAAGCCAACTCAAGCTAAACTCGTATTCAATCAGCTTACCAATAAACTCATTACCAAGAAGCCTGAAGTTGCCTCTTCCACTACTATAACTCATGCCAAAGCCGTACGATACGGTGCCCGACACCAAATAAATACTGAAGTCCACAATCTCGCTCGGCGACATGCCCGACCAAGAGGAACGCATCCGACAAGGTCCCTCAATACCGGAACTGAATCAACGGTAAAAACCTCAGCACTGACATTTGCAACAAAGGCCCAAATAAGACAAGCAATCCTTCTTAGTCGTTCGTTGGTCTTTGGAATGCAACCCACTCTTGCTATAACATCACCCAATGCACCTCGCCACGCAACCTGTGGCATCTTCCGGCATAGCCCATAACACAATAGTCTAGATTAACCCAACACTCAGGCAACCAGTCTACACTCAATATCATATCCAAAATCTATCGTATCAATAAATAAAGATCCACTCTAACCTCCAAATCCAACTTGCCACTAAACGGTGCCGAATACACACGATTCACAACCGCGACATAGACTGTATCGGAGAACTCCCAGTCTCCAACTCCATATAACACACAACTCACTATACCTGGTCCCATATTCCTCCATATGAATACATATTACACACCAGGTACCCATTCCTTCCACGAAGGATATTCTAAAATTTCCCTATGCCATCAACAAACTCAAATGTCAACAGTCGGTCCAACAGGAAACTGCGTAAATCCCACCGAAGTGTTATCAGTTTACATCACCTTCCCCTCTGACTGAACGTATACTCCCTTCAAATTACTAGAATAGTAATACCATTTAACTTAATCAACTGAGGGTCGATTCTTAAATCACATGTAGTTGCTCGTGCTGCTTAAGAATTTAATGACTTCCCATTTCAAACTGAACCGTAAACTACACACACAAATACCAATCCTCCACAACAGACCGCAATACCATACCATACTAGGATAACTTGAGAACTCCATCTCCTTTTTCCTAACCACAAGCTAAACTACGAGGACTAAATCCTTCTATCCCATATCAGTCTAAGCAAGCTGTCCGAGCTCAAAAGTTGTGCCGCCCAATACCCGTAAGGGCTCATTACCTCGAACATAACCAAGGAATTTATCATATCTATACCATACCGATTCGGTCCACTAACCAGCTACTTTGTAGAAATTCCTGCGAATCTAAGTCCACTACCTTTACTTCCCAGATGTATCTAATGTAAAAATACCACAATCTTGACCTGTTCTAATGGAAACACTGACTTGGTCACCTACTCAGCCTTAAAACACCTGAGTGCTACAAATACAATCTTGAACACATCAAAACCATTCTCAAGAGTCATCCACTTTTATACACACTGCAATTTCTCGACTTAATGAATCGAACCACTCGTGCCTTATTAGCACTCTGACACCGCAGGACATGATCTTATTCCGATACAACCAAACCACTTCCTTCTCTTTACTCTAGGAATTCTTTATCAACAACTCAAGACATCCTATTATTTTTTTCTCACATCTACTAAGCACCATATAGCCTTTGCGAAATTTTTGCTCCACTCGTGCCACCCTCGGCTCAATTTCTTCAACCAGAACTGATTCACCCGCGTGCATCAAATCGGATCTAACATAGTACATAACCGTACAATCAGCTAAACAACAACAACCTCCCCAACTTAGCTAAAATCCATACATGTCATAACACATATACTCTATTGCTTTCGTAATATCATGGTGAGATTAAACTCACTCTTTCATAAGCTTGTGGAAACACAAATCATAAGAAATTTTAACTCTTCTGCAATTCTTGCATTCATTCACACAACAGCTAAGCCCACTCTGTAGGCGACAAAATTTTTACTAAGTCCCAAATTTTCCAAAACTTTCGGCAGAGTTTTCTTTGTAATTGGGCCTATCCACCTGCCAGAGAATCACCAAAACCAACCTAACAACACGTCCACAACTTGACAAAGCATCACAATGTATATCAACAACATTAATCTCAATACTACATGTATTCTATTATCAAAATTGATACATGGACATGCGTTGCACTTGTTTGAATCATAACACATGGAAAAATACCTTTCAATTACACATGAAATCTTCTCACAATATACATAGGAACCGCATCACTTCAGAACACTCCGCAAGAGATAACCCACCTGCTTCACCGCAATATAAAATCTCGGTGTACCTTCTACCGTCATACACGTTACACCGCTACTTAGCCTTCCTAAGTCTGAACTCATCTCATATAATGCAATTTACTTCACTCCCACTAGGAGACTCGAAAGAATTCTTCATGCGCCCATAGCTCCGGCTACTCATTGGACCACAGTAAGAAACAAATCACTTAACAGTTTGTCTATTATCCACCAGAATTCTTCGTCGCTACTAAGTCATATAATTGCATCTCGTAGCACTAACATACTCAATCACACGAATACCAAACTGCCATTCCGGTTAATAGCGACGCTATCGAACATATCAGTTCATAACACCATCTCGTAGAATTAGCACTCCGGTGCTCAAGCCATATGCGAAGACTCGACCTCAAGTCCTCCATACTAGCCCAACATCAACCTCACAAATATTACATCTCGCCCCTCGATCAGGGAATCACAAGCCATCAAGGCATATCTGCTCCCGAGCGCTCATGCGCGCATGCGAACACATGTACAGAATTTCAAGAGTTACTCTTTCAAACTGAATCAAGGATGCACGATAAGATTTCAAGAAAGCAAAGTATTTCCTAAATGTTTTGTAGCCTCCCGAGGATAGATACGGACGTCTACGTACCGATCTGCGAGACTCTACTAAACCGGCTCATGACTCGCGAGGCCTAATAACCTAGGCTCTGATACCAACTTGTCACGACCCAAACCCGATCATGATGGCGCCCTACCTTAAAGCTAGGCAAGCCTGACCAACAATTGCTCCCAATTTAACATTAAGTCTCAAAAGCGACAATTTAAGGAAAAAAGTAATAGTTTTAGAATAATTATCCAGTATTTATAGAAAATAATATTGAGAAATACAAAAACCCGATAAACACTCCCATAAGATCTGGGGTCACGAGTCTAGAGCCTCTAAAACAATTTGGATAATAATATCTGAATGAAAATATATAAGTTTGAAAATGTATATAATAATGAATCTGAAATAGGAAGAGTAGCCAGGTCCTGCGAACGTCAAGCAGCTACCTCAACAACTCTGAACAATCTGCGGAGACAACAACTGATCAGCTAAGCCTCCGATGTACCTGAATCTGCACACAAGGTGCAGGGAGTAGGGGTGAGTACTACCGACTCAGAGAGTAATAAGCATATATAATGTCTGAAGATAAGAAATCCACGAAATTCCACAAAGCAAAGCTAAAACTAACAGTCCGACGCCTTAACTACGAACTAACAGCAAAGCAATATTAAGTATATCAGTCAAGTCTCATGCAAATATGCAATGCACTGCACATAAATCCCGATCTGTTTAACGTCGACGGCGCTCACTAGGGGTGTGTACAGACTCCGGAGTGGCTCCTTCAGCCCAAGCGCAATATCATCATATCATTGTTGCAGCGTGCAGCCCGAGCCATACTTAGTCCACAGTATGCATATGAGTCACATAACAAATTTAATTTATTTTTCAGTTCCCAATTATTAAGAAGAATATAATTTAATTATTTAGTTTCTGAAAAAAGGTGACTTAACATTTAATAACAGTGATTAAGTACAGGACCGAGATCAATGATAATGCAAATCATGTTATTACAAAGATATTCATCCTAGACAGATGCTGCAGATCGGCACAAGGCCCAAAACATGGCAATAAGCCCAGATATATTCACTACAGGGTGTGTATCAGCCGCCAATAATTATATTTAACTCTCGGGATGGATCAAGTCACAATCCCCAATCATATACGATCCTGCACCTGTGATGGGATGCAAGTCACGCCCTAACATAGCGTCACCATGTGATAAATCGGGTTTGAAAAACCCTCAGGCCATCATCTATACAAACTACTCACCACTAACCGGTCGTAGACAGGTCCGCAATGCCTTTTCCTTTTGAATCTCCCTCTACGTGCATCAAATCTAGTCAAAATCACAGCGAATACGTTATTATAGGTTAAAGAAACATAACCCAATATTACTCGAAAAACACTAAAAATCACGAAGTTGGTAAAACCTGAGCTCCAGGCCCACTTCTCGAAAAATTCCGAGAATCACATCAAAGGATTCCTCGTCTCTCTACGAGTCCGTACATATAAAGTTTGTTGAAAACGGAGTGCAAATGACCCTTCAAATTCCATTTTTATATCACAAATTTTCAAGCCCTAACTTAACCCATTTTGGTGTTATTCACTTATTTCGACGATGATTGTGCCATAAAATCGAATAATTAGGCTAAGAAACTTACCTCCAATTGATTCTAGGTCAATTCCCTCGAAAATACTTGCCCAAAGCTCGTGTAGGGGTTAACAATGGTGGAAATAATGAAGAAGTTCGCGGATGTTCTAATTATAAAACCCTTCTGTCCGCTCAGGTAATTACTCTATGCAATCGCATCATCCCTATTGCAATCGCATAGAACAAATTTCACCTCCCCCCAGATTAACTCTATGCGAATGCACTACTTCCCTGCGTTCGCATTGACCATGGTCCAGACCCCCCCCCCCTCAAATGCTCTATGCGTTCGCATTTTCCCCATGCGTTCGCATAGAGTAAATTCCGGCCAAGGACCCCAAGCATCAATGCACTATGCGATCACATGCCCATTGTGCGATTGCATAGCACAAAACAGGGCCCCTCTACCAGCCTTCTATGCTATTGCAGACACCCTACCCGATCACATAGAGCAAAGTTTCTGCTGTATTTTCTTATTCCAAATTTCTCGTTAGCCATCCGATATCACCCTGAGGCCCTCGGGACCTCAACCAAAAGCACAGATACGTCCTATTACTACATTCAAACTTGTTCATAGCATAAAAACACTATCATAAATATCAAAAATCATCAAATTTCCACGGATTCAAGCCTAAGTTAAACTAAAACTTCCGAAACTTGCATTTGATCCAAAACCCGACCTAAACACCTCCGAATGACCTGAAAATTTGCACGCATATCCAAAATCACCTGACAGAGCTACTACAACTGTCGGGATTCCATTCCGACCCCTGGATCAAAATCTCACCTATCAACCGAAATTTGACAAAATTCAAACTTAGCCAATTCAAGCCTAATTCTACACCGGACCTCCAAATTCAATTCCGATTGCGCTACTAAGTCATAAATCACCACCCTAAACTAGTTGAATCATCGTAAATGCATTCCGAGCCCTCTAACTCATAAGTTAATATTCCGTTGGCTTTTCCAAACTAACCTTCTCATAAGGAGACTATTTGTCTCATTTCTAATCGAACTCTATCCAAATTACTTCAAATTCTCCAAACACATATAATGAAACATATAAAAGCATGAAACGGAAAAACCGGGACGATAACTTACGTGACGACGGGTCGGGTCGTTACAGCTTTGATTAGAGATCTTGCACGATTCCTGTGTAGTCTTTTCAACTAGTTTGTGAAGGTTATCCCGTTATGGATCTCGGTACGAGATGCCTTTGTGCCATTTTTTATTTTGGCCGGATACTGTATTAGGGAGGTGAGGGTACCTTATATGTGCTCACCCCGTGGGGAGGGGGCTGCTTCTTCTTCTTGCACTTCTTCCTTTTACCCGACATGCTTCTTTGGCTTGTTCGAGCAGGGTTGCTTTTCTGGCATTTCTTTCATTTTGGTCCAACGAAGAAGTACGTGATTTTGCTATGAAATCCCCATAGACGGCGCCAAATTGTTTAGCTCAAACTTCTCACATACTTTATAAGCATAAAACAATCAAAATAATTTGAGGGCTAATCATAGCAGATTGTAATAAATCAAAGGATTAAATAAGGAACAAGAAACAAGTTATTTTGTATTAAGAAGAGATATATGTGAAGCTTTTTATTGAAGATATCGATTTTGGTCTGCCTCCCCATGGAGAGGTTCAGAGACTTACAATAATATTCTCTATTTTCTTGAGAATCGTGACGACAAAGAAGAAGCAGCCCCCTTTTTAGGGTTCTTTCTTTTAGTATTTATAGCTATAAATCGGATGAGCTGGCGATAAGTGCCGTGACCACGCCGATGTATGGCTCGTGCGGTGATAGACATGCCGTAACCTTCTTGATAACGTCCCGTATCCACGAATTATTAATGATTACAAGTGTTCACACTACTTGTAATTTACACTTTGACTTTTGGAATAATTATTATCGTTCATTATTGGGGGTCAGATATTTTACTTTAGGATGTAAATATTAAGAAAACTGAATAAATGTGTAAGTTACGTGGTGTCATATTTTATATTATATGTATTCAATACTAGATGCTCCACTTTTACCGAATTCTGCTCCATTTCAGTATCCATTTTCCTTCTCTTTGCGCTTTCATTTTGAGTTTACTATGTATCCGCAAAAGTACTTCTACTCTAGGATCGAAACTACAGATTCCAATCCAAAATATTTGTTTAAAATTCTAATGTAGCTATTGAAGGAGTCTTTTATTAGCATTAATTATAACAATTATTTAATTAAATTATAAAGATGATTTACTGAGCAATTAACATAAATTTTAGAAATAATATAATAATTACTACCTTTTTAATTTAAAAAATAACCTAATTTGGATCAAGTTGATTTGGCTAAAAGTATGGAATTTAAACGAAGAAGCAAAGAGAAAGGCAACAGCAACTCCTTGGTTTTCAGCAAGGCCTGCATCCAACCAACTTCACTTCATTCTTTCAATTGATAGCCTATTGTAGTCGCAGCTTATAGCCTATGCGTGTAGGGAGTTAATTTATCAAGAAAACAAGTTGGCGTGCTTTTTCATACTTACCAATTCAATGAAATGTGAAAACTGGCAGAAGTAAGACATTTGATTCCTCAATTATATTGACTAGTCGCTTTCCAAAATTGAGTTAGCAAATCAAATACTTAAGCGACTTCTTTTCACCTTTTGCCCTGAAAATTGACCAAGATAAATGGATATAATGAATTTTACTGATATAAGAATGTAATTTATGTTGAATAAATAGTTGTAATCATTCTCACGTATTTACACATTTTGGGACACTTTATGGGAAATTCAGATTTTCATGAAAAAGATATGGATTAATATACCAGCCCGAAGGGTGGAAAAAGAGATACCGCTTGGTTAGAGTTTTAGTCTGGAGCTCCAATTCAAGGATTGCGTTTCGTTTTCAAATATTCAAGGATTAGAGCTTCAAAATTTTAATCTATCGAACATTGTACCTCAATCTTGCTCACCTTAATTTGTTCTCATCGATCGTTTTATTACTCCTTCCTTCTTAATCAAATTTGCAAAATTTCGTATTTGTGTCATTTTCTCATTTCCTGGTGTCTTATTTCATACTCTTGTTTAAATAAGATAGCTACTTAAGAAAATGAAAAAAGATGCCGAATCGTTTTAGTATATGTCGGGAAAGCATGCAAAGCCGCATTGCGACTAATGTTAAATAATAATAATAATAATAATAATAATAATAATAATAATAATAATAATAATAATAATAATAATAATAATAATAATAATAATAATAATAATAATAATAATAATAATAATAATAATAATAATAATAATAATACTACTACTACTACTTTCTAAAAGATGCCAAGTGGGACAGCATCAACTCACTATGCTCCCAAGGAGGGAGTTTACACTTATTCTGGAAGTCACTCCTTTTGCTCATATCACGTGGAAGCATATTGGCCGTTGATAGAGGAACAAAAACTTTCTCGACCTCCTCGCCGTCCGAAGATGACGAAGCCCTAGTGGAAGCAACGTCCTTGGTCCTAGTATCATCATGTCGACGTTTAGCCATAGTGAATGTTATAAGAGAAAGGTACTGCGGGTCACAAGATCGATTCCTAAAAACGAAAATCTCAGAGAAGAAAGAACAGCAGGCACCGGAGAAAGATAGGGAAAGGATTGGGAATATACTCTCAGAAAAGGTTAGAAAGATGAATCTGGTTCAATTCTCCCTCTATTTATAAGAAAAGGTGCACAGAAATCGAAAGGGCATGATTCGAAAACCCGCACATAAAACCCAAATGTCACGTCACAACCTGAACCACCTCGGGAGCAGAGATAATGATCACGCACGTGATCGATGACGTCATCCTAAAAAAGGAACTCCAAAAAGGGAGTAATAAGTCAACGGCTCAGCCTCTTCATATATGAGCACGTCTCTTATAGGGGTATCAACATGGACGGCCAAATAACCATGGGCGTCGAGCATGAATGTCTGTCCATTAGAGACGCCTCTCAACCACGTCCCCAATAGACAGAGGGACTATCTGTATTGGGCAAATTTGGTTTCCTACGCCCGTATATTATCTACAAACGTCCCCGATGAAGAAAGCGGCCTAATAATGGTCGACTTAAGCAAGGCCGGCTTCAGTTAATAAACGGACTGTGTGACATGACTTGCTGCGACGTCACATCAAACTATAACACTCGTATACTGAGGCCACCAACCCTTGTACTTTCTTTGTATTATTTCGAGGAAGGTCCCTTAATATATAAAGGGGACCTTCCCTCTGTAAAGACTTATGTGTATTTCACTACTAAAAATATACAACTCTCTCTCTTTATTTCTCTCTCTTGAGTAAAAAGCCTACTGTATATCTTATTGTTCTTACATCTCGATTAGGTTATATAATAATCACAGATATTGATCATTCTATATTTTCTAGATCACATTACCCTTGATTCCGATTAACCCATATTATTTTTGATTGTTTTAGAGCTACTTAAGTATCGAATAATTTTCTAGCCAAACAATTTGACGCCGTCTGTCTGGACTTCGAGAATCAAAGCTGTAGTTTGTTTCTAGAGATCCTTCGAAAAAACCATTCTCTACAACCTAAAATGGCTGAGAACAGCAAGAATAAAAGCTATCTTGGAGGTTAGGACAGATCTCACGGGCACTCTCAACGCGGCTGCTAAAGAAGATGCCCTACACACAACCTCTAGTACCTTGATTAGGCATGGAAGCCTTACCGTCCTCATCAGAATACCTGGTGGTACCACGAGAAAGAGAAGCTTCAACATCTACCACTAAGGAAGCACCCCGAAGATAAAACATTTATTAGAATAGTGGCTGACAAACACTCTGAGCAGTCTAGCTAAGAAACCGCCTCAAAATGATAGATGCACCCCAACAGCAGATCATATCACAACCGAGGATGAGCTCGAGGTCACGAGAACAAACAACGTACCCGTCGATGTTCAAGCTAACGACGGAACACTCACGACCATCCTAAAAAAGATGGAAGAAATGGAAAACGAGAAGAGGTCGCTCCGCGACCAGATGAAGGAACACCAAGAAAGGGTGGATAAAATCCCAGGCGTGTCTAAGTTGCTGCTAAAGCGAGACATGGGGAGGTTCGTTGAACAACCCTACACGGAAGAAGCCGCGCCATACCCCATCGCAAAAACCTTAAAAATGCCCCCTACTTGAAAGTATATGACAAGACCACCGATCCCGAGGACCACCTGATCCACCATGTTACAACCATTGTCACACCTCCTTTTTTTACACACCCCGAAGGGGTATGAGAGTTTTTTCAATTAAAGTGACATTATTCGAAATGGAATTATTTTATTTATTAGAGTCTCCACTTGGAATAGTTTATTTGGTGTCCCAAGTCACTTGTTTATTTTAAAATCCCAAATCGAGGAAAATTTTATTTTTAAAAGTTTGCGAACCAGAAATTCTAGACAAGGAATTCTGTTAACCCGGGAGAAGGTGTTAGGCATTCCCGAGTTCCATGGTTCTAGCACGATCGCTTAGTAATTATTACTTGGCTTAAATTTTTTAACTACTCATCTTTAGAGCCTATGTGCATTTACCTTTAAACTGCTTTTAATCACTTGATAGTTCATAATTAAAGAATTGAGTTACGCGTATGTATACTCTTTTCTCATTGGCACGTTAAAGATCAAGCCTCACAAATATGTGCACTTAGTAACGGTTTGTTTATTTTTTTAAAGAAAAACGTTTTGTTGAAGTTGCACGAACGCATACTTTGATTTATTTTGGGAGTCATAATCATGTCACGCGAACGTGTACACAATTACGATGATTGAATTAATAAAGTGCAGGCCTAAAGCATTCTAGCGTATTCATGATTTATTTCTTTCCTAAGTTTGAGATTATTGTGAAGGCTATGAGTTATGGAAGAATATCTTTCGCGAAGAAAGACACTTTAGCCATTTGGACCAAATATAACAATTACACAATTATAGAAGAAATGAGCGTGATTTTGATTTATTAACCTTGAGTCAATTCTCATGCAAATCACCGCGCCCAAGCATTATTTGTGTTAGTCCAACCTTTATAGTCCTTATTTAGGTAACTTACTGCATATTGAATCTAATATCCAATTTAAATTAAATAAAATTTTTACTGTGTTCATGCAAAATCCACGTAACTTATTGAAGATACCAAATCAACATATATTGAGAAAATGTACAGTTCATGTGTGAATTCTATTTAAATAGTAAGACCAAATATTTTTATAAATGTTTCCATCCCATTTTACTATTCAAATATATCTTTCATTAAGCAACTGCAATACAATTATTACAGACCATATGACTATTTAAAAATAAAAATCTTAAATTTAAGCAATAGAACATTAATCAAATTGACGAGAATAAATAGCAAAAATAGATAAATTGATAATGAAAGCAAGAAAGAAAAAGAATGACTTTATTTGCAAAAGTTTTATTCCTTTATTAATAGGCTCCTCAAAATTCATGAATTAGTATAGAAATTGTTCACACATATTAAATATTACAAACAAAGAAGAAAATAAAATTTAACCAACTTTTTCTATCTTATCATATAACAAAATAAGAGCACAAATATATGATTCTAGCAAAAATCACAAGCGAATTAAAATAAAATTCAGACTTTGAGGAAACATATATCTCACATATCATGTTTAATATATATAACAAGATTGAGTGTTACCTTTTGCAAAAATTCTACTCAATAATCAATTTAATCTACCAATTATCAAACTTCTAGAACCGGCGGACTCCAAACCACGAAAGAAATTCGGAACTCCAACTTCAGATTCAATAACTTAGCCAAACTTTTTTTCTCGTTCTCTGCCCTTTCTTCTTCCTCTTTTTTTTTTTCTTTTCAATTGTCTTTCCTTCTTTTTCTTTTTACGATTCAATTGTCCCCTTTTTTCTTTTTCTTCCTTTTTTTTTGTATAACAAAAGTCTCTTTCTCTTTATATAGATGAGTTTGATTAGTTTTATAACTTCTAAGGAAGTGGGAAAGTGGGAATTGGGAAGTTAGGAACGTGAGAGTTAATAGGAAAGGAAGTTACGTGAAGTGGGGAAGTGAGGTTGTTTTATTTTATATTATTTTTTTTATATTTTTTAAACTTTATATATATTAATTTAAATTTTTCTAACCCTTTTTTTAATTAAATAAAAGAAGATAAAGCGCACACACGCATATAAAACTTACTTTAGGTTTAAAGAAAACTATAAGAAAACATAAAATTTACATTATAGTTTAAATTATACTATGAAAAATACTATAGCTTACATTTAAAATTAGAAGAAACCAAATATAGATATTTTTTGTAAATTGTCTTCTATTTTAAAAATAGGAACAAAAGTTATACTCTAAGAATGCAAATAATTTTTTTTTTATATATATATTTTTAAAATTTTCATAAATGAAACCTATTAAGAGAAAGATAAAAGTTTATCTATTAAGATTTAAATATTTATACTAAAATAGTATAGAATTTGGGTGAGGTAAAAAATTAGATGTTCACAGCATGACCCTCTTTGCTTGGAAACATGAAGAGTTTTCAAGCAAATAAAATGAACAAGGTGACTGATTTTTGACCTCACTATTATTTAAAAAGGAAAAGAAGAGAAGAAAAAGATGTGACCGGGCCTTTGTTTTAGGCAGCCTACATATCCCGGGTTATAAGAGAATCAGGTTACGTGTAGTTCAAGTGAAAGAAGAGTGACAGAGTATTCTCGGAAAGACAGTCGAGCGAAGTTCCGTCGAGGTTACGATCGGTTCCTACTATTACATCAAAATGAAAAGAAAATTACATACTCTTGAAATTTAAAAGTTATAAAATTTCTATCTAAATGTCGTCTGGAGTCTTGTCTTGATTCTTGACTTGCTTCTCCCGTTGACTTTAGACTGAAACTTGATGCTCTTGATGCAACATACTATGAAATATTCTCGCAGGCTTGTTTCTCGATCAGATGATAGGAAGAAAGATCTTGGCCATATGTCTCTGTATGCATTACGTCAAAGCGGCTTGCGGCTGGTATTGAGATCAAACTTCCACTTTCTCTGGCGAGAGCCGGAATCTTACTTTTTGCATATCCAATCCGTACTTTGAAGAAAAACCTACAAGCCCTCAGAAACAAACAAAAACGAACAAAAATTTTCTGCCCCAGTTTGCACTAGGAAATTTTTGTGAGTTATTGAAAACACATTAAACTATCATTGGTATTGCAAAATAAAGAATTGAAAAAGAAAGAAAAAAATAATGCAACCAGGGGATGGAGTACCCTGTGTTGACAAAAAGTAATGCAACCAGGGTATGGTGTACCCAGTGTTGACAGAAAATAATGCAACCAGGGGATGGTGTACCCTATGTTGACAACAAGATGAGACAACTAGGGGATGTTGTACTCTGTGTTGACAGAAAATAATGCAACCAGCGGATGATGTACCCTATGTTGACAACAACATGAGACAACCAGGGGATGTTGTACCCTGAGTTGACAGAAAATAATGCAACCAGGGGATGGTGTACCCTGTGTTGACAACAAGATAAGACAACCAGGGTATGTTGTACCCAGTGTTGACAGAAAATATGCAACCAGGGCATGATGTACCCTGTGTTGATAGAAAATAATGCAACCAGGGAAGGTGTACCCTATGTTGATAACGAGATGCGACAACCAGGGGATGTTTTACCATGTGTTGACATAAAATAATGCAACCAGGGGATGGTGTACCCTGTGTTGACAGAAAATAATGTAATCATGGGATGGTGTACCTTGTGTTGACAACAATATGAGGCTCGTGGCACTCTGAAATGCTACTAGGGAATGTTATACCCTATGTATAAAATAATTCAACCAAGGGATGTTGTACACTGTGTTGACAGAAAATAATGCAACCAAGGGAGGGTATACCCTTTGTTGACAACAAGATGAGACAACCAGGGGATGTTGTACCCTGTGTTGACAGAAAATAATGCAACCAGGGGATGGTGTACCATGTGTTGACAGAAAATAATGCAACTAGGGGATGGTGTACCTTGTGTTGACAACAAGATGAGACAACCAGGGGATGTTGTACCCTGTGTTGACAGAAAATAATGCATCCAGGGGATGGTGGTGTACCCTGTGTTGAAGATAGGGTGTTGATTCCCTATAATGAAACTAAAAATAACTTGGTTAAATTTATAGTGGAAGGAAATCATGGATTTGAGAACTCCATTTGGTGGTGTTCGTCTTTCCACGAACTGTTTCACTAAACTATTCTTTTCCTGTTCTAAACAAAGAAAGATTCGTTAGTTTTAAAATGGTGGTGAGTTTGTGGCCTTGATTTCTTAGGCGACTTGACCTTGCGTCCATTACACTTGTTAGGAGAACCATCCTGTTGATGATCGTACAAATTGTCGAGAGATTCTGACTTTACTCTCTGAAGATCTTCTTTCTCAATATCAATACATGACTATTTTGCGCCTATTATCCTTTGCGTCTATGGTGCAAACAACTTTGTTCCCCAAAACAACTTTTGATGAGTAACTTTTATTGACCCTTGAAACATTGCTAAGTCCTTCAAGCCTTTGTTTGACAAGGAATATCAAAGTTGGCTTTGTAGCTTTTCCCATACTGTATATGCCCAGAAACTTTTGTTTCATGTAACGGGAAAACTGTAACCAATTTTGTGGCCTTTTCTTTGCTTTGCTTTGACAAAATTAAAAGGACTTGAGAATAATAGTACGAAAGAAAATAAGTAGGTGAACCAATGAGCATTACAACTTAATCAAGAAGCGTCCCTTTCAGGGTAAAAATAAGAAAGGACTTATCTGGAGGAATATGCTAACATCAATGAACATGGCATGCACTTTGGACTGGATGCATCCATCTAAATCGTCTAATTCTCAAAATCTGTTGTAAACTTCTCTTTGAAACTGAGTTCTTTAACCATGCTTGTGTCGGGATATAAGAAGATCTAAAGTCAATCAACGATGCCCTATGTGGGTTTTCACCAATTGACCTCTCTCATTTGCCTTTTGCTCAACTTACCATCGCCTTATAGTGCCTGTAAGGGTTTTCACCAATAAGACTCTCTCATTTGTTTTCTCAACTCACCATCGCCTTATAGTGCCCGTAAGGGTTTTCACCAATAAGACTTTCTCATTTGTTTCTCAACTCACCATCGCCTTATAGTGCCCATGAGGGTTTTCACAAATAAGACTCTCTCGTTTGTTTTTCTCTCTTTGCAATGGTTGAAGTATCACTCGTAGTGTACTGACTTAGTATTCTCAAAATCTGATCAGAAGGTCTTAAAAGGGAAAGGTAAAGATAACTCAACTTTTGGAACCATCTGATGGAACATCGTAGAAAATTAAAAATAAAAACATACCCCAGTTTCTTTGAATATTGGGGAAATATGAATTTTTCGTTTGGTGTGACTGAACCTCAGAGAGAGGCTACCTACGTATCCTTTCGGAATCAAGTCGAACGTAGTTCAAGAACTCTATTTTGATTTTTGATTTTTTTTTTTGTGATTTGATTTGATTTTGATTTTTTTAGTACATTGGTTCCAAAAGAGGGTAAGAAAAAGAAATAAAAACAAGGCTTCAAAGGGCTAACTAGGGTTGACCAGTGTTTGGGTAGCGAGAATAATAGCCTTTCGTCATCCCAACCTGAGAATGCGAAGTATAAACCAAATGCCCCAACAAAAGCATGTCAGACGTAGTATTGTCTGACCATATCTGCATTGACGGATATGTCTGTCACTTTTCCTTCTATATCTGCCAAGTGTAGAGCTCCTTTCGACAATATTTTCTTGATGAGGTAAGGACCTTGCCAATTTGGGGCGAACTTTCCTTTTGCTTCTTCCTGGTGTGGGAAGATGTGTTTCAAAACAAGCTGTCCTACCTCAAATTTTCTTGGGCGCACTTTCTTATTGTAAGCACGTGCCATTCTTTGTTGGTATAACTGACCAAAACAAACTCCTACCAAACGATTTTCATCAATCATACTCAATTGTTCCAGTCGTGAACTCACCCATTCAGTGTCTTCAATCCCAGCTTCAACAATTATTCAGAGAGAGGGAATCTCAACGTCAGCCGGTATGACTGCTTCAGTTCCATAAACTAACAAGTAGGGCACTGCGCCAACTGATGTACGGGTAGTTTTCCGGTATCCCAAAAGAGCAAAAGGCAATTTTTCGTGCCATTGTCTAGACCCTTGGACCATTTTCCTAAGAATTTTCTTGATTTTCTTATTTGCAGCTTCAATAGCTCCATTAGCTTTGGGTCGGTAAGGAGTAGAATGGCGAAGCTCAATTTTAATTTGATCACATACCTCTTTCATAAAATAAATATTCAAATTAGCAGCATTATCTGTAATAATGAGTTTTGGAATACCGAAACGACAGATGATGTTGGAGTGAACGAAGTTTAATATTGCTTTCTTGGTAACTGCTTTTAATGTAATAGCTTCCACCCATTTGGTGAAGTAATCAATTGCAACCAAGATGAATCTGTTCCCATTTGAATCTTTTGGCTCAATTGGTCCAATGACGTCCATTCCCCAATAAACAAAAGGCCAAGGAGCCGACATAGGATACAACTCTGAAGGAGGCGAGTGAATCAAATCACTGTGAATCTGACACTGGTGGCACTTGCGAACAAAACGAAAGCAATATCGCTCCATAGTGAGACAATAATATCCTGCCCGAAGGATCTTCTTTGCTAGAACCTATCCATTCATGTGTGGACCACAAACTCCTGAATGCACCTCATTTGTAATAATTTCAGCTTCTTTGGCATCCACACATATCAATAAATTCAAATTCGGGGTTCTTTTGTATAGGATTTCCCCACTCAAAAAGAAACCATTAGAGATTCACCTAATAGTTCTCTTTTGATCCCTATTAGCATGTTCCCGATATTCTCTTGTTTTCAAAAACTGTTTAATATCAAGGTACCATGGTTCACCATCTAGTTCTGCTTCAATTGTATTGCAATGACCATGTTGATCTAGAATTTGAATTTCTAATGATCAATGTGAGTATTACCAGGATATGGAAGCATTGAGGCCAGGGTGGCCAAAGCATCAGCTAATTCATTGTGAAACCTGGGAATGTATATGAACTCGATGGACTTGAATCTCTTGCTACGATCTTCCACACATTGCTTATATGGAATGAGCTTGATGTCTCGAGTCTCCCAATTGCCTTGAGCTTGCCTAATAAGCAAATCTGAGTCTCCCATCACCATCATGCACATTTAGGTTTATCGCCATGCTTAGACCCATGATGCAAGCTTCATATTCTGCTGTGTTGTTTGTAAAGAAGAAACGAAGTCGTGCTGTGGCAGGGTAATGTTGCACAATAGGTTATACAAGAATTGCTCCAATACCCACACCTTTAATGTTAACGGCCCCATCAAAGTATAGTTTCCAAATTTGACTGGCATCTAGGGCTACTTCTTCAACTAAATTAACCTCTTCATCTGGGAAGTATGTGTTCAAAGGTTCATAATCATCATCAACTGGATTTTTATCCAAATGATCAGCTAAAGCTTGTGCCTTCATGGCTGTACGAGTGACATAAACAATATCAAACTCAGTGAGCAAGATTTGCCACTTTGCTAATCTGCCAGTGGGCATCGACTTCTGAAAGATGTACTTCAGGGGAACCATTCGGGATTTGAGGTAAGTTGTATATTTCAAAAGATAATGCCTAAGCTTCTGAGCGACCCAACTTATGGCACAACATGTCCTTTCCAAAAGACTGTATTTGGTCTCATAAATGGTAAACTTTTTGCTCAAATAATATATTGCATGTTCTTTTTGCCTGTGGCATCATGTTGACCCAGAACAAAACCAAAAGAAGTATCATTTACTGACAGATATAAAAACAGAGGCCTATCAGGATCTTATCAAAAGCTTCTTGGCAGTCATCTATCCACTTGATAGATGCGTTCTTTTTCAACAATTTGAAAATAGGCTCACATGTGGTTGTAAGCTGTGCAATGAACTTACTGATGTAGTTTAACCTCTCGAAAACTCATGACTTCTTTTTTATTCTTAGGGGAGGCAGTTTTCGAATGGTCTTTATCTTGGAGGGATCTGAGTCAATGCCTCTTCGACTAACAATAAAACCCAAAAGCTTCCCAGAAGGAACTCCAAATGCACATTTGGCTGGATTGAGTTTGAGATTGTACCTTCGTAGCCTTTCAAAGAACTTTTTCAAGTCTTGCACATGATCATCTTGTGTTTTAGACTTAATGATCACGAAATATTGGATCTCATGTTTAGCACAATTGTCCACAAAGATATGAATGTTGGGTATAGGAAAGTTGTCCTTTGGAGTCCTTTGGACTTGCTTTATTTAAATCCATATAGACAACACAAACTCTAATTTTACCGTCCTTCTTTGGCACTGGCACAAGGTTCGCTAACCATGTAGTGTATCAGACGACCCTGATCACATCTGCACTTAGTTGCTTCGTGACTTCTTCTTTAATCTTATCACTCATGTCTGTCTTAAACTTCCTTTGTTTTTGTTGGACTGGTGGAAAATTAGGATATGTGGGAAGCTTATGGAACACTAAATCGGCACTCAAACCCGACATGTCATCATACGACCAAGCAAATACATCTCTATACTCGAACAAAACTTGAATTATGGCATCTCTCGTCTTTTGTTCGGTATGAATGCTTATTTTTGTTTCCCTGATTTCTTCAGGATCTCCCAGGTTAATTGCCTTAGTTTAATTTAAGTTAGGCTTATGCTTATTCTCAAATTGATCCAATTCTCTTTTTATTTCCTTAAAAGCCTCATCTTCATCATACTCAACTTCTTGATTCGTTATTTCGAGATTAGACAACTTTATATGATCTGGGCATGAATTCCGCGTGCATGTCATGTTTTTAAAGCCAGCATTAATGAAGCTGAAAAAGGATGAGAAATTAAACAAAATTAGGGAAAGGAAAAGAAGGAATTCTACTATGAAACTGGAACTTCATTTCATTGAATTTGAAAGGATAGAAGGGTTAACATCAAAGCAGAGCAATTAAACTGAAATATATGGATTACAACCCTGAAAATAATCCAAATACAGAAAAAGCAACAAAACAGACTACCAAGACTCCTTCCTGATGTGAAGAGGAGTTACTTCCCAGTTGTTGAGCGAGGTATCTGGACCAATCAGCTGAATACTTGCATGGCTAGAGACCTCACCAACTTGAACCATATTGATCCTATAGAACATCTCCTTGAGACCCTGGCAAACTTCATCAATGTCATCCTCAGTAGAAGGGTTTTGGACTTCTTCAAATAGTGGCTAGACAAAAGAGTAGGCAATGCGAGGGATTGGTTTTGACAATTTCCAACCATTCTTTTTGCGGGCCTTAGCTCTCTTTATGTCAGCCGATGTTGGTTTAAAACCCAAGCCAATGGTATCTTCCTTCAAAAAGGGAGAAATGTGGTTCAAAATTCCTTCCAGAAATGATCCTAATCCTTTTCCTTGTTCATAGCCGTTCCTCAACATCAGTGAAGCTACCATCATAGATGTGGCTGAAAGATAGGGATGCAGAATTGGTTTTCCTTCTTCCACTTAGTCTACCTCAATCAACTCAAATGTTTGATATATGAGGGATTCATATCCTTCCTTGGCCTCGATACATGGAATGGATGGGTCATCATAGACGGATGGGTCGTCCTCTCCATGAACAACAATTTCTTTCCTGTCATATTCAAATTAGACTATTTGATGTAGGGTGGATGGTATAGCTCTGGCCATATGGATCCACGTTCTTCCCAAAAGAAAATTATAGGAGGTTTTCATAACCAACACTAGACAATGTTAATTAACCGGGCCAATTGTCATGGTGAGTTTGATTTCCCCAATAGTGTCTCTTTTTGAACCATCAAAAGCTCTGATGCTGACACTACTAGTCCGAATTCTGTTAGTGTCAATGTTCAGTTGGTGTAGAATAGAAAGAGGGCATATATCTACACTTGAGCCTCCGTCAATCATGACTCCTTTCACTTAATGCCCTTCATATTTGACCAAAAGATGCAAAGCTTTATTGTGCCCAGCCCCTTCCTCAGGTAAATCATCATCGCTGATAGAAATTTTATTCACCTCAAAGAATCGTTCAGCCATTTTTTTCTAGCTGATTCACTGTAGTCTTTTTTGAAATATATGCCTCGTTCAAAGTTTTGATCAACACACGGCGATGTTCTTCAGAATGCAAAAACATATATAACAAATATATTTGAGCGGGGTTTTTCCTTAGTTGATCGATGATTGAGTAGTCTTGCATTTTCATCTTCTTAAGGAATTCCGCTACTTCTTTTTCTGAGACAGGTTCTTTCACTGGAAAGTGATTTTCCTTGGCTTGCTTGGCTTTTATCAATTCCTCTGGTGAGTAGCACCTTCCAGAGGGGGTCAAGCCTCCCATTTCATATGTTTCTTCCTCTATCTCTTTTGCTTTGTATGTCACAACAGTCTTGTTATAGTTCCAGGGAATAGCTTTTGTGTTTGACACTGGAAGTTGTGCAATAGGTCGGATCACAACTGGCTCTGTTATATTTCTAAGAGAATTATTAGGAACAATCTTTTGAATGCCCCCAGGGATGTAAAGTTTTGGCCCACCCAATTGAAGCTCAATCTTTTTTGTGCTTCCAGGGACATAGAGAACCGTTTATTCAGAACCTGCCAAGTTTGAACTAGAACTCGCACCTTTCACAAATAACGGTGCCGATTGAGGCAGGCTTACTATCACTTTTTTGCCCTATGGTTCCAACAATCATCTCTGTCTTGCCAGACGACTTATAATCCCGATCATCACAAATCATCCCAATAAAATGTGTATTATCATGAGCAGGGATCAGATTGTTTGTGATATTAGGAGTGTCTTCATTGTTTTCCACCACAATTACCTTTGCTTCAATCAAATCTTCAATGGCTTTCTTTAATGTCCAACAATTTTCAGTACTATGGCCTTGGCCATTAGAGTGATACTCACATCTCGCATTGGAGTCAAAACTTTTTGAATTTGGATTCGCATAATGCGGCCTGATGGGTTCAATCAACTTCAGCTGCATTAACTTTTGAAATAGGCTTGTATACGATTCTCCAATTGGAGTGAACTCTTTCTTTGGCTCCTGTTCTTTCACATATTCCTGTTTGGGACGAGGAATATATGGAACCTGAAAATACGGCCGTACGAATGATTATATGGAACCTGGAACGGGAACCTTGTGGAATCGGTTCTCGCCATTGTTGGTTTTTGGGAGGCCTAACATAAGCCTGAGCATTAAACACTGTGTATTGTTGCGAGGGAACAGAGTACCGAGGACCTTGAGGCGGATAATAATGTTGAGGAGAATTGGATTGTCCTTGTTGGAATTTCATGTACGAAGGAACTACTCCTCTTTGCACTCCCCGAACCCAGATGCCATCATGGATCCTTCCTCTTTCTTTTTCCGATTTCCGAAACTGTCTGACCCGCTTTGAATTGCTTGTGTGGTCGCCTTGAGAGCTGGCTGACTCATAATTTTGCAAGACTTCATGCCATTATCAACTATTTCCCCAATCTTAATCGCCTCAGCAAAAGGTTTACCAATAGCGGCCAACATATAATGGAGGTAATCAGGATCCTGAGCTTGGAGAAAGTAGTAAATCATTTCTGCCTCTTTCATTGGTGGTTTAGCCCTAGCAGCCTGCTCTCTCCACTTGATTGCATATTCTCTGAAGCTTTCTGCTGGTTTCTTCTTTATGTTGACAAGAGAGGAGCGGTCTGGCACTATATCAATATTGTACTGAAATTGTTGGACAAAATCTTTAGCCATGTCATTCCAAACGTGCCAGTGAGAGATGTCTTAATCTATGAACCACTATGAAGCAATTCCTATCAAACTTTCCCCAAAATAACCCATGAGTATTTCTTCTTTACCTCATGCTCCTCTTAACTGGTTATAGTACCTCTTCAAATGGGCAACGGGATCACCATGACCGTCATATTTTTCAAACTTGGGGGTCTTGAAGCCCGGTGGAAAATGAACATGGGGGAACATGCATAAATTATTGAATGAAACACTCTTGTGTCCTCCCAAACCCTGTATGTTTCTCATGTTTTGTTCCAAACTCTTCATTTTTCTGGTCATTTCCTCTTGTTCCATATTCTTATTGGGCTTTTCGATGTCGATTGGGAGCATGTACTGAGGAGTATGCTTGTATGAATCTGGAACCTTGAAAGTCATTTCTGGAAAGGTAATGTTGGGTATCATGATCATTCAATTGTGGATCATTGTTGAGCTTTTGAGTGAGAGCCGGTTGAGGAACGGTGAAAGTCGGTACGATTGGTACAACATGTGGGTCATTTTTGAGGGGTCCCATTAAAGGACATGGAATGGAAGTACTGGGGATAGTGGGAAGGTTAATGCTCGGACTGAATCCATGTTGGTACAATGGGTTACTTGATATGGAGATGGGCACTTGATTTGCTATGGACACATTATGAAGATTATCCGAATACCTTATGGGTAGTGAGGATGGTGCCTGTCCATTCACCCAGGATTGGTACATATCTGCCAGTTGTTGTTTCAACACTCTTACTTCTTCAACAAGTCTTGAACCTTGTTCGACCAATTGTCCATGGACATCATCATTATCTGACTCATTCTCACTGTTGTTTGCCATTGTACTTTTTCCTTTTGACCTTGTGTTGTAAGGGTGAGTCGCCAGTTTAAACCGCAAACCAACCACCTCTGTTTACTTTATCTCTTTTGAATGACAAACAACAAACATGTTAGAGTTAGGCATTTTATGGATATTAATCACACATTGTATGTCATGCACCTAACGCCATTTTCATTTCTAGAATGAGTTTGGAAGGCTTCATGCTTCATCCCGGCTTATTAGTTAATTAGTTTATTTACATCTTGAATTTGATTCCTTTTTGTTTCTTTTTTTTACCACTTTATTCTTATTTTATTTTTTTATTTTACAAAATGATTCGATCGAACCTTGTGGGGGTTGCCTACGTATCATGTGGAGACATGAATCCACCACATCTGAAGCTGAAGTAGAAACCCATCTACATCTGTCAATGGTGTGTTATGGATAGTGCTCATTTTGTACCTATGGATGATTAAGGTTAGGGTTGACACTAGCCACAAAAGACTGAATCAATGCACTGGTTTTGTAAAACAATCTTTTGTATGGAACTCCATTTTAGGAAAAATCAAAGAGAGGGTGGTTATTTTTGCAATTATGGCCCTTTCATACTTCCAGAGATAATTTTAGGGTCGGGATGGGCATGATGATAAAAATGATGCTATTTTGAAGATGTTCTAATGCTATTCCGAAAGAAAATAAAAAATAAAAAATTGAAAAATTGGTGATTAACCAAAACTACGTATCATGTGGAGACATGAATCCACCACATCTGAAGCTGAAGTAGAAACCCATCTACATCTGTCAATGGTGTGTTTTGGATAGTGCTCATTTTGTACCTATGGATGATTAAGGCTAGGGTTGGCACTAGCCACAAAAGACAGAATAAATGCACTCGTTTTGTAAAACAATCTTTTGTATGGAACTCCATTTTAGGAAAAATCAAAGAGAGGGTGGTTATTTTTGCAATTATGGCCCTTTCATACTTCCAGAGATAACTATAGGGTCGGGATGGGCATGATGATAAAAGTGATGCTATTTTGAAGATGTTCTAATGCTATTCCGAAAGAAAATAAAATATAAAAAATTGAAAAATTGTCGATTAACCGAAACTGGGTCAGCTAATTTGTTTTTAATTAAAAAACACTAGACACATTTCCCTTTTTTAAAATAATAATAATAATAATAATTATTTTTTGAAAAATGGGGCCGAACCTTATGGAGGTTGCCTACGTATCTCACTTCCGGTGAAAATCAGACCCGCATAGTTCGTATATATTTCGGGAATAGGATGACACTTTTTTGTTTTTTTTTGAAAAACAATTAGGCTTATTTCGTAATAATCTTTTGGGGTAAATACTGATAGTTTTATAAAATCGAATAAAATTTCCTCCCTTCTGGTTTTCCCTCAATTTATATATAGTTATTTTATTTTGTTATTTTTTAGGAGCCGGTCAACATGCACAAGCCGAATCAAACATAATGCACAAGTAGTACATAAGATGCATCAGCATGGTCTTGTAATTCTGGGGTACACCTATCCTAGACGGACCCAACCCCTGTGTTGAGTCCCCAAAGTCAAATGCACATGATGCAAACAAACGTTCCTACTAGGGATCCGGCATGAGGCTATGTTATTCTAGGTTTAAACCCTGGGGGAGCGCTTTAGACATGGCTTACCCAAGCGGACAGCTCGAGCCGAGGTGGGGGCAACGTACCGGGAGTACGAAAGTTTTTCCGACATAGTTACTTGACCCAGCCTCGTTCTAATTGATATGACTTCGAACAGAAAATGGGCCACGCGCACGTGTGCACCATAAATTTAGAAGACTCAGAAGGGAGGCGTAAGAAAGTAGTTTAATACAATTAAAATAATATCAAAGCAGTAAATAAGAGGCAATAAACACATTAGGCCCAAAAATACAGTAATAACATCAAATTAATAAAGCCAAGTATAGATCACATTTGAAGCTCGAATTCTGAACCCTGAACTAGAAGTTCTGGGTTATTTTCCCTAGCGGAGTCGTCATCGCTGTCACACCTCCTTTTTTTTACACACCGCGAAGGGGTATGAGAGTTTTTTCAATTAAATTGACATTATTCGAAATGGAATTATTTTATTTGTTAGAGTTGCCACTTGGAATAGTTTATTTGGTGTCCCAAGTCACCTGTTTATTTTAAAATCCCAAATCGAGGAAAATTTTATTTTTAAAAGTCTGCGAACTAGAAATTCTGGATAAGGAATTCTGTTAACCCGGGAGAAGGTGTTAGGCATTCCCGAGTTCCGTGGTTCTAGCAAGGTCGCTTAGTAATTATTACTTGGCTTAAATTTTTTAACTACTCATCTTTAGAGCCTATGTGAATTTACCTTTAAACCGCTTTTAATCACTTGATAGTTCGTAATTAAAGAATTGAGTTACGCGTATGTATACTCTTTTCCATTGGCACGTTAAAGATCATGCCACACAAACATGTGCACAATTAGTAATGCTTTGTTTATTTTTTAAGAAAAAAATTTGGTTGAAGTTGCGCGAACGCATACTTTGATTTATTTTGGGAGTCATAATCATGTCACGCGAACGTGTACACAATTACGATGATTTAATTAATAAAGTGAAGGCCTAAAGCATTCTAGCTTATTCATGATTTATTTCTTTCCTAAGTTTGAGATTATTGTGAAGGCTATGAGTCATGGAAGAATATCTTTGTGGAAGAAAGGCATTTTAGCCATTTGGACCAAATATAACAATTACACAATTATAGAAGAAATGAGCGTGATTTTGATTTATTAACCTTGGTCAGTTCTCATGCAAACCACCGCGCCCAAGCATTATTAGTGTTAGTCCAACCTTTATAGTCCCTTATTTAGGTAACATACTGCATATTGAATCTAATATCCAATTTAAATTAAATAAAAATTATACTGAGTTCATGCAAAATCCACATAACTTATTCAAGATACCAAATCAATAAATATTCAGGAAATGTACAGTTCAGGTGTGAATTCTATTTAAATAGTAAGACCAAATATTTCTATAAATGTTACCATCCCATTTTACTATTCAAATGTATCTTTCATTAAGCAACTGCAATACAATTACTACAGACCATATGACTAATTAAATATAAAATCTTAAATTTATGCAACAAAACATTAATCAAATTGACGAGAATAAATAGCAAAAATAGATAAGTTGATAATGAAAGCAAGAAAGAAAAACAATGACTTTATTTGCAAAAGTTTTATTCCTTTATTAATAGGTTCCTCAAAATTCATGAATTAGTATAGAAATTGTTCACACATATTATTACATACAAAGAAGAAAACAAAATTTAACCAACTTTTTCTATCTTATCATATAACAAAATAAGAGCACAAGTATATGATTCTAGGAAAAATCACAAGCGAATTAAATTCAAACTTTGAGGAAACATAGATCTCATATATCATGTTTAATCTATATAACAAGACTGAGTGTTACCTTTTACGAAATTTTACTCAATAATCGATTTAATATACTAATTATCAAACTTCTAGAACCCGCGGACTCGAAACCACGAAAGAAATTCGGAACTCCAACTTCAGATTCAATAACTTAGCCAAACTTTTTTTTTCGTTCTCTGCCCTTTCTTCTTCCTCTTTTTTTTTCAATTGTCTTTCCTTCTTTTTCTTTTTACGATTCTGTTGTCCCCTTTTTTCTTTTCGTCCTTTCTTTTTCTATAACAGAAGTCTCTTTCTCTTTATATAGATGAGTATGAGTAGTTTTATAACTTCTATGGAAGTGGAGTAGTAGGGATTGGGAAGTTTGGAACGTGAGAGTTAGTGGGAATGGAAGTTACGTGAAGTGGGGAAGTTGGGTTGTTTTATTTTATTTATTTTTATATATTTTTTAAACTTTATATATATTTATTTAAATATTCCTAACCCATTTTTTAATTAAATAAAAGAAGATAAAAAACGCACACACGCATCTAAAACTTACTTTAGATTTAAAGAAAACTATAAGAAAACCTAATATTTAAATTATAGTTTTAATTATACTCTGAAAAATACTATAGCTTAAATTTAAAATTAGAAGAAACCAAATATATATATTTTTTGTAAATTTTCTTCTATTTAAAAATAGGAACAAAAGTTATATTCTAAGAATGCAAATATTTTTTTTTTAATTTTCATAAATGAAACCTATTAAGAGAAAGAAAAAAGTTTATATATTAAGATTTAAATATTTACACTAAAATAGTATAGAATTTGGGTGATGTCAAAAATTAGGTGTTCATAGCCATCAAAGGCAAAGATCTATCAAAAGAACAGGTACCATCCGTACTTCTGAAGAAATTCGGCGAAACGCTAACGGGGGAGGCTAACGTAGTACTCACAGCTACCGGCCAAAAGCATCTCCACATTTGAGGAGATGACGGATAAATTTGCCACCGCCCATGCAGGGGCAAGGAAGGCGGAAGCACGGGTCAACGACATTTTGGCTGTACGACAGACCCCAGGAAAAGGACTTAGGGAGTTCCAAGCCAGATTCAATAGGGTCAGAATGATCCTACCGAACGTATCCGAAGGCATGGCGGTTGCGGCCTTTCAGAACGGGCTCAGCAGAGATGGCTCGAGGGCGACCAAGAAACTACTCAGCCGTCTTCTGAAATATCCCCCCACTACCTGGGAAGAAATACATAACGCCTATTGCGCTGAGGTACGTGGGGATGATGACGACCTTAACGGCCCAACCCGACGGTTAACGACGGTGCACCCAGAAATCTGAAGGGATCGGCGCAACAAGGGAAGGCGGGAGCAAATTCTACGCCTCAACATGGAAAGACACCAACCATACATCACGTCCTCGCATCCACCACCGCCGAGGCATACGGACGCCTTGCAACGTCATGTCGCTCCACTAAGGAACAATAGAGGTATGCCTCCTTCATTATCTGCACATAACATTTGTGTATCTCCTTTAGAGGTAGTGTACGCATTAGAGAAGCTGGGCAACAAAGTACAATGACCAGCAAAGATAAAGTCCGACCCCGCCACCAGAAAGTCAAATTCCATGTGCGAGTTCCACCAAGAACGGGGGCACAGAACGGAGGACTGCATAGGTCTCCGTCAGGAGGTGGTCCGAATGCTGAACCAAGGGATCTTGAAAGAGCTGCTCAGCGACAAAGGAAAGATCAACTTCGCACTAGGGCGGGAACAACACCATGGTCCACCAAGGCCGCCCTCACAAACACGCACCATCAACATGATCATTGGAGATGGCAATGATTCAGCGATCAATCAAGTCAAATTCACCACCACCCACAAGCTAAAGCGAACCATCGCTCACGAACGGTATGATGACTTCGAAGATAGTATCACCTTCGATAAGTCTGATGCCGACGGTTTGTGTTTTACTCATTATGATGCCTTAGTTATTACTTTACGCATAGTAGATACTGATGTTAAAAGTATCATGGTCGACGATGGAAGCGGCGCATGTATCATTCATCAAAGAGTCCTTGCACTCATAGGACTCGAGGATAAAATAATCCCACGCTGCATAACACTAACATGTTTTAATAATGCAGTGGAAAGAACCTCAGGCGAGGTGACGCTGTCCATTCTTGCAGGAGGAGTCACGATGGAACCACCTTCCACGTGATGAACCAAGAAACGGCGTACAACGCCATTATCGGACGCCCGTGGATACATGCCATGAGATCCGTCGCCTCCAGTTTCTACCAAGTGATCAAATTCCCAACCCCATGGGGAGTGCACAACATACAAGGAGAGCCCCACACCACCCAAGAATGCTATAAGATAGCCCATGATTACATGCATACCAAGTAGCTCCAGGGAGCAAGTGCAGAAGCATAGCAATCAGCCCTGTCGGGGACTAAGGTCCATCCGGCAGAGAACGCCATCAAAGATCCTAAGGAGGTCGAGGCTAGCAAAGCCGCGGTCAAAGACCTCGACCATGTCCAGTTAAGCAGCAACGACCCTGCAAGGAAAACTTACATAGACCACAACCTATCGAATCTAGGTTAGTACCATGAATTCTTATCTAACCATGTGGACCTATTCGCTTTTTCCCATGCAGATATGCTGGAAATTCCACGAGAAGTTGCCTCCCACAAGCTCAACGTCGACCCATTGCACCCGCCAGTGCGACAGGTAAGAAGAAAATTCAACACCGCCATTAACGAAGCAATGAGCGAAGAAGTGGACAAGCTGCTAGCTAATGGCTCCATTAGGGAATCCAAGTACCCGGAATGGGTCGCCAACGTCGTGATGGTCAAAAAGAAAAATGGGAAGTGGCAGATTTGTGTAGATTTCACTTATATCTAAATAAAGCATGCCCGAAAAACCCTTTCCCCCTACCCCACATCGACCAGCTGATAGACGTAACGGCGGGCGATGAGCTGATGAGCTTCCTTGATGCGTATTCCAGCTACAATCATATCATGATGGCCGAAGAAGACCAGGAGATGAAAACTTTCATCACTTACCAAGGTACGTATTGCTATAAAGTGATGCCCTTCGGGCTCAAGAATGCAGGAGCCACTTACCAAAGGCTGGTGACAGCAATGTTCAAAGAACAACTCGACAAAATAATGAAGGTTTACATCGACGACATGTTGGTCAAGTCAACAAGAAAGGAAGATCACCTCACCCACCTAAAGGAAGCCTTCGAATACTAAGAAAGTACGATATGAAATTGAATCCCGAGAAGTGCGCTTTTGAAGTAGCTTCAGGAAAGTTCCTGGGATTTTTGGTATCACAAAGGGGCATAAAAGTCAACCCTGACTAGATCAAAGCCATAGAAGCCATCTCAGAAATGTTGAGCAGCAAGAAGCAGGTGCAGAAGTTAACGGGCCGGAAAGCCGCCCTCTCTCAGTTCATCTCACGCTCCTCCGACAGATGCCACAAGTTCTTTGGTGTATTGAGAAAAGACCAGGGACTGCAGTGGAATGGAGAATGCATAGAAGCCCTAAGGAACATAAAAGCATACTTATCATCGCCGCCCCTACTGGTAATAGCCAACCCCGGTGAACCATTGCTGATATATTTGGCCGTATAGGAGGTCGAAGTTAGCGCCGTCCTAGTGCGCGAAAATAAAGGTACACAATCTCCTATTTATTATATTAGCAAAACTTTAGTGGACGCCGAAACCTGGTATCCCCACCTTGAGAGATTAGCCTTAGCACTCGTAGTAGCTTCACGGAAGCTACAACCGTATTTCCAGTGCCACCCCATAAGGGTAATCACGACTTTTGTGAAGAGCATCCTACATAAACCCGAACTCTCAAGGCGACTCGCCAGATGAACCATCGAGCTCTACGAGCATGATATTACATACCTCCCAAGAACTGCCATCAAGTCGCAAGTCTTATCTGACTTTATCTCTGACTTTAGCGCAGAAGTCTTACCAAAAGCAGAACTTGGGGCACAACGCGCATCCTCCGAGAACGACCTATGGGTCTTTTATACGGATGGCGCCGCCAATGCATCGGGATCGGGACTAGGAATCGTTCTCGGAGTCCCCACGGGCGAAATAATTCGCCAATCCATACGATGCACGGAAATGACTAACAACGAGGCCGAGTACGAGGCCATTGTTGCAGGCATGAAATTGGCCACCATGTATGGGGCACGCCGAATCCTCCTCCACAGCGACTCCCAGATCGTTGGGACTTACCAAATCAAAGAGCAGAGGTTGCAAAAGTATCAGTTGGAAATCCATAAACTGATGGCTACATTCGACGAGTGCCGCTTCGAACAAATTCCTAGGGCGCGGAACATCGAAGCGGACGACCTGGCAAAGTTGGTTGTCGCCACCAAAAACATCAACAAAGAAAGATTGGTCACACTCCTCCACTCAGTTATTGACCACCCCAAGATATGTCAGAGGGATAGTTTAATCTAAAGACAAGAAAACTTAGTATTACATGTCTCTTCACGTAGGAGTATATACGAATATCTTTCAACTACATTTCGTCCAATAGAAAATGTGGGTATATCTAATTAGATTAGAAGATGACGAATCCGAAACTGGATGTCTAGTCTACATGCAGGAACACTGGAAGTATCAAAAGTTGGCATCATCAAAACTCCGCACACGACAAGCAAATAGCCTTTTGGTGATTTCCCAAGCTTCACCAGAGGCTTTTCGGATAGCGGACTTGTCGAAAGGGTTAACCGTTAACTTACGAGTGAATTGAGATGCGTGTCAGAAGGGACCACGCTATCAGACTAATGTTGATCCTGTACTTAAAAAAAAGTACGACCCAGTATAATACCACTCAGTGGTGTCTGGGGAGTGTAGTGTGTACGCAGCCTTACCCCTACCCTGGGGTAAAGAGGCTGTTTCCAAATGATCCTGTACTTAGTTATTCATAAAAGTCAACAGTGATCTCAACTCTTTCTCACTCTGTCATTGACTCTTTATCTCTTGTCCCATATTCTAAAAGGCGAGGAAACTGGGAGCTCATATTTGAAAAACTCTCCACTCTGAGTTTGTTTTATTTATTTCGGAGGAGGCTGCGAAGTACCTGTTTATTTTTGACTTTACTTAAATATTTTATCTGACACAATAATAATAATGCAAAAAATATGTATGTAATTCGTGATATATTACTACGTATTATTTGAAATCTTGACTATAAATAACGGTCACACGCTACTTATTTTCTTCGCCTAACAATAACCAAGATTTTTCTTTAAGAAATGTGTGAACAACCCGTTTACGTCCCAAGGTGCTACTGCGGGAATGCAGTTTGTACAAATGATGGCCAGAAGGTGAATGTCGTCATTGGACATGTACGAACAAGCTTGAATCGCAATCCGACAAGCCCATATATGACTTTGAGGTATGGATGGATGAAGAGTATAGAATCAAGTACTACAAAGAAGAAATTTATCATCTTCATTGTATTTGTACTAGGCAAGTTGCAGAAGAGCGCCAAACCAATCTACAAATTGAGGAGTTGAAAGCCAAACTCAATGAGGTAGAAGAAGAGAAAAAAGGCTGGAAGACCAACTCGAGTGGTTGGAGAAAATTGTAGGAAGCGGATCTTGATTAAGCAGTGGCTTTTAATTGATAAGCGCAGTAGATTGCTCTTTATGTTTGCCTTGTTTAGCATATAAATCATAGTATAATACTACGTATTATTGAGTTGTCATGTCGTTTTGAAAAGGTTCAAACCCATGTGAAACCGAAAAATATGATTGTAAATCGTAGTATAATACTACGTATTATTGAGTTGTCATTTCATTTTGAAAAGGTTCAAATCCATGTGGAAAAAGCTATTTTTTTCCTGAAAAAATGTGCATATAAATTGTAATATAATACTACGTATTGTTGAGTTGTCATGTCGTTTTGAAACGGTTCAAACCCATGTGGAAAAAGCTATTTTTTCCCGAAAAATGTGCATGTAATTCGTAGTATAATACACTCCTTGTTGCAACTTATTCCCTTTAAATAAAAAGTGCATTCTAATTATTTTCAACAATTATCAACAACCTATCCTCGAGCTTTTCCATATACCAAAAGTTCCCTTCAAGAAATATCTCAATGCCCCCTTCGTCCGCCGAAGTGCGAATGTGGAGCAAAAATCATGATATACAGTGATTGGGAAGAAGCTGACTGACGCGATTGGGGTTTTTTGAACAAGTTTTATAAGTTGCCCGACGTACCTATATGCAACTTTAAGGTATGGGTTGATAAATTATGTGACCAGGAATACTACAATGATAAATTGTACTATCTTCATGGAGTGTGTACGGGGCAGTGGGAGAGAGAGCGCCAATCCAAGCAAGAAATTGAGTCTTACAGGCAAAAATCAAGGAGGTGAAAAAAGAGAAAAAAAAACAGATCGAAACAAGCTCGAGCGTATGAAGGAGAGAATACTACGTGGTCGTTTCTAAAGAATGACATGTTAAGTGATTTTGTTAGTGAATCTTTATGTTTACTTTTGTTAAGTGGCTTCGTTAGTTCTACTGTTTATTTTTGTTTTAGGTTGTCAATGTTTGTGGTTGTGATGCACTGTATAAGTAAAATTGTTGTTCAAACGCAATTAAAATAAAATTTTTCTACAAATACAATTGTTATTAATATTAACATAATGCACTATTTACGTAAATGGCAAACTAAGCAAATCAATACGCCACGCAGCCAATGTGCTTTAGTGTCGCTATTGGCCTTAGTCTCATCCCACGTCGGTCAGGTATACTATCTGGATCATCGTCATCTAGCCGCCTTTTTATGGGAGGATGTGCAGCCGCATTGACACCGAATGGTAGGATCGGAAAATAGATCGTAGGGCCGCCAGCAACCTACAAAACAAGTTACAAATTAGCATATGAAAACAGTATTAATTGATATTTGTGTTAAGTAATAAATTATTTTCTCACCATGGTCTCCTCGACCTCCTGGGTATATGCAACCGTGATGTGCTCATCACCTACTGTAGTTTCCTCGAAGATGGGCGGGACGAAGACTTCATAAGAAAATTTAAATTAATCGTTGATGGCATAATAAGGAAAAGAAAACAAATTGAAATTTTAAAGTAATAAAAATATACCGTCGCTTGTGATAGATCCACCTGAACCGCCAGGGACGGGGGATAACTCAACCTGCGCCCGCCATCCACGTCCCGGGTCAGCCGATCCTCAACTGCGGAAGATGGGCATGCGAAGTACTAATCTACATACGCGTCAAATGTACCCATGATAGATTATGCTCCTGACGGGGTGACCTGCGATACTGGCAAAGATAACTAAAGGTTATACGAAGGCATGCTACTGGAAGGCTCACTGCATGAGGCATATAACCCTGCTGTCAAAGCACACGCTCCGTGGCATAATACTCAACGTAATCCTAGAAGATCATCGGGACGAAGGTGCTCCAAATAAGCCGGTCGACTGAGCAACAAGCTGGTAGCTCAGCCAAAAATTCGATGTTGTATGACATCCAGATGAACTACCAAATAATAACATAAAAGTTAGTACGCAAAACACATCTCAATTCGGAACAACCAACTGTAGATACATATTTACCTGTCCGTCCACCAACATAACTAACACATCCCTGGGGAGGGGGAGATTGTGGTGAACCTCTATCCCTCGGTATTTCCAACGCCACTCAATCTACCTGATTGCTAGAGGGAGAAACGGATAATGCTAACTGGGCAGAAGTGCTGGTAGAGGTGGCTGCAACGGCATGATCCGCAGCCAGTCCCAAACCTAATTAAAATGTTGACGTAATATTTATGAGTCATTTAACGATAGAGAATTTAGATTAAAGAACAAAGTAATCAGAAATTTTTCACCCGTAGGAGGGTAGAAAGCCGCATATATGAACCACTGGTCCTGTGCTCACTCGACACATGCTCATATACAGGAATTCCAGAACACTAGCACCCCAGATGTACTGGGATACCTGAACCAGGTCTACTAGATGATGAATGAAGCGCAATACTCACTTTACTTCCCGAAGTATCCGGGAACAAGACACACCTGAAGAGCAAGAGCAACGTACACCGTGTGTACCTCGATATCCAGAGATCCTCCGTCTCGTAGGTAATATCGGGGTGCGAATCCACCGTATGATCTTTGATGGCTGACAAAGCAACGCGAACGCCCCCCTATTGACCCTCAGGTCTAAAACCAGTCCACTGGCCCATAAGATCCGCCAACTATGCACGTGACGCTCCTCTAACGTAGTTGGGTAGTGTCAAGGCGCGTCCCTCTACAAACAGTCCATATAACACCTGGACATCCTCTAGTGTAATTGAGGCCTGTCCAGTGGGCAAATGAAAAGTATGCGTCTTCGGTCGCCACCGCTCTACCAAGGCCGTGATGAGCGACCAATCAAGCTGCATCCGTCCTAGCTCAAAAATGGTATATAATCCCGTATCATGGAGGCCGTCTACTACGCGCTCATGTAAAGGATGCCCCGCAATAAACTTCCAAAGATCATCAGGTTTCCTGGGTCGGAGAGCCTGCTCCAATAGCTGTCCCTTCCAAACATATGAGGACCTATGGTCACCATGCAACACTAATAGTTGATCCTCAGCGGAGGAAAGGCCATGACATCTACTATAATTTAAACAAAATTAATTGTTGTGTTAGTTTAATAAATTAAACAATTAATTATGATTAATATTGGAGAAAAAGTTATGTATGTGTTTCAGACTTGAATTTTGAGGCCCGGTACCACCAAATTATGTATGAGTTCAACATTTTTAGAATTTTCTTACCTTACCGATTTAAATTAAAAATTATGATTAATATTGGAGAGAATAATTATGTATGGGTTCCATGCTTGATTTTTAGGCCTCGTAACACCAAGTTATCCTTATAAGCTTCTCAATTTCAACATATTTAGAATTTTTTTACCTTAATAATTTAAATTATAAATTTTTGAATTTGAGAGAATAATTATGTATGGGTTCCAGGCTTGATTTTTTTGGCTCGGTAGCACCGAGTTATACTTAATTATTGTGGTTCTTAATTTTAATATTTTTAGAATTTTCTTACCTTAAAAATTTAAATTATAAAATTTTGAATTGGAGAGAATTGTTATGTATGGGTTTTTGGCTTTATTTCTAAGGCCCGGTAGTACAGAGTTATCCTTACTATGCTACAAGGCTCTATATTTTTACAATGGTACAAGGCTCTACATTTTACTACGCTTAAAAGCTCTATATTTTTACTACACTAAAAGACTATATTTTACTTCGCTAAAAGGCTATGTTTTACTACGCTAAAAGTCACTATATTTTACTACACTACAAGGCTCTATATTTATCACATTTTTAAGTATTTTTGTTCACAAGAAATAACATACTTTCGGGTATATGAAACAAATATAACACAAACAATCTGGTAGCATTTTTGGTCACACACATAACATAAATAAATCAAAAATAACAAAAACAATCCGGTATAATTTTTGTTCACAAACATAACATAAATTCGGGTATCAAATAAATCAATCTGGGTATATTAAAGAACACAAACATAACATAAATTCACATATAAACATACTAAACAACACTAATATGCATGAATGTACGAGTTTCGCCATAAAGTAAATTGAAATACCTCGATGTAAAATGAGCTCTAGTATAGTGAGCTTGCTTAATCATAGTTCACTCCCCTCAGCTGATAGTCGAATACAAATCCTTCACCCTTAGATTATGCAGCAAATAATCATGTTGTGTTTTTGCAAGACTCTTTGTAAGTATTTCTGCAAGTTGCTTCTGGGTAGAAACATGATTCGTTTGTATCATACCCTGTAATATTCTTTCCCTTACGAAATGACAATATATGTCAATATGTTTTGTTCTCTCATGAAATATAGAATTGATAGCAATATGAATTGCAGCCTTGCTAACACATCTCAATTGTACTAGTAGCTCAATATCAACTCCAAGCTATTTGAACAAACCAATAAGCCAAGTGATTTCTGTTGTGCATGTAGCCATACTTCTAAGCTCAGCTTCAGCTGAACTTCTTGACATTGTTTATTATTTCTTTGACTTTCATAAGACTAATTCATCTCCAAGCTTCAATAGATAACCTGTTACAGACCTTCTAATTTGAAGACAAGCTCCCCAGTATGAGTCGTAATAGGCTAGTAGTTGGTTAGAGCTCTGTGCAGGCATTAGAAATCCTTGTCCATGTGCTTCTTTTATGTACTTTACCACTCTTAAGGCAGCTTGTATATTGGAAAACCTTTGGGCTATGCATGTACTGGCTAAGTGCTTTGACTATAAAGGCCAAGTCTGGTTTGTTCATGGTGAGATAAACAGCCTCCCCACGAACCTCTGATAAGGGCCTGCATCCTTGAGATTTTCATCCTTGCTATTTCTTTATGTGTGCTTATTATACTCCTGAGATGTTAGCTCGTGATTTAGTTCTAAAGGTGTACCAACTGGCTTAGCTCCACCTAGTACAGCTTCAGCTATTAGTTCTAGGACATATTTCCTTTGACACATCACAATACCCTTACTTGATCTTGCAAACTCATTCCCAAGGAAGAACTTTAACTCTCCCAAGTCTTTCATCTTGGATGTGGTTTGCATCTCATCTCTTATTTGTTGTAGGAGATGTTGACTATTGCCTATAATCAGTAGGTCATATACATAGACTAACACCACTGTTATTTCACCATTGGTCTTTTTTGTAAACAGAGAATATTCATAGTGACTCTGTTGAAATCCTATTTGGACCAAGGCCTCTGTCAGTTTTTTGTTTCATTGTCTAGGAGCCTGTTTAAGACCATATAATGACTTATGGAGTTTGTAGACCTTTATAGTCTCCCCATGTCTAGTAAAACCCTGAGGAACATGCACGTAGATTTCTTCTAATAGATCACCATTCAACAATGTATTATGGATAGGGGTGTACAAAAAAAAATCGATAAAGCGCACCAACCCGATAATCCGAGTCAAACCGAGAAAAAAATCCGACAATGATTTGGTTTGACTTGGTTTGGTGTTGGAAAAAAACAACCTGATCATAATTGGTTTGGTTTGGTTTGATTTTAACTAAAAAAAGTTAAACCTAAATCAAACAAACCCGACATTACATATATATAAACTTTAGATATATTTAATATATAAATATACTTATTGTAATGTAATTTATAAATATTTCTTAAAAAATTTCATAATTTTATCTTTTATGGAATTATTTCAAGGTTGAATTTAGAACTTTTGAATGCTCTAATAAATTTTATAGCTATTAATATTAGTAAATTAAATAATGCTAACAATCAATACTAATGCTAACAAAAGACATTCAATTCAATATTACGAAGGGGGATGTATTGAAGGTCTACTTTTTGTTTTGCAAAAATCTTTATAAAAATACATAACCTATTTTTATTTTGCTTTAGTTTTTAGTCATATAATTAATAGTGCCTTATTAGTCTATCTAGTTTAGAATGAATTAGTGCTTTTAGATTATGTTTATTTTTATTATGGCTTTTTAATTAGCAATATTTATATTATATAATTTATAGAGGCAACAAGAGCAATAATGGATCTTAATGTGACCATCTTAGCTACAGATGAAAAGGTCTTTGTGTAATCAAGACCTTCCTGCTGACTGTAACCCTTAGCTACCAGTTTAGCTTTGTACCTCTCTATCTCCCCTGAAGCCTCGTATTGGATCTTGAATATCCACTTGCACCCTATATGAATTTTGTTAGGAGGGAGGTATACCATGTTCCATGTATGATTAGCTTCTAGGGCCTCAATCTCTGATTGCATTGCTTCTATCCATTTAGGTCCCTGGTTGCTTCTACAAATGACTTAGCTTTAGTTGCAGTAGAGTTCACTGTGAGAGAATGTATGTATGAAAGTGTGGTGTTGTCATATATTACATAGGAATACAAAAGATATTGGCAAGATGCATTCATTGACCTGGTTACATAGTTTTGCAGCCAAAAGGGGTGGTCTTCCTATCCTGCTAGATCTTCTGAGAGGATGATTATTGGTTGGTTTAGAAGTGTGCTTTAATGCTTCCATCACATGTATTTTTTGGTACTGGATCAGAGATATGGGACTCCTCATGAGGACTACTGGCTTCCTCAGGTGGTTCCATAGATAGTGCTGAGGCAGACTCCTCAGGTAGTGAACTAGAGGGATTACCGGATGGCACCACATCATAAGGAACACTGTCACTAGAAGACATCAAGTCAAGAGCTGGAAATAAAGGAGTGCATGTATCCCAAATATGCTTGAAAGGGAATATCTGTTCCTAGAATATTGACATTCCTGCTGACAAAGAAAGAATTAGTGTGTAGTGCATACAATTTGTAACCCTTATGAGTGGAAGGATACCCCATCATTACAACTGGTATGGCTCTAGCAACAAAATTTTCATGCTCCTTTGGACTGGTTGCATATATAGAGATTCAAAGACCTTAAGATGTATCAAAAATGATGGATGCAAATAAAACATCTCAAAAGGAGACTTGTTGTGAAGAATTCTTGAAGGTAGTCTATTGATAAGGTACACAACAATATTTATGCATTCACCCCAGAACTTCAAAGGAACTGCAGCTTGAAATCTAAGAGACCTGACCATTTCCAGTATGGTTCTGTGCTTCCTCTCAACTACTCCATTCCGTTAAGGGGTGTAGACACAGGAGGTCAGATGAGAAAGGCCAAGACCAGATAGCAATTGTTGGAACTCATTTCTGCAGAACTCACTGCCACTATTTGTTCTGAGAACCTTAACGCTAGTGGAGAACACATTTTGTGTTCTAATTAAGAAATCTCTCAAGACCACAATAGTGTCAGACTTATAATGAATGAGAAACACCCATATATATATCTAGTATAGTCGTCTACAACAGTCACAAAGTATTTCTTTCCATCATATGTTGAAGGAACTCTATAGGCTCCCCATATGTCACAATGCAACAAATCACATACCGACTTAGACTTAGTATTACTCAACTGAAAAGACAGTTTGATTGATTTTCTAATGGGCACACAACGCAATGTGTTACATTCTTCAAAGAACTAAGAGCCCTGTGTTTCTTTATTACATCAACAAGTGCATGACCTAACCTCATATTCCTCAAATGAGGAGTTGCAGTACTGATAGTAGTGCTAATAGTTATATGTGTATATGTATTATTAGCAATAGAACTCTACTTAGCCTTCATAGGAGTCCTCCCTTCCAGCAGGTAGATCCCATGATCTTCCTTACCAATCCCCATCACCTGATCATTGTAGAGGTCCTGAAAAACATATAAATTAGGAAAGAAAGATACTAAGCATTTTAGTTCCTTTGTGAGTTGAGAAACATATAAAACATTGTACTTAAATTCAGGTATGTAAAGTACATTACTGCTATTCTGATCCATAAGTACAGTAGAATTCCCTTTTGTGAGACACCAGGACAGTGGTTCCTGTGGATAAGTGAACTTTGCTTCTTTGTGATGCAGAAATCTATTGATAGCTATTTAACATTTGTAGATTAGTTGTCATATAATTTGATGCACTTGTATCTGCTATAGAATTGTGGTTAACATACTCAGACAGTAAGGATATCAGAATACATGTAGATGAAGCCTTGCTAGAGGCTCCTTCCTCAGCTCCTTTGTTAAGAAGATGTACAATCTGTTGGTATTTCTCCTGAGTGAAGAAGGGTACAGGTATCTTGCTTGGTGCTGGTTGAGGCTGACTGAAATCTGAGTAACCTCCTCTAGGCTGTGAGGGCTGAGACACACCAACCTCATCTTTGCATTGTTGATTAACACCTTGCTGTTGACAACAACCTACTGCATTACATTCGTCTACTGTAGGATAAGCTCCACCGCTAGCATGATTTGAATAGATTCCAGGACTAGCACCTTTTTTTAGACTTAAAATCTGGTGGATACCTAATCAACTTGTAGCAATTATCCTTTGTATTTCCCTTGAAGTGACAATATTCACAGTGAATTTGATTTTCTTTTGTCTGTAATTGCCAACTGGTTTAAATTGGTTCCAGGTGTTATTAGACACCTTGTTGCTATAAAGTGTATTGCGTTCTAAACCCTCAGTGACTTGCACTGCTTGAGTGAAATTGGCTAGACTCTTTTGAATTTAGTGATCAACAAGCATTGAGTATGCTTTATTAGTGTTGGGAATAGGAGTCATCATCATGATCCGACTTCTAGCATGTGAGTATGACTCACTTAGGCCCATAAGGAACTGCAGAAGTCTGTAATATTCAAACTGTTGTGCTTACTTCTTTGACACTGGGCAGGGGTAACCAGGACATGGCATAAGTGTATCAAATTTAGCCCACAAATCTTTCAGCTTAGTGAAGTAATCAGTCATAATCATAGTGCCTTGTGTGAAGGTGTGAATTTCGCTATGTAGGTATAATATTCTGCATCCATTAACCATGTCGAACCTTTCCTTCAAGTCTTCCCGCACTTTATGTGCATAAGATGCATACAACACATTGCTCAAAATACCAGGCCTAATAGATTTCATAATCCATGACAATACCATATCATTCACCTTCTCCTAGAGATCATGAAGAGCAGGTTCAAACCTAGACTTAGGAAAGCGTCTATCGACAAAACCTAGCTTGCTTTTCCCTAGTAAATTAACTCTCATAGCACGACTTCATAGCGCATAGTTATCTGATCCATTTAATTGAAGAGAAATTAAGGAGCTAAGTGGAGTATCTATTGGTTGAAGGTACAATGAATGATTGTGGTCAATGACATGAAAACTTGTGGTTCCAGCAGTGAAGGTAATCGTATGAGTAGCTCGAAATGTTGCCGAAAAAAGCAGCACGAGTGTGTTGAGCTTCAGATGGTGAAGAATCATCTTCAATCGCCATTGCAGTAACAAAGTAGAAGCAACTTTATCGCTCAAAATTCACTCAAATCTCAAACCCTAGCTTCGATTTTGGAGCATTTTCAAACACTTCAATACTGCGAGAGGGAAGTGTAGAGACTAATCGAATGCTTGTGAGCCGATAAGTGATCTAGATCGAGAGTATGATTTGATACCATGTTAATAGTCATGGCAATGGCGATCACAGCTAAGTTACAGTCGAGCAACTATGATCGTGAAGGAGGAAGAAAGGAAGAGAATAAAGCCACCGACTATGTGAAACTGAGGGAATGAAATCCCATGTTTATTTCAACGAGAGTACATAGTATATATACACAGCTACAATACTAACTACCTTCTTAACTAAAATTTAACAACCTAACTAACTTCTTAACAGCTAACTCTACTCCTTTAACTTAACTCTAGCATAGTCAGGTTGCTTAGCCATAGACAACAAGACTCCATTAGTAATGTTGTACGAAACCATTTAAACAAATTGTTGGCTGTAACACAGACCGATCGTAGAAGAATGTATGCCTAATTCCACATTAATCTCCAAGTTATAACACCTTCATGTTATAAATTTTGGGAAAGCGTTAAAGCTCTAATCGATGTGAAGTTATATTGCAAAAACTTAGTCGCGGTTTTGTAACTTCATCAGCTTCAGTAATGCACGGCAAATTTCAATTGCAAATTTGCTATAAAGAGGATAATGAGTACATGTCAAGCTCGGGTTACAATTGCACCTTAGGTGATTCCAATTCCTTGTAGCAATTTCGTTGAGGAATATTGTCTTGAGATGCTAGTATACTCCCTCGTATCAGTTTTATACACAATGACGTTTGTGGAGTTTAATATATTATTTCAATTTACGTATTATATATCAATAATAGTAGAAAGAAATCTGAACATAATATTCATAACTTCTGAATTCACGTGTTCAAAATAGTTTATCACAACTGCGAATGCAACTCAAATGTACGAATCTGATTTTGCTTTTAATTTCAATAATACTCCTCTAATAAAGAGGATGATGATAAGATGGGTACAGGCCCAAAGGATATATTGAGGTTTAAGAAGGATAGACAACCTTCAAACCATGATCGAAAAGTTGGGTTGAGGTGAGTGGAGAAGTGTTGAAGATTTATTCCAAAATGTTAAACGAGATAGTTTTACAATTTAACATGACATCAAACGAACAGACATTTTCAATGTTTAAAATTTTTACCACATATTATTAAAAATATTTGTACACTTATTTGGCATATTAAAAAGAATGTCCTCATATATGATGTTTAAAAATGTATCTTTATATTTTCTATAGCAGTTTAGGCTCTTAGAAGAGATGGTCAAGCAAGTAACACAAAAATGTACCTTAGCTCCTAGTGACGATTAATAAAGCAACGTAAAACTATTGTAACCTCTCATCCATACATATGAACTCTTTTTTCAACGAGTTGGTTTTAACAAATATTTGTACGCGAAAACTCAACATTTTGTGATATTTTACGCTATTGGAAACTAAGATCTAGGTTCCAATACATATACTGTTTTCAACTCATAAGCTCGACATGGCAAGTGTATTTATTATGAGTAACAATTAAACTTACCACTGATTTAAAGATATGTGATTTAGTTCAATACCAATTGATAATTAAAAAATATGAAGTAGACATTAAAAGAATAAGCAAATCAAACCAATGTTATTCATCAGTAGCGACCTCGAGGTGGGTTTAGGGCAATAAGAACAATTAAGCAAGAAAAGTAAAATAAGAGCAGTAGAGCTAAAGGACAATTCTGATGAACAGTAGGCGAAAAAGTAGAGAGTATATTCTTTTCTCAGTAATTAGATGATTTTATAAATGATTGGGGTCCCTTTTATATAATAAGGAAACCCTAAATAAGGTATATTTCTATTTATAGTGAGGAATATTCTTGAGACAGCTGTCTAACCACCTAGTGCGGAATCGTACAATCCTATTATGAGATTTGCGCCATGATCTTGGGGACATGACAGAAATCTAGCTCATTCTGTTACAATTCTATAACGGTACAGTTTCGGGGTCGAGCATATTGGCTTCGGTCTTCCTTGTACTCCTATCTCTGGGCATTGCATTCTGTCTCCGAGCTCGATTCTGGTCCATCGGGCTCGGACTTGACCTAGCCCTCGAGCTTATAAATTGGAGGCATATGATTTTGACCGTACAGAGATAGTCCCCGCGTTTCTTAGAATAAGATGATAAGAAACAACATGAATCTCGATCTCTCGGAGTCTCTGACGATGATGTTACTCTTATGACGTAGGCATTTACAGTGACCAAAATGTCCCGTCGGTTTGCTTCCCCAAAAATATTAAATGCACGTCAGTACTAGTCAGACACTAGCGTCGCCGAACCATCGTCTCCCTTCTATTAATACGAGGCTACTCCTTTGAATAAAGGACTTTACTCTTTCATTACATTTACTCTAATTCTTTTTCTCCTTCATCTCTTTCTCTAATCACCTGTTTCCACCGCCCCCTTGAGCGCCGGAAAATGCCAATTTCCTGTAAAACACCACTTTCTGCTACTGTCTGTACTTTTTACCTTTAAATTATTGCTAAAACTTTCAAAACAATTCCCAAAAAGGAAAAAGCATCGTCTTTTTCTTCCTGCCGGCTGGCCAAACTAGTGGTGCCACCGACTCTTCAAGAGATCAACCCCGGTCCTTGTGTGATTAAAAAGGACTTCAATATCGAAAATTCCCCTGATATACCAGGCTGATGCAAGCATGCATATCGATATATTAGTTTGATATCAGAGAATTTCCTCAAAGATATGAAGAAGGACTGCGGCCAGGGAGACGAAGTCATGGTCCAGATCCCAGGCCTCGAGGAAAAGATTTTAAGTATTTACACTTATCCCTTCACACTGGGTCCCCTCGACCCGGTAGTGCTCGACATTTGTAAAACATACGGGGTCACCTTTGGTCAGATCCATCACACCTTTTGGCGCATTGTGACCATGTTTGTGCTACTTTTTCGAAAAGGTCAAGGGGTTAGAATTCACCCTCAATCATCTTATTCGACTGTATTGGCCCCAGTTGTTCCGAGGGCTCGTCAAGTTGCAGCGTTGGACAAAGAAAGACTTCTTTGCTAGCAACTGCTCGGTGCGGACTCAATCCTAATATAGAGTGGGCGCGACTACTTAAAACCAAATAGTGGTATCAGGGTCGATTTTTCCACAGAGAGCTTCAAATTGGAGTTGAGTATTTGTTAAGACTAGAAGTGTGTTTTAGCTTCCATTTGATCTTCTATCATTTTTATTTTTTCTTTTGTCTAACAACTAAATTATCAACTACTAATGTAAATTAAATTATGCTAAGTAGTGATACTAGTTGTATGCAAATAGAGAAAAGCATTACGGTCGTAACACTCACCTAGGTGACTAATTAACGGGTATAGAATTCTAACACAAGGATGATAATTAAGGGGAATATGGATAACCGTTGCACTTTAGTACTCACTCTCACACCTCTCAGTAGAGAGAGTGATTTTGCCCAATTGACTCTCTCGAGACCAATTGGGTAGGCTAATTTGCCCAACCAACTTTAAGGTTCAAGTGGGTAATTACTCTCTTGAGGTTTAACCTGTTACTTGGGACTACCATTCTCATGGGTCCATCCCAAATCCTTGTTGGGTTAATTGTGAGGTCATAGACTCTCTTTCTCAAGAAGAGTCAAGACCAACTAAGCTAGACTTAGTGTTTGCAACCACCAAAATCTAAGTAAAAAATACAATCAACCCAAATACCAAACACCCAACATCATCCAAGCATTAAGCAAAAAATACCCATTAATTATCCATACTAGGGTTGAGCCACAATCCTAGCTAATGGGTTTAGCTAGACATGGAAGAAGAAAAAATAGAAGAAATACTAGAAGAAATTAAAATAATCATTAACAACAAGCTTAATCTACTTGAATGCACGTTAACTACAAGAGAAAATTGCCTAAAGTAGGCTAATACGAAGTGTCTCGTGCTCAACTGCTAAAAAAGATTACCAACTTAACTTAAAAAAGTAAAGTGTTCTATTTATACTGCACAGGAAAAATCGGACAAAAATACCCCGGAGAGTCTGGCGCAGACATCATTGGACTGACATGCGGCCGCTTAGGGCAAATGGTCTTCAGTTGTGCTTTTGGACTTGGGGATGCGGACCGCATAGAAATGCCATGCGACCGCATAGGTTGAGTCATGCAGACCACATGAAAATGATGCGCGGTCGCACAGGTTAAGTCATGCGGACCGCGTAGAAATAATGTGCGGCCGCACTGTAGAACTTGTCCAATTGTTGACTCTCTGAACTTTTACCCACGAGGATCGCACTGCTTTGGTGTGCGGCCGCGTGGGACTTTGCCTTGAATTAGAGAGCCTCTGATCACTTATCAGTGCTGACCACGTGGAAATGGCTGCGGTCCGCGTGGATCTTCTTCACTTTTGTTGTTTATCTGAACTTTCCTGCGCGACCGCGTGGAAAAGCAGTGCAGACCACATAGGTCAGGCTTGAACTTGGCAGCTTTCAGAACTCTTCTTCACGGCTGCACATCAGAACATTGCGGTCCGTGCAGGTCATCTTTTTCCCACTTTCAATCATCTTTTGACGCTTGGCAGGTTTCACTCCTCTTTTGAGCCGATTTGTGATATTCATCTAGTCGCTCAAACCTGCAATCAAGTGCAACTTGTAAACAATTCAGGACTAATCTAGAGTAATTTATGCACAAAAATCAAGTAAGAAGGGGTATAAAACATGTATAATTCATAGTTATCAACTCCCCTAAACTTAAGCATTTGCTTGTCCTCAAGCAAATAAAATGACACCTATCCCTCAATGAAAAACACCCAAGTAATTCTTGTTCTTCCTAAGGTAACCTCAACTAGCCCCAATTGGGACTAACAATTTGCCCTCAATGCATATGTATCATTAACACATTTAAAACTTTGAACACTTGTGGATCAAGTGTGACACAATTGCATCAAGGGTTGACACATCTCATCAAGGAACCTTTCTCAAACACGTTGGTCATTGTGGAACCAAGACTCACGCATCCTCGACTTTCCCTATGTGATCCTCACCTTTTAGAATAATTGCACACAAATCGAGGCAAATGAACTCTCTCTCATCTCTCATAAAGAAGCAGCCCTAAGCCCGACTCTAAACACCATATGCTTGCCCTTCATGTAAGTATGCACTAATGTAGGCTTCCCTTAACTCAAGATCAAATAGGGCTTTTGAGGAGTCATTGTGAAGGCTTTTGGGTGAAGGTAAGATATGATTTTGTTCAAATGGTTTCAATCTTCCCTTAAGCACTTCTTTTGATTCATTTTGGCATGCTTTCTTGACTCACTTGAGTAATTCACTTCTTTCAAGGGGCTAGACGGATACATTATCACTCTTTCTTTTGAAATTCAAAACCTTTCTCCTTTTTGTATACTTTTCCACACCTTTCTCACTTTTCGTTGTCCTTTATTTCCCTTTTTGATTCTTATTCTGTTTTTGTCTTTTTCTCCTTTTCATTGCCTTCCTTTTCTCTTGCTTTTGTGCCTTTCTACCACATTGATGCCTTTCTTGTCTCCCCCCCCAAAACATAGTCATTTTCCACTACTCAAGGGACGATTCGGGTGCCAAGAGAAGGTCTAGTTGGGAACGGGTATAGTCTTGTAACTTGGTTCATGAAAGGAAAAGGTTGAAGGCTCAAAAGGGGTGAACTAGAGATCATTTGATTGGTAGGTCGTGGAATTGTTCAATTTGGCATTTTTGGATCAAGGAGAGCCTAAAATCATTTCTCAACTTACGTTCCACCAATGATTTCGCCTCAACAAACATTCGGGGCAAGTTCTAGACCACCGAGACGGTACTTGGGCTCAAGGACACGACTTTTACAATCCTAAACACAACTTAATGTATTTGACCATAAGGTCAAAGGAAATGTGCTAGGCCCAAGTGAAGCTTTGCTTGAGGTGCCCTTCACTACAACAAAACTTGAAAATCAAAAAGAAAAATCAAAAACTGACTCAACCCTTAAGAAAGTTGTCACGCTATCTATCATTGGGAAGAGCCACCCCGTTCACACAACACTATGCCATTGGAAAGAACCGTGGAATTAAGAAAACCAAGGGCTTATTGCCAATGCCAAAACAAGACCTAAAAGGCTACGACCCTAACTTTGCAACTAAAAGGAAAACAAATTTTTTTAACGAAAACAGAAAACACAAATGAAAACCAAATGAATATGTACACAAGGGGAGTAGAATATACAATGAAGGGAGTTCAGAATGAAAATTTATATACAAATCATCTATATCTACTAATGTATTGAAAGTAAAGAATGTATAAAATCATCCAGTTAATCAAAAATTAGGGCCACACCTCACGAATAAGAGATAGCATTGTCCCTAATGCTAACTACCAAATAAAGCATCAAAAAATAGGCAAATGATATGGAACGGCCCCTCAAGCCTCATCAGCTGCTCTGTACTGGTCAATGGCTTCCGTGTCCTCTGTACTTGCAGGGACCTCAGACTGGTCCCAGTCTGCTGTTGCTGTGCTACTGGGACAGCTTCTTGCTCCTGGGCTGGCTCATCAACTGACGGGGAATTGGAGGGATCCTCATGCTTTGGATCGACTGCTATCACAACTCCCTCAGTACTAGGAAGTTCTCTCTTATTCTTCGGCATGTGCTCCTCCTCATGTGGCTGCCCAACTGCCCAACTGATGGATCTATGGCTGGCTCCTCAAATAGCAAATCTAGCGACAGCTGATCCGCCAATAGCTTGTCTACCTGCACCTTCAATGCCGCCGCCGACTCCTTTGAAGCCTTTGTCTTTCTCAGCTTCCGATGCTCCTTGGCCAAATCCTGTAAAGCCTTGCTGTGATCCCCAACGGCCTTTGCCAATTTATCCTGCTCCGCTATCATCATATACTGGTTGGCTAGGATTTTCTTCAAAGTCTCATAAATACAAGCAGGGATCTCAAAAGTCACCGGCGCTCCTTGAGCATGTACGACTGTGGTCAATTTGGACAACTTGGATGTCACAGCCGTCATCCAGTTGTTCAAACTTGCAAGTGAGTGCGTGAGCTAGTTGGCAGTGAATCCGTGAGTCTTTGATACCGGGATCACAGGATCAGCTGTGCCAGAAGAGGGTGTTGTGGAAGGTCCTAGGGGCAATGTAGTGGGCTCAGTGAGCTGCTCAGTGGCAGCTAGCTCTTTAGACTTGCCACCTGTGGAAGAAGTGGAGTCCTGGCTCTTCTTGGCATTCTTTGGGTTGTTAGGACCCTTCTGATCATATCATAAGTATGGGCTCACCTGAGGTACCATAACATCATTTTTTTTTCACCTCCAGATCCTTGAAGTAGACGGAAAGTGTGTCTAGGGAAAGGGTAGTTTGTCTTTGTCTCATTACCCACAGTAGTAATCACCCTATGCATGATGTTGTCCACATTCGATGGAAATCCGACCATGATAGAAGCAGCCAAGATAGCACGATCAATGGGGACAGAGTGGTCATGTGTGGATGGTAAAGCCGATTCACACGAATGTCAACCACCCTTTTGCATCAAAGTTGAGGGTGTTCCTGAACATCCTCTCCTCTGCTTTCAGCCACACAAGGACTGTACTTGGAGATGCTAAAATCTCGGCTAACCACAGGCGAACTTCTTCTTTCATAGCTAGCATCTCTAAGTATTCATACTCATCCTCCTCCGCAAATCCAAATAAGTGATTAAGTGACTCCCCATCAAATAATACAATCTTGTCCCTCACTCTAGTAACTGTGGAGCCCGGAACTACGTGATGCACATTGTTGTAAAACTCTTTCACCATGTGCTCATTTGCCAGTCCTACACATTCTTTGAAGAAGCCCCAACCCTCTCTCGTATGGAATTTTCTTGTAGATGAGGGTTGTGAGGAACTAAATCAACATCAATAAACGGCCTCTCCGGAATCAGCTTCCTCTTGGGCCGCCATTCCCTGAATCGGTGGAAGGTGACTGCATTTACAAATCTATCTTCCTATGCCTCATTCTTCCTGGTTCTCAGTAGACACCCAATCTGTGGCTCACCACCGTCACTCTCCTCTCATGATGAAATTACGGCAGAGGTGGAATATTGCTTGTCAGTTGCTTTTTTAGCTCCGGACACATCAGACGAGTCCGAGACTATCACATTCACTGGCCTCTTAGAGGTGGCCACATTTGCCTGTTCACGGGAGGATGACTCTGGTGCTGGAATTTCCACGGACATGTGTGTGGGGACGGACTCTGAAGTCACACTCCGGGAGTGTGCGTACTCATTGCTTGAATGAGAGGTAGCACTGTCGGCCTCCCGAATGAGTTTCACAACCCTTTTGATTATCTTCCCTCGTGAAGAATCACCCCTCCCAGTTCGCTTCTCATTGCCCCAACATTTTATTTGGTTTCCTCCATGTACCATTGTCTGCAAGAGATACAAGTCTAACATTGTTAGTGGCAGCACAAAAGGAGTAGACAGTTTAAAGTTCAATTCACAATTGCAGACATAGTATTGCAGATATGAGGGATGCAGACCGCACAAAAGGTCACGCGGTCCGCACAGGCTAATCATTCCACTCATCAGTTCTCTGAAAGAACCTACGCGGACCGCACTGATTTGGAGTGCGGCCGCGTAGGATTGACGCGGACCGCACAAAAGTGGGTCCGCACAGATCTGACTACAAAATGCAACCTCTCTGAACTCTGGCCACGTGGTCCGCACTGATTTGGACCGCGACCGCGCGGGCTTAACGCGGACCGCACAAAAATGGTCACGCGGACCGCACAGAGGTTGTTCAATTACCAAGCAAAGGCACGCGGATCGCACATAAACGTAACTGGGTAAGTCCTTTTTTGTTCTTTTCAGTCCAATTTGTAATATTCTGGGTCCTAGTTGTCCCTACTCAATTGTTTTAACAAGAATATATGCCCAAGTTCAACCAAAAATTCTCAAAAACCAATTCTAACATTGAACTAAGACGAACAATAATGAAATTAAGAAGTTATACTAGTAGAAATCAAGTAAAATAAACACAAATTAAACTACGATTTGAAATGAAGATGAGATGTTACCAGTGACTAATGATAATGCAAATATGTGCACAAATGTTGTGGGTGAACAGTAGAAATGGGAGCTCAGATGTAAATTTGCGAAAGGGTTCAAAGGAGGCCCAAGGCTCCTATTTATAGAAAACTGTGGGAGAGTTCTTACCTACCTGCGCGGCCGCGCAATAATGTCACGCGGACAGTGCAAGATTTTCATCGTCAGATTATGAGCACAACTCACGCAGACCGAACTTCTTTGGTGCGCGGCTGCGTGGGAAAGTTCAGAGACTTATCAATTTCGGCAATTTCCATGCGGATCGCACTGCTTTGGTGCACGACCCCGAGGAAAACATCAGAGATGCCAAGTTTTGTTCTTCCAGCGCGGATCACACAAAAATGTCATGCGGCCATGCCGGTTTTCTGAGTTTAACTCTTTTAGTAACTCAAGCCCACGCGGACCGCACTGTTTTGACATGCGGCCGCGTAGACACTGTTCAGAGACTATTCATTTTTCATTTTGCCCTGCACTCATTCAACATTACCCCTGCAACATTTCACAAACCATCAGCTCAAAAATCCTGCTTTACAACAGAAAAACAAAGAAATTCAGAAGACATGGGTTGCCTCTCAAGAAGCGCCTGATTTAACGTCGTGGCACAATGCATGTTACCATCATAGTCATTTCAAATGAATCAGCACCACCACGTGGCTGTCATCAAACTTGCCCTAATAATGCTTGACTCGATGCTCATTGACCTAGAATACTTAACCATTATTGTTTATAAGATCAATGACACCAAAAGGAGTAACACTAACCATTTCAAAAGGACCGCTCCACTTGGACTTTAGCTTACGCGGAAACAACCTTAACCGAGAATTAAAGAGAAGAACTATATCTCCAACCTTGAATTCTTTCCCCCAGGCATGCTTGTCATGGAGATTCTTCATCTTATCCTTGTACAAGGATGAGCTGGAGTATGCATGAAACAGAATGTCATCAAGTTCATTCAATTGTTCAACCCGGAGATTGGCCGCAACATCCCACTCTAAATTCAACTTTTTCAAGGCCCATATCGCCTTATGCTCTAACTCCACCAAAATATTTCACGCTTTCCCAAAAACCAACTGATATGAAGACATACCAATCGGAGTCTTGAAAGCTGTACGATAAGCCCAAAGAGCATCATCCAATTTCTTTGACTAGTCGGTCCTGTTTGTATTGACAGCCTTGGACAAAATACTCTTGATTTCCCAGTTTGAGACCTCAACTTGGCCACTCACTTGAGGATGATAAGCAGTGGTCACTTTGTGGTTTACCCCATACTTGGTAAGCGAAGAATCGAAAGCCCGGTTGAAAAAAATGAGAGCCACCATCACTAATTATGGCACGGGGTGTGCCAAACTTAGTGAAAATGCTCTCCTTCAAGAAATCCACCACACTATGAGCTTCATTGTTGGGTAACGCAACTGCCTCAACCCATTTCGACACATAGTCAACTGCTACCAAAATATAGGTGTTTCCAGAAAACCCAGTAATGGCCCCATAAAGTCTATCCCCCAAACAAAAAAAATGTCGACCTCAAGAATTGTGTTAAGGGAGATCTCAATTTCTTTGAAATCCCTCTAGCACGTTGACGCTCATCACATCTTTTAACGAAGTCACCGGTATCCTTGAACAATGAAGGCCAATATAACCCAAAACTCAACACTTTAGACGCCGTCCTTGCCCCGCCATGATGGCCACCATAGGGCAAAGTGTGAATAGCTTCCACAATACTGAATTGCTATTCTTCGGGAACACACCGGTGAATTACACCATCGGTCTCATCCCAATAGAAGTCTAGAGCATCCTGCTTGAGCTTCTTCCTTTTGTTGGAAAAGAGCTCATACGGGACCACACCGGTAACCAAATAATTTGCAATGTAGGAAAACCACGACATGTCAAGCATAGAAACTGAGAGGAGCTGTTCATCCGAAAAAGAATAATTTATCTCAAGGCCGTCTGAAGGCCTCCCTTCCTCCTCCAATCGAGACAAGTGGTCTGCCACTTGGTTCTCACTTCCCTTTCTATCGATGATCTCCAAATCAAATTCTTGTAGAAGAAGCACACATCTCATCAACCTTGCTTTTGAATCCTTCATAGTCATTAAGTACTGAAGGGCGGCGTGATCGGTATAGATAATCACGTTGGCCCCATAAGGTACGGGTGAAACTTCTCCATGGAAAATACAATGGCAAGCAATTCCTTCTCGGTGATCATAAAATTTCTTTGCGCCTCATTCATTGTCTTGCTAGCATAGTACACCAGATGGAACAATTTGTTGATTTTCTATCACAAGCCCGCCCCCACCGCAACATCACTAGCATCGCACATGAGCTCAAAGGGAAAGCTCCAATTGGGTGCGGTAATGAGTGGGTAGTCGTAAAATTTTCTTTAGAAGATCGAAAGCCTCGATACACTTGTCATCAAACACATATCTTGCATCTTTTTCCAACAACTTACACAACGGGTTCACTACCTTAGAAAAGTCCTTGATGAATCTCAGGTAGAAATCCACGTGTCCAAAAAAACTCCTCACCCTTTTGACAGAGTTAGGGGGAGAAGCCTTGAGATAACCTCGATTTTTTCTTTATCAAACTCAATCCCTCTTTTAGAAATTTTATGACCCAACACAATTCCTTCTTCTACCATAAAAGGGCATTTCTCCCAATTAAGCACCAACTTTGTCTCTTCACAGCGGACCAACACACGATCAAGATTTTGACAATATTAACCAAATGAATCCCTGGCCACGCTAAAGTCGTCCATGAAGACCTCCAATATATCCTCCACCATGTCGGTGAAGATTTCCATCACACATCTTTGGAAGGTTGCCGGAGCATTACATAATCCAAATGGCATTCGAGAGAAGGCGAATGTGCCATAAGGTCATGTGAAGGTTGTCTTTTCTTGGTCCTCGGGGGCAATGAGAATCTGGTTATAGCCGGAATACCGTCCTAGAAAACAATAGAACGCCCGGACCGCAAGACGGTCAAGCATTTGATCAAAGAATGGAAATGGAAAATGTCCTTTCTTGTAACCTTGTTCAGTTTTCGGTAGTCCATGCATACTCTCCAACCCGTCACAGTACGAGTCGGAATCAGCTCATTATTATCATTGGTCACCCTTCGTCATTCCTTCTTTTTTGGCACACATTGTATCGAAGAAGTCCACAAACTTTCAGAAATTGGATACACCACACCTGTGTCAAGCCACTTGATGACTTCCTTCTTAACCACCTCTTGCATGGCCTCATTGCGTCTCCTTTGATGTTCAAAATATGGTCTCGCGTCCTCCTCCAATATTATCTTGTGCATGCAAAACGTGGGGCAAATACCCCAAATATCCGCCAAGGTCCATCCAATCTGTTGCTTGCGCTTTTGAAGAACCGCCAAAGTGGCATCCACCTGCACGTTAGTCAAGCAAGAAGAAAGAATAACCGGAAAAGTGAAACTAGGACCAAGAAACTCATGCCTGAGGTGAGGAGGAAGTGGTTTCAACTCCAACACCGGTGGATACTCAATGGATGGCTTGGTGAGTAGAGTTTTACGATTTTCAAGATCAAGAGATAGCTTCCTCGGCTCATAGAAATACGAGCCCTACCATGAAGTGCATTCACCACTCACAATTTCAGGAATATCATCAACCTCCATGTTCAAGATCACGACCTCGAGTGGGTCTTAAACATTCGCCATTGCGCTTGTGTCATCCACTATCACCGCCGTGACAATGTCAACAAACGAGCACACTTCGGTGCTATTTGGTTGGCGCATAGACTTGCATACATGGAAAACCACTTTTTCATCACCAACGCAGAAGGTCAATTCCCCCGCTTCAACATAAACTATGCCTTCCCCGTAACTAGGAAAGGCCTTCCCAGAATAATAGGCACTTCGAAATCCACTTCACAATCTAAGATCACGAAATTGGCCGGCAAAATGAACTTGTAGACTCGGACGAGAACATCATCAATAATCCCCAAAGGCCTCTTCATGGATTGGTCTGCCATTTGAAGCCTCATGGAAGTCACGCGAGATTGCCTGATCCCCAAAGTTTTAAACACCGAATAAGGCATGAGATTGATACTTGCCCCCAATTCACATTGGGCGTTTGCAAAATCTGCGCTTCCAATGGTTCATGGTGTTGTGAATGCACCGGGATCCTCTAGCTTCGGAGCCATGGAGTGCATAATGGAACTCACTTGATGCGTCATTTTGATGGTTTTGCACTCCATAGATCTCTTTTTAGTAGCCAAGTCCTTCATGAACTTTGCATATCTGGGCATTTGTTCAAGTGCCTCCACCAAATGCACATTGATGGTCAAACTCTTCGTCATCACAATAAACTTTTTAAACTGATTGTCACCTTTTATTTCTTGGCCAATCTTTGAGGATATGGCGGAGGAGGCCTAGGCAAGGGTGCCTTGGCTTTTGTCACCATAGGTTCCGGCATGTCAATGACGTGTTCCCTAGACGGGTTCACTACTCGGTGCGGACTCAATCCTAAGATAGAGTGAGCGCGACTATTTAAAACCCAATAGTGGTATCGGGGTTGATTTTTCCACAGAGAGCTTCAAATTGGAGTTGAGTATTTCCTAAGCCTAGAAGTGCATTTTAGCTTCTATTTGATCTTCTATCATTTTTGGTTTTTCTTTTGTTTAACAACTAAATTTATCAACTACAAGTGTAATCTAAATTATGCTAAGTATTGATGCTAGTTGTATGCAACTAGAGAAAAGCACTACGGTCGTAGCACTCACCTAGGTGACTAATTAACGGGTATAGAATTCTAACACAAGGATGATTATTAAGGGGAATATGGATAACCGTTGCACTTTAGTACTCACTCTCACACCTCTCAATAGAGAGAGTGATTTTGCCCAATTGACTCTCTCGAGAATAATTGGGTAGGCTAATTTTCCCAAGCAACTTTAAGGTTCAAGTGGGGTAATTACTCTCTTGAGATTTAACCCGTTACTTGGGACAACTTCTCGGGTGTCCATCCCAAATCCTTGTTGGGTTAATTGTGAGGTTGTAGACTCTCTTTCTCAAGAAGAGTCAAGACCCACTAAGCTGGACTTAGTGTTTGCAACCTCCAAATCTAAGTGAAAACATACAATCAACCCAAATACCAAACACCCAACATCATCCAAGCATTAAGCAAAAACACCCATTAATTACCCACACTAGGGTTGAGCCAAACACTAGCAAATGTGTTTAGCTAGACATGGAAGAAGTAGAAATAGAAAATACTAGAAGAAATTAACATAATCATTAACTACAAGCTTAATCGACTGAATTCACATTAATTACAAGAGAAAATTGCCTAAAGTAGGCAAATACGAAGTGTCTCGTGCTCAGTTGCTAAAACAGATTACCCACTTAACCTAAAAAAGTGAAGTTTTCTATTTATGTAACATAGGAAAAACCGAACAAAAATACCCCTGAGGGTCTGGCCCGACAGCATAGAACTGACATGCGACCGCGTAGGGCAAATGGTCTTCAGTTCTGTGCTTTTGGACTTGGGGATGCGAACCGCATAGAAATGCACGTGGCCGCATAGGTTGAGTCATGCGGACCGCGTAGAAATGATGTGCGGCCGCACTGTAGAACTTGTCCAATTGTTGACTCTCTGAACATTTACCCACGCGGACCGCACTGCTTTGGTGTGCGGCCGCGTGGGAGTTTGCCTTGAATTGCTGAGACTCTGATCACTTATCACTGCGGACCTCATGGAAATGGATGCGGTTCGCACTTGTATTCTTCACTTTAGCTGGTTCTATGAACTTTCCTACGCGACCGCGTGGAAAAGTAGTGCGGACCGCATAGGTTAGTTTAAACTGGAAGCTTTTAGAACTCTCCTGTGCGGTCACACATAAAAATAGTGCGGCCCGCGTAGGTCACCTTTTTCCCACTTTCAATTATCTTTTGACCCTTGGTAGGTTTCACTTCTCTTTTGAGCCGATTTCTGATATTTATCATCTAGTCGCTCAAACCTCCAATCAAATGCAACTTGTACGCAATTCAGGACTAATCTAGAGCAATTTATGCACAAAGCTCAAGTAAGAAGGGGTATAAAACATGTATAATTCATAGTTATCAGCAACGATGAAGACAAAGATCAGGGCTGGTTGAGCCTCTTTATCATAGTAAGGACTTCGGATGTCATCCCTCGGGACAAAATTCCGTTCTCAGGGAGATGTCATTTTAATCATAAGTGGAGTCCTTCACCCCTATATCTATATATACTCAGCTTCCGCATCTCATAATAATATTTTTATCTTTTCTGCTGATACTTCTTAGAAACCTCACGTCGTCCCCGACCTCAAGGACTGGGTTCGAAAGTTTGTCACAACCTCCTCGTATGATGAGCACAAATGGTATGATTAATCGAAGAGTAAATGGGAGGCCACAAATCATGGTTAGTGCCTTTCCCAAGTTTCAGATACTCTTTATTTATTTGTGGCATCAACTCATTCATATTTCCTTGTGCTGGAATCGGAGATGTCTCCAAATAAGGCCAGCCCCGCCTAGAGAAGAGACCCAGTCCCCGATTCCGAAATTGGGGAAAATCACAAAAGAAAGTGGGTTTCGAAGCCCGCAGGTCCTCAAGACAAGAAAGCCCTTTCTTGAAGGCTGTGGAAGAGATTTGCTCATGTGGACACAGGTACGGCTCACGGTTCCCCAGATGATGAATAAAATGATGGTAGAGAGTTGGCGCTGGCATCGAACCAGGAAAACAATTGAGATCGCCAAGACTCTGAACTAGAGACCTCATCCCATGGGGAGGGAACCCAGAGAAAAACTTGGGTAAGGCTCCAATGTTCCCAGAGGTTGAGATCATTCACCGGAAGGGGCTAGTGGGGAAACCCGTGAAGCTATTCTGAATGCCTAAGTGAAGAGCTCGAGGCCGTGACAACCGGTCACTCCCTTTATTTACCATCTTATTCCGAGGAGGCAATCGAATAAGTCAACGCTCTGTGTACGCCCAATCCAAGCAAGGTCCTTGAAGAAGATCCATTTCACAGTTTCTTCGATGGGGTCGATTATACCGCGACCTTAACGTTGCATCCACCCTCTTCGAAGAGGCTCAGCATCTCCTCTCTCGTGTAAATACTAACTTTCATTATTGCAATTTTTTATTTCTTTCCTTTCCTTTGTCCGACATATCTTCATTTCATGCATAGGCCATTGTCAAGTTTAGAATTGAGATGAGCCAATGTGAGGTCGAGCTCAGGAATGTTTCGGGTAAAGAGAAGGCCCTGAGGCTCCTTTATAGCAAAAAAGAGGATGATCTTAAGGACCTTCGGGATGAATTGGCCAAAGCTCGAAAAAATGAGGCCGAGCTAGATGAGCATGTAGTTATGACTTTAACATAGTATGGCATTCTTGGCCTTACTTTTGAGGGATTAAAGCAAAGGGTCTTGCCCAGGACAAGAAAATTGGGGAGTTAGAGGTAGAGCTCGCTAGAGCCAGCGGGACAAGCTATACAGGCCAAGGTTGAAGCTGAGAAGACAAAGGATGCTGCTGATAAAACCATTGCCATATACTTAAGGGATGTTGCACCTGTTCAAGCTGAATTGAGGGAGGCCTCTGACCGGTAAAAGCTGAGTAATAATTTGGCCAAGTGCCTGGCCCGGAGGGAGACTCTCGAAGAATTCCATGCCCGAGGGTTCGACTTTGTTGAAGAGATAGCTAAAGCGAATGTGCGAGAAATCGATGTTAGGTTTCTTGTCTCTTCTAATGATGAGGATACTATGAGTGGTTCCGAGATAGGGAAGGTGAAGAAGGTGTCTCGAAGATAGAGTTGCCGAAGGTGCAGTTCCTGAGGATGTCGCTTCCGGGGATGTATCCTGTAAGTAGCTTAGGTTCTCTTTTTGTGTGAGGGTCCCTCGTGGGCTTTGTAAATCATCTCTTGTGAATATATGAAACCTTTTTTATTTATTTCTTTTTTTGTTGAATCTCATTTTGTCCTCGTTTGTGGAAAATTCAATTGTACATCTTCAATAACCAGTTCGAGTATTGTTTTGGACTTAGAACATAACAAACCCTTAGGTTTTTATCGGTCAATATAATACCCCTTAAGGTTTAGATAATCCTCGAGCTAAGCTTAAATCAATTTGATGCGAGCTCAATACAATGGGACTCTTGGGTCCGAGTTGAGTAAGAACGAGGTCTCGCACTCCATGTGTTTTTGCCCTTGAGCTCTTTTAAGTTGGCCTTTAGGATCTTATATATCGGTCCTTAGGCTCTTTAAGTTGGCCATTTGGTTCTTATATATTAGCCCTTAGGCTCTTTAAGTCGGGCCGATTCGGCCTCTAAAGTGGCTATAATTTTTCCCTCTTTTCGGCTAAAAGACGTAGTAAAAATTTTGTATGCCGTAGCATGTGTTTTTGTACCCGTTGGGCTTTCGAGGGTTCGACGTATCAGAACCTTATTAGTAACTTGTTTGTGTAATGATAATCGAATACCTCTTGAGGTTTTTTTCAAGGCTGATATTATCAAAGCCTATAAATCATTCGAGGGCTAATTTTATCGAAGCCCTTTTATTTTTTACTTTTGCCGAAGGTAACCTAGTTTAACCGGATTTTTCAAAGTGTTTGAAGGACTTTTATTTAAATAAAAAGTCGGATGTCTCCAAACCACATTATCCCGACCGTATAATTTTTGTATGATCGTAGTCTTTAATATAGTCATAGCCTTCGGGTATATCTATTGGACTTGTTTCCTGATAACCTTTTGAACTTGTTCAGAAGTTAATCCCTGAGTATGTTGGCCTTGGAATTTATATCGAGGGATGCCTCCTTGAGGTCTTAAGAGTCCTAGTTCTTGGTGAATTGGATGTGTTGACTGTCGATGACAGTCCCCGGGTATTCGTGGGTGTATTTGCATTTTGGATCTTGAGCCGCTTCCCATAGGATTATAAGTGTAGAGCTCATTTGAGACACAAAATGTTTATGATATAAGCAGAATGCTTCTTTAAATAATTGATACATGTGTACATGTTTTTCCGCCGGGGCGCATCTATTCTATATGGACACGGTTCATCTGACCGTTTGCCCATTACAAAGTTCTCTTATCCAGACCCTCATTGGGGTGAAGTACTTTCCTTGAAAATATAACCTTCGAGGGTGATGCCCCCCTAGTATTCGAGGTTGATTGAAAAGAAGCCTCGGATACTATTATGTTTTCCTTAGGTAGCACATAGTTATTGCCCCGTTAAAAACCTCACTAGTAAAACCCATATGGGAAAATTTCAATCTAAGGGAAAAAGAGTGAAACACATGCTTTTAAACCTAATGCCTTCGTGCAAAAAAAAAGGTGTTTTTTATAGCTTTGATCGTACAACGACAATGAGTTAGTTTCAAATTCAAGAAAAATGCATTCATACCTTAGGAATAGCATCGTTTGAATAACGATATGTTCCAATTGTTCGGCAGTTTTTCACCTTTCATTGTGCTTAGTTTGTAAGATCCTTTGCCGACAACTCTGAGGACTCGGTACGGTCCTTCCCAATTCGGGCCTAGTTTTCCTTCATTCGGGTCTCGAGTATTGAGGGTGAAATTTTGTAGAATTATGTCCCCGACTCTAAAGTGTCAAAGGTTGGTCCTTCAATTGTAGTATCTCTCGATTCTTTGCTTTTTCACGACCATCCGAACAAATGTCACCTCTCGTTTTTCATCCAATAGCTCGAGGCTAGTATTCATAGCCTCGTGATTTGACTCCTCCGATGCATGTCGTAACCTGACGTTGAGTTATCCGACCTCGATAGGGATGAGGCCCTCGAATCCATAAACAAAAGAGAACGGGTTAGCCCTCGTGCTCGACTTTGACGTTGTTCGATATGCCCAAAGGATCTCGAGTAGAACTTCTCTCCATTTCCCTTTTGCATCGTCCAACCTTTTCTTTAGGTTTTGAATGATTTTGTTTGTTGACTCGGTCTTTCCTTTCTAGTTGGGTGGTACAGTGTCGATAAAATACTCTTTATTTTATGTGCCTCGAACTCTGTCACCTTGCAACCAATGAATTATTTTCCATTGTCACATATTATCTCGGCAGGTATCCAGAAATCGGCATATGATGTAGTCCCAGATGAAGTCAATAACTTCTTTTTCTTTGACTTCTCGAAGGCCTGTGTCTCCACCCACTTAGAAAAATAATCAGTTATAAACAAAATAAATTTAGCTTTACCTTGGGCCGTTGGTAGAGGACCCACTATATCTGTTCCCCATTTCATGAAAGGCCACTGGGATGGGACTGAATGGAGTTGTTCTCTAGGCTGATGGATCATCGGTGCAAACCGTTGACATTTATTGCATTATTTGACTAATTCCATAGTATCTTTTGTTATGTTATCCCAATAACAATCTACTATGATAATTTAATGAACCAAACACTCGGCGCCTGAGTGATTTCCACAAGTACCTCCGTAGACCTCTTGTAGAATATAATCGATATCCCCCGGCCCCACCCATACCGCTAATCGTCCATCAAACTTTCTCCTGTACAATTTTCCGCCTTCATCTAATGCAAACCTACAGCCTTGGTTCGTAAGGCCCTCGATTCTTTATGGTCCGGTGGGAGTTTACCACCTTTCAAAATAATCGATGTACTTATTCCTCCAGTCCCAAGTCAAATTTGTCGAATTTATCTCGGCATGTCCCTCTTCAACTCGGACCTCGACAATTGGACGATAGTTCCCAGGATGATATCATCTTCTTCAACCGAGGATCCCAAATTAGCAAGTGAGTCGGCCTCATTGTTTTGCTCTCGAGGCACATGATCCAAGGTCCATTCCTTGAAGCAATGCAATGTTATTTTTATTTTATCTAAGTATTGTTGCATCCTATCCTCTTGAACTTCAAAACTTTTGTTTACTTGGTTTACCACCAATAGTGAATCACACTTGGCTTCGATGACTTCTGCTCCCAAGCTCCTAGCTAGCTCGAGACCTGCTATCATAGCCTCATATTCGGCCTCATTATTAGTCAACCTAGAAGTTTTGATAAATTGTCCAGTGTTATTGCCCGTAGGTGGTTTTAGGACAATGCCAAGCCCAGAACCTTTCATATTCGAAGCTCCATCCGTAAAAAGGGTCTATGCCCATGATGATATACCCGAACTTAGCAGGGGTTCTTTTTCCACCTCGGGTACAAGGGTCGGCATAAAGTTTGGCCATGAAGTCAGCTAAAATTTGAGACTTGATGGCCATTCGAGGTTGATATTTGATATCGTACCCTCTAAGTTCAACGACCCATTAGGCCAGTCGGCCCGATAGCTCGGCCTTATGCAAAACATTTCGCAGGGGGTATGTGGTTAACACATATGTGATGACATTGAAAATATGGCTATTGTTTTCTATATGCACTTATCAATGCAAGTGCTAATTTTTCTAAGCGAGGGTATATGGTTTCAGCATCTCCTAGAGTTCAGCTTAAATAGTAAATAGGAATTGGTACCTTGCTCTTCTCGAACTGGTATCCCACTTACCGCTGTATCGGATACTCCCAATTATAGGTAAAGTTTTTCATATACCTTCGGGGTGTGAAGAAAAGGTCGGCTCGACAGGTAACACTTCAATTCTTCTAAGTCTTCTTGGCATTCCGGGGTCCATGCGAAGTCCCTTTTCTATTAAGAAAGGAAAATAACCAATGACTTCGATCCGAGAACCCCAAAATAAATCTACACAAAGCAACTATTCGACATGTTAACCTTTGCACGACCTTCATATTGTCCACGATTGTGATATCCTCAATGGCCTTTTTATCGGGGTTAATTTTGACGCCTCGATTTGACACCATGAAGCCGAGAAACATAACGGAGGTGACTCCAAAGGCACATTTCTCCGGGTTAAGCTTCAAGTTGTATTTCCTCAAGAACTTGAATGTATCCTGCAAATGAGCTAAATGGTCCTCTGCGCATAGGGACATAAGCAACATATCATCAATGTAAACTTCCATTGTTTTTCCTATTTGTTCTTCGACCATTTTGTTAACTAGGCGTTGGTATCCTGCATTTTTTAGCCCATAGGGCATTACATTCTAACAATAAGTTCCAAATTTAGTAATAAACGAAGTCTTTTCCTGGTCCTCCAGGTTCATCTGAATTAGACTGCACCCGGAGTAGGCGTCGAGAAAAGTAAAGATCTCGTATCCGGCCATGGCATCGATAATAAGATTAATGGTGGACAGTAGGAAAGAATCTTTCAGACATGCTTTGTTCAAGTCCTTATAGTCTAGACACATTCTAAGTTTATTTCCTTTTTTAGGAACTACAATTACATTGGCTAACCATTCGGGGTACTTCACCTCTCGGATAGACCCTATTTTAGGGAGTTTGGTTGCCTTGTCCTTTATGATTGCATGTTTCACCTCGGACTGGGGCCTCTTTTTTTTCTTCACTGGTTTGAACCTGGGGTCGGTGCTTAGCCGGTGTGTTGTTATTTTCGGTGGAATTCCTGTCATATCTAAATGGGACCAAGCAAAACAATCCATATTATCAAATAAGAAATTAAATGAGTTTTTTTTGAGTTTTGGGGTTAATCCCGTTCCCAGGTATACCTTTCTTTCAAGCATATATTTGATCAGTATGCATGTTTCAGTTCCTCGATCGTTGACTTAGTTGCATCAGACTCTTCGGGAAAGACAAAGGTTCGAGGAGTGAGGAAATCCTCATCTTTGTCTTCGATTACCTGTTTCTCCGATTCCGTCAAGGCTAGAGACCTTGATTGTTATTTGGCTGCCTGTTTACCTTTGATGCTCTATTTCTCTGAGTTCGAAGGCTCTGGTATCGGTACCACTTCCTTGATTGCAAACATCTCCTTTGTTGAATGTTGCTCTCCGTAGACTTCTTTCACTCCTTCCTCTGTTGGGAACTTCATCATCTGGTGAAAAGTTGAAGGTACTGTCCTCATGTTGTGTATCCATGGTCTCCCAAAGAATGCGTTATAGCTCATTTCACCTTCGATGACATGGAATTTAGTATCCGGCATGGTCCCAACTATGCTTATTAGCAGGATAATATCGCCCTTTGTTGTTTCGCTTGCCGTGTTGAAGCCATTTCGGACTCGGGATGCAGGTACAATCTGATCTTGCAGTCCGAGCTGTTCTACAACCCTCGATCTGATTATGTTTACCGAGCTACCTGGATTCACTAAAACACGTTTAACTTGAATTTTATTTAAAAGGATAAAAATTACCAGGGCGTCTTTGTGTGGCTGAGATATGCCTTAAGTTTCTTCGTCATAAAACGATAAGGCATCCTCGGAAACATAGCTTCGAGTCCATTTTCCTTGGTGATTGATGGCTTGGTGCATTTTAATATAGTTCCTTGAGGGACATCGACTCCACCAATGATCATGTGGATTACATATTGTGGTTATTCTTTCTCGTTTTTCCTTGCATCTCTCTCCCTGAAGTGATTTTTGGCTCGATCAATAAGGAATTCTCGAAGGTGACCCTCGTTGAACAACCGGGCTACCTCCTTCCTTTGTTGCCTGCAGTCTTCGGTTTTATGGTCGTGTGCTCCATGATACTTACACATTAAGTTTGGATTCCTTTGAGAGGGATCAGTTTGTTATAGGTTTGGGCCACCTGGTGTCTTTGATCCTTCCAATAGCTGACACTATTCCTGATGCATCTATGCTAAAATTACATTTATAGTCGATGTGCCTCTGCGGGGTCAATATACTTATCGAAACCTCTCTTACTCATGAGTCCTTGAGAGCTTTGGCCTCAAATCGTTTCTCCGATCATTTCAAGGGGCGTTAAGATCCGAGCCATTGTTTCTCCAATAGACGTATGGCTGATAGCGTTCCTTGTTCGATCTTGATTCGCTGTTTGCATTCCTCAAGGCTTAGCCACCATCCTGTTAGGATGAACTAGGCCCGATGGGGCTCCCAACTGATCGTCTTTGACCCTAATCTTGGAATGGTAATGATTATGAACATCTGACCGCGCCATAGCTGGATACTCGATCAAGTTTTGCTTTAACTATCGAGATGCTATCGAACTCCCTTCATTCAAACCCTGCATGAAGGCTTGTACCGCCCAATCATATGAGATCGATGATAATTCCATTCTTTCTTTCTGAAAACTGGACACAAACTCCCTCAACATCTCGTCGTTCCTCTATTTATCTTGAAGACGTTCGATTTCCTTATTGCCACTTTTCTGGCCTTGACGTGTGCTTTCACGAAGGCGTCTGCTAACATAGCAAACAAATCAATAGAGTTAGGAGGCAAGTTGTGATATCAAATCATAAATACTTTCAATAGTGTTTCTCCAAACTTTTGCAACAAAATTGATTCGATTTCATCGTCATTCAAGTCATCTCCTCTGATCCCACAAGTGTATAAAGTAATATGCTCATTAGGGTCGGTTGTCCCATGTATTTGGGTATGCTGGGCATGCGAACTTCTTGGGAATGGGCATCGGGGCAACACTTTGGGGGAATAATTTTTGTATGAACTTTTTGGCATCCAAACTTTTCAAGACTGGAGGTGCCCCCAGTATTTGATAAACACGAGAGTTATAAGTCTCCACCTTTTTTTCATTGTCTTCAATCTTCTTTTATCGGGACTCGATCCTCTTGGTAAGCTCTTCAAACATTGTCATAGTGGTGGGGTCAATTCTCGAGTCATTTTCGTTCGACCTCTCTTGTGCTGGTTTAGCGCGCCGAGCGTTTTCTGGTTCAACTCTACTCGGAGTCTTATTCTGATTGTGAACTTGAGCGATGGCGTTCTACTGAGCCTGCAACATCTTGTATATTACTTGGAGGTTGATTCCTCCCTCTCCCATTCCTTGTTCTCGTTGGCCACCATATCGAGCCTCCCTGCATACATTCCCTCCGGGGTCTATACCTGAATCCGCATTTAGAGCATTGTGTGAACTATCATCAACATGTTCCCCATGGTTTATTGGTAGTACACCGACTCCTACACTGATGTTTTCTCCAAGACCTCCATTGTCATTAACAGTGCACTTTATGGGCTAGACATGTTTCAGCCTGAGAATAATAAATTCTTGCAAGAAAAAATTAAATGTAAAAATAACGTGTGTAATGAAATAATCATTATTATCTTCATCCCCATGTTGTGCGCTAAGTTGTTTACCTCGAAAATACGAGTAACAATTAAACTTGATTAGTGATTTTAAAAATATGTGATTTAGTTCAATTCCAATTGATAATCAAGAAATATGAAGTAGAAATGAAAGAAATAAGTGAATCAAATCAATGTTACTCAGTAGTAGCAACCTCGAGCTTAGTGACCTCGAGGTGGATTTAGGGCAATACGAATACTTAAGTAAGAAAAGTAAAGTAAGAGCAATAGAGCTAAAGGACAATTCTGATGAACAGTAGACGAAAAAGTAGAGAGTATATTCTTTTCTCAATAAATATATGATTTCACAAATGATTGGGGTCCCCTTTATATAATAGTGGAGCCCTAAATAATAACCCTAAATAATTGGGTATATTTCTATTTACAGTAAGGAATTTTCTTGACTAACCAACTAGTATGGAATCGTACAATCCTTTTTCGGAATTTGCCATGATCTTGGGAATGTGGCAGTAATCTAGCTCATTCTGTTATAAATCTATAACGGTACTACTTCAGGGTCGAGCATACTCGGCTTCGGTCTTCCTCGTACTCCTATCTCCGGGGATTGCATTTTGTCTCCTAGCACGAGTCTGGCCCATCAAGCTCGAACTCGACCTCGAACCCGACCTCGAACCTATAATTCGGAGGCATATAATTTTAAGCGTATACAAAGGGTTAAACAAACCTTGAGCCAAAAATAAATTAAACATTGAGAGCGGAAGAAAGACGAAGAAAGAAATTCAAAAGAAGTTAAACAACACTATAGATACTTCTTTCCAGATTAGGAAAGTATAAAAGTAGGGTGAATAAATCGTAGACAACTAGCTTAAGAAAGTACCAAAAACCTCACAACAGAAAATTAATGAAAACCCAAAATGCCCTTTTTCTGAACATAGCCAAAAGACCTCAGCTCGCAAATCACACCCTCCAAAAAAACCTTCTCTTATTATAAGTGCAAATAAAATTAAAGCCATAAGAATTTAAGTCAAATTATACATACTGGCAGTTTTTTATATAATGAATTCTAACGTGTGATAATAAGTTTGTTATAATTTTTACGCGATCAACAACTAGTGTTTATTAGGAGATTTACCTGTAATAATCTTTTTTTATGCGGAGACTTAATATATAGCTTGTACTCACTTTGATAAAACTATGACTTAATATATAGCTTGTACTCACTTTGATAAAACTATCTGGCTTACATTATGCACGCAACTGTCCAAATAAAATAAAGACATTAACTCTGCAAATACCATTTTATGAACGATGATCTGTCACGACCCAGAATTCCCACACTCAAAATTGTAATAGCGCCTAACATTTCACTTGCTAGTTAAGCCAACATTAAAGATTCATTAAACTAATTCTTATATATTTCAATAATTAACAGTAATTAAGTTATAACAAGTTAAAATCATAGCGGGAATTCATAACAGCCTCAGTATATATATTCTACTTCCCAGATCTGGAGTCACAACTCAAGAACTTCTAAGATTTCACTACAAGTAATATCTGAAAGAAATACAACTGTCTTCGAAATAAAAGAAACAGTAAAATGAAATGTCTAGAAGGGGACTCCAAGGTCTGCGGACGCAGCAGATCTATCTTGGGTCTCCTATAGGATGGATCCAGCAGCTAACCTCACGATCAGCTCGGGCCAGTACCAAAATCTGCACAGGAGGAGCAAAGTGAAATATTAGTACAACCGATCTCATGTACTGGTAGTGTCGAGTCTAACCTCGGCGAAATAGTGACGAGGCTAAGACAAGACACCTACAAATAAACCTGTACAGTATAACAAATATATATACTAATAACAACAATAAATGAAATCAGACAGGTAATATTTGTAGGGGGAACATGCTGAGGGAATCATAAGATAAGATAAAGGATGACAACAGTAATAATCAATTTGACCAACCGATATACCTTGAACAAATAGGGATAAGTAACCACAGTAAAAGAAAATGCACGACATCACCCTTCGTGCTTTTACTCTCAACCTCGCCATAAGAATCAATGGAAACGACACGACAACACCCGTCATGAATTAACTCTCCCATGACATAGCACATTATCACTATTCGTGCATTTGGAAGATACGAGATTGAATCCGTGTTGTTGAAGAAATTCAGAAAAACTGTATAAAAGGTGCCATGGTACGATACCGTAATTTACCACCTAATTCTATTGATTCATTTGTTATGCTTGCAGACTCCTTTGTGAAGATGCACGATTGAGCCATTAAGGTTGCAACTAAAAAATCGGGCCTATTCAAGGTAAGAAAAAATGACAACGAGATGATTAGAGAATTCGTATCTCGATTTCAAATGGAACGGATGGATCTACCACCGATCACCGATGATTGGGCTATTCAACCCTTCACTCAAGGTCTCAACTAACGAAGTTCCATACCTTCAAATCTGTTGATGCAAAGTTTATTGAGTACCCTACTGTCATTTGGGCCGCCGTACATAGTCAATATCAGTCGAATATCAGGGTCGAGCATGATCACCCGGGGACCCCTTTCGGGTCCGTTTATCCTAATGCCCATGGATTGTATCAAAAGGGACATCGATCGAGACCTAAGGGCGAATAGAGATCGATATCAACCGTACAACGGAGGCCGTAGAAGCGGCGGGTCTGGGGAAGCTTCGCATGAAATAAGAGGAGAAGTGATCTAGGTCAAAATTCACGGGGGCTTGATGTAGAGGAAGATAGCGTTAAATATCCGAAATTCGAATGAAGGTGAGACCTCATTCAACTTATTTTTATTTTTTTGATTAACACTTGCAGGCTATCGACACAGATCGACACGAAGCTTTGGATTTTAAAGCACACATTTCACTCTTTTTCCCTTAAACCAGTTTTTGTCCCAAATAGGTTTTGCAGCGAGAATTTTAATGAGGCAACCATTGTTTGTTCTTATTTAGAGCAATTCAATAGTATTTTATGTTCGGTACAATAAGCCTCGAGTACAGGGGTGAATTACCCGCGAATGTCTACTTTTTTGCGAGGAAATTACTTCGTGATAGCATGGTTTTGATAGGAAAATTTTGTAAGGGTCAAACGGTTAAATGGACCGTGACCATATAGATTACTCGATCTCTAACATCAAACATGCACGCATGTATAATCATCTATTGAGAGGAGCACTTTTCCTTACCGAGATCTCGTGCCTTTAGAAATATTTCCTTCTTCATACTCTTGATCTATTGTGTAAACAGTCTTAAGGGATGATCATGAAGAAAGTTCTAACAACTAATCCCACGCTCGAGGACTGCCGTTCGAAAAACTAATGAAATCGAGCTACTAATATTTTGAGACCATAAAACCTTAAAGGCGACCCTTGATTTTACAAGCCATGGCCGCTCCACTTGGTGATTGACACTTCGGGCAAGCTCGAGGTTAAACGAAAAATAATCGCAAAGGAAAAGTTCCGAACTAAAGAGGCTACAACCAAATTAAAGCGGATTGGAGACGTCCGAATTCCGTAACAAATACAAAGGCCTAAGGGCTACTTCTACTTCGAGTTCGGGAAAGTCATCACTCGATCATAAAATCCCAAGGCCTATCTTATCCTGAGTTCGAGCAAACTCTCTCACTCATGGACTATCTATAAAGCCTAAGGGCTAACTTTACTTCGAGTACGAAAAATCCTCACTCGACTATATAACATGAGGGCTAACTTTACATCGAGTTCGAGCATGTCCTTACTCGGTCATAAAAGTCCAAGATCTATCTTAACCCGAGTTCGAGAAAACTCTCACTTGAGGACTATCTATAAAGCCTGAGGGCTAACTTTACTTCCAGTTTGAGGAAATACTCACTCGACAATAAAGCCTAAAGACTAACTGCACTTCGAGTTCGAGCAAGTCCTCACTCGATCATAAAATCCCAAGGGCTATCTTAACTTGAGTTCGAATAAACTCTCACTCAAGGACTATCTATATAGCCTAAGGGTTAACTTTACTTTGAGTTCGAGCAAATGCTCACTCGAGGGGTAAGCCTCAGAGCTACTCAAACTCTAGTTCAAATGGTCATTCGGGGTCTATCGATCTCAGTCGAAAGATCAAAGCCTGGAGCATGGGGTTTTCCAACGGTGTCCCTCCGAGACTAACATTTGGTGCGCTTGGCAACCTCTTTTGCCCGAACCTGAACAGTTTCCTTTTACGGAATGATTTTAGATGTTTTGGCCATTTTTATTTTTGTGAGCAAGGAAGAATATAGATTGGAATATTTGATGTTTTGAGAAGAACAAGCAAAGGAACTCGAGCTCAATTCGTTTCTTGTCATTACACTCCAAAAAACAAGGGGACTATCTGTATATCGTTAAAATCAACCTCCCCCGATTTTACTGATTTATCGAGATTGCTGTGAAAGATTGAAGATCAATCCCGTAGTAGATCAAATTGATGCACTTGGATATGACACCAAGTTCTGATTCGAGGTACCTAGCTAGACCAAAACTAATAGTGATCGAGGTTGAGCATGGAAGACATCGAGTAAGACTAGATGAAAAGACGAGATATCCGTAACTGGTCGAAGGTCATGGAAAAAATCTCGGAATAGATCAAATTAATGGCGGTTGTTTAGTTAATCATGGGATTTATTTTCATAGTTGGATTTGTACTATAGATAGGAATCCTCTACTATATAAAGATAGTTCTAATCATTTGTAGGACAAATTTTTCTCACGTATCAAAGCAATATAACACTTTCTCTTCATCTCATATTCTTGTTCATCAGCTAGTCATACTTTTAATTGTTCTTTCACCAATCAGTTCGAGGGTACTCAAGCTCGAGGGTTGAATTTCATTCAAACACTGATTTGCTTTATCATATTGTGAATTTCCATTATTAATATTCATATTCATCAATTCGTATTAGGTGAAATCACATATCCTTAAAACCACGTTATAAATTTAATTATTATCAAATTTTTAGGGTAAACACACTTAGAACCAAATAGCTAAATTCTCATTAGCCAAAATTGAGAAAATTTCACTTCATACCCATTAATTTCAAACTATTTACCCTTTAATGCCCAGACCCAAACTATTTACTGCTCCTACCCATGGCCCCCAAACTATTTATCCGCACTTCCTCTTTCTCATTTTACCTTCATCCAATTTTCCTATCTTCCGCCATCTCTCCATATCCATTGTTTGCATATCAAAAATTCATTGAATTCCAAGATACCAGATCTGTTTTTGTTTAATTTTTTTGAAGACTTTCAAAGTTACTTCACTATCACTACAACTAGAATACATGTCAAGCAACATATTGTACAAGGGAAAATCTGGTGCAATCCCCAAAACAATTACTTTAACATGAGTTGCTTCCCCTGCAATACCATCTCTCAACCTTCTACAAGCACTCAACAACACTGTATAAGTGAATTTTGTCGGATTAACCGGAGCCTCAACATGTTGGCAAATAGCGGAAGGCCTTCCATGATCCTACCATTGTGGGGCTTGAAACTTAATTTATTTTTGAAGATTTCTTGTTTGATTCAAAGTGGGTGCTGTTAAATATTACTTATAATACCCTCTGGAATTTCATATTGAAATTTGACAGCGTTTGGAGCTGATTTGGGATGATTGAGATTGAAATCTCAGTTAAAAATCGAAGAAGAACACAACTACAATATACCGCTACAATATCTTGTAGGAGTATATAGCTATATTGCAACACTATACTATTATAGTTTACAAAACGGTACACTACGACAATATACTAATATAGTATAGGAGTATATAGTTATACTGCAACAGTATACTATTATATTGTTATGATATACTGTAATAATATGCAAGATACCGTAACAATATGCTATAATAGTATACAATATACTAGAATAGTATACTTATTATCCGTAAATTCATTTGTCTTTTTTCTTTTAATTTGTTTAAGATTTTACCCAAGCGTGAGGGGCAAAATGAAAATGCAATATATATATATATATATATATATATATATATATATATATATATATATATATATATATATATATATATTGTATGATATATGATGTTGATATACTCTTACAATTAGGTCATTTTAGAATTTTAATTTTTTTTGACAACTGATATTATTTCAGTTTAATAATTTTAAAAACTTTTTACTCTTTGCATACTATTGTATACCCTGTTAATATAGCTATATACTATAGCGGTATCATATGTTAGTTAATATTTTTTTAGTTGTATTAACTACATTTAATTGGTACACAATTTAATTTTTCTTTAGTAATATAATATGAAAAAAAGAATAATAAAAAATAGTGAAAATAGTAAATAAAAGTAGATTATGAAGAGAAAAAGTATATAAAAAACAGAAGTTAAATAAAATTAGAAAAGGGAGAAAGAAAAAAGAAGAAGAAGAAAACGAGGAAAAAAATAAAAAATAAAAGAAGCATATAAATAAAAAAGAATTAGAGAATAAAGAAAAAAGAAAGAATTAAAATGACTTCACACCATAACAAAAAATGGCCAATGTTTTTAAGTTTTACACCACCTATACCCACATTGTACATCTTTTGAAAGCACTTGCAACTTCGAAATTTGTGTTCTTAATTACAACCATTGCTTCTAAAAGCTATGGAGTTAATTCGTTGTTCTCACAACCATTGCGTTCACTCTCTCTTATTCTCACATCTTATACATATGCTTCAAGGTACCGTGTATTTTCTCCTTCTTCTCTTGGGTCACCTGCTTGCAGACACAATTAAAGAGGAGAAGTCCACCATGGAAGACCATTCAAAACTTTGCTTTCGAAAATGAGTTTTTTTTTTTTATTTTGTTAGTTGTTTGGATTGGGTATTATTCCACTTGATTGAAAATATAAAAAGGAGTTCAAAATTTAAACTAAAAGTGACTTGGATTAAATTTGAGCAAGATTTGAGTTACATTCCAAAAGACGCAAGGAAGAAGACGAATTCAATATTTTGTATAATTATGTATAATCGTGTATAATAGTGTATATGAGTGTAGAAACACACCTTATACCCTATCATATACTTTTACACATCTTTATACAAGCGTCTGTAGGCGAACTTCTTTCACGGTTTTCAATTACAATTCTTGTTCAAAACCAGTCTAAATCTCCATTAAATGACTTCAAATTTAATATACAACCTCCTTATACTATTTCTAATAAGTCTAAATAACACCCACTCCACATTTTTCACAAAATCAAATTCGAAATTTAAAGCCACATATTTAAGCTTGTTAAAAATCTAATTTTCACCACCCAAATAAATTTGGTTTGTTGAATTAATATTTGAATCACAGCTACTGATTTGAAAATTAACTTAAAAGCTTGAGGAATTCTTTGTAAAATTAAATAGTAATTTTGAGAATCTAATGGAGTTAGATGTTAAATTTTAGCTTATTATTTTTGGGCTAGTTGGTTGTAAATTGAAATATGGGTTATAAAATTGAAAAGTATGGAACCCAATTGTTCTAATGTGAAAATTTTTCCATTTAAATTCCCCACAAAATCTACTATAGGTAGTAAATGTAATTAGTTTATGGATAAAAAAATAGATGGGTAAATAAGAGAAAATAATTTTATTTTTGTGGATAATTGTGTCTAAAGCTCAATTCAATTATCTTAATATATATAGCAATTGCTTTCCTTAGGTTCCGACCTCCAATTCACGTTCAGAGGAATATATTTGTAAAATTTACATATCTTAAAGTACAAGGTGTGGCCGAGTAATATCAATCCCTAACTATTTACGGCATTTCAGCATATCACAACCTTGTCAATATAGAACAATAAATAAAATATGATCAATTAGTTGTCTACTATAAATAAACTTGCAAAATATTTCTGTTGTTTCGAATGTGATCATCCTCGTCTGCTCTTACTTCAGCACAGTAAGCGTTATGGATTTCTTCCTATGTGGTGGGAGGATATTTCATGAGACGACTTAGAAGCTTTTTGGTCGCCCTCGAACCATCTTTGCTTAGTCCATTCTGGAAAGCGGCCACCGCCATGCCTTCTGATACGATGGGTAAGCTCATCCTCACCCTGTTAAACCTGGCTAGGAAGTCCCTGAGTCCTTCTTCTGCAGTTTGACGAACGGCGAAGATATCGTTGACCCTTGCTTCTACTTTCTTTGCTCCTGCATGGGCGGTGAAGAACTTGTCTCCAATCTCTTCGAACGTGGAAATGATCTTAGCCGGCAGCTGGGAGTACCACGTTAAGGCCCCTCATGTCAGCGTTTCACCGAACTTTTTCAGCAGCACTGACGCTACCTGTTCCTTTGATAGGTCGTTGCCCTTTATAGCTGTGACGTAGTGGATCAAATGAACCTCGGGATCTGTGGTCCCGTTGTATACTCTTAGGTAGGGCGGCATTTTAAAGGTCTTCGGGATGGAGTACGGGGCAACCTCCTCAGTGTAAGGTTGTTCAACGAATCTTCCCGCGTCGCGCATTGGCAGATACTTGGGGGCACCAGGGATCTAGTCACCCCCTCTCCTGGTGTTGCGGTTTTCGTTTTCTATCTGCTCCATCTTCTTAATAATGGTTGTGAGCGTGCCATCATTGGCCTATACCTTGCCTGGCATGTCATTTGCTTGTGCCATTTCAGGTTCGAGCATGGCGACGGTAAGATCTACTGTCGGTGCACATCCGTGGTTGGATTGTGGTGACTTTTCGATCAAGCCACTTAAGGTACCTGTTAGACATTCTTCTAGTAGCTTATTGACCTCCGAGGGTACTTCTTTGGTTGCAGATGTAGAAGCACTCTTTTCCCGAAAAATCGTCAGATCTCCAGGTGGGGGAGGTGGAATTTCCCCACTCGTTGTGGTGCTAAGGGTTGTCATTGAAACACCCTCTTCACCGACTTCATTGAGAGGACCGATAAGGTGTCACGACCCCAATTCCATACCCGGTCGTGATGGCGCCTCTCGTGAAGACAAGGCCAGCCAACAGCCCCAAATACTCCTTAGGCAACTATTAAACATAAATGAATAGGAATATTACTTAATAGCATTTAACTATGAAATTTCATTCCAATACAACCCGACCGGGGTGTCACAATTCACGAGCATCTAGGAGTGCCTTTATTAAAATTTAAAAGTCTTTAATACATAGAGTAAAATCTGGGAATCAAGAAGAAGAAGAATCTCGGTGCCGCGAACGTCGATGGTCACCTAACTTAGCTACGATAGCAAAACCTTCAATCCGCTACTAACCCGCTACCGAGTGATTAATACCTCCAACTGCACGCGAGGTGCAGGGAGTAAAGTGAGTACTTCCAACTCAGTGGTAATAAGAGATAATAATGTCTGAGCGATAAGAAAACACATACGAGCACACCAAACTGCTATAAAAGATAGAACAACCCTTTTTGAGGAAAAACCAAAATACTGTGACAAATCTTTTAGAAAATCTCAGGATCAGTTCAAAATCTCTTTGAAAATATGCTTTTTCAACAGTTGCAAAGGTAATTTCAACAAGTAGGAAGTAATCAGAAACCTGCCCCTCGGCTCAGTATCAACCTTTCAGTATAGTATCAGCGCTGCGGGCTCACTCCCAACTCACAATATCCAACATCAGCCTCTCGGGCTCAGCACTCCTTAACATATAACACCAGAATATCTGGTCAACAAGGCAAGTAACAGTATGTATGCCAATGATATATGAGTGCTAAATGTCATGCCACGTAGTACAAGTAGGAGTAATTGCATGAATGCAACGCATATGACCGCTACGACAAGTAGCCCGATCCATTTGGGTACCCGCGCTTACTATGCGGGTTCAGACTCCGGCAGGGCTCCTACAGCCCAAGCGCAATACCAATATCACAATGCTGCGGTGTGCAGCCCGATCCATGCAATATGCTACTGCGACGTCCAGTCTGATCCATGCATGTATATGTACATGTACACATAAAACTCGAGGCCTAAAGCCTCCTTACGTCATCTTCATGCCCTCACGTATGGCCCTCAGCCTCAATCGGTCCAAAAATAGTCAAAAAGCCCCTCAGGCATTCGTAAAACAATAATACTCAGCTCAAATGATAGTTTAAATATCAGTTAAAACTCCAAGTTTGAATAAATACATAGTTGAGTTGATGAAACAGTGTAAATCATATGGACTGAGTTCAAATAATATTTCAAATAGTGAGGAATACAGTGACGATAGCTCACAAAGAGTTCAAACAATCGGCAATAAGCCCCAAGTATGGCAATGAGCCCAAGCCATAATGATAACAACAAATCATTTGCAAATACGCGGTGAAAACCAACAACCGAGACAGACCAAGTCACGATCTCCAACGGTGTTCTACCACACGCTCAGGTCCAGCGTGCAAGTCACCACAATACAGCACTAAGATGTGCAAATCCGAGGTTTCAAACCCTTAGAATATCATTCCCATGTATTACTCACCTCGAACCGTCGAAATCTCAATCTCGCGACGCCTTTGCCCCAAAAATCGGCCTCCACGCGCGTCGAATCTAGCCAAAAACATAGCAAATACATTACAATATGCAAAAGGGACAATACCCAATCAAAAACAATTGGAATATGACAAGAATCTTAAAACTAGCAAAACCCGAGCCCCGTGCCCGCTTCTCGAAAAATTACAAAACTTACATTTTCGGAGTCCTCGTCTCGTCACGAGTTCATACATACCAAGAATTCCCAAATCCGAGCTCAAATGACTTATCAAATCCCAATTTAGAAATGTCAATACTCAAACCCTGACTTCTTCAATTTCATACCCAAATTCAGAGAAGTAATGGATGATTCTTCGATTAAATGACGTTTTGAATCCATAAGACTTACCTCCAATCGATCCTCTTCGAATTCCTCTTCAATTGTTCTCAAGAATCTCCGAAAATGCTCAACAATGGAAGAAAATGCATAACCCTCGCGGATGAAAACTGATAATTTAACCCTTCTGCCCAGCTCGATTTCCGCTTCTGCAGTCATACCTCCGCTTGTGCGGCTCTCGCTTCTGCGTCCTTTCGACCGCTGATGCAGCCCTACCTTTTCTCCCAGGGACCGCATTTGCGGTCAACTACTGGTTACGCGGTCACCGCCTATGCGGTTATCCTTTCGCATCCGCGATCCAGGCCAACTCCCCATTGGCCGCTTCTGCGACCCCACGTCCGCTTCTGCAGACTCACTTAGGCGAAAAGAGTTCCGCTTCTAAGGAACTACCCAGATACGCATCTGACTGCATATGCGACCAACATCATGCTTCCTCGGAGCCGCTTCTGCGGTCCATTTTCCCCACATGTGCTCATACCAGACACCAGCAAGATCTGCAGCTTCTCAACTTAAGATTTCATCCCGAAAGCCACACGAAATTACCCAAAGGACCCCGGGACCTCAACAAAATGTACCAACATATCCCAAAACCCCATACAAACTTGTTCCAATCCTCAAAACACACATAACAACACAAAAATCATCAAATTACCACGGATTCAAGCCTATTTTTCTTCAATGCTTCTGATATGCATATTTGGTAAAAAAACCAACCAAACGACGTCGAATGACCTAAAAATTTACAAACATATCAAAAATTACCTAACGAAGCTACTGCAACTCTCGAAATTCCATCCCGACCCTCGAATCAAAATCTCACTTATCAACCAGTATCCGCCAAAATTCAAACTTCACCAATTCAAGCCTAATTCTACACCGGACCTCCAAATTCAATTCCGATCGCTCTCCTAAGTCACAAATCATCTTCCGAAGCTAAACCAATAATTGAAAATCTCATCCAAGCCTTCTAACTCACAAGTCAACTTCCGGTTGACTTTTCCAAAACAAGCTTCGTTCTAAGATGCCATGTGCCTAAATTTTAACCAAAATCAATTCAAATACACCCGATCGACTCTAATACTGATATTGAAACATGAAACAATACAATAAGGGGGAAACGGAGCAGTATCACATAATATGACAGGTCGTGTCGTCACATCCTCCCCAACTTAAACAAACGCTCGTCCTCGAGCATACCCAGGGTTGTACGAAAAGCAGCCCAATAGCTGAATGACCTTATCAAGCATATACTTGGGGTGATCCCACGTCACCCTATCTCACATAGGTCCAATAACACAACATAGCCGAAATTCCACCGTCCATCTAAACCATAGACCACATTGCACTTTCTGAAGTCATGCACCAGATCAGAACCCCACATCTTATACTCAGAATAAACCTGAACCAACTGTAATAATCCATACCTGCAACCTCTGCAATCATATGATATCCCACAACAACTAATATCGATAGAAAATCTCTTGTTAGATATAATCTCATTTTTATACCTTCATATACTGCCAACGGCAACTGAAACAAGCGATAAACCAAACCCATCTCTCAGATCACCCATTCATGAGTCCATTTCCTTTCTGACTGATACTACAACAGATTTCGGAGCCAAACCTCGATATTACCTTTCTAACAAGCTGAAATCAAATGTGCTCGTACTAATTAATGACTCCAACGATCATCTCAACTACAACACGCCACTCTGGTGATATGACACCTCAACAATGGCCTAAGCCGCAACGTGTTCAACACAGGCACCAATAAGAAACGATCTGAACACACTCAAATCATGACAACTAACTATAACGAAAGAGCTGTAATGCAAATTCCTCCGTACGATCACAATACAGAACTGAGATCCCATCTCACATCATGGAAATAGAGTACCAGAATCCTCCTTGAAAGGTCATAACATCACGTGGCCTTTCCACAACGCACGATTCTATCCAAACACTATTATCCATGAAGTACCTCAAGTCACCATGCTCAACACAGACAGTCGCGCATAGATTAAAGTCTAAAACCAAGCAATCCATCACACCCACGGTGAAGCAAGTATTATACACTATTCAATCCTGAAAGGACACAACCGATGCGCTATTCGCCGAGCAACACCCAATATGGATTTTTCCTCAGAAACTATGAAGTAATGCATACAAGGTAACATATAGAAAATTATTCTCCACATCACACCGTTGCGGCGTGCAATCCGCTCCAGATAACATACCCGTAGCGGCGTGCCACTCGATCCAGGTACCATACCCGTGGCGGCGTGCCACCCAATCCGCACATATATCTCACAAAAGGAGTTGCACATTGAGTCAAATTTGCTCATTACATTAAACATATATAGCCTCATGCCCGGCCGCAAGAAATGCATCCGAAAAGTCCCTCAATACTGGAAATGAATCAATGGTAGAAAATTTTGCATTGACATCCGCCACGAATTCCCAATTGAACAAGCAATACTTGACAGCCGTCCGCTGGTCTCTGGAGTACAAGCTACCATGCTAGAGCATAATCCGACGTACCTTGCCACGCAGCCTGTGGCATTTTCTGACATAGCCCATAACACATTAGTCTAGACAATCAATCCCTAGAACAACCAGTCTGACATCAAATATCATAACCCAGATTTAAGATACCACGCAAAGAAAGATCCACTCGGACCTCCAATTTCCAACAACTGCTAGACGATGTCGATACACACGACACCCAACCACCGCATGGTCGGATCACGAGAAGTTCTAGTCCCCAACACATATAGCACATGAATCACTATGTCTGATCCCACACTCTGCCGTATGAACACATAACACACATCAAGTATCCATTCATACCACGAAAGATATTCAAAATTTCCTGCGCCATCAACAAACTCAAATATCCGCAGTCGATCCAAAAGAAATTATCGCAATACTACTAACGTATCATCAATTTACATCACCTTAATCATATGAAGATCGATTCTTTACTCACTTGTAGCTGACCGTGCTACTCATGAATTTAATGATTTCCCATTATAAACTGAACCAAAACCTTGAACACGCAAATATCAATTCTCCATATCATAACACATAGACCATACCACACTAGGATAACAAGAGGTCTCCTATCTCTCTCCTGCGCCGTAGACATCGGCGCAGTCAACTAGTCAAGGACTTTCATGATCCCATATAGGAGAAAAATTATTACACACTCCATGCTTCGCATACCCTTAGGAAATATACTCATCTTCAGATCACGGTAAAACACATCAAGGACTATTTCTCCTAATTCCCTTACACAAGCTAAATTGCCAGGACTGAGTCCTACTATCCAGATCAAGTTAAGGAAACTATCAACACTTAAAAGCTTTGCTGCGCAATACCTGTAAGGTATCATTACCTCGAACACATACAATAAATAATCATATCCTTACCATACTGATTCGGTTCATTATTAAGCTATTCCTTTTTATCCAATTTCCTTCCTGGCTCGTCTTTAATTTGATATTCTCCCTTGCTATAGCACCACAGTACCTCGACCCAGGTTACCACACAAGACTCGCACATAAAACCACACTGTCCAAGACCCACAGGCCACATAATACCCTCTTAAACGTTTCTCAAAAATGCCACATTCCAGAATGCTTTACCTTGAAGAATTTCCTGCGATTCTGAATTCGTTTACCATTACCTTCCAAATGGAGATACGTAGAATCGCATGATTAACACAAAGTACCACAAGTCTTAATCTTTTCTAATGAAAACACAGTCTCTAGCCACATGCACAAACTTAAGACACCTGATTGTTACATGCAAAATATTGAACATAGTAAAACCATTCTCGATAGTCATTCACTCTTATTCAGCTGTAATTCGTCTGCCCTAAATGAACGGAACCACTCATGCCTTATTAGTACTGAGACACCGCAGAACATAATTTCATACATATACAACAACCATCTTCCTTCTTTATGCACCGAGCATTCCTTATAAACAATAGCTCAAAACATCCTAGTATTTCCTCACATTTACGAAAGCACCATATAACCTTTCTAGAAATTTTTCCTTCACACGTGCCATCCTCGGCTCAATTCCTGTAACCAGAACCGATCCGCCATCATACCTCAAAACGGAACCAACATAGCACATAACCATGCAATAAGCTGACCAACAACAACCTCCCCAACTTGGCTCGAAGCCATATGTCAAGGCACTCTTAACAACTCATAGAACTTTTACCTCCAGCGATGCCACAATGTTATTGTGAGATTAAACTCAAGTCATTTACAAGTTTGTGAATACCCAGATCATCTAGCACTGACATTCTCTACAAATCTCGCATTCATTTCCACATCAGGTGAGTCCATTTTCTTAAACGTCCCCAAATTCTCAAATTTCAACACATACCCTTCAATTACACATGAGATTTTTTACATACACATAAGGATCATACCGCTCAAAACCCTCTGCGGGAGATAATCCACCTGCTTCACCTCATTTTAATATCTCCACATACCTTTCTCCATCATATACGCAATACACAGCCATATAGTTTTTCTGAGTCTAAACTCATCCCGCCACATGTATTGCACCTCACTTTCCAGCTAGGGGATACAAAAATATTCTTCACGCGCCCATGCCTCGGGCTACACCATAGAACAGAATAGAAAACAAACACTCACAACTCATCTATTATCCATCAGACTATTACGTCACCACCAAGATCACATAGATACCCCTCGCAGTACTAACATACTCATCACATGGATATCCAGCCGCCATTCCGGCTAATAAGAACAACACTGAACATATAAGTTCAAAGCACTTGCTCACACAATCGGCACCTCGGTGCTTAAGTCATAGGCAAATATCCGGCCTCAAGTCCTCCAGACTGGCCCAACATAAACTCACGGAGATTACTTCTCACCCCTCGATCGTGGAATCACAAGCCATCAAGCCACATATCTACTGAGCACTCACGCGTGCATACAGACGTGTGGAATGAATATTCAAGAGTTATCTCAAACTGAATCAAGTACGCGCGATAAGAATTCCAAGAATGGGAAGTTTTCCAAAAGGTTCTGCAGCCTTTCAAGGATAAATACAGACGTCTCCATACTGATCCACGAGACTCTACTAACCCTGCTCATGACTCGTGAGACCTAGTAACCTAGGCTCTGATACCAACTTGTCACGACCCCAATTCCATTCCCGTTCGTGAAGCCAAGGCCATCCAACAACCCCAGATACTCTTTAGGTAGCTATTAAACATAATTAATAGGAATATTACTTAATAGCATTTAACCATGACATTTCATTCCAATAAAACCCGATCGGGGTGTGACAACTCACGAGCATCTAGGAGTGCCTTTATTAAAATTTAAAAGTCTATAATATATAGAGTAAAATTCGGGAATCAAGAATAAGAAGACTATCGGTGTCGCGAACGCCGGAGGTCACCTAACTTAGCTACGATAGCAAAACCTTCAATCTGCTACTTACCTATTATCAGGTGATCAGTACCTGCAACTGCACACGGGGTGTAGGGAATAAAGTGAGTAGTTCCAACTCAGTGGTTATAAGAGAGAACAATGTCTGAGCGATTGGAAAACATGTATGAGCACACCAAACTACTATAAAAGACAAAACAACCTTTTTGAGAAAAATCGAAATAATGTGAAAAATCCTTTAGAAAATCTCAAGATCATTTCAAAATCTCTTTGAAAATATGCTTTTTCAAGACTTGCAAAGGTAATTTCAACAAGTAGGAGGTAATCATAAACCTGCTCCTCGGGTTCATTATCAACCTCTCAGTACAGTATCAGCCCCACGGGCTCACTCCTAACTCACAATATCCAACATCAGCCTCTCAGGCTCAGCATTCCTTAATATATAACACCGGGGTATCAAGTCAACAAGGCAAGTAACAGTATGTATGCCAATTTATATGAGTGCTAAATGTCATGCCACGTAGTACAAGCAGGAGTAAATGCATGAATGCAATGCATATGACCGCTACGACACCTAGCCCGACCCATTTGGGTACACATAAAATTTGAGGCCTGAAGCCTCCTTACGTTATCTTCATGCCCTCACGTATGGCCCTTAGCCTCAATCGGTCCAAAAATAGTCAAAAAGCCCCTCAGGCATCAGTAAGACAATAATACTCAGCTCAAATGATAGTTCAAATATCAGCTAAAACTCCAAGTTTGAGAAAAAATATAGTTGAGATCAAGAAACAGTGTAAATCACATGGACTGAGTTTAAATATTATTTCAAATAGTGAGGAAAACAGTGATGATAGCTCACAAAGAGTTCTAACAATCGGCAATAAGCCCCAAGTATGGCAATGAGCACAAGTCATTATGATAACAACAAATCATTTGCAAATACACGGTGAAAACCAACAACCGGGACAGACCAAGTCACGATCCCCAATGGTGCTCAACTCCACGCTCACATCTAGTGTGCATGTCACCACAATAAAACACTAAGATGTGCAAATCCTGGGTTTCAACCTCTCAGGATATCATTCCCAAGTATTACTCACCTCGAACTGCCAAAATCTCAAGCTCGTGACGCCTTTGCCCCTCAAATCGTCCTCCACGCGTGTCGAATCTAGCCAAAAACATAGAGAATACGTCACAATATGCAAATGGGACAATACCCAATCGAAAACACTTGGAATATGACAAGAATCTCAAAACTAGCAAAACTTGAGCCTTGAGCCCGCTTCTCGAAAAATTACGAAACTTACATTTCCGGAATCCTCGTCTCCCCACGACTTCATACATACCAAGAACTCCCAAATCTGAGCGCAAATGACTTATCAAATCCCAATTTGGAAATGTCAAAAACTAAAGCCCTAGCTTCTTCAATTTCATACCCAAATTCAGAGAATTAATGGATGATTCCTCGATTAAATGACGTTTTGAATCCATAAGACTTACCTCCAATCGATCCTCTTCGAATTCTTCTTCAATTGTTCTCAAGAAGCTCCAAAAATTCTCAACAATGGAAGAAAATGCATAACCCTCGTGGATGAAAAATGATAATTTAACCCTTCTGCCCACCTCGATTTCCGCTTCTGGGTCATACCTCTGCTCATGCAGCTCTCGCTTCTGCGTCCTTTCGACCACTTATGCAGTCCAACCTTTTCTCCCAGGGACCGCTTTTACGGTCAACTACCGCTTACCCGGTGATCGCTTACGCGGTCACCGCCTATGCGGTTATCCTTCCGCATCCGCGATCCAGGACAACTCCCTTATTGGCCGCTTCTGCGACCCCACGTTCGCTTCTGCGGACTCGCTTAGGCGAAAAGAGTTCTGCTTCTGCGGAAATACCCAGCTCCACATCTAACCGCTTATGCGACCAACATCACGCTTTCACGAAGACACTTCTGTGGTCCATTTTCCGCAGAAGCGCTCATACCAGACACGAGCAAGATCTACCACTTCTCAACTTAAGATTTTATCCCGAAAGCCACACGAAATTACCCCAAGGCCCCCGGGACCTCAACCAAATGTACCAACATATCCCAAATCCCTATACGAACTTGTTCAAATCCTCAAAACACACATAACAACACGAAAAACATCAAATTACCACGGATTCAAGCCAATTTTTCTTCAAAGCTTCCGATTTGCACATTTGATCAAAAACCCAACCAAACTACGTCCAAATGACTTGAAACTTTACAAACATATCAAAAATCACCTAACGAATCTACTTCAGCTCTCGTAATTCCATTCCGATCCTCGGATCAAAATCTCACTTATCAACTGGGATCCGCCAAAATTCAAACTTCGCCAATTCAAGCCTAATTCTACATCGGACCTCCAAATTCAATTCCGATTGTTCTCGTTAGTCAAAAATCATCACCCAAAGTTAACCGAATCATCAGAAATCACATCCGAACCTTCTAACTCACAAGTCAACTTCTGGTTGACTTTTCCAAAACAAGCTTCCTTCTAAGAGGCCATGTGCCTTAATTTCAACCAAAATCAATTCAATTACACCCGATCGACTCTAATACTGATATTGAAACATGAAACAACACAATAAGGGGGAAAAAGAGCAGTATTACATAAGATGAGAGGTCGGGTCGTCACATTAGGTTGGTTGCAACATCTGCTATCACTTTTATTCTTGCGTTGTTTTCAGCCATTTTGTTTGTGTGGTGTAGAGAATAGTTGTTGGTTGTTCTCTAGATACAAACTATGGTTTTGATTCTCGAAATTCCCTTAGAAGGCGCCAAATTGTTTAGCTCAGAAGTTATCCATATACTTTGCAAGCTTAGAAAACAGTCAAAAAGATAACAAAAGTACATCGTAATCAAATATTATTTGACCTAGAGGTTAAACGGACAATATCGTAGTAATAGATCTCAAAGATAAAGAAAATAATCTTACTTTAAGATAGAAGCAAATGTAGGAGACAAATATAGAGAAGGAGAGAAAAGTTGTATTATTTGAGAATAATAATGATGCTTGTTACAATATAAAAGTCTCCTTTATATAGTAGGAGGCCTACCTCGAAATAATCAAAGTAAAATTACAAAAGTAGTTGGCTTTCGCTCAGTGAAGAAGTTAAGTTCTAAACGACGTCGCTTTTACCCCCACGACCAGGCCGTGCCCTCACTTTGGTCGGCATCTACTCATGGGACGTACCCGTTAACCATGGGGACGTCGAGGCCAAATTCGACCCCATACAACTATCAACATCAGCAAATCTTTAATGTAAAATATGGGCATGCTTAATTTGAACTCTTTCTCTTCTTTCTTGATTTAGTGGGCTTTTCTGCGCACTCCTTGTTAAGCAAATGTTCATAGTCTTCAAGGCTAGAAAATGGGGATTTTCCAGCACGTTTGTCTGACTACCTTTTCTTTTTCCTTATATGTACAACATCCTCTTCATCAACTTCATCTGCCTTTTCTGCATCATTTTCATCATCACTGCTGGAAGTAATGTCAGGTCCACATGTTCCAGAAGAGCATTCATCTCATCATCGCTATTATCACCAAGCAACTCGTCATCATCTTCGTTAGCAACCTCGTCCAAATCATTGTAGTCATATTCACCATTGGATTCCAAGGGAGTCCCACCGGACTGTAACATGCTGTCGATTTACTCATTTTCACTCTCATCAGCCAGCCTCTTCATAAATCTCATCTCCAACATCGCTACCATTCGCAGTCAAAAACTCCTCAACAGCCTCATCCTCTAGCGTCTTCTTATTTTTCTTCTTAGGCTTCTTCGACGACTTCATCTTATTTACGTAGAATTTGTTGAACACGAGATCCTCAGGGGGTACATATATTTCAGCCAAGGAGAGAATTTCTGACCCAATCAACTGCCCTTGCATGTCAAGCTGCAAGAAAAACAAGATAATGTGATGAAACAAGAGATATTAAATAATCACATCAAAGTTACGTGCAAGCAATGACGGCGTAAATCAATTAAAGCCTGAATCAAAGTGGTATTGGTAAATATCCTTTGTTATCTATAACAACTGACCTTCTTAGCTGGTTTGATCTGGGAGGCACCATGCCAAGTGCTTCGTTTTGGTTTCTTTTCCATGAACTTGTCGAGGAAGGCATTCAACGAAAGATCATTCAGGGGGTTACCATTATGCACAATGGTTTCTCCTTGTATTGGGCAAATTTGGTTCCCTACGCCCGTATATTATCTACATACATCCTCAATGAAGAAAGCGGCCTTATTATGGTCGACTCAAGTAAGGCCGACCTTAATCAATAAACAGATCGAGTGACATGACCCGCTGCGATATCACATCAAGCTCTGACACTCGTATACCGGGGCTACCAACCCTTGTACTTTCTTTGTATTATTTCGAGAAAGGTCTTTTTAGCATATAAAGGGGGCCTTCCCTTTGTAAAGACTTATGTGTATTTCACTATTGAAAATATACAACTCTTTCTCTATCTGATTCTTTATCTCTCTCTCTCTCTTGTGTAAAAACTTTACTATTTATCTTATTGCTCTTATATCTCGATTCATTTACATTATAATCATAGATCTTGATCATTTAAAATTCTCTAGATCATATTACCCTTGATTCCGATTAACCCATATCATTTTTGATTGTTTTAAAGCTATTTAAGTATACGAATAACATTTTAGCCAAATAATTTGGCGCCGTCTGTGGGGATTTCGAGAATCAAAGATATAGTTTTTTTCTAGAGATCCTTCGAAAAAACAACTCTCTACAACCTAAAAAGGCTGAGAACAATACAAGAATAAAAGCTATCTTGGATGTTAGAACCGATCTCACGGGCACTCTCAACGCGGCTGCTGAAGGAGATGCCCTACACACAACCCCCAGTACCTTGATAGGCGTGGAAGCCCTACCTTCCTCATCATAAGATCTGGTGGTTCCACGAGAAAGAGAGGCTTCAACATCTACAACTAAGGAAGCACCCCCGGAGGTAAAAGGGTTACTAGAAGAGTGGCTGACAAACACTCTGAGAAGTCTAGCTAAGAAGCCGCCTCAAAATGATAGATGCACAACAACAACAGATCATGTCGCAGCTGAGGATGAGCTCGAGGTCATGACAACGAACAATGTGCCCGTTGATATCCAAGATAACGACGGTACACTCACGCCCATCCTTATAAAGATGGAAGAAATGGAAAACGAGAATAGGTCGCTTCGCGACCAGATGAAGGAGCACCAAGAAAGGGTGGATAAAATCCCAGGTGCGCCTAAGTTACTGCCAAAGAGAGACATGGGGAGGTTCGTTGAACAACTCTACACATAAGGAGCCACGCCATACCCCATCCCAAAAACCTTCAAAATGCCCCATACTTGAAAGTATATGACGAGACCACCGATCCCGAGGACCACCTGATGCACTATGTCAAAGCCGTGAAAGGCAACGATCTATCAAAAGAATAGGTACCATCCGTACTTCTAAAGAAGTTTGATGGAACACTGACATGAGGGCCCCTAACGTGGTACTCAAAGCTACTGGCCAAAAGCATCTCCACATTTGAGGAGGTGGCAGATAAATTTTCCACCGCCCATGCAGGGGCAAGGAAGACGGAAGCACGAGTCAAAGACATTTTTGCTGTACGACAGACCCCAGGAGAAGGACTCGGGGAGTTCTTAGACAGATTCAACAGGGTCATAATGAGCCTACCAAACGTATCCGAACGCATGGCAGTTGCAGCCTTTTAGAACGGGCTCAGCAGAGATGGCTCGAGGGCGACCAAGAAACTACTCAGCCGTCTTCTGAAATATCCGCCCACAACCTAGGAAGAGATACACAATGCCTATTGCGCTGAGGTACGTGGGGATGATGACGACCTTAACGACCCAACCCGACGGTTGACAACGGTGCACCCAGAAATTCGAAGGGACCGACGCAACGAGGGAAAGTGGGAACAAGCCCCACGCCTCAACAGGGAAAGACACCAACCATGCATCAGGTCCTCGCATCCGCCACCGCCGAGGCATGCAGACGCCTTACAACAATATATCGCCCCACTAAGGAATGACAGAGGTATGACCCCTTCATTATCGGCACATAACTTTTGTGTATCTCTTTCAGAAGTAGTGTACGCGCTGGAGAAGCTGGGTAACAAAGTACAATGGCTAGCAAAGATGAAGTCTAACCATGTCACCAGAAAGTCAAACGCCCTGTGCGGGTTTCACCAAGAACAGGGGCACAGAACGGAGGACTGCATAGGTCTCTGTCAGGAGGTGGTCCGAATGTTACGAAGGATTCTTGAAAGAACTGCTCAGTGACAAAAAAAAGCTCAACTTCGCATGCGGGAGGGAACAACACCATGGCCTGCCAAGGCCGCTCTCACCAACACGCACCATCAACATGATCATTGGAGACGACAATGATTGGGCAATCAATCACGTCAAATTAACCACCACCCACAAGCTGAAGCGAACTATCGCTCACGAACGGTATGATGACTTCGAAGATAGTATCACCTTCGATAAGTCTGATGCCTTAGTTATTACTTTACGCATAGTATATACTGATTAAAAGGATCATGGTCGACGATGGAAGCGACGCATGTATCATTCATCAAAGAGTCCTTGCACTCATGGGACTCGAGGATAAAATAATTCCACGCTGCTTAACACTAATAGGTTTTAATAATGTAGTGGAAAGAACCTCAGGCGAGGTGATGCTGTCCATTCTGAAAACAGGGGTCACGATGGAAACCACTTTCCACGTGACGAACCAAGAAACGACATACAATGCCATTATCGGACGCCCAGGGATACATGCCATGAGAGTCGTCCCTTCCAGTTTCTATCAAGTGATCCAATTCCAAACCCCATATGGAGTGCACAGCATACGGGGAGAGCCCCATACCGCCCAAGAATGCTATAAAATAGCTCAGTATTACACGCACACCAAGCTGCCCAAGGGAGCAAGTGTTGAAGCATAGCAATCAGCCCTGTCGGGGACTAAGGTCCATCCGACAGAGAATGCAATCAAAGATCCTGAGGACGTCGAGGCTTGCAAGGCTACGGTAGTAGACCTCGACCCCATCCAGTTAGACAACAGCGACCCCATAAATAAAGCTTACATAGGCCACGGCCTATCAAATCCAGGTCAGTACTATGAATTTTTATCTAACCATACAGACCTATTCGCTTTTTCCCATGCAGATATGCCGGGAATTTCGCGAGAAATTGCCTCCCACAAACTCAACGTCGACCCATTGCACCCGCCCGTGCGGCAGGTAAGAAGAAAATTCAACGGCGCCATCAACGAAGCAGTGAGCGAAGAAGTAGACAAGCTGCTAGCTAATGGCTCCATCAGGGAATCCAAGTACCCGGAATGAGTCGCCAACATCGTAATGTTCAAAAAGAAAAATGGGAAGTGGCCGATGTGTGTAGATTTCACCGATCTAAAAAAAGCATGTCCAAAAGACTCGTTCCCGCTACCCCACATCGACCAGCTGATATACGCAACGGCAGGACACGAGATGCTAAGCTTCCTTGATATGTGTTCCAGCTACAATCAGATCATGATGGCCGAAGAAGATCAGGAGAAGAAAACTTTCATCACTCACCAGGGGACGTATTGCAATAAAGTAATGCCCTTCGGGCTAAAGAACGCAGGAGCAACTTACCAAAGGCTGGTGACGGCAATGTTCAAAGAAAAACTCGGCAAAACAATGAAGGTCTACTCGACGACGTTTTGGTCAACTCATCAAGAAAGGAAGACCACCTCACCCATCTGAAGGAAGCCTTCAAAATATTAAGGAAGTATGGCATGAAACTAAATCCCGAAAAGTGCGCTTTTGGAGTAGCTTCGGGAAAGTTCCTAAGATTTTTGGTATCACAAAGGGGCATCGAAGTCAGCCCTGACCAGATCAAGGCCATTGAAGCCATCCAAAAATGCTGAGCAGCAAAAAGCAGGTACAGAAGTTGATGAGCCGGATAGCCGCCCTCTCCCGGTTCATCTCACGCTCCTCCGATAGGTGCCACAAGTTCTTTGGTGGAAAAAAGACTAGGGATTGCAGTGGAATGGAAAATGTGTAGAAGCCCAGAAGAACTTAAAGCATACTTATCATCACCGCCCCTACTGGTAAAAGCCAACCCTGGTGAACCATTGCTGATATATTTGGCTGTATCAGAAGTCGCAGTCAGCACGATCCTGGTGCGCGAAAATAAATATACGTAATCTCCTATTTATTACATTATCAAAACTTTAGTGGACGCCGAAACCCGGTATCCCCACCTTGAGAGATTAGCCTTAGCACTCGTAGTAGCTTCACGAAAGCTACGACCATATTTGCAATGTCATCCCATAAGGGTAGTAACGACCTTCCCTTTGAAGAGCGTCCTACACAAACCCGAACTCTCAGGGCGACTCGCCAGATGGGCCGTCGAGCTTAGCGAGCATGATATTACGTACCTCCCAAGAACTGCCATCATGTCCCAAGTCTTAGCTGACTTTATCGTTGACTTCAGCGCGGAAGTCTAGGAAAAGGCAGAACTCGAGGCACAACGTGCATCCTCCGAAAACAATCTATGGGTCCTTTATACGGATGGCGCCGCCGATGCATCGGGATCGGGACAGGGACTTGTTCTTGAGGTCCCCACAGGTGAAACAATTCGCCAGTCCATACGATGCTCGGAAATGACTAACAACGAGGCCGAGTACGAGGCAATTATTGCAGGCATAAAACTGGTCACCAAGTATGGGGCTTGTCGAATTCTCCTCCACTGCGACTCCCAGCTTGTGGTAAACCAGATCACTGGGACTTATCAAATCAAAGAACATAGGTTACAAAAGTACCAAGCAGAAATCCACAAGATGATGGCTACATTCGACGAATGCCGCTTCGAAAAAATTCCTAGAGCACGGAATTTCAAAGCTGACGACCTGGAAAAGTTGGGTGCCACAAACAATAACATCAACAAAGAAAGTGTGGTCACACTCCTCCACTCGGCTATTGATCACACTGAGGTACTTTCCTTAAACCTGACTTGAGACTGGCGCAACCAGTTTGTATCTTATTTGCAGGGCGGGATATTACCCACCGATAAAAAAGAGGCGAAAACGCTTCTCGTACAGGCCGCCCGATACTGCATGATCAACGACGACCTTTATAAAAGGACGTTCGTGGCCCCCTAGCCAAGTGCTTTGGGCCGCAACAAACAAGACCGATACTCGAAGAAGTACACGAAGGCCATTTCGGCGCCCATACTGGCAACCACGCCCTCGTCAGGTGCATCATACGCGTGGCTACTACAGGCCCACCATGAAGAAAGAGGCAGCCGAGTATGTCCGCCAATGCGAGCAATGCCAATGGTTCGCCCCAATGATACACCAACCAGGAGAAACCCTCCATTCCGTCACCTTCCCCTGGCCATTCATCAAATGGGAAATGGATATAGTCGGCCCTACTCTCAGGATGGCGAAAGGTACTATTTTTACTTGTTTTAACAAACTACTTCTCCAAGTGGGTTGAAGCAGGTGCGTACGTACAAATACGCAAACAAGAAGTCATCACCTTCATTTGGAGGAACATCATATGCCGTTTCGGCATCCCCAAAGAATCAGCTGCGATAATGGGCGCCAGTTCATTGGTCACAAAATGACCGAGTTCCTCGAAAAATGGCACATCAAAAGGTTGTCCAGGCCATACCATCCCACCGCCAACGGTCAAGCGGATTCCTCCAACAAAACAATTCTAAACATACCCAAAAGAAGCTCGAAGATGCCAAGGGGCTATGGCCGGAACTACTACCCGAAGTCTTGTGGGCACATAGAACCACACCTAAGTCCAGCACCGGGGAAACCCCCTACTCACTGGTATATGGGACCGACGCGGCCATACCCGTTGAAGTGGGCGAACCCAGCCGAAGGTATCCACACCCCAGCGGGACAGAAAACGATATTAGCAGGCTCCAAGACCTTGATAAAGCTGAAAAAAGAAGAGAAATGGCCCACATCAGGAAGGTCGCCCAAAAACAACAAGTTGGAAGATACTACAACAAATGGGCAAAAACAAGCCCACTTAAAATAGGGGATTACGTCCTCAAAGCCAAGACTCTGGCCTCAAAAGAGCCAAGTGAAGGGAAATTGGGCACAAACTGGGATGGACCCTACAAAATCACGGCGGCGGCCGGGAAAGGAGCATTCCAGCTAGAGTCAATGGAAGGAAAGACACTCCAGAACAACTGGAACGTCGCTCACCTCAAACATTTCCACTTCTAAAAAGGTGTCACCTGAGTCGTACTCTTTTTCCCTTACCCGAGTTTTGTCCCAATTAGGTTTTCTTGGGAAGGTTTTTAACGAGGCGGTAAAGGGGTCACCTGGAGATGTTTGCAGCACAAGTGCATCATGTCCGCCTCTCCATGTACTCTCCAATCCTGACATGATATAGGGACTGGATTAGTGTCATCTCCAGATGAATAGAAAGGCTACGGCCATCTTAAGATGTATAGAAAAGCTACGCCCATTTCCAGATGTATGGAAAGGCTACGGCTATCTCCAAATGAATGAAAAGGCTACGGCCATCTCCAAATGAATGAAAAGGCTACGACACTCTCTAAATGAATGAAAAGGCTACGGTCATCTCCAAATGAATGAAAAGGCTACGGCCATCTCCAAATGAATGAAAAGACTACGACAATCTCCAAATGAATGAAAAGGCTACGGCCATTATTTTATATGGCTAAGGCCATCATGCTACGACCATTATTTTACATGGCTATGGCCATTGTTTTCATAAGGCTACACCCGTTATTTTATATGGCTAAGGCCATCAGGCTACGACCATCATTTTACATGGCTAAGACCATAAGGCTATGGCCATAATTTTACATGGGTATGGCCATCGTTTTCATAAGGCTACGACCGTTATTTTATATGGCTAAAGCCATCAGGCTACGACCATCATTTTACATAGCTTAGGCTATCAGGTTATGGCCAATTTTTTACATGGATATGGCCATCGTTTTCATAAGACTACGACCATTATTCTATATGGCTAAGGCCATCAGGCTACGACCATTATTTTACATGGCTATGGCCATCGTTTTCATAAGGCTACGACCGTTATTTTAGATGGCTAAGGCCATCAGGCCACGACCATTATTTTACGTGGCTAAGGCCATCAGGCTACGGCCTTTATTTTACATGGCTATGGCCATCGTTTTTTATCAGGCTACGGCCTTTATTTTATATGGCTATGGCCATCATTTTTCATCAGGTTACGACCTTTATATTACATGGCTATGGCCATCATTTTTCATCAGTCTACGACCTTTATTTTACATGGCTATGGCCATCGTTTTTCATCAGGCTACTGCCTTTATTGTACATGGCTATTGCCATCATTTTTCATCAGGCTACGACCTTTATTTTACATGGCTATAGCCATCGTTTTTCATCAGGCTACGACCTTTATTTCACATGGCTATGGCCATCGTTTTCATAAGGCTACGGACATTATTTTGCATGGCTATGGCCATCATTTTTATACAGCTACGGCCATCATCTTTTACATGGCTAAGGACATCATGTTTAAACGACTAAGGTCATCAAATTTTAGAAGGCTAAGGTCGTCATTTCTACACAACTAAAGTTGTCGTGTTCTACGCAACTATGGTAATAAATGCAACAACGTGCCAAAAGTAGAAAAGATTACTTACAACAAAAATTATATGTCTTTATCAAAAGGGTCAAATATCCATGATACAAAAATGAGTATTTACAGGCATATTTACAAGGATCCTAAAAGTACACTACTTATCCTACCTGGCCTGCCCCTCAGGTGGCCCGTTCTCATTTCCAGGAGGGTACGCCTTAAAAATCCAAGAGCTAGATTCCAAACGATTGACGTCTACAGAGTTGCCCCCCTCTCGAGCAGGCGATTTTGGACTATAATCAGCCGCATCACGAGCGGCTCTAACCAACTGGCGTTGGCTCTCAACTTCCGCTTCAAATGCTCGACCAGCCGCCAGGAATTCCTCAAGCATGACCAGCCTAGCCTTCGCGTACACCCACATCTCGTGTACTTCACGAGACGTATCGGCTTGTGCAAGAGCTCGCTTGAGCTCCTCGACCTCGGCCTTCGTAGCGTTAAGTTGCGTCGCTAAAGCCACGACCCGGGTGCGTAATTATGTCGCCTTCTCCGCCACTACACAGCCAAGCTGCAGTTCTTCGTCCTTGGCCTGAATAAAGACCTCCATCTCCGCGGCCCGAGCAACAGTGGCCATGAGCTGTTCATCAAATTTCTCCAGCTCGGCCACTCTCTTCTTCAACTGCTCTTCGGACTCCACGAGGCCCTCACGAACCACCCTAAAGTTAGGGTCCTGCTCATACATATCGGCCAAGGTCAAGTGCGCCTCACGGGTCTTGTTATACTTCTGCACCAGCCTATTGTATCTGGCCATCTTCTCCTTCCGGCGCCGATCCCTATCCACCTCTAGGACAAAATTTCTGGAAAAGAAACCAAGTAAGTAAGGGTAAATCATACTCCACTAACACAAAAAGAAAGGTCATCAAGCAAAGGAAAGGCATACCTGTAAGGCCGCACCTGCCACCCTTTGGGCCAAGACTTTGTCGCTAAGTTCGGCCAAAGTCGCACACTCGGCACCATCACACAAGAGATTCATACTGGTGGCCACCTCCTCGCAATTCTCCAACAGAATATAGTGTCTTGGAATCACTATGCGACGAGAAGACTGGCCGGCCACCATCTCAACCCGGTCCAAGGACCCACCTCCTCTGCTCGCGTCCTCCGTGGCTGCCCCCGAGACTACCACGTCCATGCCTTCACTCCTTCTCTCCGTGTCCTCCCTCCTAAAAATGGCCCTCCCTGAGCGAATGGCCTCTGCCTTGAACACCAGCCTTGATTCAGGGCGAGATGGCTTAGCCTTCCCCGTCTGAGTAACCACACCCATGCCGGTAAGAATCCGACGCTGCCTCATCTCCAATGTCTCCTCCTCTTCATGGTACCCCTCCGTGAGATGCATAGCGGGCTCAGAAAGAGTCGGTTTAGCAGTAGACGTCCCTATGGAGGCAATCTCATGAACAGTCGCCGGCATTTCCATGGGTGTTGTCTCCGGTACGACCCCCACCACGGCCTCAGGTACTGTTTCTGAAGCTGCTTCTAAAGCAACCTCTTGCCTTGCGAGGGACGAAGTACTACCCCTGGACGTACCAACAAGGATTAAGTCTTCCTCAGGGCTGGATATCGCCCTGGAAGGGCCGGCCACGGTCTTCTTCTTCTTATTCTTCTTCTTCTGCTTCCTCTTCTTCTGTGCCTTCTTAGAGGCGTCCCGACCTGCCAAAACATGTATGAGACGCGCAAGAAAATTATGGGAGCCTCCTAACCATAACAAAAATTAGGTAAGACCGTTAACTTTCGGGCTATAAAGCCTAAGGAATTCAGGCCAGGAACGGCAAGCAAACAGTATCAATGCTTGCACCCATAACCTAATGACATCAACCCTTCAAGGAGGGCGAGCTGTCACTCAATGAAAGCAAAGGGAAATTTCAACGGAGAAAACTAGCAAGGTGAAGTCGCCATAATAAAAGTTACACATGTTAATAGTTACGTGCATCGTTCCACACCTCTAGAAACCCTTCAGGGTCGGACAAAAAGTGCTCGATACGCACGAAGAAGAATCTCATCCAGATTTTGTGATTGGCCTTGTTATCCACCTGCGACACAAAGCTTTTCTTGTCCCGACTCCTTAACTGGAGCATCGAGCCCCTCATGAAGACGTATTAAACATCTGTAGAAGGTGAGTGAACGGTCACCTCTTTCCCAGCCTTCACCGCATAGATGGAAAGTACGATGCACACCTTCAAGGCATACAGAGTAAGTTGGGCCGGGCACGCCTCGAACCAGCGACAGAGCTCTTCCGCCAAAGGGTAGAGCGGTAGGTTGTATCCAATTCCGAAGGCGTACTCATAAAAAGCGTAGTACCCGTTCTTAGGCACATTGGCATGGTCTAGGCTCGCAGGGACCATGTCGACATGATCAGGAATATTGTACGATTTCTTGAGAGAGGCCAAGTGGGACGACATCAAGTCACTGTGCTCCCAGGAGGGAGTTTTACATTTATTCTTAACTCATATTGAGTGGGAGCAAGTTAGTCGTCGATAGCGGAACAAAACTTCCTCGGCCTCTCCGTCATCTGAGGATGGCAAAGCCCTATAGGAAGCAACGTCGTTGGTTTATCATCATGAAGACACTTGACCATAGTGGAAGTTATAAGAAAAAGGTGTTTTCGGTCACGAGTTCAATCACTAAGAACGAAAATCTCAGAGAAGAAAGAACAACAAGCACCAGAAAAAGATAGGGAAAAGCTTGGGAAAATACTCTCAGCAAAGGTTCGAAAGATGATTCAAGTTCTATTCTCCTTCTATTTGTATGAAAAGGTACACGGAAATCGAAAAGACATGATTCAAAAATGATGCAGGAAACCCAAACGTCATGTCATAACCTGAACCATCTCGGGAGCAGAAGTAAAGATCACGCACGTGATCGATGACGTCACCTTAAAAAGAAGCCCCAAAAATGAGGTAATGCGTCAACGACCTAACGCCCTCATATATGGGCACGCCTTTTCCAAGGGCATCCACGGGAACGGCCAAATTGCCATAAGTGTCAAGCATGTATGTCTGTTCCTTGAGGACATCTCTCGACTACGTCCCCAACGAACGGAGGGACTATCTATATTGGCCAAATTTGGTTCCCTACGACCGTATATTATCTACATACGTCCTCAATGAATAAAGCGGCCATATTATGGTTGACTCAAGTAAGGTCGGCCTCAGTCAATAAACGGATCGAGTGACATGACCCGTTTCGACGTCACATGGGTGCGCATGGTAGCAAGAAGGGTTTTAAGTATTCGAATAACTTTTTAGCCAAACACTCCCGAAAGAAGGGTTCTAGCCATGGTAGCAACTAATGGGTGCACATGCTATGCCAGTACCATCAGCTCCCACCAGCTAACACGATCCGCATTGCTGTTTATTTGTACAAGTCAATAAAGAAAAATTACATTTCCTGTATCCTCAGAGAAGAAATTGATAAAATATTCTACTACTTGCAGTAGAGAGGTTCGCGTGCTGGCAACAAGAGTGCAATAATTAGGATAACCCCATTTACACAAGGTTAGATATACCAACTACCAATGACTTCGCATTTCTAAGGTGTATTCTACACATACTCCCTCCATTATATTTAATATGACACTTTCGTTTTTTATCCATTCCCATCTTTCTAGATTTCTACATCTAGAAACTCTTTAATTTTAGTATATCTTTTTACCCTAAATGATGTCCTATTTTTTTGGAACAGTGATTTCTTGGCCAGCTTGCGAACCTAATTGAGAATCTCTTACAGAAATGACATGGCATGTTGTAGGCCAAAAGATACAAAGGGTAATTTGGTTATGTTTCCCAACAAACACTGTCAGATAAAAAGGAAAAAGAGGAAATAACACAACTTATATTTTTATGGACAATTTCTTTTTTATGTAAAAAAAATTATCTACCTTTGGAAGCCAGAAGCCAAAAAGGAATCATAGACAATTCAAATGAAAGCAGCACGATAAGCAAGATAGAGTCTTTGATCTTCGCTCGTGACATTTTACAGGCTTAATAAATATTTAAGGCCAGAAAAAGGGCAATAACAGTACCTGAATGAAGGTTCTCTGTGTCGTGGATCATATCCTCCAGGCAATAAGTGCGTTTCATTTGAACCTTCAGTTAGAAGTTTGTTAAATCGGGCCAGCAATCTAGAATCCTTTGGTTCATCTAAACCACCTCTAGCAGGCGATGTTGGATTTTAAAGACACACTTTATCTTTAATTAAGTGCAGTGAAAAGGAAACGGATGAGATGACTTTTGGAGGAAAATGAAAAATTTAACTTCATTGAAGTCTTGAAAAGTAGATTTTCCCACATTGGATGGGGAAACCATCCAATATGAGTTTATATTAAGAAACACATTCTCTATCTCTCAAAAGGTTGAGAAAAAGGGGAACCCCTCGCGTCGTCGTCGCCGCTCGGCTTTGGATTTGGATTTGAATTTAGAAAATGATCGATAAGATTATTTTTTGACAAAAATTTATTTAATTAAATAATTAAATGTCTGTCAGTTAGCTGTTGTACCGCGCCAGAACACTGTGTCTGAAGGCGACTCAGGTCGCGGTCCTGGCGTAACCGTGGTAGGACCGCGGCAGGACATGTTTTTCTGAACATACACTTTTTACAAACCAAACATCACACCTCTTCCAATAATTTTGTATAAATTCCAGAGTCTTAGCCTCATTTCAATACTCAGATTTTTACAAATTTCTCTCTTAAAAACTCTCCCTCTTCCTAACTAAATTACTGCATCATTTTTCTATCAAAAGAAAACATTAAGTCGTGTGATTTGCAGCGTATCTTTTAGTTCCTTGGAATTCTGTGATTTGTATTGCCACTATCACAAAAATATTTTTTTTTCGTTCTATCTTGTGAGAAAGTAATCTATAATTCTTGGAAACTGTGTAAGGGTAATAATTTCTTAAGGAGACACATGAAATTTGTGGGATCGGATTTAATATTCTGCTTCATCTATTTTCGTATATCTTTATGTTTAAACATTTTTCGAACTAGAACACCGTTGATAACAAGCATAAGGAATTATAAACTATTTTTTGTAACAATGTTCTTATCTTTCTTGGTTTGGAGTAATAAAAAATTCAAGTAAAATTGGTTTGTAGTAATCGGTTTGAAGATTAAAAACCTTTACCAGATTGCTAAATTCGATTGTGTTCTTTAAAAATTATTTTGTAGTAGTCGGTTTTAAGATTAAAAACTTTACCAGATTGCTAACTTTGGTTTGTGTTGTTTTTCCAGAAAAAATGACGAATGGAACAAGTGATGCTTCGGCCAACATTGGGACAGAACAAATTGGTTCTACTCAGGCTGCTGCACCAAACATTGCCCTTGCTCCAACAATTGCAAAGGCGGAAAAACCCTATAAATTTATCGGGGCTGATTTTAAACGTTGGCAGCAGAAAATATTCTTTTATCTAACAACCCTTAGTCTGCAAAGGTTTATCAATGAAGATGAACCTGTTGTCGCTGAAGGCTCTCCTGACAACGAGAAATTTCTGGTAACTGAGGCTTGGAAGCATTCTAATTTCTTTTGTAGAAATTATGTTCTAAATGGTTTAGAAGATAGTTTGTACAGTGTCTTTATTGTTTGTAAAACTTCAAAAGAGTTGTGGTACGCTCTTGAGAAGAAGTACAAAACTGAAGATGCTGGTTTTAAGAAGTTTGTTGCTGCCAAGTTTCTATAGTTTAAAATGGTGGATAACAAGTCTGTTATCTCTCAAGTTCAGGAGTTGCAAGTGCTGGTTCATAATATGCTCGCAGAGGGATTGGTGATCAATGAAGCTTTTCAAGTGTCAGCATTTATTGAAAAATTACCTCCATTGTGGAAGGACTTCAAAAACCAACTAAAGCACAAACGCAAAGAAATGATACTTGAAGATCTTGTGGTGGGCATATGGATAGAATAAGATAACAAAGCAGCAGAAAAGAAGTCTTGTGCAAGTTCTTCCATTGCTGGTGCAAACATTGTTGAAGAGGCACAAACTAATAGCAAGAAAAGGAAGAAGATGTCTGGGCCAAAGCAGAATTCACCTAAGAAGAAGTTCAAAGGCAACTGTCACAATTGTGGGAAATATGGGCACAAAATTAAAGAATGTTGTGCTCGTAAGAAGGATAACTGAACCCAACAAGCAAACATTGTTGAAAAGAACAATGATATAAAAAACTTGTGTGCTATATTCTCTGAATGTAACTTGGTAGGAAACTCCAAGGAATGGTGTATTGATTCAGGAGCTACACGACATGTTTGTGCTAACAAAGGGTTATTTACTTCTTATGATTCTGCAGGTCTAGACGAGACAATCTTCATGGGTAACTCCGCAACTGCGAAGATTGAAGGCTATGGAAAGATTTGCTTGAAGATGACATCTGGAAAAGTGGTTACTTTAAGTAATGTACTTCATGTTCCAGATATTAGGAAGAACATAGTTACTGTTGCACTTCTCGTTAAAATGGGTTTAAGTGCATTTTTGTTTCAGACAAGATTGTAATAACTAAGAGTGAATTGTATGTAGGAAAAGACTACCTAAATGAGGGCCTTTTCAAACTAAATGTAATAGCTATTGATATGAATAAAGTTGAATCTTCTTCTTATTTGCTTGAGTCTAATTGTTTATGGCATTCTCGTTTAGGTCATGTTAACTTCAAGACATTGCGAAAAATGATCAATTTGGAAATATTGCCTAAGTTAAATAGTGAAAATACAAAGTGCCAAATATGTGTTAAATCTAAGTATGCTAAGCATCCTTTTAAGTCGGTTGAAAGGAATTCAAATCCTTTGGACTTAATTCACACTGATATTTGTTATATGAAGTCAATACCATCTCGCGGTGAGAAAAAGTATTTCATAACTTTTATTGATGATAGTACAAGATATTGTTATGTATACTTGTTAAATCGTAAGGATGAGGCAATAGATGCATTTAAGCAATATAAAAATAAAGTTGAGACTCAGTTAAATAGTAAAATAAAAATGATAAGAAGTGATAGGGGAATGAGTATGAATCACCATTTGACGAAATATGTTTGGAGTATGGTATCATTCACCAAAAAATTGTCCCTTACTCACCACAATCCAACAGGATTGCAGAAAGAAAGAATAGAACTCTTAAGGAGATGATGAATGCTTTATTGATAACTTCTGGGTTACCACAAAACTTGCAGGGGGAAGCCGTTCTAGTTGCAAACAGAATTCTTAATCAAATTTCTCATAGCAAAATACAATCCATACCATATGAGAAATGGAAAGGAAGAGTCCTAACTTGAAATATTTCAAAGTGTGGGGGTGCTTGGCAAAGGTTCAAATTCCTAAACCCAAAAGAGTTAAATAGGACCTAAAATTGTGGATTGTGTAGTTATAGGATATGCAATAAAAAGTAAAGCATATCGTTTTCTTTCACAAATTAGAAAATCCAGAAATTCAAGTGAATACAGTAATGGAATTAAATAATGCTGAATTTTTTGAGCATATATTTACATATAAAAATGAAGATGAGACATCTATTCCAAGGAATAAACGTCCACGGGAAGAAACAAATGATGAGATGCATAACGAGGAGAACCCAAGACGTAGTAAACGTCAAAGGAAGTCTACATCATTTGGTCTAGATTTCTTAACTTTTCTACTAGAAAATGAACGTCAAACGTTTAAGGAGGCTATGTCTTCTTCTGAAGCACCATATTGGAAAGAAGCTATCAATAGTGAGATTCATCCATTTTGGACAACCATACATGGGAGTTAGTTGATCTTCCTCCTGGAAATAAATCTTTAGGTTATAAATGAATTTTCAAAAGAAAGATGAAAGCAGACAGTTCTATTGACAAATATAAGGCAAGACTTGTAGTCAAATGCTTTAGACAAAAGGAATGTATTGACCACTTTGATACATACTCGCCGGTAATAAGAGTTACATCCATTCAGAAATTAATTGCTTTAGATGCGGTATATGGCCTTGAAATACATCAAATGGATGTGAAAATAGCTTTTTTAAACATAGATTTAGAAGAAGAAATCTATATGGAACAACCTGAAGGGTGTGTGGTTCCGGGAAAGGAAAAGAAAGTTTGTAAACTTATTAAGTGTCTTTATGGACTAAAACAAGCACCTAAACAATGGCATGCAAAATTTGATGATATAATATTATCAAATGGCTTTAAGATTAATGAGTGTGATAAATGTGTTTACATCAAAGACAATCCAAATCATATAGTCATTGTTTGTCTATATGTAGATGATATGTTGATAATAAGTTATGACATTGCTAACATTAATGCCACAAAGCATATGTTAAGCATCAAATTTGATATGAAAGACATAGAAGTTGCTGATGTAAACTTGGGAATAAAGATACATAGAACTCCTCATGGTCTTGCACTATCACAATCTCATTATATCAACTCAGTTCTTAAAATATTCAAGAATTTAAATTTTAGAGTTTCAAAAACTCCTATTGATGTGAATCTTTTGTTAAAGAAGAACAGAGGTGGGAGCAAGTCTCAACTGGATTATGCTCGGGTTTTGAGATGTTTAATGTACATCATGAATTGCACACGACCCGATATAGCATGTGATATCAGTAAGTTGAGTCGGTACACGCATAATCCAGATCAAACTCATTTGATGGAAATGGAACGTGTCTTGGGATATCTAGAATATACTCAAGGTTATGTGTTGTAATACAACAAATTCCCAGCAGTAGTTGAAGGATATTGTGATGCAAATTGGATCACCGGCTCACATGACTCAAAATCCACAAGTGGATATATTTTCACTCTTGGAGGAGGAGTTGTGTCTTGGAAATCATCCAATAAAACTTGTATAGCTCGCTCAACGATGGAGGCTGAGTTCATAGCTTTAGATAAAGCCGATAAAGAAACTGAATGGCTTCAAAATTTTTTGGAAGATATTCCGTTTTGGCCCAAATCACTGACACCTATTTGTATTCACTGTGATAGTCAATTAGCTATAGGAAGGGCAAAGAATGTTATGTATAATGGCAAGAGTCGTCATATAAGACGAAGACATAAAACTGTTAGACAACAGATCTCTAATAGAATCATTTCAATTGACTTCATAAAGTCAAAGGAAAATGTGTCGGATCCGCTTACAAAAGGCCTGACTAGAGAGACAGTGAGTTCGCAACGAAGGGAATGGGTTTGTGGACGATGGAAAGTCAATCATAACGGTAACTCAACCTAGAAGACTGGAGATTGCAAGATCTAGGTTCAATGAGATCAAACAAAGTTATGAAAGACACTGGAACATTGTCAAAATAATCCATTCTCATGAAAGGATAATGATAGGAAACTAGGATAAAGCAAATAAAACTTTTAATTATTATCTAATTCTGATAAAGGAGTTATTAGAAAATATAATATCTGGGATTACAGCTTAGAAATCACCTATGTAAGCGTGAAGTGTAAGCCGCTTCAAGGAGAAATTAGCATGGCCAAATTCTCTATACACTTATGAAACCAGGAGGTGTTCATGGATGAAACGAGCACAACAATGAGAAGCAAAGACGTTTAAGGTTTAATTGTGTGACTTGCGTTGTCTAGGTATACATCAAAGCTCGACGGGTTCAAAGATATCAAATCTACCGATTGATCGAGTATATCCGATATAAGTTCACTATGAAAAGTTCAAAGGAAACCTAATTATCTAAATGTAGCTAATCTTTAATTGCAAATCACACAGTTTTTATGCATATAGACTTCTTTTAGGCTATTCCTCATTCATGTGGGGGATTGTTGGATTTTAAAGACATACTTTGTCTTTAATTAAGTGGAGTGAAAGGGAAATAGAGGAGATGACTTTTGGAGGAAAATATTCATTAAAGTCTTGAAAAGTAGATTGTCCCACATTGGATGGGGAAACAATCCAATATGAGTTTATATTGAGAAACTCACTCTTATCTCTAAAAGGATGAGAAAAAGGGAAACCACTCGCGTCGCCGTCGTCGGTCGGCTTGGCTTTGGATTTGGAAAATAATCGATAAGATTATATTTGGACAAAATTTATTTAATTAATTATTTAATAATTAATTAAATTATCTGTCAGTTAGTTGCTTTACCACGCCAGAATACTGCGTCTGAAGGCCACTCTTGCCGCGGTCCTGGGTAACCGCGGTAGGACCACAGTAGATTAAATCTATTGGTTACTCTGACCGTGGTCCGGGCGTAAATGCCGCAGGATGCCTTTTTTTTTTAACAGACACCTTTTTCAAACCAAACATCACACCTCTTCCAATAATTTTCTATAAATTCCAGAGGCTTTACCTCATGACAATACTCAATTTTTTTTATAGATTTCTCTCTCAAAAACTCTCGCTCTTCCTAGCTAAATTACTGCATCGTTTTTCCATCAAAAGAAAATACTAAGTCGTGTGATTTGTGTCGTATCTTTGAGTTCGTTTGAATTCTATGATTTGTATTGTCACTATCACAGAAACGTTTTTTTCATTCTATCATGGGAGGAAGTAACCTATAATTCTTGGCAACAGTAGAAGGGTTATAATTCTTAAGGAGACACAAGAAATCTGTGGGATCGGATTTAATATTTTGCTTCATCTATTTTCGTTTATCTTTCTGTTTAAACATCTTTCGAACTAGAACACTGTTGATAACAGGAGACACATTAGCTTGGAGTGAATCATCCTCGAACTCGGAAGTAGAACTACCATCTTCCTGCAAGGAATGATTGCGAATTTGTAGGTTCTTGAGCAAATTCACTTGCATTATCTGTTCGCTTTGGTGGATTGGGTCGATTTTCATCTTCTTCTGTAATATCTTCAAAGTGCTCAAGATCTTCATCAGCAGACTCACTCTGAAACATCATGTTCCTGCATGAAAAAGGTAAGACATTTCATGTTGCAAGAAAGATCCTTTAGCCATGTCGTAAACTTCGTCAATGGCAACATACTATTTCTACAACCCTACCAAAGAGTTGGTCTGGACTTGAGGACCTCAGACAGAAGAAACAGACACCCACATGCATATTGAGGCTGCTGCTGAACTGCAACCTGTTAATACCAGACACTCGATAGTAAGGTGTAAGAACAAAAACAAATTCTCAAGAGGGCAAAACTAGTATGTGGGGGTTTTAAATCAATAAAATTGAAATTCAAGCATAGGACCAAAAGAGTACGCTCTTTGATGGAAAAAAAGAGAGTACATTTTACAGCTTTGAGTAGCTTCTTTTTCCCTAAACTATGTTTGAATTAGTGTGGTTCTTCAGTGAATTCGGAATAGCTATTTGATAGTCTATCACACAAATTTATATAAAACCAATGGAAGCCTAAACTTGATATACTTGCAGGAGAATACTTGACAAACATCCACCTCAAATTAAATACACCTAGCATACTTGCTCGTTGTATATTGCTAGCATTGCAAGATTTCACATAAATACAAATTTACACCTTCAACAAACCTGCAATAATCGCTTTGGCAATGCAGCAACTCGCTTCACATTTACATCATTTTTCATAGCCCTTAGTAGCAGGCCAATAAACATTTCCTCCTGCAGATAAAACCAGAACATGCTCAGACAAAATCAGGTGACGATTAAGGTAGCAAAGAAGAAAAACAGCCATTTCACTTTGGTTAGATCCTAACTGAAGCGCAATTGGTCATCAATTGAATGAATACATGTCATAATCAGTGTGAGAAAGCACGGGAGAAAAAATATTATTCATATTAAACATGATACAATGAGCCCCATATATAATACACATAAGCTAACATGCTCCTAATAAACATTGGATTATGCTACTCCTAATACACATTGGATTAGGTTTCTACTATTACATATTCTAACACTCCCCCTCAAGCTGGTGCATATAAATCATATGTACCGAGCTTGTTACATATGTAGTTAACATCGAACCCGGGTTTCTATACCCGAAAGCATCGAGTCCCAAAGACATCGTTGAAAACTTGCTGAAACAGATGAAGGAAATACTGTTTTTGCTGGAAAATTACTGTAGATGCCGGAAAAACTTCAAAGTGGTCGGAATTGAAAAGTAAACATACGAGTAGGCTCGGAATTTGAGGGTGATCTAACTGCCCTGAAGGACCTTCGTCAGAATCTCACCGGAATAGTGCTCACGCGCCGGCGCGTGGGGCGCGTGAGTCGGATCTGCCTGGGTAAATCTGGCGCGTGAGGGCGCGTGAAGGGCAGTTTTCCGGTGGGGTTTGCTGGGGTTTGGTCGGATCTCTCTTGGGAACCTTGTGGTGGCATTGGTTTTTGCACAATACTAATAATTAGTGACTTTGACGCAGTTAGTCACTTCGGTCACCGGATAATTGAACGGTGACTGAGTTATTTCTTCCCGGATGTCGTTGGAATGACGCACAACGATAATTATCTCACCAAAGCTCTGATACCATATGAGAAAGCACAGGAGAAAAATATAATTCCTGTTAAACATGATACAATGAGCCCTATATATAATACACATAACCTAACCTGCTCCTAATAAACATTGGATTAGGCTACTCCTAATACACATTGGATTAGGGTTCTACTGTTACATATTCTAACGATCAGAATTGCCAAGTGATGAATTATGAAAAAATATAGTTTTTCGACAACAAGGACTCTTCCTTATGTTTTCCATTGTCGGCAGGAGGGGGTTGCAGCTGAAGTACAACTAAGGCTGGAAGTACTAGAAGAAATAATGTCAGAAGTTCCATGTCTGATAAAACTTCTTTTAAGAAAGAAAATGGGAACTTTATCATGTAACCAGGTAAAGTAGTAGCAAACTTCAGAAAGGAGGAGGACCTAATTCCTCACATATTAACTTTCTCAAGATTTGTGACAGAAACAGCAACATGATGCAACTACTAAATTCAGGGAAGGCAACCTTTTACAGCTCATTTTATACATCAATAATATTAGCTTCACAATCATATGGCATATGACATCCATAAAAGTTGCTCTGGATACTCATTCACTATGACTTCGATTTTCTTGGTGTTAGGGGCTTATTTCCTTTATAAATCGAAGCATGAGTGCTGTAATGACTACCTTAGTTCTTAATTATGAATGTTTATGGCTTTCTTCAGAGAACATTTTGCAAACAAAATATGGATGCCGATAATATTTTTACACGTTTAATTCACATTCTTGCTTGAGCTTTATGTGTGAATTGTCATAAATTAGTCCCAAAATGCTTACAAGTTGATCTTGATTGCAGGTTTGAGCAACAAGACGACAAATATCAAAGATCGGATCAAAAAGGAGTGAAATCTGCCAAGTGTCAAAAGACAACTGAAGTGGAGAACAAGTTGACCTGCGCGGCCCACATTGCTTTGCCACGCGGCCGCGCAAAAAAGTTCAAAGACCATGGAAAAGCCGTGTCAACCTGTACGGTTCGCGCTCACATCTACGCAGTCCACACCAAGAGGAGTTCAGAGACTCAGTAATTCTATGCAAAAGCCACGCGGTCGCACACCAAAACAGTGCGGTCCGGGTGAATGAAGTTTCAGAGAATATGAAGTTTTGTCAAGTTTTCCACGCGGCCGCGCCCCATTTCTACTCGGTCTGCACCTCACAGCCAACGCGGGCGTGCGACCTTTGTGCCCGGTCCACGCCTCTAGTATTAGAAGCAAGATATGAAGACCAAAGATCCCTACGCAGCCGCGCGGCATTTGTGCGCGGTCTGCGCCAGACCTGTATGGGTATTTTTGTCCAGTTTTCCCAGTGTAGTATAAATAGAATATTTTACTTTTTTAGGTTATGTTTTAGATATCAGATAGCAGCTGAGCTTGTGACTTCAAAGTTTTAGCCTATTTTGGGCGATTTCATCTAGTATTAACGTGGATTTGAGTAGATTAATACAACAACAACTACCCAGCATAGTCCCACAAAGTGGGGTCTGAGGAGGGTAATATGTAGACGAACCTTACCCCAACCCAAAGGGCAGAGAGGCTGTTTCCAATCGACCCTCAGCTCAGTGAAGGAAAGGAAAAACAAAAACAAAGACAAAAGAGCATTAGTAACTCCAGCAGAAATAGCGTAAATAATTATCTAAACATAAGAACCATAAATAAAATAGCATGCAATAATATCAGACAGTTACTACCATAAATAACTACCATAATGGAGACACAATCTAATACACAAATCATCTATGGATAGCCCTGCCAAGTCTCACCCAACCCCGGGTGAGGAGTACGAAATACTCTAGGAGCCCCTATCCGACGACCCTGATACTAGACCTCCAGACTTTCCTATCAAGGGTCATGTCCTCGGAAACCCGCATTCTAGCCATGTCATGCCTAATCACCTCTCCCTAATACCTCTTAGGCCTCCCTCTGCCTCGCCGTACGCCGACCATCGCCAGTCGCTCACAACTCCTCACCGGAGCATCAGGACTTCTCCTCCGCGCATACCTGAACCACCTCAGCCTCACTTCTCGCATCTTCTCATCCACCTGGGCCACCCCATCTTCTCTCGAATAACTTCATTCTTAATCTTATCTAACCTGGTGAGCCTGCACATCCACCTGAGCATTCTCATCTCCGCAACCTTCATTCTCTGAACATGAGAGTTCTCACTGGCCAACACTCCGCCCCATACAACATGGCTGGTCTAGCCATAGCTCTATAAAATTTTTCCTTGAGTTTCTGTGGAACTTTCTTGTCACACAGGACTCCTGATGCAAGCCTCCACTTTGACCACCCCGCTCCTATATGATGAGTGACTTCCCCGTCAATCTCTCCGTCTCCCTGAATCACCGACCCAAGATATCTGACATTGTCCCTCTTGGTGATGGCCTGAGATCCAATCACCACGTCCCTGTCTCTTTCGCTCGGCTCGGCGCTAAACTTGCACTCCAGGTATTCTGTCTTAGATCTGCTTATTTTGAAACCCTTAGACTCGAGAGTCTGTCTTCATACCTCTAACCTCTCAATAACACCGACCCTCGCCTCGTCTATCAAGATTATGTCATCAGCAAATAGCATACACCAAGGAACATCCCCTTGAATATGTCGGGTTAGAGCATCCATCACCAAGGCAAACAAGAGAGGGCTAAGCGCCGATCCTTGATGGAGCCCCATAACCACTGGAAAATGGTCTGAGTCGCCACCCACCGTCCTAACCCTAGTCTTAGGTCCATCGTACATGTCCTTGATTACTCTCATGTAGGCTTCCGGCACGCTCTTCGCCTCCGAGCACCTCCATAGCACCTCCCTTGGGACCTTGTCATACGCCTTCCCCAAGTCGATAAGCACCATGTGCAGGTCCTTCTTATCCCTGAAATGCTCCACCAGCCTCCTGACAAGGTAGATAGCTTTTGTAGTGGAGCGACCTGGCATGAAACCGAACTGGTTCATAGATATAGATGTCATCTCACTCACCCTCGCTTCGATCAACCGCTCTTAAACCTTCATGGTGTGACTTATTAATTTGATACCCCTATAGTTGTTACAGCAGTAGATGTCCCCTTTGTTCTTGTACAAGGGCACCACTGTACTCCACCTCCACTCCTCCGGCATCCTTTTGGTCCTGAAGATTGCATTGAACAACCTGGAGAGCCACTCCACTCCTGACCTACCCATGCATTTCCAGAACTCTACCGGGATCTCGATAGGCCCGGTCGCTCGACCGCTACTCATCCTGAGCAAAGCCCCCATGACCTCCTCCGCCCTAATGCGCCTGCAGTACCCAAGGTCTCTATGTTGCTCTGAATACCCCAACTCCCCTAGCTCTATGTTACGATCCCCTCCTCGTTAAGTAAGCTCGAAAGTACGCCTGTCACCTCTACTTGACTTGAGACTCCCCCATCAGAACTCTACCATCCTCGCCCTTGATGCACCTAACTTGGTCAAGATCGCGCGCCTTCTTTTTCCTTGCTTTAGCTAACCGGAATAACTTCTTGTCCCCGCCTTTCTCCCCTAATTCCTCGTATATGCGACCAAACGCCGCGTTTTGGCTTCCGTAACCGCCAGCTTTGCTTCTTTCCTCGCCACCTTGTAGATCTCCATGTTCGCTCTCCGTTCTTCCTCGTTTGTTCTCCTTGCCAACTTAGTAAACGCCGCCTTCTTCACCTCCAATTTTCCTTCGACTACATCGTTCCACCACTGTCACCCTGATGTCTGCCTGAATAGCCCTTGGCTACCCCGAGCATATCCCGTGCTACCTCCCTAACCAAGTTCGCCGTCTCTGACCACATAGCGTCCGCTTCCCCAGAACTTCTCCAAGCTCCGCCCTCAGCTAACCTCCTCTCCAACTCCTGCGCTTTCTCCTTAGTCAAAACACCCCATCAAATCCGCGGTTGTCCCCGAGCACCCCTCCTCTTCCTCTTCACCCTGAGACCGACATCCATCACAAGGAGTCTATGAAGAGCCGAAAGGGACTCTCCCCGAATAACCTTGCAGTCCTTGCACATACCCTTATCGCTCCTTCTGAGGAGGAGGTAATCAATCTGAGTCCTTGCCGCCGAACTCTTGAAGGTGACCAAATGCTCCTCCCTCTTCTGAAATGTTGAGTTCGCAATTAGAAGCTCGGAAGCCCTGGCGAAATCAAGCAGTGAGGTGCCTCCTCCGTTCGTAACCCCAAAGCCGAAGCCACCGTGCACCTCACCACAACCACCAGCATCAGCCCCAAGATGGCCATTGAAGTCCCCTCCGATAACTAATTTCTCGGATTGGGGAATACTACTCACCAGATCATCCAAGCCCTCCCAAAAGCGCCTCTTAACCTCCTCGTCCAAGCCAGCTTGCTCGTAAGCGCTAATGACGTTGAGGACGCAACCCCCAATAACCAACTTAATAGACATTAACCTATCATTCACTCGCCTAACTTCGACCACCGACTCCCTTAGATCCTTATCTACCAAGATGTCCACTCCATTCTTATCTCTCACGACCCCAGAATACCACAGCTTAAACCCGTCTACATTTCTCGCCTTCGACCCTTTCCACCTAGTCTCCTGGACACAGGCTATGTTAAGCCTCCTCTTCTGAAGAACCTTCGCCAACTTAATGGACTTACCCGTCAGAGTGCCTATGTTCCACGACCCAATCCTTAATCTATGAGCGTCTACTATCCTCCTCCCACCCTTACCTTCCGCCCTACCCGCAAGATCACTCCCTGCCGTCTACTCACCCCTGCCACCGCCCCCCTAGGACATGACCTTAAACTATCATCCCCGCCGCGGCCACTATCCCTCCAACTACTATGGAGAATAGTGACGCACACACGCACTATAGCGGAATACGCAAAAAGATGAAAACTAGATAGCAACAGAGTAAATCTCACACAGAATGCTAGCTAGAATACGTAAAAAGGTGTACAGAGTAAACAAGAGAGCGGGAGGTACCAACTCCCGGTGGAAAAACCTGAAAGTAGGCTTTGATGCGCCCGAGGTCAACTGCTACCAACTCTTGCAAGTCCCGACCGGTGTTGCTTAGCTCTTCACTCCCAAACGCCACAAATTGGCCTCGCCGCCGCGACTAGTACCTGGGGCAAGTTTTCCTGAAGCTTATCGGAATGGGTAGTTGTGCCGCGTCCTGCCGAAAATCTGAACGGGAGTCGTCGGAAATACTGTAGCTTGCCGGAAATTCTCGCCGGAAAAGTAAGGCACTTGTCCAAGAAAACAGAACACACCCACAAAAAACAGAAGAGAGAATAGGAAGAAAAGAAAAAAGAAAAAGAAAAGAAAAAAGAAAAAGAAGTCGAAGAGACGAAATCGCTGGTCGAAATTGCTAAAATGGATGAATTTTGGAAAAAGGGAAGATAGGGTTTACGGCGAGGTTTTGAGGGAAATTAGATTCTAGGGACATGGGGTCTCTGAAACCACAATCAATTCAAAAATATATTGCAATAAGTTGATCTAGACTACTCAAAAAAATGGAATCTTGAAAAAAGAAAGTCAGCAAAAAAATATCTTTCATGTAACTTAAAGAACAAATTATAATAGTAAACAGAGAGGAAACCAGAATATAGGGGAAACAGAGAAAAAAAAGGTTTATTATAATAGTAATAACGAAGGAGCAGTGGATACAGAGAAAAAAAGGTTTATTTTAACAAATTTTGCTAAAATTCAATTGAAATAACTGGGCTGAACCACAACATCAATATGAACATTAAATAACCGATTTTCAGATCGAAACAGCTTCGGGTTCGATCAATCAGCTTGAAATATGTCAATGAAATGAAGCATAAATGTTGCAAAATTTACACAAATTTACCTCGAAATCAGCAAGACAACGCGTCGATGAATCGGTTTCAAGTGAAAAAACGAGAAAATCAAAAAGGAGCTTCAAGAAACTCGAGGAAGTTGAATTAACGAAGCTAGGAAGAGTGAAGATTTTGGAGTAAGCTTAACCACAAACTTGACTAAAAATTAGGCGATAATCTCGTCTTTGGATTGAGGAATTTTGTTGGCGCTTGTTAATTAATATGTCAATTTTATCTTATATTTCTTCAATTTTTGTTTCTACTATGTCTAGCTAAACCCATTAGCTAGGTTGTACTCAATCCTAATGTGAGTAATTAATCGGTGTGATTGTTTAATGTATGACTGATGTTGGGTGTTTGTTATTTGGGTTAATATTATGTTTTCATTAAGATTTGGTGGTTGCAAACACTAAGTCTAGCTTGGTGGGTATTGACTCTTCTTGAGAAAGAGAGTATGACACCAAGATTAATTCCAACAAGGAATTGGGATGGACCCATGAGAATGGTAGTCCCAATTTACGGGTTAAACCTCGAGAGCGTAATTACCCAACTTGAACCCTAAGTTGCTTGGGCAAATTGGAATACCCTATTGGGCCTCGAGAGAATCAATTGGGCAAAATCACTCACTCTACCGAGAGGTGTGATAGTGGGTGCAAAAGTGAAACGGTTATATCATAAGTCCCATATTCATCATTCTTGTATTAGGAATTTCTACCCGTTAGTTGACCACCTAGGTAGTTGTCACGACCCTAGTGTCTTTCTCTATATTGCATACAACCTAATTAATATCTTAGCATAACTTAGCTTTAAATTTGTAGTTGATAAATTGTAGTTGATAATCAAAAGAAAACCAAAAATGTTAGAAGATCAATTAGGAGCCAAAACACAGTCCTAGACCATACAAACTCTCAACTCCAAATTGAAGCTCGTTGTAGAAAATTGACCCAGATACCATTATTGGGTAAAAGTATTAGCACCCGCTCTTCCTTTGGTTGAGTCTGCTGCAATCAGATGCTTCACCAGAACTTTAGTTGCTTTGACTCTTGGAATTTACAGTTTTTCTAATCTCATTTACCTTATCTGCTTGATATTGTTTTCAAAATGAAGGTATCTCTAAGCCATGGCATTATTGCAAAAGTTACCTAGTAATGACCAAGCATGTTAACAACAACAACAACAACAACTACCCAGTATACTCCCACCAGGTGGGGTCTGGGGGAGGGTAATATGTAGACAAGCCTTACCCCTACCCGAAAGGGCAGAGAGGTTGTTTCCAATCGACCCCCGACTCATAGGATAAAAGGAAAAACAGCAGTAAAACAAAAACAAAGACAAAAACAAAAACAAAAACAAAAACAAAAACAGTAGAGCATTAGTAACTCCAGCAGAAATAGCGTAAATAGCGTAAATAATTCTCTAAACATACGAAACATAAATACAATTGCATGCAACAATATCATACAGTAACTACCATAACTAACAGCCATAGGGGGGGGGGGACATAAGATAAAACACAAATCATCTATGGGTAACCCTGCCGACCCACACCCAACCCCGGATGAGGCGTACGAAAAACACTAGGAGCCCCTATCCTACAACCCTGATTTTAGACCTTCAGACTTTCCTATCAAGGGTCATGTCCTCGGAAACCTGATTTAATGACCAAGCATGTTATGGTCAGATATTTAAGTCTAAATTGTGGATAAATGTTATACTCGATGTAAGAGCTTTATCAATATGTCACCACTATCCGTCAAGTTGTCAACAGAGAAACTAACATCACATAAAAGCAGGAAGTGAGAAAAGAGTTGTATCCAAGACTCTAAAAAAGTTTATGTATATGTTTGTCCTATGAAAAAAGCTTAAGCTGAACCAGAAAGCACAAAAAATAATTATGAAGATTTCCACATACTTTGGAAGAATTCATTGTAGCGGGTAGCAGGAGCTTAGCATACAAGGCACGATAAAATCGATCACTAACAATGTGATTTTTTGCCGAGATCTTATCTAGGAGCATGAGAGCTTGAACTCCAACACTAAAGTTACTTGAATGAACCTGCACATCCCAAGCAAATAATAAAATGATAAATCTATTCAACAACATCAGATACTTATCCAACAATCGAGCGAGCAATCATCCACAAGAACTTCATGACCAATATCATATATCAGAGCTTACCAGCTGAAACAAGACGGGAGTATGGGCCTAAATTAGATCATCGGCTTCATCACTTGAAACAAAAGGGAATGCTCTATTCACACCCTACAAAGGAGAAAGTTGAGCAAATGAAGCAGATCACTACTTTTTCCAAACCAGCAGAAACGTGAAGCATAACAAGCACTAGTGCAAGAAGCTACAAAGATTGAGCAAGCTCAAGGAATCATAAAGCGAAGTTGTTGGACATAGAACGTAAAAGGGGCAATGTGGTTGTGTGTGGAAGAAGAAAAAGAAGCGGGGAAAGGAAAATTTTTGAAAATAATATCTTTAAAATATAAAGATTGTTATGTAATTTTATTTTTTAAAATTATAATAGAACTATTAACTTTGAAAATGTATATATTTTGATTTCAGTTCAATCCATTTACTACTATTTTAATCCAAATAGATTCTCTAATCTTAACACAAAATTGTAAATTATGAAATATTATATTCAAAGTAAATTTAATTAGCCCTTTCAAAGTCTAGTTTAATTATATTGTGCTGCTCTAAAATATCGAATTTCTAGATGTGTAGTTCCTAAATTATAATAAAATGAAACTACTGGTGTAAGGTCTGCGTACATACTACCCTCCCCAGACCCCACTAAGTGGGATTATACTGGGTGGTTGCTGTTGTTGTTGTTGTTGTTGTTGTTGTGCTACTCTAAAATATCGAATCTTCCAACCGGTTTCTTTTGACAAGAGGGTTTGCTCTGATGGTAAGCAACCCCCACTTCCAGCCGAGAGGTTGTAAGTTCGAGTCTCCCCAAGAGCAAGGTGGGAAGTTCTTGGAGGGAATAATGTCTGGGGGTCTATTTGGAAACAGGCTCTCCACCCCATGGTAGGGGTAAGGTCTACGTACATACTACCCTCCCCAGACACCACTAAGTGGGATTATACTGGGTTGTTGTTGTTGTTGTTGTTGTACTGGTAGAAAAAGAGTATAAAAGTAGGATTGGAGAAAGGAGCAATATAAGGGTATTTGGGTCATTTACACTACATGCGCTCCATTACAAATACATAAATTGGTATAGCAAGCTAATTATTAGAATGATTTGGTGCATCCATACGTTCATTAAAGCATATACCAAGCTCTAGAATGAACCCAAATTTGTCATCACCGTAATTCTTTTTTTTTTCATATTTTTGAGGCCTTGAAAACCTCACCTTTAGTTGTCTCAATTTGCGTGCGCAGTCCGAGCACGAAGCCGAAAATTTTTTATGTTTAAATATGTGAATTCTGTGAAAAATTTGAAGAATTTTGATATTAATATTCTTAAAGTTTACTTCAGTCAACATTTTGGGAAAACGGAAATATGGGACTCGGGCGTGTCCCCCAAATCAAAATCTGAGGTCCCGAGCCCGAGTAAAGAATTTTTGAAAGAAATTACTTTTCTGAAAAGATATGAAATTTTGAAAAGAAAATGAGTTAGAAAATATAGGTATCGGGCTTGTATTTTGGTTTCAACGTCTGGTACATGCCTTAAACATACAATAAGCGCTTTCTGTGAAATTTGGTCGAAATCGAACGTCGTTTGACGTGTTTCGGACTAGAAATGGGAAATTTGAAGTTTATAAAAGTTGAAAGAAGAATTATGTGTTTTGAGGCTTGATTCGTAGATTTTGAAGTTATTTTGATGATTTGATCATACGAGTAAATCCGTAGGATGTTTTTGAGGTTGTGTGCATATTTGGTTTGGAGCCCGGAGGGCTCGGGTGAGTTTTGGATAGGCTTTGGGTTGCATTTTGAACCTTAGAAAAATATGGTGTGTGGGCTTATTGTAGTTTTTGTAATTGCGAAGGGGAAGCTCGCAAATGCGAGTTTTTAGTCGCAAAAGCGAAGACTGAGTAGCATGGGCAGGGATCGCAAATGCGATCTCTGGTCTTGCAAATGCGGACAGGACCTAATCGCAAATGCGAACAATGGGGTCGCAAATGCGAAGGTCCCCAGGTTGTGTTGTGTTCGCAAATGAGAATGTTTCTTCGCAATTCCCAACCTAGCAGGGTCGGGGTTTACAATTGCGAACCTCAGTTCGCAAATCCCATGTCTACACTTGTGGATTTCCATACTTGGACAAATTTAAACCCATTTTCTTCATTCTTTCAAAACACAAACTCCATCGGCGATTTTCACGAACTCTCTCTTCTCCAAATCAGTTGTAAGTTAACTTATAACTAATTTCTTCAATCTTTAACATCATCTATCATGTTTTCATCTTAAAATCAAGGAATTTCATGGGAGAAATTGGGGAGTTTGGGTAGAACCTAGGTTCAATAAATTGGGGATTTTGACCTCAATTTGAGTTATGATTTCAAAAAAAATGATAGATATGAAGTCGTGGGGCAGTGGGTAACACGGTTTTGGTTCGAACCTGGGGTTTTGTCCACATGGACCAGGGGCCTTTTGGTAATTTTTTTGCAAAATTTTGAATAATTCATTCTTATGCATTCAAACTGATTTAACTAGCATTTGTTAATACATTTGAGTAATTTGTGACTAGATTTGAGCGGTTTTGTGGTAAATTCGAAGGGCAAAACTATACTAGAGACTTGATTTGAGTTTGGAGCTTCCGAGGTAAGTGTTTGTTCTAACTTTGGCTTGAGGGAATAGGATTAGGATGTTGTTTGCTATTTGCTAATTACTGTGTAATGTATATATGCATGGTGATGAGTATCTATACACCGGAGTCTAGCATGACCGTGAGTCTTAACTGTGTTTTATTCGGATTTTGGGATACCCCTTCCTTGTTTAATTAATAAGTTTCATATAATGTGAAAGGTTTGAGGAAGAATTTTGATTTGTACATTATTGGAGTGTTGGCTCGAATTAGAACATGATAATTGAGAAAGAAGTGATCAAAAGAGAAAGTGTTGTAATTATTCCCTTGCCAAGACTTATTTGTTGATTTGTTCTCCCTGCCGGAATGTTTAATATTGTTGTTTATCCCCTCACCCCGATTGGTTGTTACTGTTGATTGGGTGAGGAAGAGCAATTATGCACGAAGGGTCATTCTGTGCCATGTTTTGATAATTATGTACGAAGTGTCATTCCGTGCCATGTTTTGATAATTATGCACGAATGGTCATTCCGTGCCATGTTTTGAATAATTGAGCACGAAGGTTCATTCCGTGCCTTAATGAGAGTTATGTGAGGAAAATCATGAAGGGTAATGCCGTGCACTTTATTTGACTGTTTTGGTGAGGATGAGAGCAAAAGCACGAAGGTTGGTGCCGTGCAATTGTTGATTTACCCGTTCTCTTTAATTGATGTTATTGTACAGTTCCATCTCTTTGTTCGTTGATCCTATATCTGAATTGTTACACCCCATAGCATGCTCCCCTTCCTCTTAGCTGTTTAAATTCTTTTTATTTTTCCCGTTATTACATATATATCTGCACAGGTTGTTCTCGGTAGGTCCTGTCTAGCCTCGTCACTACTTCGTCTGGGTTAGGCCAGGCAATTACCAGCACATAGGGTCGGTTATGCTGATGCTGCACTCTGTGCATCTTTTTGCACAGATCCAGGAGTAGCTTTTGGACTACAACAGCAGTATTAATCGGGAGTTGTCTTCAGTCCAGTGACTTGCGAGGTAGCCTAGCTGACGTCCGCAGGCCAGAGTCCCTTTATCTGCTATTAGTTTGTTTTTCTTTGTATCGAGACAAACACTGATGTATTTTATTCAGACTTTTGTTTTTAGTACTCTATAGTAGTTTGTGAGTTAGTGACACCAGACTCTGGGTAGAGGCGTATTTCGAAACTTCCGCATTCATTTCCATTTATCTAAGTTTTTAAGACTTTCGATTAATTAACTGTTTTTCTTTTATTTCTATTGTGGTGAATGTTCTCAAGGAATGTTTAATTGTTGGCTTTCCTAGCTCCGATAGTAGGCGCCATCACGATTCCTGACTGTGGGAAAATTCGGGTCGTGACAAGTTGGTATCAGAGCACTAGGTTACATAGGTCTCACAACCCACGGACAAAACTCGGTAGAGTCTGAGGGGTCGGTACGGAGACGTCTATATTTATCCCTAGAGGCTACAGAATTAGGAAAAATTTCACTTGGTTCATTCTTATCGTGCGAAGCTGTTTCTCAAATATCGATTATCATTCTACTCTATTCTTTCGCAGATGGTGAGAACACATGCTTCCTCTTCTACCACGCAGCAGCCTAATCCCCCAGCAACAACTCCTATAAGGGGCAGAGGGCGAGGGCGAGGCCGAGGACGAGGCCGGGCCAGAGACCGAGGCTGGGGCAGAGCTCAGCTCCGAGCAGCAGTCCCAGAGGTGGAGCCTTATGTTGACTATGATGAGGAGGTTCCAGAACCAGCAGCTCCAGTGGGCCCAGCTCATGTCCCATAGGGTTTCATAGCCACTCCAGTACTCCAGGACACTCTGGTCTGACTAGTAGGCTTTACGGAGAGTGTCTTTAAAGCGGGTTTGCTTCTCGAAGCACAAGCGACATCTCAGGTTGGGGGAGGAGTTCAGACTCCCGCTACGCATACTCCGAATTAGGTAGCTCCTCAGCCTCAGGTTCCAACACTTCAGCCAGCTGTGGTAGCCCAGCCGAGTATTCCAGCTCAGACCGGCAATGGTGCAGCAATGTCCACAGATGCTTTGTGGAGGCTTGATATGTTCACCAAGCTCTTCACCACCACCTTCAGTGGTGTTTCTACAGAGGACCCCCATGACTTCTTATTCGGTTGCCATGAGATTATCGAGACTATGGGTATTGTGGAGACTAATGGGGTCGATTTCATCACTTTTCAGGTTGCAGGATCCGCCAAGACTTGGTGGAGGGACTATTGTTTATCTAGGCCAGCAGGGTCACCATTATTGACTTGAGATCAGTTTGTTGAGTTGTTCTTGGAGAAGTTTCTTCCTGTGAATGAGCGAGATGCTGTACGCAGGCAGTTTAAGCGTCTTCATCAGGGTACTATGACAGTCATACAGTATGAGGCTCATTTTATTGACTTGGCACGCCATGATATTGTTATACTCCCTAGTGAGAGGGAGAGGGTGTGGAGATTTATTGATGGGTTGGTTCAGCTGATCCGGCTTCAGATGGCTATGAGAGCCGGTAGTGATATATCTTTTATGGAGGCGGCTAATGCGGCCCACAGAATAGAGATGGCACTTTGCACAAGGAGGTGGTCAGGGGTCAGATAAGAATCCTCGTCGTTCTGGTAGGTTCACTGGTACCTCATCTGGAGGTAGGAATTCATATGGTAGAGGCCATCCTCAGAGGCCCTTTCAGTCAGCATATCAGGTCTCTCATGGTACTTTGGGCGGTAGTGGTTCTCGATAGCACAATTCTAATCAACAGCCCATCAGTGCACAACTTCTTCAGAGCTTCAGGGGAGGACATACAGGTTGACAGGGCTAGTATTCCAAGCAACCAAGGGCATGTTATGGTCGTGGTGACCCAACATTGTCAGGTTTTGCCCTAGAGCCTCGGGTAGTTCTTAGAAGCAGGGTCCTCGCCCCATGATTCAGGCACAAGGTGACCCACAACTTGCCTAGCCAGCTAGAGGCGGCGGGTAGGGATCATAAAGGTGGAGGTAGAGACCGTAGAGGTGGAGCTTGTACCGCTAGAGGCAGGGGTCAGCTAGTAGCTGATCGACCCAAAGACATAGTTCAGGGAAGTGTGGCCCAACACCCGTGTTATGCTTTGACAGCCAGGCCAGAGGCCAAGTCTTTATGCTGTCATTACAGGCACTATTCTGGTTTGTGACAGGGATGCTTCAGTGCTATTTGACCCTAGATCTACGTATTCATATATGTCGTCCTATTTTGCACCCTACTTGGTTATGCCTAGCGATGCCTTGAGTGTTCCTGCTTATGTATCTACACTGCTGGGTGATTCTATAGTAGTCAACCGAGTGCATCGTTCATGTGTGGTATTATTTGAGGGTCTTGATACTCGTGGTGACGTATTGCTCTAAGATATGGTGGACTTTGACGTTATTTTTGGGATTGATTGGTTGTCTGTATCATGCTATCCTGGATTGTTAAGCCAAGACCGTGACCTTGGCTTTGCTAGACTTGCCCCGACTTGAGTGGAGAGGGACCCCAAGTCATGCCACCCGCAGTGTTATTTCATATGTTAAGGCTTGACGCATGGTCGAGAAGGGGTGTCTAGCATATATGGCATATGTTCGCCACTCTAGCGCAGAGGTCCCATCTATTGATTTTGTTCCTATTGTTCGGGAGTTCCCCGAGGTTTTCCCTTCAGACCTGCCGGGTATGACGCCCGACAGGGATATTGATTTTCGTATTGATCTGGTTCCGGGCACTCAAACTATTTCCATTCCGCCGCATCGTATGGCCCCGCCAGAGTTGAAAGAGTTAAAGGAGCAGCTTCAGGATTTTCTTGATATGGGTTTCATCAGACCCAGTGTATCGCCTTGGGGTGCGCCAGTGTTATTTGTGAAGAAATAGGATGGGTCGATGAGGATGTGCATTGGTTACCTCCAGTTGAACAAGGTGACGATAAAGAACAAGTATATACTGTTGGAAATAACGCTTTACGCTAGAGGGGGGGGGGTGAATAGCGTTTTAAAATTATTAAGCGTTTTAGTGCGGAATTTAAAAACTTTGCAGAAATTAAGACAAGTGCAGTAAAATAAACTTACACAAAGATGTATCCTGGTTGGCCACAAACGTGGTTAGTCCAGTCCCCGAGAGACTCTCTCGAGATTTCCACTAAACTTGTCAAGCTTACGGGTGCTTAACAAACCGTTACAGCTGAGGACACAAGCCTCACCTAGGTGCTCGGGGATCACAATCCCAAAGACTTCAATTGCTCGGGGATACCAATCCCAAAGACTTCAATTGCTCGGGGATAACAATCCCAAAGACTTCAATTGCTCGGGGATAACAATCCCAAAGACTTCAATTGCTCGGGGATAACAATCCCAAAGACTTCAACCGAGGAAACACAAGTTCCTCAACAAACGAGAATCGCAATTCTCTTACAAACACAAAGACACACTCACTTTACAAAGTACTCCTCAATGAGTAGATATGAGTAGAAATAGTACGCTCAAGATCACAACAACTTAGCTCAATAGAATGGCTCTTCAAAAAGCTTTATAGATGAATGAAAATGATGATCAATGTAAGAAAGCTTTTAGCAATGAAAATACTTAAATTGTATGTGTTGTTGTTGTGAAAACACTGAGTTAAACCTGTATTTATAGGTGAAAAACTCAGTCTTACCGTTGTCTAATTGCCAATTAAGGATTGCTGAAATTACTCAGTGACAATCGATTGTCAGGACTAAACAATCGATTGTTTGCCTATCAGATCAAAAAATCAATCCCAGATTTTACGTTAACAATCGATTACTTCAAATCAATAATCGATTAATTATAACGTTAAAAAATCCTTTCCAATTTTTGGCATAAAACATCGATTATCAGGAAATCAATAATCGATTATTTTAACAACGTTCAGAAAATCTTTTCCAGATTTTACGCTAAAACATCGATTGTTAAATATCACAATCGATTACCTGAAGGTAATTTAAAAAATATGACAACGGTCAGCTTCAACAATCGATTATCAAATAGAACAATCGATTATTAATTAATTTCAAAACTTACTGTCTCATATATAATCGATTATCAAAAGCCACAATCGATTATTAATTAATTTCAAAACTTACTGTCTCATATATAATCGATTATCAAAAGCCACAATCGATTATTAATTAATTTCAAAACTTACTGTCTCATATATAATCGATTATCAAAAGCCACAATCGATTATTAATTAATTTAAAAACACTGGGAGACATTTTTCTCATTCCAATCGATTACCATTAGTTCATAATCGATTTTTATGAGTTTTGAAAACTTTGCCTCAGTTAACAATCGATTATCGAAAGTACACAATCGATTGTTATGCAGTTTGCAAAAACCTGATGTTAACTGGCTTACTCACAATCGATTATCATTAATTCACAATCGATTGTCATGCAGTCTTGGCTTAGAGATACTCGATTATCATAAGTACATAATCGATTATCTTAGCCCAGATTTTTGAGGCATGTTTGGAAAACATTTTAACAAATGTAAATATGCATAGTTTAAAATCATTTGACACTTACTTTAAATATGCATGATTTTGGAGAAATAATTTTAGTAGAGAAGCCATGTTATGAGCCAAGATTGAGGAATCAAGATCACAATTAATATTGACTCAATTATAACATTTCCAAGCATTGTCTTGAGCTTCTTGTAATGCATCCATTATGTGCTTGTCCTTGAGCACTGCTATATATCGCTTATTGCTTTGTTTGACATTCATCAAAACCTACAAAAGAACACACGTTTAGTATATTGCATTTGAAACGTGTTTCCAACAATTTCCCCCTTTTTGATAATGGCAAACATAGGCGGGATATATGCAATAATTATTTTGATAAACCAAGACAAGTGTCATGTTCCCCCTCAATTCATGTTTCATAAGAATATATTATGCATGCATAGCCCGTTTATTTTCCCCCTTTTGACATTAACAAAAAAATGGCTAGATAACAAGTCTAATAATAGCATGCTAGTTCAACAAATGTCAACATAATCGATTATTATACGGGATAATCGAATAGTTTGCACTGGAAAGAAGTTCCCCCTAAATATAAGATTCCCCCTGAATTTATGCAACACATTCAAAGAAAGCATGTAAGTATGCATAATGGAAATAGGAGAGATATTGCAGATGAAAATCATCTTTTCATTAAATAGATAAAACATTACATAGGCCATTTAATGAAAAAATACAAGAAAATATTTAATCCTCGTTATCATCATCTTCGTCCATGTTTTGCGGCGGTGCCTCAAATGGGACAAGATTGCCATATTGATAGTTGATATGGTCAAAATATCCTAGGACATAGCGGGACAAAGTGTCAACTTTTGTTTCAATACGGGTAAGATGATTTACTATCTCCGCATTTGGATCTTGATTTTGAGGCGGATTTTGTGGAGGATTTTGAGGAGGTTGATTATCATGATTGCCACCACTGTGAAATGAAGATTCAGAAATTTCCCAGTGTTTGGTCCGATTTTTAAGTGGACCATTTGCCGTGATAATGCCGGCGGATTCAAGAAAATGCATGACAAGGAGTGCATATGGAAGATGTTTGCCTTCGGCGAGAGCATCACACATGTGAAGCTTGATTAATTTACAATAATTTAATCGAGCTCCGGAAGAAATGGCATGCATGAGTTTACAATCTTCTTGGGAAATAGTGGTGTGACAGCTTTTTCGGGGCTTGAGAACTCGGGTGATGAAATAGAATATCAACCGATAGTTCGGATCCATTCCCGTGATCGTAGGACGACGAGAAGTGAGACGTGGATCATAGTTAACAAGACCAGCTTGACGAAGAAAGGAGGTTTTGTCAAATAATTCTCCTTCTATTCCAACATATTGAGAAATGTCTTCTCCATCATTTGGGAGATAGGCAATGGTGTTTAGGGATTCATCAGAAATGATAATTTTAACACCATTTACAAAGGTGACAAGATCACCTTGATCGTTCTGGCGGAGATTTGAATAGAATGCCCGAACGAGTGTAGCATTTATAAAGTCAAAAGAAAGGAGAAGGAAGTTTAGAAGATTGCATTGCTGAAGAAAGTGTATAGCAAGACTAAAATTTTCAAGATACCTCATTGTGGAAAAACGAGGAGGAAGAATATCCCGTTTTTCGAATCTTGTAACAAAGCGACTTAGTGAAGCTTCGCTTCTGAAGAATAACACATCTCCATCTTGGTATGGAAACAGTCCGGGAGTAGGAGGAGCAGAGGCAGAGGCATCTTGCTTAGAAGCTCTAGATTTTCTTGGCATTTTGATTGAAAGAGACTTGAGAAGACAAAGAATTTGCAAGGAGAGCTTTTGATAGAATTTGAAGACTTAGACTTGATTTTGTTGTGATAAGAATGAAGAATACATCTCTATTTATAGAGTGGGAGAAGATATGGTATTCATGGCTGAATTGAAGACTCAAAAACGGTCAGATTTTAAGAAGACCGCTGGAGACAATCGATTGTTTGCTGGAGACAATCGATTGTTGAGCAGATATGCCCGTTAGAATTCTGAAAAGGAAACTGACAATCGATTAAAGGGGGTCAGCAGAGCAGAACGGTAAGAATTTTTTTTTAATTAATACCGTCTGACAATCGATTGTGTCAAGTTTGACACTTAGATTCTGAGAAATTGGCTTGAACCAGAATGTTTTTGAAATTTCAGAAAATCACTGACAATCGATTGTTGAATTTGACAATCGATTGTTTACTGGGCAAAAAAAATGGTCTAAGTCCTGAAAATTGATTTTGGAAGTATGGTAATCAATTTTGAATATATTATAATCAATTTTGGAATTATGACAATTGATTATGAATGAAACAACGTCATCAACACATGGAGGAAGATAATGATTCTTCGGATGAAAACGTTTTTATGAAAATAGATTTTCCATCATGGATACATATAATCAACACCAATTGTTATAAATACCAATTTAGAAAATCAAAACTCAATACAATTTATGCACTTAATCAATTATGCAATTTATCAAAATAACATTCATATCAATACTTGTGACATATAATGCCAATTCAACTAGCTAAAGGGTAGAGTAAGGAACGATCATACCCGGTTTGTCTTGATGTCATCCTCCATCGTTGACATCTCAATTTGCTAGAAATTGAATTGAATGCTTCAAGCGAGCACATTTGCATTTCCAACATTTAATCAAGTGAAGCCATTTCCGATATATATATATAAACAATTTATCACCATAATAACAATTCAAAAACCAAACAGATATTTGTTAAGAAAATATCATCAATAAAATTTATGCAATCAATTCTTTCAAAGCACAAGTTCCCTCTTACTTGTAACAAATTGCCTAAAACATTTCTTCTTTTGATAAGAAGATTGTATTAAGGCTAATTCCTTTTACCATATTCACAGAAGAATAGGAAGGATATTGAGGAATATAAAATATGACGACTTCTATAAATTTATCAATTTTATCAAAAAAACTATTGTTATTTTGAAAGGCATTTGTCAAAACATATATCGCATGCTGTTTCAAATAGATAGTCAAATCATGAATCAACCATCTTATCACCTGTTTAAGCAAAACACATCAATTTGACATTTTACAGGAAATACCGATTGTTACACAAGCAATGAAAGATCCATTTGACGGAGAGCATAACAAATGCATCAAATGTTATTTTATTAACAGTGATGCACAAGGTTATTTTCAGTAATCCATATTGCAACAAATGTCAAATATTTCCATTAAGCGCATTTGCAATAATGAGAACCAAAACAAAGCATGATTCAAGGAGAATTGATACGGATGGTTAACAAAGACATATCAACACATACAATTGGGCATGATAAAAATGAAAGCCTAGCCTTTAAAAAATTTCAAGAGCGTTTATGCCTATTTTGAACTGACACGATGCTAAATGATAGCTGTTGAGTTCAGAATTCAGAATGGTAACAAATCTTTGAGATTTTTACCGATTGACAATCGATTGTTGAAAGGGGACAATCGATTGTTGAACTATTTGACACTTAGTTCCTGAAAAATCTGCAAGAAGCAGAGAGTTTTTGAAAACTCAGAAAAACACGAACAATCGATTGTGCCTGTGAACAATCGATTGTGGACTAGACCAAAAAGGTTTTAAGTTCTGAAAATCGATTATGAGAGTATGCTAAAGGCATTTATCAAACCATATATTAAAACATGATTTAAAACACTTTGCTGTTTTAAAAAAATTGTCAAGACATAATTCAACTAAACATGATTTAGTAGGTACTCATTCAATGCACAAATCAACATTTGTCAAAGCATGGATCAAGCATTTAAATAGTTGATACTAGTAATCAAAAATGAATTTTCAGCATGTCAATCAACAAGTATAGTCAACAAGAAATTTCACAAATTGATTCTTACAACTAACGCATGTCAACGTTTTTCAGGGTGAGAATCAAGTTGACAACTTATATGTTAATAACACCAGCTTCAACAAAACTGTCAACATTAATAATTTGCACATATTCAGTTTTAAAAAAAAAAAATAGCTAACCGAAATTCCTTTCGATGCCTTTTGGGTGTCGTGCTTGGCGCATCTACTACAATTTTGTAGTCTTCAAGCACACCTGCAAAAATATCTACGGAGAGGTTTTTGGTACCCATATCTTTTTGGGTCCTTTGGGGTTAGGCAAATGATAATTATAACCAAAAGATAAATTTCTATGTTTAGCAAAACACACAGGTGCAATGTGACCTATCCGATTGCAATAATGGCATACTACGTTTGGATTGTGCCAATGCCTAGGTTGCGCCAAATACATTCTAGGTGATCTAGAGTCATTCCTAGAGGCGTTGAGAATCCTAGAGTCATTTCTAGGTTGTCTAACGTAGTTCGTTCTAGGCTTATCAACAATAGTCCTAGTATTGATTCTAGGCGATGTAAAGTGATTAACTCTAGATTCATTATTCCAATTTCTAGAGTTGTATCTAGGTGATCTAAAGGCGTTAGTTTTAGACTTGTTTTCATACATCCTAGCGTAATGTCTAGGTGGTCTAAAGGAATTTGTCCTAGACTCATTTACAGCCCTAGAATTATTTCTAGGTGGATCAGTAAAATTTCTAATGGGATTTCTGCTTTTATGCCGTTGATTGTTCCTCGACGTTTCCTTTTCTTCAATAACCTTAGGGACATCTATACTTCGTGATTCTAAAGTTTTCCTAAGTTCTGCGTTTTCTAACTTCAAAGAATCGCAGGAAGTACAAGTAGAGCATTTATCAACATAAGAAGCTTCATGCATAGTCTTAACGACTTGTCTAAGTTCTACACTATCATTTTGCAAAAACTGATTTTCTTTTACAAGATTCTCGTTATCAAGAGACAGATTTTCAAAAAATTTTTGTTTTAGAGAAAGTTGATTTTTGAAATCTTTTTCTTTCAATAAGAGACGTTCTTCAAAATCTTTTTCTTTTAAAGAGAGATTTTTCTGAAAATCTAATTCTTGCTGGGAAAGTGATTTCTTCAAATCTCTAATCATTTTGACAGCATTACAAAATTCACCATACAAGTCTTCATATGCATTTTGTAATTCTTCGAACGAGTGAGAGTTAGAGATACTTACCTCTTCTTCGTTGTTTCCATCAAATATTGGAGGCATGGTGTAGCAGTTTCCTTCACCGATTCCTGCAAAAGAATCATGAGTAGAAGCCATGGATGGTTCTCTCAAACTGTTAAGTTTTTCAGAGAGTATGGCTCTGATACCAATTGTTGGAAATAACGCTTTACGCTAGAGGGGGGGGGGTGAATAGCGTTTTAAAATTATTAAGCGTTTTAGTGCGGAATTTAAAAACTTTGCAGAAATTAAGACAAGTGCAGTAAAATAAACTTACACAAAGATGTATCCTGGTTGGCCACAAACGTGGTTAGTCCAGTCCCCGAGAGACTCTCTCGAGATTTCCACTAAACTTGTCAAGCTTACGGGTGCTTAACAAACCGTTACAGCTGAGGACACAAGCCTCACCTAGGTGCTCGGGGATCACAATCCCAAAGACTTCAATTGCTCGGGGATACCAATCCCAAAGACTTCAATTGCTCGGGGATAACAATCCCAAAGACTTCAATTGCTCGGGGATAACAATCCCAAAGACTTCAATTGCTCGGGGATAACAATCCCAAAGACTTCAACCGAGGAAACACAAGTTCCTCAACAAACGAGAATCGCAATTCTCTTACAAACACAAAGACACACTCACTTTACAAAGTACTCCTCAATGAGTAGATATGAGTAGAAATAGTACGCTCAAGATCACAACAACTTAGCTCAATAGAATGGCTCTTCAAAAAGCTTTATAGATGAATGAAAATGATGATCAATGTAAGAAAGCTTTTAGCAATGAAAATACTTAAATTGTATGTGTTGTTGTTGTGAAAACACTGAGTTAAACCTGTATTTATAGGTGAAAAACTCAGTCTTACCGTTGTCTAATTGCCAATTAAGGATTGCTGAAATTACTCAGTGACAATCGATTGTCAGGACTAAACAATCGATTGTTTGCCTATCAGATCAAAAAATCAATCCCAGATTTTACGTTAACAATCGATTACTTCAAATCAATAATCGATTAATTATAACGTTAAAAAATCCTTTCCAATTTTTGGCATAAAACATCGATTATCAGGAAATCAATAATCGATTATTTTAACAACGTTCAGAAAATCTTTTCCAGATTTTACGCTAAAACATCGATTGTTAAATATCACAATCGATTACCTGAAGGTAATTTAAAAAATATGACAACGGTCAGCTTCAACAATCGATTATCAAATAGAACAATCGATTATTAATTAATTTCAAAACTTACTGTCTCATATATAATCGATTATCAAAAGCCACAATCGATTATTAATTAATTTCAAAACTTACTGTCTCATATATAATCGATTATCAAAAGCCACAATCGATTATTAATTAATTTCAAAACTTACTGTCTCATATATAATCGATTATCAAAAGCCACAATCGATTATTAATTAATTTAAAAACACTGGGAGACATTTTTCTCATTCCAATCGATTACCATTAGTTCATAATCGATTTTTATGAGTTTTGAAAACTTTGCCTCAGTTAACAATCGATTATCGAAAGTACACAATCGATTGTTATGCAGTTTGCAAAAACCTGATGTTAACTGGCTTACTCACAATCGATTATCATTAATTCACAATCGATTGTCATGCAGTCTTGGCTTAGAGATACTCGATTATCATAAGTACATAATCGATTATCTTAGCCCAGATTTTTGAGGCATGTTTGGAAAACATTTTAACAAATGTAAATATGCATAGTTTAAAATCATTTGACACTTACTTTAAATATGCATGATTTTGGAGAAATAATTTTAGTAGAGAAGCCATGTTATGAGCCAAGATTGAGGAATCAAGATCACAATTAATATTGACTCAATTATAACATTTCCAAGCATTGTCTTGAGCTTCTTGTAATGCATCCATTATGTGCTTGTCCTTGAGCACTGCTATATATCGCTTATTGCTTTGTTTGACATTCATCAAAACCTACAAAAGAACACACGTTTAGTATATTGCATTTGAAACGTGTTTCCAACATATACTGCCAAGGATTGATGATTTATTCGACCAACTTCAGGGTTCTAGGGTGTTCTCGAAGATAGGTTTAAGATCTGGTTATCATTAGCTGAGGATTAGGGCGTCTGTGTCCCTAATACAACATTTTGCACTTGGTATTGGTATTATGAGTTTTTGGTCATGTCATTTGGATTGACAATTGCCCCAGCAGCATTTATGGAGTTGATGAACCAAGTGTTCAGGTCCTATTTAGATTTGTTCGTGATTGTTTTCATTGATGACATTTTGATATACTCCCGCAGTCTGGAGGAGCATGAGCAGCACCTCATAGTGGTTCTTCAGACTCTGAAGGATAGTCAGTTCTTTGCCAAGTTCTCGAAGTGCGAGTTTTGGTCGAGTTCTATGGCATTCCTGGGTCACGTTGTTTCAGCAGAGGGTATTTAGGTGGACCCGAAGAAGATTGAGGCAGTCAAGAGCTGGCCTCGACCAACGTGAGCTACAGAGATCTGGAGTTTCGTGGGGTTAGCAGGTTACTACCGATGGTTTATGGAGGGATTTTCATCCATTGCAGCCCCGATGGCTAGATTAACCCAGAAAGGTGCCCAGTTCAGGTGGTTAGATGAGTGAGAAATGAGCTTCCAGAAGCTCAAGACAGCTCTAACTACGGCACCCGTATTAGTTTTGCCCACAGGATCAGGGCCTTATACCGTTTATTGTGAGGCTTCTCCTATTGGGCTTGGCGCAGTATTTATGCAGAATGGCAATCATAGCTTATGTTTTGAGGGAGCTGAAGATCCATGAGAAGAATTATCTAGTTCGTGACCTAGAGTTGGCAGCCATTGTTCATGCCTTGAAGATTTGGAGGCATTATCTATATGGTGTGACGTGTGAGGTGTACACAGATCACAAGAGCCTTCAGTACTTGTTCAAGCAAAAGGAGTTGAATTTGAGGCAGAGGAGGTGGTTGGAGTTATTGAAAGACTATGATGTTTCAATCTTATACAACCCCGGAAAGGCCAATGTGGTGGCCGATGCATTGAGTAGGAAGTCCACCAGCATGGGTAGTGTTGTTTATATTCCAGTTAGCCAGAGGCCGCTTGCCTTGGATGTTCATGCCTTGGCCATTTGATTTGTGAGGTTGGATATTTCTGAGCCTAGCAGGGTGTTAGCTTGCACGGTCGCTCGTTCGTCGTTGTTGGACTGTATCTGCGAGCGGCAGTTTGATGATCCCCATTTGTGTGTCCTGAGAGACACGGTGCAGCATGAGGTGCCAAGAAAATGACCCTGGGAGATGATGGTGTATTGAGATTGCAGGGACGAGTTTATGCGCCCAATGTTGATGGTATTCGGGAGTTGATCTTAGCAGAGGCCCATACTTCTCTGTATTCTATTCATCTGGGTGCCGCGAAGATGTATCATAATTTGAGGCAGCACTATTGGTGACGCTGAATGAAGAAAGACATTGTTGCATATGTGGCTCGTTGTTTGAACTTTCAGCAGGTTAAGTACGAGCCTCAAAGGCCTGGTGGGTTATTTCAGAGGATTGAGCTTCCCGAGTGGAAGTGGGAGAGGATTACCATGGGTTTCGTTTTTGGCCTTCCGATGACTCGGAAGAAGTTTGATGCGGTTTGGGTTATTGTGGATAGGCTGACCAAGTCAGCGCATTTTATTCCAGTTTCCACCACCTATTCGTCCGAGAGATTAGCTGAGATTTATATAAGGGAGATCGTTTGCCTTCATGGGGTGCCTATATCTATCATTTCGGATCAAGGTTCGTAGTTTACATCGCATTTTTGGAGAGCAGTCCAGCAGGAGGTGGGCACCCAGACTCAGTTGAGTCAACATTCCATCCTCACACGGACAGCCAGTCCGAGAGGACTATTCAGATTCTTGAGGATATGCTCCGACCTGCGTTATTGATTTTGGAGGTTCGTGGGACTAGTTTTTGTCGTTAGCAGAGTTCGCCTACAATAACAACTACAATTCCAGCATTCGGATGGCTCCATGTAAGGCGTTGCATGATAGGCAATGTCGGTCTCTAGTGGGATGGTTTGAGCAGGGAGAGGCTCGGTTGTTGGGCACAGATCTAGTTCAGGAGGCCCTGAATAAGGTCAAGATCAATCAAGACAGACTTCGGATGACTCAGTCTAGGCAGAAGAGTTATGCAGACCGTAGTGTTTTTGATAGCGCGCGGCGACAAATAGCGACGAGGGCTCGCTTCAGTGAGGCGAGAGGCGCGCAGCGAAGCGCTCGCCTCTTTGACGTGAGGCGACAATTTATAAAAAAATATTATATATATATATATATATATATATATATATATATATATATATATATATATATATATATATATATATATATATATATATATATATATATATATATATATATATATATATATATATATATATATATATATATATATATATATATATATATATATATAACTAAAAACTCAATAACAATAATATGTTAATAAATATATCAATTTAAAAATTAAAAACTCAATAGATAGTCATAGACTCATAATAGATTCATAAATTAAAGACTAATAGATAGTCTATTTTATATAAAAAAATTATCTAGTCACTATGCAATTAATTCGAAAAATGGAGGGAAAAAAATAGAAAATAGAAACGAGAAAGGGAAAGGGGAAAGGAGAAAGGACTTGATTCTCTGCAATGAAGGTAGTGCCAGCATGTGCAACATGTGCCTTTGCCTAAAAAGAACTTACTTTACAATTAAAATTGTAAAGTGTTCAATTATTCAATGTGTCAGCATGTGTCTTTGCCTAAAAAGTATCTTACTTTACAATTAAATATTAATTAAAAACTCTAAATTTCAACTCTCTTCTTCATCCGAAAAAACCATTACTGTAGCTTCGTCTTCTTCATCTTAACTCTCGCCATTTTTTTTTTAAAATAGCGATGCTACAGTCGCTACTTGAGACTCTGTCGCCTCACGCAACACACCTTGAAGTGAGCGCTATTTTCAAACGCCACGCTACAGACACTTTGTAGCGACACTGTCCCGCTTCGCCTCGCCTCACGCTAAAATCATCGTGGCAAGCGCTATTAATAACACTGGCAGACCGCAAGGTCAGAGATGTTGTTTTCATGGTTGGTGAGCGATTGTTGCTCCGTGTATCGCCTATGAAGGGCGTGATGAGATTCGGGAAGAAGGGCAAGCTTAGCCCTAGGTTCATTGGCCCATCTGAGATACTTGATAGCGCGGGAGGTGGCTTATAGACTTGCCTTGCCGCCTAGCTTGTCAGCCGTGCATCTAGTATTTCATGTATCCATGCTTCGGAGGTATCATGGTGATCCAATAAAGTAATGTCAAAGTCAACAAACGAACATTTATCAGTTTTAAAAAAATATTGTATCACCTTTTTTTTATCAGTACTTGCATGTCTAAGCATGTTCAATCAAATACTTCATTATACCTTCATATTTGAATGGTCAGCCGAAAGCTTTAATAGGTGATAATCAGCATTAGATGCAACCTTGTTTTTGGGATCTCCTAGCTGCAAGAAAGCGAAGAGGTATCAGCTGTGATGATGTCCATCTCATTGAAGATGTATTAGGCATGTGCCTAATAAAAGTTTTTTTGGTTTGGTAGCCAATCTTTTTGACTTGGTTTTGGTTAGGCAGCCAACTTTATTGAATTAGTTTGATTTGGTAGCCAACCTTGTTGAATTGTGAAAAGTGTGTGCAAATTGTCAAATATTGTAGGCTTTAGAAAGTGAAGCTTTGTCTGTAAAAGGAAAGTTTCAACTCTCATTTCCACACACCAACAAAGAGAGAAAGAAAGAGTGAGGTTTCACAGACAAGGTACAAAAATAATAGTCTGTGAGAAAAATGGAGAGTGAGCGATATTGAGTGAGATGGGAATATCAAAAGAGGGTTATTTCTTTTGAGTGTTGTAGTGGTCTTTGGAGTGTCTTACTAGGACCTACAAAGTGTAAAATTCCTTACTATAGTGATATCATTTGCTTCTCTCGGGGCCGTGATTTTTTTCCTTATTCAAAAGGGTTTTCCACGTAAAAAGCTTGGTGTCGTTGTTACTCTTTTATTCTTGTTAATTACCGTATCTCGGTGCTATCGCTTTTACTACCGTGAATATTATTTCTATGGGGGGTTTATTCCCAATAACTGGTATCACAGCATAGGGTATGCTCGTTCACTGAAATACTATTCACTGCCGCTAGTACTATACTCGGTGCAAAATAATAATGTCTAGAGTAAATTACGAGGTAGCTAAATTCAATGAAGATAATTGTTTCTCAATATGGCAAAGAAGGATGAGGGATCTTCTCATCCAACAATGATTACACAAGGTACTAGATGTTGATGCCAAAAGGCCTGATATTATGAAAGCTGAGATTGGGGTGACTTGGATGAAAGAGTTGCTAGTGCAATCAGGTTGCCCTTATCCGATGATGTGGTAAATAACATCATTGATGAAGACACTGCACCTGAAATTTGGACAAGGTTGGAAAGCCTATACATGTCCAAAACACTAACAAATAAATTGTACCTGAAGAAGCAGTTATCCGCCCTACACATGGGTGAAGGTATGAATTTTTTGTCGCATTTAAATGTATTTAACGGACTAATGACACAGCTTGCCAACCTCGGAGTGAAAATCGAGGAAAAAGATAAAGCCATCTTGTTATTGAACTCGTTGCCATCTTCGTACACGGTAAGACTACTATTGAGTTGGGAGATGTTACATCGGCTCTTTTACTCAATGAGAAGATGAGAAAAAAGCCTGAAAATCAAGGACAAACTCTCATCACAGAAGGTAGAGGCAGGAGTTATCAAAGGAGTTCGAACAACTATGGTAGATCCGGAGCTCGTGGGAAGTCAAAGAACCGATCCAAATTAAGAGCCAGAAATTGCTACAACTGTGATCAACTAGGTCACTTCAAAAGAGATTGCCCAAATCCAAGGAAGGGCAAAGGTTAAACCCGTGGTCAGAAGAATGACGACAACACGGCCGCTATAGTGCAAAACAATGATAATATTGTCCTCTTTATAAACGAGGAAGAGGAATGCATGCACCCGTCAGGTCTAGAGTCAGAATGGGTGGTTGACACAGCGGCATCTTACCATGCCACACTGGTAAGAGATCTTTTTTACATATATGTAGCAGGTGATTTCGGTACAGTGCGAATGGGTAACACAAGTTACTCAAAGATTGCGGAGATTGGTGATATTTGTATCAAGACAAATGTCGGATACATATTGGTTCTAAAGGATGTGCGACATGTACCTGATTTGCGGATGAACTTGATCTCGGGGATTGCTTTAGACCGAGATGGATACGAGAACTATTTTGCAAATCAAAAGTGGAGACTCACTAAGGGATCATTGGTGATTGCAAAGGCAGATGCTCGTGGCACGTTGTACATGACAAATGCAGAAATATGCCAAGGTGAACTGAATGCGGCACAAGATGAGATTTCTGTAGATTTGTGGAACAAAAGAATGGGTCATATGAGCGAAAAGGGACTGCAGATTTTTGTCAAGAAATCACTTATTTCTTATGCCAAAGGTACAACAATAAAACCCTGTGACTACTGTTTATTTGGTAAGCAACATAGAGTCTCATTTCAGACTTTGTATGAAAGAAAATTGAATATACTTGATTTAGTATATTCTGATGTGTGTGCCCCAATGGAAATTGAATCAATGGGCGTTTACAAATATTTTGTTACTTTTATTAATGATGCTTCACGAAAATTATGGGTTTATATTTTGAAAACCAAAGATCATGTTTCAAGTTTTCCAGAAGTTTCATTCTCTAGTAGAAAGGAAGACATGCCAAAAGCTAAAACGTCTCCGAAGTGACAAAGAAGGTGAGTACAGTTCAAGGGAATTTGAAGATTACTGTTATAGTCATGGGATCATACATGAAAAGACAGTTCCTGGAGCCCCACAACACAGTGGCGTAGCCGAGAGGATGAACCGCACCATTGTAGAGAAGGTGAGAAGTATGCTTAGAATGGCTAAACTGCCTAAGTCATTCTGGGTGAAGCAGTTCAGACAGCCTATTACCTGATCAATAGGAGTCCATCAGTTCCGTTGGCGTTTGACATAGTAGATAAGGTTTGGACCAATAAGGAGGTGTCCTACTTGCATCTGAAGGTGTTCGGTTGCAGCGCTTTTGCACATGTACCAAAAGAGTATAGAACAAAGCTGGATGATATATTTGTTCCCTGCATATTTATCGGATATGGAAATAAAGAGTTCGGGTACAGATTGTGGGATCCTGTAAAGAAGATGTAAAGAAGAAGGTCATCAGAAGCAGAGATGTAGCTTTCCGAAAAAGTGAAGTTGGAACTGCTGCTGATATGCCAGAAAAGGCGAAGAATGGTATAATTCCTAACCTTGTTACTATTCATTCTACTTCTAACAATCCCACAAGTGTAGAAAGTACGACCGACAATGTTGTCGAGCAGGGGGAGCCACTTGGTGAGGTTATTGAGCATGGGTAACCAACCTTGAAGAGGTATCGGCTCCGATGATGTCCATCTTATTGAAGAAGTATTAGGCATATGCCTAATAAATGTTTCTTTGGACTGGTAGCCAACCTTGTTGACTTGGTTTGTTTAGGTAGCCAACTTGGTTGAATTAGTATGGTTTGGTAGCCAACCTTGTTGAATTGTGAAAAGTGTGTAAATTGTCAAATATTGTTGGTTTTAGAGAGTGAGGCTTTGGCTACAAAAGGAGAGTTTCAAATCTCATCTCCACACACCAACAAAGAGAGAAAGAAAGAGTAAGGTTTCACAGACAAGGTATAAGAAAATAGTTTGTGAGAAAAATAGATAGTGAACTATTATAGCGAGGTGCGAATATCAAAAAGAGGGTTATTTCTTTTGATGTTGTAGTGGTCTTTGGAGTATTTTACTAGTACCTACAAATGTAAAATTCCTTACAATAGTGATATCAGTTACTTCTCTCGGGGCCGTAGTTTTTTTCTTTATTCAAAAGCGTTTTTCACGTAAAAATCTTGGTGTCGTTGTCACTATTTTATTCTTGTTAATTACCGTATCTCGGTGCTACATTATTATTCCACTTTTATTACCGTGAATATTATTTCTGTGGGGAATTTATTCCCAACAAGTTGGAGTTCCACAGTCCCAAGAACTCCTCCCATATAGTGCTTCAAAGATTCTAAAACCTGTCAACATTTTCTCTTTCTAGAAACCATCTTTACCTGTGTCTAAACACGATTTATTCCACTCACACCAGAGAGCTTGTTGATACTCAATTTTTTTCTATGTATTAATGTACCAAAAATATTTCTAAAATAGCATATATGTACATATATAAGCACACTCATGAGTTAATAATTTTTAAACCAATTTATTGCATATTTTTATATCACAAAAATCTAAAATTATTCCCAAAAATTATCATTCTTGTGAATAATTTATTTTATCCTCGTCTTTGTACCAAAATATAATTCTAATAATTTTTGCACATATTTACAAATTCATTTGGTATTTTTAAAGTAAAATCGTATTAATTGCAATCATGGCCTATCTTGTAATTTATAGCATTTTATATGTATAAAATTAACAATAGTGTTTTTAAATTAATATTTATATAATAGTTATTAACTCAGTGCTCTTAGTTTGCATTTAAATTGTATTACTATTTTTTACAAAATTAAAAGAGAAAAGTGGCTATTTACGTATTGGCCTTTACTGTATTTTTTAATTTTAGCCAAATTGGCACCCCAATTTGCTCCCAAATCGAGCCCAATTAACCCAACTCAATTACCTTATCTACTTGACCCAATGTCTATTAAACCAAACCCGCCCATTCATTGTTTAATCAGAGCCGTTGATCGTTTTGATCAACGACTCAGGCGTCCCCTTTCCTTTTTTAAACTCAGATGACCCCGAACCCTAACCCATTTCTCATCAGACGCCGTCCCCGATCTCTTGTCTCTCTCATTATCTCTCAACTCACTTCAAACCCTAACTGCCGCTTCCTATCGAAACCCTAATTCATGGCAGCTTCCTCTCATTTGAGGCCTATGCCGGCCTCCCATGGCTTCCATGTGTTAATCTCCGAGGCCCTATGACCAGCCTTTGCTCGATGGTTTTTCTTCGGTCATCTTCAACTTTTGTCCCACTAGCCATGGCCATTTGAGTTCGATCTTCAACTATCCTGCTTAGATCGGAGTTTTCAAGGCCTTTCTCACTTCCTGGGTTCCTTACGAAACCCTAAATCTAAGTTTCCTTCGATTTATTTTCAGATCTGCCCTAGATCTATGTGTGTTTGAGTTTTTTGAACATGTTTCTCGAAGTTTCCCCAATTTTTTTTTGCTTTCAAAGTTCTTTGACCTTTTAACTAGGGTTTTGTTTAAGTTATATCGAATTTCTTCTATTATTTTTAGTATGTTTCCGTACTTTGCTTATGTTACATTCTTTATCTGTTTAAGCATGTTGAAAACCCTAATCTTGTGATTTTGTTCGAGTCTGTTTGTTACAGTTTTATTCGATTTTCATGCCTATCTTCTCTAAGTTTAACTGATGGTTAAAAAACCCTAAATTTTGGGGATTTATTCGAGTTCCGGAGCCTGGCTATTTGGCCTACTGAGTAATAGTTGAAACCCTAATTTTAGGCTTTTTTACTTGGAACTATGAACTTTCTTGATTTACCTGTTTGTCGTCTCTATATTCAACTAATTTTGTAAACCCTAGTTCTTTTGGGGATTATTCGAGTTCTTTGAAGTTGTTTGTTTGACTTGTCTGTTTGGAACTACGCAACTTGATTCCCGTGTCCCTTTTCTCTATATGTTCTGAGTTCTTGCTCAACTCTTTGCATATTTTGATTCTTTCTCTCTCTATTACACTGAAACTTAACTAGCATGTTTGTATGTCTACTTTATGTTATTACTGTACGATGGTTCTCTTACCATAGCTTGCCCTCATATGTATGTTATTTGTGCATGTCTTATATACTGAGTCCTTCCTGAGATTTATTTTTAAGCTTGAAATTGATTTCAAACATTTACTTCCATGAATTTTTGATTTACTAGCCTGTCAAGGGTTAATTTGATTCCCTTTTTTCGATTGGCCTCACTAGATATTTTCAAAAATAACTACAAGTCTTGTACTTAGACTTATTTGCCTATTGTATGACTTTACCGTTTCTTTTATGGCGACAAGCCATTCTGCTATGTGATTGATTCTTCTTTCGTTATATGGATCCTGTTAGTATCCGTTTGAATAAGAATCCCCTGATTAAAGGGAAGACTTATACTAGTCGATTCTGTTTTGTGATCATGCCCATATTTGTGCTTTTACTCTAAACTTTACTCATTTTTCAAAAACTATAAATACCTCTCCCTCTCATATTTCAAAACACAAGTTCTAACGAACACACACACAGTATACTCACTACTTCTCTTTCTCAAATATTTTTAAATTCTCTCAAAAGCATTCGAGTTCTTTCTCTGAAATCCTGAGCTAGCTTCTTTGTTGTGGATGCAAGTACTTTGCTCCTAGTTATGTTTACTTTGCAACAGGTATGTCCTTTTAGTTTAATACTGTCTTTTCCCTTATGTTTACACTTAAGTTCTGTTGTGCTTACTTTATTATTTTTATGCAAATTTGTTGTCTTTTCTCTTACATGAATTCCCTCTCCTTACACCCCTTTATATGTGAGCTATGGCTCATAAAGCATGACAACACTTAAACATTGTTGTTCATGTGTCTGGACTGGATTCCTTTAATCATAAACTCTATCAATTCCCACCCCCTTTCTCTTTATGTGTGCTTTGAGCTTAGACCTTAGTCTAGCAGTGTCCTAATCACTGTGCAGACCATAGTCTGACCTACATACGCCTATGCTCTTATTTGTTGGCCAAATATGTTTGGTCAGGGGTGTGCCAGCGTGCCTTGTGGCTAGGCATGACCACCAACCTGTTATGGCTCCCAACTCCTTCTGCGCTCACACTCATTCTTAAAACCTAAGTTTTGCCCCTCTCTTGTAAGCCTTGCCTTGGGACCCTGGAGTTCTCATTGAACTTGGATGCTTGAGAGCTAGCATTTCCACACTGCACTAATTCTAATTGGTATCTTGGGTGTAAGCAATGCCTGGAATTCCTGAAATTTCTTGGAACTTGGAAACACCCTAGATAAAGAGAAGGCTTTGAAAATCTGGATCCCGGAAGTTGTCTAGTCTCATATTGCTAGACACTAAGTCTGAATTAGGTTATTTGGATGTAGTTGTTAGTTTCCAATGTATTTTATTCTACTGGTTTCTAATAACTTGTGTAAACTCGGGGATCTAGTGAAAAGGGTGGGGGTTTACTTTTGTATAAAGGTTAGAAATCATGCTTCTAGGATATTTTTATTGTTAGTATGTTCAAAATCACTTACAACATAGAGATCATGCCTATAGGATCTAATGTTTAATTTTCCGCAATCATGCATATAAACATCATGCCTACAGGAATGTGCATAGTTATGACATTAGGCAAACTTTTAGTGGTAATCAAAATCAGCATTTGTTTACAAGTCTGTTAATGTCTAAAAGGGGGTTAAAATCAATGACTCGTAGAGCCCATAGGAGCTTTAAATTAGACTTGCCTTATTCGTCTAAAGGCAGTAACGATTTTACTGAACAACTGACTGAAACAAACGGTTCTTCTGAATTATTAAGCTTTCCTCACGCTCCGATCATTAAGTCTTTTTAAAAAACATGTTCTTTTTTTATAAACGTTCTCAAATCCATGCATGCATTTTTGAAAATTTACTGTCTTTCTGGTACTTTGAATCAGATTAAGTTCACTTCTTCAAGTATTTATAATCTTAAAATTAGTTTTACAATTTAACTGGTTAAAACAATCCACTTTTTGAAACTTGTTTCAATATCACTCTTTTGTATGGCATGAAAATTTTCCTTTTGCATTGTTGGGATATCGCATTACTATGCGCACATCAATCGGAGCGACCCTGTATCTTTTGGTGTGTGGAACTGAGGCCATAATACCCGCAGAAGTTGAGATACCTTCTCCCCGGATGATCGTTGAAGTTGAAATAGAAGACAGTGAGTTGGTCAAAACCTGTTTGGCACAGTTGATCTTGATCGATGAAAAGTGGATGGCTGCAGTTTGCCACGGGCAGTTGTATCAACAAAAATGGCCCCTGCCTACAAACAAGAAAGTGCGGCTTAGGAATTTTGAGGTATAGCAACTTGTTCTAAGGTGTATTCTCCCCCATCATCAGGAAGCAAAAGGAAAATTTGCTCCTAATTGGAAAGGTCCATACGTCATCTGAAAGATATTGCCTAGAGGAGCATTTTTCTTAGGAGACATTGAGGGAAATGACCCCGAAGCAGCTGTAAATGCAGACACAATTAAGAGATATTATGTCTAACCGTGCTACAATAACAGTATCTGATGGGGATGACGAAGGATTCTATTCTCGCCACCCCCAAACACTCAAATAATTTGCTAGCCCTTTGAGCCGGTTACTTTTCTTTCATCACCCTCTTTGGAACTCAAAGATGTTTGTAAAAAAATGATGAAATGAAAACGAAAAAAACAACAACAAAAACAAAAACAAAAATGTTCCCCTGATTTGCGTTCGACTTGATTCCGAAAGGATACGTAGGCAGCCTCTCTCTGGGATTCAGTCACACCAAAATAAAAATCCAATTTTCCAAAAGGTGAAACTAAGGCAATTTTTATAATGGTGCGGCAATGAGCCCACCAAAATGGTTCGAAAGTTGTAATTTCATCCAGATTCTTTTTACCCAAACCTTTTACAAGTCCTTCTGATCAATCGGTAAAGACATCGGAATTAGAAAACACTGTTGCTGGGATCTGATACAGTCAAACTAAGAGAAATAAAATGAGAGAGTCTTATTGATGAAAACCTACGAGGCACCGTAAGGCGATGGTAAGCAGAGAAATCTAAAATTAGCGAGCCTATTTAGTGAAAACTCGTAAAGATCACTATAAGGCGAGAGTGAGAAGAGAAATGAGAGAGATCGATTGGCGAGAACCCACAAAGGGTGTCATTGATTGAAAAGATGAAACCCCTTACCACCATTGGTTCTGGAAAACTCATCAGAAGAGATCTTCGTTTTGAAATATGGGTCACAATGAGTTTATGAGAAGTTAGAAAGGTTTTGTGGGTCCGGCGTCCAATCCAAGAAGCATGTCATGTCTATTTGAAGCCTGCATGTACCCAAGATAAGTCCTTGCTTCCTTCCCGAAAGGGACACTTCTATTTTAAATTCATTTCCTTGCCTTTTGTTTACTTTTTATTGAATCCCTTTCGGTCTAACTCTGTTCCCGAAACTAAGAAAAGGTGGCAGGACAAGATTTATAGGGTTCCGCCTAACGAAGCTAAAAAGGGTACCCAGCCTCAGCGGATGCATCAAATCGATCCCGACTGGCCATGATGGATGATGCTCTGAAATCAAAGTTATTGGAAAAGGAAAATAAAGCCAAGGGCAAAAGACCTATAGTGAATAAAGTGAAAGGGTCGAATCCCCACGCGAGAAAGCCGTCTTGAAGTCCCAAAAAGTGAGTCCATCGGTTAGAAACATGGATCAATCTTCAGAAACCAACAAGCAACAGAGCTCACAACAAAGGTTCAGGCTGAGATCCAGTGATCAAGACAATCAAGGCCACAAAACCAACCACTGTTTCAAACTAACAAATGCTCTTTGTTTGACAAATTGAAACATGTGCAATTCAAAGCAACCGTGCAAGAAGCATGTGCAACAAAAAAAATGTGCGCAAGTGCTATAAACAACTTTGCAACAATTATTAACACAAAAGGGAAGTTTTCCTCCAAATTCGTTCTTGCATTTTGTGGAAATAAATTGAAAAAAAAAATTAGTTTAGAATCCCCAATCATTTACTTCTGTTTGCCAACATTAGAGCTCCAATCCCTAAGTTTATCATTTTTCCTTTAGCCAATATTAGGGTTCCAATCCCTGAGTTGAGCGATTTTTCTTTAGCCAATATTAGGGCTCCAATTCGTGAGTTGAGCGATTTTCCTTTAGCCAATATTAGGGCTCCAATCCCTGAGTTTAGCATTTTTCCTTTAGCCGAGTGCTCCAATCCCAGAGTTAAGCATCTTCCCTTTAGCCGACATTAGGGCTCCAATCCCTGAGTTGTGCGTTTTTCCTTTTGCCAACATTAGGGCTCCAATTCCTGAGTTGAGTCTTTTAGACATAGGGCCTCCATTCCGTAGTCGCCTTTGCCAACATTAGGGCTCCAATCCCTTAGTTGAGTCTATTAGACATAGGGAATCCATTCCCTAGTCGCCTTTGCCAACTTTAGGGCTCCAGTCCCTGAGTTGAGTCGTTTAGACATAGGGCCTCCATTCCCTAGTTGCATTTTCCAACATTAGGGTTCCAATCCCTGAGTTAAGCCTTTTATGCATAGGGCCTCCATTCCTTAGTCGCATTTGCCAACATTAGGGCTCCAATCCCCGAGATGAGTCTTTTAGAAATAGAGCCTCCATTCCCTAGTCGCCCTTGCCAACATTAGGGCTCAAATCTCTGAGTTGAGCATTTTAGAAATAGGGCCTCCATTCCCTAGTCGCATTTTGCCAACATTAGGGATCCAGTCCCTGAGTTTAGCCTTTTAGACATATGGCCTCCATTCCCTAGTCACCTTTTTGCCAACATTCGGGCTCCAATCCCTGAGTTGAGCATTTTAGACATAGGGCCTCCATCCCCTAGTCTCCTTTTCGCCAACATTAGGGCTCCAATCTCTTAATTGACATTTTAGATATAGGGCTCCATCCCCTGATATGCAATCCTTATTTTATTGCTTTCAAAAGAAATAAATAAAAAGAAATAGTTCATACTTTTATTGCAACTAACTCACAAAATATTTCCTTGTGAAAACTGGGGCAGAAAATTTCATTTGTTTGTTTGTTTGTTTGTTATTTTAGGAATTATTGTAGAATTTTCTTGATTGGTTGCATTTTTGTGTGCATATTTAATTTTATTAATTCATAAAAATACAAAAAAAAAGTTATATGTCACATTTGCCTTTGTGATTTAATATTATATTTTTAGATTAATTAGTAAATTAGTGTTTCATAAAATTGGAAAATCACCAAAAGATTAATTAATTTTTGCATTTTTATTATTTAAATTCGAATTTTGGTAGTGTTCTTTGAATTTGGTTTCTAATTAGTTATATTAATTATTTAGAATTAATTAGTATTTTTGATTGGCTAATTTAATTTTGAGATTAATTTAGGTTTAAATATTAATTTTTGAAAAATATATGAAAGAATTTTGAATAAAAGAAATGAAAAGAAAATGAAAGATTTTATTTTTGGGCCACTTCTATTTAATTTCCTCAGGCCCAAAATCTTATACCCAAAATATCAGTTCAAACTGGCCCAGATCCGTGCCCAAGGAGACCATACCCGGTCCAACCCCCAAAACGACGTAGTTACACTTCAAAACTACGTCGTTTCGCCTCCTCTAACCCCTTAAACGGTTGAATCCCCCCCTTTTCTATTTTTTCATCAGACCAAACGACCCCCAAAGAAAGCCTAAGTCTTCTCCTCTCTAAACCGCCGCGCACCTCCACCGTATCTCCGCCGCCCAGAAGTCGCCTTCACGGCGGCGGAGCACCTCCAAACAATTCCAAATCTTAACCCTACAATCTCTGTCTTCTCCTCGTCCTTGTCCCACCATTGATTTCCCCAAAAGACCACCCAATCTTTCCAAATTATAGTTCCAAAACTTAAAAATCCAAACTTTTCTCCCATTCCCGAATTTTTCGGTTTAAAACTTCAATCATAGAAAATACCTTGTGAATTCCCCAGTTTCTTCAACAAGATGACTTCGTTTGAATATCAAAGGCCCTCTCTTATCGATTTATTCAATTATTGGAAATTTAACTTTCAACCGCTTCAATTTTTTCGAGCCTCTGCTTCATTTCTTTTTGGCACACGTTGAGGATTGTTGTATGAATCAGAGCCGTGAACAAAAATTTGGTTAATATTCGTATTTCAATCCTCACTTGTTGGCCGAGATTCTTGCCCGCAGGAGTTCGAATTGAAGTCGTCATCGTTCTCATATACTCTGAGGCGGTGAGGCCTAATTGGTATACCCCTTTTCCTTTTCTATAAAAATTCATTACTGGTCAATAGCTCAATTCTCTATTCCATTTTTCTGTTAATCATGTAAGTTAGATTAGAGTTTTGGAAATTAATCATTGATTTAGTCCTAGTTATCACTCAATATGTGTTAGATAATACGCTTAACGCTAGAGGGGGGGTGAATAGCGTTATAATAAAATTTAGCGTAAACTTGCGGAAATTAAAATTTGCAGGAAATAAATAAGTGCGATAAATAATAAAGTACGCACCGATGTATTCTGGTTCACCACAACACGTGGCTAGTCCAGTCCCCGAGAGACTCTCTCGAGATTTTCCACTAACTTGTCAAGCTTACGGGTGCTCAACAAACCTTTACAGCTTAAGGACACAAGCCTTAACACCTTTGCTCGGAGATACAACACTCCAAGACTTCACTGTTAAGCTTACAAGTGCCTAACCAACCTTTACAACTTAAGGACACAAGCCTTAACACCTTTGCTCGGAGATACAACACTCCAAGACTTCAACCAAGGAAACACAAGTTCCTTACAACAAGAGAATCACAATTCTCTTACAAGTGTACAAAACACTAAACACTCAAACAAAGCACTCCTTAATGAGTAGATATGAGTAAAAGAAGTAAGCTCAAGATCACAACAACTATGGACAAGACTTTGGCTCTCAAAAGCTTTATGAAATGATTATAAAATGATAAACAATAGTATGCAAGCTTATAGCAATAGAATGATCAGTTGTTGTGTGTTGTTCTATTGTAAACACTGAAATGAAGCTGTATTTATAGTTGAAAAACTTGGCATTACCGTTGCCTAATTGCCAATTAAGAGTTGCTGATTTTATTCTGTGACAATCGATTGTCAGGAAGCCACAATCGATTGTTTGCCAATCGTTCCAAAAATCAATCCCAGATTTTATGCTTAACAATCGATTGTCCAAGATCAACAATCGATTATTGGCAACGTTCAAAAAGTCATTTCCAGATTTTACGTAAAACAATCGATTATACCAAATCAATAATCAATTATTCAGCAATGTTCAAAAAATTCTTTCCAGATTTTAATTTCAACAATCGATTGTACAAAATCAATAATCGATTATTCAGCAACGTTCAAAAAATCTTATTCATATTTTAATATCAACAATCGATTGTACAAAATCAACAATCGATTACCTGATGGTATTTGAAAACTTTACGACAACGGTCAGCTTCACAGTCGATTGTGCAATGTTAACAATCGATTATTTATCAGACTTTGAAAATCATGTTAGACACTGCCTCATGACAATCGATTGATATATACTCACAATCGATTATTTAATAACTTTGAAAAAGTCTGGAAGACACTGCCTCAACACAATCGGTTGTCATATGTTCACAATCGATTATTTTGTGACTTTTGAAAATCTGAAGGACACTGTCTCTTCACAATCGATTGTCATTAGTTTCACAATCGATTATTCTGAGTTTTGAAAAACTTTGATGGACACTGCCTCATCACAATCGATTGTCATAAGGTTCACAATCGATTGTCATGCTGGTTTGAAAAACCTGATGCTCACTGCCTTAACACAATCGATTGTCATTAGTTCATAATCGATTGTCATGCAGTCTTGGCTTAACATAATCGATTATCATAAATACATAATCGATTATCTTAGTCCAGTTTTTAGAGGCATGTATAAAAATCATTTTGACTAATGAAAATATGCATGATTTAAAATCATTTAGCATTAAATTAAATATGCATGATTTTGGAAAAATAATTTTACGAGAGAAGCCATGTCATGAGTCAAGTTGTCGGATCAAGATCACAATTAAGAATGACTCATTAAATCTATAAAACATTGTCTTGTGCTTGAATCTCGTTATCCACCAATTGTGCGCTTGTACTTGAACTTCGTCATATATCAATTTGCGCTTGTTTGTCATTCATCAAAACCTACACATAGGAATACATGTTTTAGTATAAAGCCTTGAGAACGTGTTTCCAACAATGATCTTGTTTATCATGTTAGATTAGTTAAGTCTTGGTTTAAGTTTTTTCTTTCAGTTTGTTTGGTTTGTCTCTGATGTGTCTCCATTTATATGAAATGGGACTTCAGTGCCGTTTGTTTTAAAGGGGGTTCAGAAGACTAATTTTATATACTTTAAGGGGGTGATTGGGATTTATTCGAGGGAATTTAAGGCTGCTTTGGCTTAGTAGGTTCTAGAAAGCTTTTCGGGGGGGAGGGGGTGCTTTTGGGTAATAAAACCATCAGAGCTAAGGATAGGATAGGTAAAATTGCAATAACTAGTGTCTGAAAGGGTAAAAGTGGGATTTTACATGGGTTAAATATCAGAATATTTTGGATTGTGTACAATTGTCCTTATCCTTGTGATAAAATTTGTATTTTGGGGGGGAAAAGGACAAACAACTGTAGCAAAGGACTGTACTGTTCAAGAAGTTCAGATTTTAGGGTAGGATATTACCTTTTTGATGCCATTTTTGGATGCCCTACATATAGAAAGCACTCACTCACACAAAGGGGCCGATTTTTTATCAGCAAAAATTCTCTTTGAAAAGCTCCTTGGTCTTTTGTTAAATTTCAGTCTCAAAAATAACTTTGAAAAATCTCAGAAATCTCTTATTTCTTTACAAGCCAAAAACATGGATTAAAAGAGGAAGTTTCCTTGGTCTTCTGTAGCTAGATTCTGGGTTTCTTCTAGCTTTTGGATTCTGGTGTTGAAGTTTAATTCTAGGTTTTTGAAAGCTGATATTGGTTTTTGATTTGGCTGTGTGTTTGGTTTCCTGCTATTGCTCACTATCTTCGAAGAATCAGCTGAGCTATTGACCATTATTTGGTCTAGTTTGAGTCATCTCATGGTATGTAACCAAGTTTTCAGCTATAAGAATGACTCTATTTGTGTGATCTGAATTTATTCGTAACTATGTGGGTATGGATGCATATGTTAACAGTAGGAATTAATGTGTTTGTTCCTCATATTTCATCAGCTTTTTTTTGTGTCTCTCTATGCATTTCAGCATGTAAAAATATTGTTAAAATCACATAAACAACTGTATCTTATTGCAGTATTCAGGTTTAACATGTAATTCTTTCTTGCTCTACTTTATCTGATTTCTTTACTCTAAGAATACTGCTTCTTATTTGTCCTTTAACTGATTGGTTACAAACTATAGCCTATTGGTTTAGCCACTAGATGGTTGAACCAATTGTCTTTGAAAGCTTCTAAGGCGGGATCAAATATTGAGGAAAGAAGATGATGCGATTTTGAGTGGAAACCTGCAATAAATTGTGTGTTTAACTTTCTACATGATTAAACCCATGAACAGCCATTTTACTTTTATTACTGCATTCTTATGCTTAGGCCCGTCAAAGTAGTATAACGGAAGTAACTTTGTAAATCTAAGCTTCTCCATGGTTGGATCCATGAGATATTCAAAAGAAAAAATGATTGGTTTTGCCACCAGAAGCCTCATGCTGGGATCCTGGGTAAATAGTTCTGTGAGGAGCAGCTTTGTAGCTGAGTTCTTGCATATTTTAGCATATAAGACTCAAAGAAGCAATGAATGGGAAACCTGAAGGCAAGTAGAAGGCCTTCGTTTGTTTTACAACATTTTTGTTTCCTTTAGATTTCCTTGGATTTCATCTGTTACTGTGCTTTGACTCTCTAAGAGTTTAAACTTTGTTGTATAATTTGTAGGACTTACAAGTTTGTAAAGTGGATTGTTAATTTTTTGTTTTAATCCATTTTGTTATCAATGAGCCTGTGAAAGTAGGTTGTTTCGCTTGTGCCAAAAATAAAGTTGGAGACATATGCAAAATCTGGCATTGGGGTCACAATTAGGCCCAAACCTTGGGCCTATTTAGTGCAAATCTAGCCTGGGCCATTTGGGTTTAGGCGTTTGGACTTCACAGGTCGACCCAACAGAATGTAATTCTTCAAATATAAATTTGTGTTCAATATAGTTCAAGTTTTAATTTCCAGGTCATTTTTGGTATCAATTTTCATAAGAACGCTTGAGTGTAGCTGATTCTCCATTAATCAGTTTAGCGTTTGGATAGCTGGAAATTAAGCCTAACATGGGTTGTACATTTTTGGAATTTGGTTTGTCATCCAGGCCTTCAAATCTTATGGCCCTTGGTGAGCTCCAATTTTCAGCTCAATGTTGATTCATAATTGGGCCATATCGAGCCCATTTCTCTTCACCCAAAATACATGGGCGACTTTCTCCTTGATAAATTAATCGTTGTTGAATTAAGCCTTAAGTAGGGATATCCTAGGTGACCTTAACTAAACAACCCTTCTAAAATTGAGGTGTGCCATGACTTAATCTTATAACACTTGGCCCTCACAGACTTAGATCAACAAATTGGGGTGTGCAAATTAAACAATTTACAATGACGATTCAAGACAAGTAAAGATATGCAATAAGAATGCGATTAGTTCCCCCTCAATATATGAATTCCCCCTCAATTTAAGCTTATAAATATTGAGAGTGCATACCCGTTATCTTCCCCCTTTTGCCATTAGCAAAAATAATATGAGAAGATGCCAAAGATGTAAATAAAACTTGTTTATTTATTGGAAAGAAAACGTGATTACTTAAAGAGAGTACAATAACTGAAGTAATAGCAGAAGAATCGATTATTGATACGAGGTAATCGATCATTAGACGACAGAAACCGATTTTTCTGAAGAAGACTTGATTATTGCGCGTCATGCTTTATAATTCCCCCTATCTTTAGGGCGATACCTGCAAAAATTCGTTAGATGTCTCCGACGCTCAAGTTAGAAATCATGTAAGATAAAAAGATGCAATGCATGACTTAGATCAACGTGGAGTCAAGAATCCCGAGTTCACTACGAATTCGGAAGAAGGATTCTTTCTCTAGGGGCTTTGTAAAGATGTCGGCCAATTGGTCTTTGGTTTCAACAAATTTGATTTCGACATCGCCCTTTAGAACGTGATCTCTTATAAAATGATGTCTAATTTCAATGTGTTTTGTTCGCGAATGAAGAACGGGGTTCTTCGTCAAGCATATGGCACTAGTATTATCACATCTAAGAGGGATATGATCAAGACTTAGGCCATAGTCCAAGAGTTGTTGTTTCATCCATAGGATTTGAGCGCAACAACTCCCCGCGGCTACATATTTAGCCTCGGTTGTGGACAACGCAACACTTACTTGTTTCTTGCTAAACCAAGAAACGAGAGAGCTACCGAGCAAATGGCAAGTGCCACTAGTGCTCTTGCGGTCCAATTTGCATCCAGCAAAATTGGAGTCGGAATAGCCAACGAGTTGGCATGAAGAACCTTTGGGGTACCATAGACCCACATTTGTAGAACCAACAAGGTACTTCAAAATCCGTTTTACCGCAGTAAGGTGAGACTCCTTCGGACACGATTGATAACGGGCGCATAAGCACACGCTAAACATGATGTCCGGACGACTAGCAGTAAGATAGAGAAGAGAGCCAATCATACCTCGATACTTCTTAGTGTCGACTTCCTTACCTTTCTCATCTTTGTCTAGATGATCTGATGTGCTCATGGGAGTCGCCATTGCTTTTGCATTGTTCATTTCAAATCGTTTCAGCAATTCTTTGCAATATTTGGCTTGGCAAATGAACGTACCTTCTTTTATTTGCTTTACTTGTAATCCCAAAAAGAATGTTAACTCACCCATCATAGACATCTCAAATTCGCTTGTCACTAAATCGGAAAATTCCTTGCATAAGACATTGTTAGTAGCACCAAATATGATATCATCCACATATATTTGAACTAATAAAATATCATTGTTTTTATGCTTAACAAAAAGGGTAGTGTCAACTTTCCCCCTAATGAATCATTTTCCAATAGAAATTTGCTCAATCTTTCATACCAAGCTCGGGGAGCTTGTTTTAAACCATAGAGAGCCTTTTTGAGTTTGAAAATATGCTCGGGAGATTTAAAATCTTCAAAACCGGGGGGTTGTTCAACATAAACTTCTTCTTGTATAACACCATTTAGAAAAGCATTTTTCACATCCATTTGATATAAATTGAAATTCATAGAAGAGGCAAAAGCGAGCAATAGACGAATAACTTCTAATCTAGCTACGGGAGCATATGTTTCTTCATAGTCAATACCCTCTTCTTGATTATAGCCTTTTGCTACAAGCCTAGCTTTGTTTCTAGTGATTACACCATTTTCATCTAGTTTGTTTCGAAAAACCCATTTCGTACCAATTATGGTATGATTTTCGGGTCTTGGCACCAAATCCCAAACGTCATTCCGTTTGAATTGGTTAAGCTCCTCTTGCATTGCCAAGGTCCAAAATTCATCCCCAATTGCTTAGGAGATGGTTGTTGGTTCAATTTGAGACACAAAAGCAGTATGTCCTAAGGTGTTCTTAAGGGAGTTTCGGGTACTTACCTTTTCTCCGACGTCGCCAATTACCTGTTCGAGAGGGTGATCTTTGATTGTCCTCCACTCGTTAGGCATTTTCGTTTCATTCTCCAATTGTGGCGCTTCCTCCATTGGTTGTTCCAAGATTTCATCTTTATTTTCCTTAGGCGATTCCTCTTGTATTTTGTCTTTCAAGCTATCTAGAATACCTGCAAGATCAAAACCAGAATCCTTTCTCGCCAAGCGAGCATTATTTTTGGCAAATACAACATGAGGGGATTCCTCCACAGTTTCGGTTCTTTTATTAAAAACCCTATATGCTTTGCTACGTGAAGAATAACCAATGAAAATTCCCTCATCGGACTTAGCATCAAATTTTCCCAATTGATCTTTGCCATTGTTATGAATTAAACATTTACAACCGAATACTCTAAAGTGGGAGATATTTGGTTTCCTTCCCATATAGAGTTCATAGGGAGTTTTCATGAGTATAGGCCTTATGACTACTTTATTTAAGACGTAGCATTCGGTACTCACGGCATCCGCCCAAAAATGTTTGGGAATCTTGGCCTCTTCGAGCATGGTTCTAGCCATCTCTTCGAGACACCTATTTTTCCTTTCCACCACCCCATTTTGTTGTGGTGTACGTGGAGCGGAAAAGGTATGCTCGATACCGAGTTTGTCACAAAAGTCCGCAAAGAGATTGTGATCAAACTCTCCCCCATGATCACTTCTAATTGAAGTGACGGTTGTTTCCTTTTCGTTTTGAACACGCTTAAGAAAGTATTTAAAATTCTGAAAAGCATCACTTTTATTGGCAAGAAATAAAGTCCAAGTAAATCTAGAATAATCATCAACAATCACAAAAGCATAACGATTTCTTCCTAGACTTTCAATGCGAAATGGTCCAAATAAATCCATGTGAAGCAATTGCAATGGTGTAGAAGTTGAAACAATATTTTTGGATTTGAAAGATGCTTTTGTTTGCTTCCCTTTTTGACATGAATCACAAATAGAGTCATCTTCAAATTTTAAATTGGGAAGGCCAATAACTAAGTTTTGAGAAATCAATTTGTTCAAAAGATGCATGTTGATATGTGCTACTCTACGATGCCATAACAAAGTATCATCCTCTTTACTCATAAGACAATCAACATATTCGGGTGAGGAATTAGCAAGATCAACCATATAAATATTATCCACTCTAAAACCACGAAGGATAATTTTAAAAACACTACGTCTAAACACTAAGCATTCATCCGAATCAAATAGGGCAACATTTCCCTTGTCACATAATTGACTTATGCTCAAGAGATTATGCTTTAAACCTTTCACAAGTAATATATGCTTAATGGAAGAATCTTCATCCTTACCGACCGATCCGATGCCGATAATCTTTCCTTTATTGTTGTCACCAAAAATAACACTTCCTCCTTCTTTGTGTTCTAGTTGAAGGAATTTGGATTCGTCTCCCGTCATGTGCTTGGAGCATCCACTATCACGGTACCATAGTACACTTGATCCCTTCAAACATACCTACAAAACAAGTTAACGCGCTTTAGGTACCCATGCCATTTTGGGTCCTTGAGGGTTAGGCATATTATAATGATGCGATTGAGTGATATGTCTATGTCGTGTAAAGCATGCAGGGGCAATATGACCAATGCGTCTACAATAATGACAAGTCACGTTGGGGTTATGCATCCTTCTAGGTTCATAGTAACTTGATGGACGAACATGAATTACTCTATTTTCATTATGACTATTGCGCATTTCATGAGAACCATTTCTCCTAATATTAGTTCTAAAATGAGCAGCATTTCAAGAGTAATGGTCATGTCTAGATGTTCTAAGAGGTTCAAAACTCCTTCTAGTGTTTGGCCTAGAATATGCATCATTTCTAGGGTAGTCATTTCTAGGTGGTAAGTCATTTCTAGGTCTTCTAAAATGTTCAACATTTGGTCTAGCATGCATATTTGTTCTAGGATTGCTATTTCTACGATAAGCATTTGTTTTATTAATCCTAGGTTGAGCCTTAGGTGGTTGGGGTTTGGCTTCAACCTTTTCTTTAGGCTCATTCTTAAAACCTATGCCATGCTTGGTTGACTTCAAATTAACAAGGACCTCATTCAAGTTTTTGTGAGAAGAATTAAACTTATCTAAGGTACCTTTAAGTCTATCTACCTCATTTTCGAGATGCATGCAAGAAGAACAATTTTTAATAGAACTTTCGGGCTTGTCGGCGCTTCTTTTTCCAAAAAACTTGTTTTCCTCTTTCAGCTTCTCATTTTCTAAAACCAGTTTTTCTAACTCCTTTTCTTTCCAAGAAAGCTGTTTTTGAAAATCTTTTTCTTTTAGAGAAGCATTTTCTTTTATGCTCATGACAGTTTTTGAAGCTTTAATAAATTCAGTATATAGCTCATCAAAAGCAGTTCGCATTTCTTCAAGAGTAAAGAAGTTTTTAGAAGAGATTTGACATAACTCATCTTGCGCCATAAGACAAAGGTTTGCGGCTTCGTCTTCTTCTTCTTCGCTTGACTCATCTCCGGAGTCTCCTCCCCAAGAAATGTATGCACGTTGCTTCTTAAAAGGTTTCTTCTCCTTTTTGATGTTTGGGCAATTTGATTTGATGTGCCTGGTTTCACCGCATTCATAGCACTTTATTTGCTCGCCTTGCTTTTTGCCCTTTCGTTCATACTCCTTTCGCATGAACTTTTGAAATCTTTTGATAACGAGTCCAAACTCGTTGTCTCCGTCCTCATCAACTTGAGGTTGGCTTGTGCTTGCCTTAAGCGCTATTCTTTGCCTCCTTTGATCATCAACAAGAGGGTTAAGTATAGTAGACTCATAAGTCTTAAGGTTACCTCTTAATGCGTCGATGGTGACATTTGAGACGCCAATGGATTCTTGGATTGCGTCGGCCTTTGATCGCCATGCCGGAGTGAGACTTCTAAGAATTTTTCGAACAAGTTCTCTATCCGTGAATGTCTTCTTGAGAGCATGTAGATCATTTACGATTATTGAAAATCGTTCAAACATTTCATCCACCTTTTCACCTTCCTTCATGTGAAATAATTCATAAGCATGGGTTAGGAAATCAATTTTAGCTTCCCTTACCTGGTCCGTACCTTCGTACGTAATTTCCAGCTTGTCCCATATTTCCTTTGCCGTTGTGCAACACGATATTTTCCTGTAATCGTCAGCATTTACAGCACAATATAATAAATTAATTGCTTTAGCATTATTATGAACCTTTCGGATATCATCCGCGTCATATTCTTCTTCGGATTTGGGAACCCATTCGTTTTCAACCTTTTTGGTGGGAATTTGATTTCCCTTTGTTATCACCTTCCAGAGATGAAAATTGTTTGCTTGAACGAAGATTTTCATCCTCTCCTTCCAGTACGTATAGTTTGTACCGTTGAATAGTGGTGGTCGGGTGGAGCACTGTCCTTCCTCTATTCCTGCAAAAGAATCACGAGTAGAAGCCATGGAAGTTTCTCTCAAACTGTTAAGTCTTCAGAGAGTTGGGCTCTGATACCAATTGTTAGATAATACGCTTAATGCTAGAGGGGGGTTGAATAGCGTTATAATAAAATTTAGCGTAAACTTGCGGAAATTAAAATTTGCAGGAAATAAATAAGTGCGATAAATAATAAAGTACGCACCGATGTATTCTGGTTCACCACAACACGTGGCTAGTCCAGTCCCCGAGAGACTCTCTCGAGATTTTCCACTAACTTGTCAAGCTTACGGGTGCTCAACAAACCTTTACAGCTTAAGGACACAAGCCTTAACACCTTTGCTCGGAGATACAACACTCCAAGACTTCACTGTTAAGCTTACGGGTGCCTAACCAACCTTTACAACTTAAGGACACAAGCCTTAACACCTTTGCTCAGAGATACAACACTCCAAGACTTCAACCAAGGAAACACAAGTTCCTTACAACAAGAGAATCACAATTCTCTTACAAGTGTACAAAACACTAAACACTCAAACAAAGCACTCCTTAATGAGTAGATATGAGTAAAAGAAGTAAGCTCAAGATCACAACAACTATGGACAAGACTTTGGCTCTCAAAAGCTTTATGAAATGAATATAAAATGATAAACAATAGTATGCAAGCTTATAGCAATAGAATGATCAGTTGTTGTGTGTTGTTCTATTGTAAACACTAAAATGAAGCTGTATTTATAGTTGAAAAACTTGGCATTACCGTTGCCTAATTGCCAATTAAGAGTTGCTGATTTTATTCTGTGACAATCGATTGTCAGGAAGCCACAGTCGATTGTTTGCCAATCGTTCCAAAAATCAATCCCAGATTTTACGCTTAACAATCGATTGTCCAAGATCAACAATCGATTATTGGCAACGTTCAAAAAGTCATTTCCAGATTTTACGTAAAACAATCGATTATACCAAATTAATAATCAATTATTCAGCAATGTTCAAAAAATCCTTTCCAGATTTTAATTTCAACAATCGATTGTACAAAATCAACAATCGATTATTCAGCAACGTTCAAAAAATCTTTTTCAGATTTTAATATCAACAATCGATTGTACAAAATCAACAATCCATTACCTGATGGTATTTGAAAATTTTACGACAACGGTCAGCTTCACAGTCGATTGTGCAATGTTAACAATCGATTATTTATCAGACTTTGAAAATCATGTTAGACACTGCCTCATGACAATCGATTGATATATACTCACAATCGATTATTTAATAACTTTGAAAAAGTCTGGAAGACACTGCCTCAACACAATCGATTGTCATATGTTCACAATCGATTATTTTGTGACTTTTGAAAATCTGAAGGACACTGTCTCTTCACAATCGATTGTCATTAGTTTCACAATCGATTATTCTGAGTTTTGAAAAACTTTGATGGACACTGCCTCATCACAATCGATTGTCATATGGTTCACAATCGATTGTCATGCAGGTTTGAAAAACCTGATGCTCACTGCCTTAACACAATCGATTGTCATTAGTTCATAATCGATTGTCATGCAGTCTTGGCTTAACATAATCGATTATCATAAGTACATAATCGATTATCTTAGTCCAGTTTTTAGAGGCATGTATAAAAATCATTTTGACTAATGAAAATATGCATGATTTAAAATCATTTAGCATTAAATTAAATATGCATGATTTTGGAAAAATAATTTTACGAGAGAAGCCATGTCATGAGTCAAGTTGTCGGATCAAGATCACAATTAAGAATGACTCATTTAATCTATAAAACTTTGTCTTGTGCTTGAATCTCGTTATCCACCAATTGTGCACTTGTACTTGAACTTCGTCATATATCAATTTGCGCTTGTTTGTCATTCATCAAAACCTACACATAGGAATACACGTTTTAGTATAAAGCCTTGAGAACGTGTTTCCAACAATGATCTTATTTATCATGTTAGATTAGTTAAGTCTTGGTTTAAGTTTTTTCTTTCAGTTTGTTTGGTTTGTCTCTGATGTGTCTCCATTTATATGAAATGGGACTTCAGTGCCGTTTGTTTTAAAGGGGGTTCAGAAGACTAATTTTATATACTTTAAGGGGGTGATTGGGATTTATTCGAGGGAATTTAAGGCTGCTTTGGCTTAGTAGGTTCTAGAAAGCTTTTCGGGGGGGAGGGGGTGCTTTTGGGTAATAAAACCATCAGAGCTAAGGATAGGATAGGTAAAATTGCAATAACTAGTGTCTGAAAGGGTAAAAGTGGGATTTTACATGGGTTAAATATCAGAATATTTTGGATTGTGTACAATTGTCCTTATCCTTATGATAAAATTTGTATTTTGGGGGGGAAAAGGACAAACAACTGTAGCAAAGGACTGTACTGTTCAAGAAGTTCAGATTTTAGGGTAGGATATTACCTTTTTGATGCCATTTTTGGATGCCCTACATATAGAAAGCACTCACTCACACAAAGGGGCCGATTTTTTATCAGCAAAAATTCTCTTTGAAAAGCTCCTTGGTCTTTTGTTAAATTTCAGTCTCAAAAATAACTTTGAAAAATCTCAGAAATCTCTTATTTCTTTACAAGCCAAAAACATGGATTAAAAGAGGAAGTTTCCTTGGTCTTCTGTAGCTAGATTCTGGGTTTCTTCTAGCTTTTGGATTCTGGTGTTGAAGTTTAATTCTAGGTTTTTGAAAGCTGATATTGGTTTTTGATTTGGCTGTGTGTTTGGTTTCCTGCTTGTGCTCACTATCTTCGAAGAATCAGCTGAGCTATTGACCATTATTTGGTCTAGTTTGAGTCATCTCATGGTATGTAACCAAGTTTTCAGCTATAAGAATGACTCTATTTGTGTGATCTGAATTTATTCGTAACTATGTGGGTATGGATGCATATGTTAACAGTAGGAATTAATGTGTTTGTTCCTCATATTTCATCAGCTTTTTTTTGTGTCTCTCTATGCATTTCAGCATGTAAAAATATTATTAAAATCACATAAACAACTGTATCTTATTGCAGTATTCAGGTTTAACATGTAATTCTTTCTTGCTCTACTTTATCTGATTTCTTTACTCTAAGAATACTGCTTCTTATTTGTCCTTTAACTGATTGGTTACAAACTATAGCCTATTGGTTTAGCCACTAGATGGTTGAACCAATTGTCTTTGAAAGCTTCTAAGGCGGGATCAAATATTGAGGAAAGAAGATGATGCGATTTTGAGTGGAAACCTGCAATAAATTGTGTGTTTAACTTTCTACATTATTAAACCCATGAACAGCCATTTTACTTTTATTACTGCATTCTTATGCTTAGGCCCGTCAAAGTAGTATAACGGAAGTAACTTTGTAAATCTAAGCTTCTCCATGGTTGGATCCATGAGATATTCAAAAGAAAAAATGATTGGTTTTGCCACCAGAAGCCTCATGCTGGGATCCTGGGTAAATAGTTCTGTGAGGAGCAGCTTTGTAGCTGAGTTCTTGCATATTTTAGCATATAAGACTCAAAGAAGCAATGAATGGGAAACCTGAAGGCAAGTAGAAGGCCTTCGTTTGTTTTACAACATTTTTGTTTCCTTTAGATTTCCTTGGATTTCATCTGTTACTATGCTTTGACTCTCTAAGAGTTTAAACTTTGTTGTATAATTTGTAGGACTTACAAGTTTGTAAAGTGGATTGTTAATTTTTTGTTTTAATCCATTTTGTTATCAATGAGCCTGTGAAAGGTTGTTGTTTCGCTTGTGCCAAAAATAAAGTTGGAGACATATGCAAAATCTGGCATTGGGGTCACAATTAGGCCCAAACCTTGGGCCTATTTAGTGCAAATCTAACCTGGGCCATTTGGGTTTAGGCGTTTGGACTTCACAGGTCGACCCAACAGAATGTAATTCTTCAAATATAAATTTGTGTTCAATATAGTTCAAGTTTTAATTTCCAGGTCATTTTTGGTATCAATTTTCATAAGAACGCTTGAGTGTAGCTGATTCTCCATTAATCAGTTTAGCGTTTGGATAGCTGGAAATTAAGCCTAACATGGGTTGTACATTTTTGGAATTTGGTTTGTCATCCAGGCCTTCAAATCTTATGGCCCTTGGTGAGCTCCAATTTTCAGCTCAATGTTGATTCATAATTGGGCCATATCGAGCCCATTTCTCTTCACCCAAAATACATGGGCGACTTTCTCCTTGATAAATTAATCGTTGTTGAATTAAGCCTTAAGTAGGGATATCCTAGGTGACCTTAACTAAACAACCCTTCTAAAATTGAGGTGTGCCATGACTTAATCTTATAACACTTGGCCCTCACAGACTTAGATCAACAAATTGGGGTGTGCAAATTAAACAATTTATAATGACGATTCAAGACAAGTAAAGATATGCAATAAGAATGCGATTAGTTCCCCCTCAATATATGAATTCCCCCTCAATTTAAGCTTATAAATATTTAGAGTGCATACCCGTTATCTTCCCCCTTTTGCCATTAGCAAAAATAATATGAGAAGATGCCAAAGATGTAAATAAAACTTGTTTATTTATTGGAAAGAAAACGTGATTACTTAAAGAGAGTACAATAACTGAAGTAATAGCAGAAGAACCGATTATTGATACGAGGTAATCGATCATTAGACGACAGAAACCGATTTTTCTGAAGAAGACTTGATTATTGCGCGTCATGCTTTATAATTCCCCCTATCTTTAGGGCGATACCTGCAAAAATTCGTTAGATGTCTCCGACGCTCAAGTTAGAAATCATGTAAGATAAAAAGATGCAATGCATGACTTAGATCAACGTGGAGTCAAGAATCCCGAGTTCACTACGAATTCGGAAGAAGGATTCTTTCTCTAGGGGCTTTGTAAAGATGTCGGCCAATTGGTCTTTGGTTTCAACAAATTTGATTTCGACATCGCCCTTTAGAACGTGATCTCTTATAAAATGATGTCTAATTTCAATGTGTTTTGTTCGCGAATGAAGAACGGGGTTCTTCGTCAAGCATATGGCACTAGTATTATCACATCTAAGAGGGATATGATCAAGACTTAGGCCATAGTCCAAGAGTTGTTGTTTCATCCATAGGATTTGAGCGCAACAACTCCCCGCAGCTACATATTTAGCCTCGGTTGTGGACAACGCAACACTTACTTGTTTCTTGCTAAACCAAGAAACGAGAGAGCTACCGAGCAAATGGCAAGTGCCACTAGTGCTCTTGCGGTCCAATTTGCATCCAGCAAAATCGGAGTCGGAATAGCCAACGAGTTGGCATGAAGAACCTTTGGGGTACCATAGACCCACATTTGTAGAACCAACAAGGTACTTCAAAATCCGTTTTACCGCAGTAAGGTGAGACTCCTTCGGACACGATTGATAACGGGCGCATAAGCACACGCTAAACATGATGTCCGGACGACTAGCAGTAAGATAGAGAAGAGAGCCAATCATACCTCGATACTTCTTAGTGTCGACTTCCTTACCTTTCTCATCTTTGTCTAGATGATCTGATGTGCTCATGGGAGTCGCCATTGCTTTTGCATTGTTCATTTCAAATCGTTTCAGCAATTCTTTGCAATATTTGGCTTGGCAAATGAACGTACCTTCTTTTATTTGCTTTTCTTGTAATCCCAAAAAGAATGTTAACTCACCCATCATAGACATCTCAAATTCGCTTGTCACTAAATCGGAAAATTCCTTGCATAAGACATTGTTAGTAGCACCAAATATGATATCATCCACATATATTTGAACTAATAAAATATCATTGTTTTTATGCTTAACAAAAAGGGTGGTGTCAACTTTCCCCCTAATGAATCATTTTCCAATAGAAATTTGCTCAATCTTTCATACCAAGCTCGGGGAGCTTGTTTTAAACCATAGAGAGCCTTTTTGAGTTTGAAAATATGCTCGGGAGATTTAAAATCTTCAAAACCGGGGGGTTGTTCAACATAAACTTCTTCTTGTATAACACCATTTAGAAAAGCATTTTTCACATCCATTTGATATAAATTGAAATTCATAGAAGAGGCAAAAGCGAGCAATAGACGAATAACTTCTAATCTAGCTACGGGAGCATATGTTTCTTCATAGTCAATACCCTCTTCTTGATTATAGCCTTTTGCTACAAGCCTAGCTTTGTTTCTAGTGATTACACCATTTTCATCTAGTTTGTTTCGAAAAACCCATTTCGTACCAATTATGGTATGATTTTCGGGTCTTGGCACCAAATCCCAAACGTCATTCCGTTTGAATTGGTTAAGCTCCTCTTGCATTGCCAAGGTCCAAAATTCATCCCCAATTGCTTAGGAGATGGTTGTTGGTTCAATTTGAGACACAAAAGCAGTATGTCCTAAGGTGTTCTTAAGGGAGTTTCGGGTACTTACCTTTTCTCCGACGTCGCCAATTACCTGATCGAGAGGGTGATCTTTGATTGTCCTCCACTCGTTTGGCGATTTCGTTTCATTCTCCAATTGTGGCGCTTCCTCCATTGGTTGTTCCAAGATTTCATCTTTATTTTCCTTAGGCGATTCCTCTTGTATTTTGTCTTTCAAGCTATCTAGAATACCTGCAAGATCAAAACCAGAATCCTTTCTCGCCAAGCGAGCATTATTTTCGGCAAATACAACATGAGGGGATTCCTCCACAGTTTCGGTTCTTTTATTAAAAACCCTATATGCTTTGCTACGTGAAGAATAACCAATGAAAATTCCCTCATCGGACTTAGCATCAAATTTTCCCAATTGATCTTTGCCATTGTTATGAATAAAACATTTACAACCGAATACTCTAAAGTGGGAGATATTTGGTTTCCTTCCCATATAGAGTTCATAGGGAGTTTTCATGAGTATAGGCCTTATGACTACTTTATTTAAGACGTAGCATTCGGTACTCACGGCATCCGCCCAAAAATGTTTGGGAATCTTGGCCTCTTCGAGCATGGTTCTAGCCATCTCTTCGAGACACCTATTTTTCCTTTCCACCACCCCATTTTGTTGTGGTGTACGTGGAGCGGAAAAGGTATGCTCGATACCGAGTTTGTCACAAAAGTCCGCAAAGAGATTGTGATCAAACTCTCCCCCATGATCACTTCTAATTGAAGTGACGGTTGTTTCCTTTTCGTTTTGAACACGCTTAAGAAAGTATTTAAAATTCTGAAAAGCATCACTTTTATTGGCAAGAAATAAAGTCCAAGTAAATCTAGAATAATCATCAACAATCACAAAAGCATAACGATTTCTTCCTAGACTTTCAATGCGAAATGGTCCAAATAAATTCATGTGAAGCAATTGCAATGGTGTAGAAGTTGAAACAATATTTTTGGATTTGAAAGATGCTTTTGTTTGCTTCCCTTTTTGACATGAATCACAAATAGAGTCATCTTCAAATTTTAAATTGGGAAGGCCAATAACTAAGTTTTGAGAAATCAATTTGTTCAAAAGATGCATGTTGATATGTGCTACTCTACGATGCCATAACAAAGTATCATCCTCTTTACTCATAAGACAATCAACATATTCGGGTGAGGAATTAGCAAGATCAACCATATAAATATTATCCACTCTAAAACCACGAAGGATAATTTTAAAAACACTACGTCTAAACACTAAGCATTCATCCGAATCAAATAGGGCAACATTTCCCTTGTCACATAATTGACTTATGCTCAAGAGATTATGCTTTAAACCTTTCACAAGTAATATATGCTTAATGGAAGAATCTTCATCCTTACCGACCGATCCGATGCCGATAATCTTTCCTTTATTGTTGTCACCAAAAATAACACTTCCTCCTTCTTTGTGTTCTAGTTGAAGAAATTTGGATTCGTCTCCCGTCATGTGCTTGGAGCATCCACTATCACGGTACCATAGTACACTTGATCCCTTCAAACATACCTACAAAACAAGTTAATGCGCTTTAGGTACCCATGCCATATTGGGTCCTTGAGGGTTAGGCATATTATAATGATGCGATTGAGTGATATGTCTATGTCGTGTAAAGCATGCAGGGGCAATATGACCAATGCGTCTACAATAATGACAAGTCACGTTGGGGTTATGCATCCTTCTAGGTTCATAGTAACTTGATGGACGAACATGAATTACTCTATTTTCATTATGACTATTGCGCATTTCATGAGAACCATTTCTCCTAATATTAGTTCTAAAATGAGCAGCATTTTCAAGAGTAATGGTCATGTCTAGATGTTCTAAGAGGTTCAAAACTCCTTCTAGTGTTTGGCCTAGAATATGCATCATTTCTAGGGTAGTCATTTCTAGGTGGTAAGTCATTTCTAGGTCTTCTAAAATGTTCAACATTTGGTCTAGCATGCATATTTGTTCTAGGATTGCTATTTCTACGATAAGCATTTGTTTTATTAATCCTAGGTTGAGCCTTAGGTGGTTGGGGTTTGGCTTCAACCTTTTCTTTAGGCTCATTCTTAAAACCTATGCCATGCTTGGTTGACTTCAAATTAACAAGGACCTCATTCAAGTTTTTGTGAGAAGAATTAAACTTATCTAAGGTACCTTTAAGTCTATCTACCTCATTTTCGAGATGCATGCAAGAAGAATAATTTTTAATAGAACTTTCGGGCTTGTCGGCGCTTCTTTTTCCAAAAAACTTGTTTTCCTCTTTCAGCTTCTCATTTTCTAAAACCAGTTTTTCTAACTCCTTTTCTTTCAAAGAAAGCTGTTTTTGAAAATCTTTTTCTTTTAGAGAAGCATTTTCTTTTATGCTCATGACAGTTTTTGAAGCTTTAATAAATTCAGTATATAGCTCATCAAAAGCAGTTCGCATTTCTTCAAGAGTAAAGAAGTTTTTAGAAGAGATTTGACATACCTCATCTTGCTTGTCTTCTTGCGCCATAAGACAAAGGTTTGCGGCTTCGTCTTCTTCTTCTTCGCTTGACTGATCTCCGGAGTCTCCTCCCCAAGAAATGTATGCACGTTGCTTCTTAAAAGGTTTCTTCTCCTTTTTGATGTTTGGGCAATTTGATTTGATGTGCCTGGTTTCACCGCATTCATAGCACTTTATTTGCTCGCCTTGCTTTTTGCCCTTTCGTTCATACTCCTTTCGCATGAACTTTTGAAATCTTTTGATAACGAGTCCAAACTCGTTGTCTCCGTCCTCATCAACTTGAGGTTGACTTGTGCTTGCCTTAAGCGCTATTCTTTGCCTCCTTTGATCATCAACAAGAGGGTTAAGTATAGTAGACTCATAAGTCTTAAGGTTACCTCTTAATGCGTCGATGGTGACATTTGAGACGCCAATGGATTCTTGGATTGCGTCGGCCTTTGATCGCCATGCCGGAGTGAGACTTCTAAGAATTGTTCGAACAAGTTCTCTATCCGTGAATGTCTTCTTGAGAGCATGTAGATCATTTACGATTATTGAAAATCGTTCAAACATTTCATCCACCTTTTCACCTTCCTTCATGTGAAATAATTCATAAGCATGGGTTAGGAAATCAATTTTAGCTTCCCTTACCTGGTCCGTACCTTCGTACGTAATTTCCAGCTTGTCCCACATTTCCTTTGCCGTTGTGCAACACGATATTTTCCTGTAATCGTCAGCATTTACAGCACAATATAATAAATTAATTGCTTTAGCATTATTATGAACCTTTCGGATATCATCCGCGTCATATTCTTCTTCGGATTTGGGAACCCATTCGTTTTCAACCTTTTTGGTGGGAATTTGATTTCCCTTTGTTATCACCTTCCAGAGATGAAAATTGTTTGCTTGAACGAAGATTTTCATCCTCTCCTTCCAGTACGTATAGTTTGTACCGTTGAATAGTGGTGGTCGGGTGGAGCACTGTCCTTCCTCTATTCCTGCAAAAGAATCACGAGTAGAAGCCATGGAAGTTTCTCTCAAACTGTTAAGTCTTCAGAGAGTTGGGCTCTGATACCAATTGTTAGATAATACGCTTAATGCTAGAGGGGGGTTGAATAGCGTTATAATAAAATTTAGCGTAAACTTGCGGAAATTAAAATTTGCAGGAAATAAATAAGTGCGATAAATAATAAAGTACGCACCGATGTATTCTGGTTCACCACAACACGTGGCTAGTCCAGTCCCCAAGAGACTCTCTCGAGATTTTCCACTAACTTGTCAAGCTTACGGGTGCTCAACAAACCTTTACAGCTTAAGGACACAAGCCTTAACACCTTTGCTCGGAGATACAACACTCCAAGACTTCACTGTTAAGCTTACGGGTGCCTAACCAACCTTTACAACTTAAGGACACAAGCCTTAACACCTTTGCTCAGAGATACAACACTCCAAGACTTCAACCAAGGAAACACAAGTTCCTTACAACAAGAGAATCACAATTCTCTTACAAGTGTACAAAACACTAAACACTCAAACAAAGCACTCCTTAATGAGTAGATATGAGTAAAAGAAGTAAGCTCAAGATCACAACAACTATGGACAAGACTTTGGCTCTCAAAAGCTTTATGAAATGAATATAAAATGATAAACAATAGTATGCAAGCTTATAGCAATAGAATGATCAGTTGTTGTGTGTTGTTCTATTGTAAACACTGAAATGAAGCTGTATTTATAGTTGAAAAACTTGGCATTACCGTTGCCTAATTGCCAATTAAGAGTTGCTGATTTTATTCTGTGACAATCGATTGTCAGGAAGCCACAATCGATTGTTTGCCAATCGTTCCAAAAATCAATCCCAGATTTTACGCTTAACAATCGATTGTCCAAGATCAACAATCGATTATTGGCAACGTTCAAAAAGTCATTTCCAGATTTTACGTAAAACAATCGATTATACCAAATCAATAATCAATTATTCAGCAACGTTCAAAAAATCCTTTCCAGATTTTAATTTCAACAATCGATTGTACAAAATCAACAATCGATTATTCAGCAACGTTCAAAAAATCTTTTTCAGATTTTAATATCAACAATCGATTGTACAAAATCAACAATCCATTACCTGATGGTATTTGAAAACTTTACGACAACGGTCAGCTTCACAGTCGATTGTGCAATGTTAACAATCGATTATTTATCAGACTTTGAAAATCATGTTAGACACTGCCTCGTGACAATCGATTGATATATACTCACAATCGATTATTTAATAACTTTGAAAAAGTCTGGAAGACACTGCCTCAACACAATCGATTGTCATATGTTCACAATCGATTATTTTGTGACTTTTGAAAATCTGAAGGACACTGTCTCTTCACAATCGATTGTCATTAGTTTCACAATCGATTATTCTGAGTTTTGAAAAACTTTGATGGACACTGCCTCATCACAATCGATTGTCATATGGTTCACAATCGATTGTCATGCAGGTTTGAAAAACCTGATGCTCACTGCCTTAACACAATCGATTGTCATTAGTTCATAATCGATTGTCATGCAGTCTTGGCTTAACATAATCGATTATCATAAGTACATAATCGATTATCTTAGTCCAGTTTTTAGAGGCATGTATAAAAATCATTTTGACTAATGAAAATATGCATGATTTAAAATCATTTAGCATTAAATTAAATATGCATGATTTTGGAAAAATAATTTTACGAGAGAAGCCATGTCATGAGTCAAGTTGTCGGATCAAGATCACAATTAAGAATGACTCATTTAATCTATAAAACTTTGTCTTGTGCTTGAATCTCGTTATCCACCAATTGTGCGCTTGTACTTGAACTTCGTCATATATCAATTTGCGCTTGTTTGTCATTCATCAAAACCTACACATAGGAATACACGTTTTAGTATAAAGCCTTGAGAACGTGTTTCCAACAATGATCTTGTTTATCATGTTAGATTAGTTAAGTCTTGGTTTAAGTTTTTTCTTTCAGTTTGTTTGGTTTGTCTCTGATGTGTCTCCATTTATATGAAATGGGACTTCAGTGCCGTTTGTTTTAAAGGGGGTTCAGAAGACTAATTTTATATACTTTAAGGGGGTGATTGGGATTTATTCGAGGGAATTTAAGGCTGCTTTGGCTTAGTAGGTTCTAGAAAGCTTTTCGGGGGGGAGGGGGTGCTTTTGGGTAATAAAACCATCAGAGCTAAGGATAGGATAGGTAAAATTGCAATAACTAGTGTCTGAAAGGGTAAAAGTGGGATTTTACATGGGTTAAATATCAGAATGTTTTGGATTGTGTACAATTGTCCTTATCCTTGTGATAAAATTTGTATTTTGGGGGGGGGGGGGAAAGGACAAACAACTGTAGCAAAGGACTGTACTGTTCAAGAAGTTCAGATTTTAGGGTAGGATATTACCTTTTTGATGCCATTTTTGGATGCCCTACATATAGAAAGTACTCACTCACACAAAGGGGCCGATTTTTTATCAGCAAAAATTCTCTTTGAAAAGCTCCTTGGTCTTTTGTTAAATTTCAGTCTCAAAAATAACTTTGAAAAATCTCAGAAATCTCTTATTTCTTTTCAAGCCAAAAACATGGATTAAAAGAGGAAGTTTCCTTGGTCTTCTGTAGCTAGATTCTGGGTTTCTTCTAGCGTTTGGATTCTGGTGTTGAAGTTTAATTCTAGGTTTTTGAAAGCTGATATTGGTTTTTGATTTGGCTGTGTGTTTGGTTTCCTGCTATTGCTCACTATCTTCGAAGAATCAGCTGAGCTATTGACCATTATTTGGTCTAGTTTGAGTCATCTCTAAGTATGTAACCAAGTTTTCAGCTATAAGAATGACTCTATTTGTGTGATCTGAATTTATTCGTAACTATGTGGGTATGGATGCATATGTAGAACAGTAGGAATTAATGTGTTTGTTCCTCATATTTCATCAGTTTTTTTTGTGTCTCTCTATGCATTTCAGCATGTAAAAATATTGTTAAAATCACATAAACAACTGTATCTTATTGCAGTATTCAGGTTTAACATGTAATTCTTTCTTGCTCTACTTTATCTGATTTCTTTACTCTAAGAATACTGCTTCTTATTTGTCCTTTAACTGATTGGTTACAAACTATAGCCTATTGGTTTAGTCACTAGATGGTTGAACCAATTGTCTTTGAAAGCTTCTAAGGCGGGATCAAATATTGAGGAAAGAAGATGATGCGATTTTGAGTGGAAACCTGCAATAAATTGCGTGTTTAACTTTCTACATAATTAAACCCATGAACAGCCATTTTACTTTTATTACTGCATTCTTATGCTTAGGCCCGTCAAAGTAGTATAACGGAAGTAACTTTGTAAATCTAACCTTCTCCATGGTTGGATCCATGAGATATTCAAAAGAAAAAATGATTGGTTTAGCCACTAGAAGCCTCATGCTGGGATCCTGGGTAAATAGTTCTGTGAGGAGCAGCTTTGTAGCTGAGTTCTTGCATTTTTTAGCACATAAGACTCAAAGAAGCAATGAATGGGAAACCTGAAGGCAAGTAGAAGGCCTTCGTTTGTTTTACAACATTTTTATTTCCTTTAGATTTCCTTGGATTTCAGCTGTTACTGTGCTTTGACTCTCTAAGAGTTTAAACTTTGTTGTATAATTTGTAGGACTTACAAGTTTGTAAAGTGGATTGTTAATTTTTTGTTTTAATCCATTTTGTTATCAGTGAGCCTGTGAAAGTAGGTTGTTTCGCTTGTGCCAAAAACAAAGTTGGAGACATATGCAAAATCTGGCATTGGGGTCACAATTAGGCCCAAACCTTGGGCCTATTTAGTGCAAATCTAGCCTGGGCCATTTGGGTTTAGGCGTTTGGACTTCACAGGTCGACCCAACAGAATGTAATTCTTCAAATATAAATTTGTGTTCAATATAGTTCAAGTTTTAATTTCCAGGTCATTTTTGGTAGCAATTTTCATAAGAACGCTTGAGTGTAACTGATTCTCCATTAATCAGTTTAGCGTTTGGATAGATGGAAATTAAGCCTAACATGGGTTGTACATTTTGGAATTTGGTTTGTCATCCAGGCCTTCAAATCTTATGGCCCTTGGTGAGCTCCAATTTTCAGCTCAATGTTGATTCATAATTGGGCCATATCGAGCCCATTTCTCTTCACCCAAAATACATAGGCGACTTTCTCCTTGATAAATTAATCGTTGTTGAATTAAGCCTTAAGTAGGGATATCCTAGGTGACCTTAACTAAACAACCCTTCTAAAATTGAGGTGTGCCATGACTTAATCTTATAACACTTGGCCCTCACAGACTTAGATCAACAAATTGGGGTGTGCCATATACAAATATAATCCTTTAATTTATGGCACTTATATAAATAAATTAATTAGAAATGCTTTTAAAAAAACTAGTAGTTTGCTTTAGGCTCGATTTAGGTTAGCCTTGTGATTATGTATACGTTCGCGTAACATAGTTGCAAACTAAATTCTAAAATAACTTGAGGGATGCGTTGCGCGACTTCAAACTAACTTTTCTATATAGAATAAACAAAGCATTAATAATTGTGGACAGGTTTGTGTGACATAACTTTTGACGCACCAAAAGAAAAGAGTATAGGTACGCGTAACTCGATTCTTTATAATTACGAATAATTCAAATATTTTAAAAGAGGTAAAAAGATAATTGCACATAGGCTTAAAAATGAGTAGTTAAATAATTAAACCAAATATAAATTGCTAAGCAACCGTAATTTGGGGGTACCTAACACCTTCCCCCAGGTTAACAAAATTCCTTACTTAGAATTTTTGGTTCGCAGACTTTTAAATAATATTAAAGCTTCCTCGATTTGGGATATAAAATAAATTGGTGACTTGGGACACCATAATTTATTCCAAGTTGCGACTCTATAATTAGTTAAGATAATCCCATTTCGAATAATGTCATTTAAATTGGAAAAACTCCCTTGTATATCCCTCACGGGGTGTGTAAACAAGGAAGCATGACAACTGAAATGCACTTCAAGCCAAACTTAAGAAATTTCTTCCGAAATGCTAACTTCCACATGAAGCGCCAAAATGCTCCCAAGTTATCCAAAACCCGAACCTGGCATACACTCAAGTCTAAAATCATCATACGAACCTGCTAGAACTTTCAGATCCCGATTCTGAGGTCGTTTTCCCAAAAATCCAATCCTAGTTCATTCCTTCAACTTAAGGTTTCTAAAATAGAAATTTTCATTTAAATTTGACTCCGATCTTCCTGAATTTCAATTCCGACCATGCGTACAAGTCATAACACCTGAAATGAAGCTGCTCATGGCCTCAGACTGCTGAACGGCGCGCTAGGGCTCAAAACGACCGGTCAGGTCGTTAGATTCTCTCCCACTTAAACATATGTTCGTCCTCGAACGTGCTGAGAACTATACTGAGGTACTCTGAAATCACTGTTTACCACCTTATGCACCTTCCCGTGCTACCACAACTTAGCTGAGCACATTAGCTCGATAAGTTCTAAAGATACTCCCCTTTATTCAAGCAAATAAGCCTTAGACCCCAATTCCAATATCCGGAATTCTATGCTAGGCCTGTTTTCATCATATGATCACCAAATCATTCACCACACGTTTTACCCAACATGACTGTATAACTTTGCTGAATTGACACTTTTTATCACATTACTCATAGGACCACAATAACATTTTCTGATCAACTTAGCCAAAGCTTAAACGAATCATATGCTCCCATTGCACCTCATGACCTTCATAGGTATTGATGTAACTTTCAGAACACCGCCACGATGGACGAGATGAACCGAAATTCATAATCAACTGCAGAGTCAACCAATAAGTAAATCTATACTTCTTGCAAGAAACATTTCCCCATTCTAAACCAAATTATGATCTTTGCTCCTTAATATACTTCATATAATCAGAATGCTCTGATTCTAAATCCTGTAATCTCGTCTCACCCAGTACAAACTGCTCAGGCAATAAGCCACTCTGAATGCGATCAAAAATCTCACATGATGGCACAGTGTGCCAATACACCACCATTCCGAACACAACACAAACAAGAAATTGAACTCTGGAAGGACCTACCTAACCCCTGCACTAATATGAACTTTTCCCTAGAAGATAGGAAGCGAAACACACAAAAAAAACATATAGAGGACCAGACTTGACATCACACTGTTGCTGCGCGCAACCCGATCCAAATGAAATACCCATGGCGGCGTGCCACCCGATCCACACATAAAGAGATTGCACTTCGAGCTAAATCTGCTCATTACATTACAAAAATATCGAATTTTGATCGCAAGCACGCTAAACGCATAATACCATCCCTGAGAAAACACTTAGCGCCTTAGGCTACAAAACTCAAGCACAAATGGGGTGCGATACAACATCTGAATCTCTAGAGCCTTTTACAAAAATATCTAATTTCGATCGCAAGCACGCTAAGCGCATAATACCATCCCTGAGAAAACACGTAGCGCTTTAGGCTACATAACTCAAACACAAATGGTTTACCTCAACACATGAGAATTTACCAAACTATTTCACAAGGCATACAGTGCAACACCATTACATGGAATAACTGATGACAAAATAACACCCCGACTGTCTTCCACAGGGAACGCTCGCTGAAACAATTACATCTAGCCTGATATAAAAGCCTGTTCACATATAAATCAGTCCACTGATCTCAAGTCGATTTTTGATTGCACAAACTTGGCTAATAACTTTTCGAAGTTCCATAGTAACCCCCTTTTGCCTCATAACACGTAAGAACAACCATCATAACCGGAGCAACCTCCTCAGTTCATAACCTAATAAACAAAGTTCCCCCAGGCATAAATTCTCAAACTAATGATATTACCCCAATCCTCATACTTGGTTAAATCTCTATTCAATCAAGTGACTACATGCCACACTTATACAATCAAGTGACTACAATCTTCCAATTCATCCTTGCTTGCCTTAGAAATAAGACTAACCTTACTCAACACATAACATACTCCATCTACACTCGCCCCGAATGACCTTGAATCACGAGGCCAGGCAGTCTCAATTCACACCAACTATTTTGTATCACCCAAATTGCCACACCACAAGTCAAAATATCATAGAACATTCTAGGCACCGTCTTATAAGCAGCTACAATGCTTGATTCTTAACCGTACTCATAGGCTCGAATTCATTGGGCACCACACTTTAACTTCGGAATTCACTAGGACTGTTATTGAGAGCCACCCGCTCTGACTTGGTCCCGAATATCATTCACTCCATAAATCATATAACACACGAATACTCTCTCGATAACGCACCCGGTGAAATAACTTCCTCTGAAACCTGTATCCATAAGGCCAACTATAGCATGGGCCAATAAGGATGACTACAACATGCCTCCAACAATTCATCTATTCAATTTACCACTTATGGTCCTTTCTCATAGCCGAAATAACCCATCAATATGCTAATAACTAAAAATCATGTAAGTAGTTAATCATACTGCCCAATCATAAGCGGTGGGACTCTCCCACTTAGCTTGAAGCCATTATTTCACAACTCTTGAGATCGACCGACCTTTTTACCTCTTATTGACATAACCTCGCACCATCAATTATCAACATTTATCGGAATATTCTTGTATGAACCCCTTTTTGATCTCTGAATCATCAACCACACTTGCACGGCCAATCTCTTTGATGCACCATAGATAGAATTCCTTGCAGAAGCTTCGCCAACCACGCGACCACTAACCTGCACACATGGAATAACCCACCTAGGGGAATCACCTCCCTACATCTTCCCACGCTGTTCCACGGGGTACATTCACTCTAGCACCAATAGCCCATCTTGAGGCCGAGATCACCTCCCAGCTGCACAAGTCCATTCACCCCCCCCCCCCCCCCCCCGCAGACATCAATCAAATCTGCAGCAACACCCTTCCAATTCAGGGTTATGTTGCACCCTCCTTTATTTCAAGGAGATCCTTTTGCCATATTTAATCTTCTGCCGCGTAATAGCCCATATTTCAGATCATACACATAGGCTTCAATCACAAATCATTAAAATCCCCAATTCGATCCAAACTCTTCTTAAGGCGCGTAGTTTTCCTATTACCAAAGCCCATATGCAACACCCGCCACTATTCCACTTTGGCAGAACTCATCTCCTTAATCGGTTACTCGATCTTGCTTCTCAGATTTGGCCTTCTAGAAATTTTTAAACAATCGCCTGACACTTCCCACATGTCCTTCCTCATACTTTGCTGCTCAATTGTTGCCTTAAATAAAACTTATTTTCGTGGCACTTGAATCCACAATAGCTGCTAATCTTTAAGCCTTTCCAAAGGCCATCTTTATCGATCCATCAATATTAGAAATTCCTATTCAATCTTGGACCATCGCACCATGCGACAACTGACAGTCGTATCTCTAATACTATTTCACAATATCCTGCCATAAAGGCAAATTGTAGCAGATAATAACATCAACAAACTTGGTACGTTCCAATAGGGCCACAACACACCATCATAAAAGAAAAGCTCCACCACGCTTGTAAATACCAAGTCTCATTACTTTCACTAGCCCACATCTGACCATTCTTAATCTGACTGACTTTTTCCTTGCCGTAAATAAAATACTCAATCCCTTGATTACACACTGAGTAAACCTCCCTTTAATTCATCCCCAGCCCCGACACGTGGGCAAACATCCTACCATCACAACAACTCTACGAAAAATATCTCATGAGCATCATGGCAACCTGTGCCTAACCTCAAGGCTCTTAGAAGTCTTGTTTTTGTGCTGAACGATAGAATATCTTTCCATAAAGCAACTATAATAGTCCAATCAAATATACTGGAAAAATTATCCCGCACCACATCTGAAGTGCCATTTCAAGTAAGCGCTCACGTTGCATTAGATTTAGTAGGGAGTAATAAAAGGCATATCCTCAAAGGGATCAAACCACACGAAGAAATCAAAAAGGGAAGTATTCCTAATAGCCTTGTAGCCTCCCAAAGATAAGAACAGACGTCTCCGTACCGATCCGCGAGACTCTACTAGACTTGCTCGTGACTCGTGAGACCGACAGGAACCTAGTGCTCTGATACCATGTTGTCATGACCCAAAATCCACAAAGGGTCGTGGTGGCGCCGGACACCGCTACCAGGCAAGCCAACTCAAATATTTTAAGTTAGTGTCCTCTTAATACTTTTGATATACAGGAATTTTCCTTCATTATTTTAAAAGTTTTAAAGAATATATTTTCATATCAAATTTAAAGGTTAAGCAATTAATAAAATACTCCAAACCATCCCAGAACCCGGTGTCAAAAGTGCATGAGCATCTACTGATAAGAGAAATAAAATACAACATCCGCCCAAGATACAATTGACAAAAATTAAATATAGTACAAAGGAAGGGACTACCCTAGTTGCGGCCGTCTCGAATGATGCAGCTCACCTAGTCCCAGAATCATCCGTGCTGCTGTGCCTTGTAAGCCACTGGAGTCACATATACATGTGCAACAAAATGCACAACAAGAGTAGTATGAGTATAAAAACAACGTGTACCCAATGAGTATCTCGCCTAATTCCGAAGTGGTAGAGACGACATAATTAACTTTGACACTCTCTGGTGGTCCAATAATAAGTCATCCTTAATATATATATATATATATATATATATATATATATATATATATATATATATATATATATATATATATATATATATATATATATATATATATATATATATTAAACAGTGGATTTATTTTATAAACTTGATGTTAATCCAAATAGAGGAAACAATAAACAGATAATTCTTTCATAGGAATTTTCCGTAAGTTCTCTTTATTATAACAAATAAATCTCGAGCCAGGATGAGGCATTGACAACTTAAATAAGTTCAGGACAACAACACAAACATGCGCAAATCATGCCGAGGTTGACGGACCGCTCCAACAGAAATGTAAATTGTGTACTGCCGAGGATCGAGCGGCCCGTACCATAGATGCATCTATTTAATCTGCCGAGGTGTTCGATCCGTCTCAGAAATAAACACATACCTTGCTCGCGAATCATGTATGCGACGCAGGTACACATAAGAATACAAGCTCAATCAATCAAATAAGAGCTTATCGGGGAATATTTATTCAAATAAAACTAATTCTCCTTTAATAATTTATGAAATGAAGCTTATGTTAAAACACGTTTCAAGGCACTAAACTAAACGTGTGTTCATATTTGTAGGTTTTGATAAATGACAAACGATGCGCAATTGACATATGACGAGGTCCAAGAACAAGCGCGCAAATGTCACGTAACGAAGTTCAAGCACAAGACAAACAAAGATCAAGATTAAACAAAAATATACATGAGTCGCTCTTTAATTGTTATCTTGATCCGACAATTTAACTCAAGACTTGGCTTCTCTCGTAAAAGCATTTTTATCAAATCATACATATTTAATATAGAGCAAAATGATTTTAAATCGTGCATATTTATTTTAGCAAAATGATTTTAAACATGCCTCTAAAATCTGGACAAAGATAATCGATTATGCACTTATGATAATCGATTATGTTAAGGCAGCTGCAAGACAATCGATTGTGTACCTTATGACAATCGATTGTGTTGAGGCAGTGTCCATCAGATGTTTGAAATCTGCATGACAATCGATTGTGTACCTTATGACAATCGATTTTGTCGAGACAGTGTCCATCAGATTTTTTCAAAGCTACAAAATAATCGATTGTGAACCCATGACAATCGATTGTGTTGAGGCAGTGTCTATTAGATTTTTCAAGACTGAAAAATAATCGATTGTCCATATAGCATAATCGATTATGTAAATGACCATTGCCAAAATATTTTCAAACTCCGTCAGATAATCGATTATAGGATTTTAATAATCGATTGTTTGAAGTAAAATCTAAAAAACATTTTTTGAACGTTGCCAAGTAATCGATTGTATATTTCTGATAATCGATTGTTTTAAGTAAAATCTGGAAATGATTTTTTGAACGTTGCCAGTATTCGATTATATGTCTTAGATAATCGATTATGCTGCGTAAAATCTGGGAATGATTTTTGGAACGATTGGAAAACAATCGATTGTGCCAATTAGACAATCGATTGTCGTAGCACAAAATCAGCAATTCTTAATTGGCAATTAGGCAACGGTTATGCATGTTTTTGACACTATAAATACATCTTCAAATCAGTCTTCTAAACACAACAACTGAGTATATTATTGCTAAAGCTTGCATACTCTCTTATTCATCATTTTCTATTCATTACATAAGTTTTTGAGAGCCAAATTCTTGACGAAAGTTGTTGCGTTCTTGAGCGTATTTATATTACTCGTATCTACTCTTAAGGAGAGTCTTGTTTTGAGTGCAAAGTGTTTTTATACACTTGAAGGAAGTGTTAATCCCTTGTATTGTAAGAAGGAACGTTGTGATTCCTTTGGTTGAAGTCTTGAAGTGTTGTATCTTCGAGCAAAGGTTGTTGAGGCTTGTGTGACTCAAGTTGTCAGTTTGTAACGGTTTGTTAAGCACCCGTAAGCTTAACGAAGTTAGTGGAAATCTCGAGAGAGTCTCTCGGGGACTGGACTAGCCACGGGTTGTGGTGAACCAGGATAACATCGGTGTGTTCGTTCCCTATTATTTACTTATCGCACTTATTTCATTCCTGCAATTTTTAAATTCCGCAAGTTTACGCTATTTTTTATTATAACGCTATTCACCCCCCCCCCTCTAGCGTTAAGCGTATATTCTAAAAATTGGTATCAGAGCCCAACTCTCTGAAAAACTTAACCGTTTGAGAGAAACAATCCATGGCTTCTACTCGTGATTCTTTTGCAGGAATAGGTGAAGGACAATGCTCCACCCGACCACCACTATTCGATGGCACAAACTATACGTACTGGAAGGAAAGGATAAGAATATTCATTCAATCGAGTAGTTTTCATCTGTGGAAGGTTATAATGAAGGGGGAACAAACTCCAACCAAAAAGGTTGAAAATGAATGGGTTCCAAAATCCGAAGATGAATACGATGCGGATGATATCCGAAAAGTGCAGAACAACGCTAAAGCCATCAACTTATTGTATTGTGCTGTAAACGCTGATGATTACAGAAAAATATCATGTTGCACAACGGCGAAGCAAATGTGGGATAAGCTGGAAATCACGTACGAAGGTACGGACCAGGTAAGAGAGGCTAAAGTTGATTTTCTAACCCATGCATATGAACTGTTTCACCTGAAGGAAGGCGAAAGGGTCGATGACATGTTCGAAGGATTTTCAAAAATCGTTAATGACTTACATGCTCTTAAGAAGACCTTCACGGATAAGGAACTTGTCCGAAGAATTCTCCGAAGTCTCACTCCGAAATGGCGCTCCAAGGCCGACGCGATTCAAGAGTCTATTGGCATTTCAAATGTCACCATCGACGGATTAAGAGGTAATCTTAAAACTTATGAATCTACTATACTTAACCCTCTTGTTAATGATCAAAGGAAACAAAGAATCGCCCTCAAGGCAAGCACAAGCCAACCTCAAAATAACGAGGACGGAGATAACGAGTTCGGACTCGTTATTAGGAGATTTCAAAAGTTCATGCGGAAAGAGTATGAATGAAAAGGCAAACAACAAGGAGATCAAGTAAAGTGCTATGGGTGCGGAGAAATCGGGCACATTAAATCAAATTGCCCAAATGTCAAAAAGGAGAAGAAACCCTTCAAGAAACAACGAGCATACATATCTTGGGGAGGCGACTCCGGAGACGAGTCGAGTGAGGAAGAAGAAGACGAAACTGCAAATCTTTGTCTCATGGCTCACGAAAACAATCAAGAAGAGGTATGTCAAATTTCTTCCAAAAACTTCTATTCTCTTGAGGAAATGCAAAATGCCTTTGATGAGTTGTATAGTGATTTCATTAAAGCTTCCAAAACTGTTAAAAACATTAAGGAAAATGCTTCTTTGAAAGAAAAAGATTTTGAAAAACAACTCTCTTTGAAAGAAAAGGATTTGGAAAAACTGATTTTGGAAAATGAGAAGTTGAAAGAAGAAAACAATTTTTTCGGCAAAAGAAGCGCCGACAAATCCCGAGAGTTCTAGTAAAAATTGTACTTCTTGCATGCATCTAAAAAATGAGGTAGAAAGACTTATGGGCACCTTAGATAAGTTCAATTCTTCTCATAAAAATTTGAATGAAGTTCTTGTTAATTTGAAAACGACCAAACATGGGATAGGTTTTAAAAACGAGCCTAATGAAAAAGTTGAAGCCAAACCCCAACCACCTAAGGCTCAACCTAGGACAAATAAAACAAATGTTCATCCTAGAGATAACAATCCTAGAATCAACATGCATGCTAGACCAAACACTAGAAGAAACTTTGAACATTTTAGGACACCTAGAAATGGCCTTCAACCTAGAAATAACCATTCTAGAAATGATGCATATCCTAGACCAAACACTAGAAGAAACGTTGAACATTTTAGGACACCTAGAAATGGCTTTCAACCTAGAAATAACTATTATAGAAATGCTGCATATCCTAGAACAAATAGTAGGAGAAATGATTTTCATGAAATGCGCAATAGTCATATTGTCGAAAATAGAGTAAACAAATTTCGTCCGTCCAACTACTATCAACCTAGACGAATGCATAATCCTAATGTCATTTGTCATTATTGCAATCGAATTGGAAATATTGCTCCTTCTTGCTTCACTAGACATAGACACTTAACTGCATGTCAAGCACAACAGCATGTTGCACCTAACTCTCAAGGACCCAAAACAGCTTGGGTACCAAAGACTCATTAATTTGTCTTGTAGGTATGTTTGAAGAGATCAAGTGTACTTTGGTACCTTGATAGTGGATGCTCCAAACACATGACCGGAGACGAATCCAAGTTCCTTCAACTAGAACACAAGGAAGGAGGAAGCGTTATTTTTGGAGATAACAACAAGGGAAAAATTATCGGCATTGGATCGGTCGGTAAGGATGAACCTTCTTCCATTAAGCATATATTGCTAGTTAAAGGTCTAAAACATAATCTCTTGAGCATAAGTCAATTATGTGACAAGGAAAATCTTGTTTTATTTGATTCGAATGAATGCTTAGTTTTTCGCCGTAGCGATTTTAAAATTATCCTTCGTGGTTTTAGAATGGATAACATCTATATGGTTGATCTCGAAAATTCTTCATCTGAGTATGTGAATTGTCTTATGAGCAAAGAAGATGATATGTGGTTATGGCATCGTAGAGTAGCTCACATCAACATGCATCTTTTAAACAAATTGGTTTCACAAAATTTAGTTATTGGTCTTCCAAATTTGAAATTTGAAAAAGACTCCATTTGCGATTCTTGTCAAAAAGGGAAGCAAACAAAAGCATCTTTTAAATCGAAAAATATTGTTTCAACTACTAGACCATTGCAACTTCTTCACATGGACCTTTTTGGACCATCTCGCATTGAAAGTCTTGGTAGAAATCGTTATGCTTTTGTTATTGTTGATGATTATTCTAGATTTACATGGACACTATTTCTTGCTCATAAAAGTGAAGCTTTTCATAATTTTAAATGTTTTCTTAAACGTGTTCAAAATGAAAAGGACACAACCGTCACTTCAATAAGAAGTGATCATGGGGGAGAGTTCGATCACAATCTCTTCGCGGATTTTTGTGACGAACTCGGTATCGAGCACACCTTCTCTGCTCCACGCACACCACAACAAAATGGAGTGGTGGAAAGGAAAAATAGGTGTCTCGAAGAGATGGCTAGAACCATGCTCGATGAGGCTAAGATTCCCAAGCATTTTTGGGCGGATGCCGTGAGTACCGCATGCTACGTTTTAAACAGAGTAGTCATAAGGCCAATACTCATGAAAGCTCCCTATGAACTCTACAAGGGAAGGAAACCAAATATCTCCCATCTTAGAGTATTCGGTTGTAAATGTTTTATTCATAACAATGGTAAAGATAATTTGGGAAAGTTTGATGCCAAATCCGATGAAGGAATTTTTATTGGTTATTCTTCACGTAGCAAAGCATATAGAGTATTCAATAATAGAACCGAAACTGTGGAGGAATCCCCTCATATTGTGTTTTCCGAAAATAATGCTCGCTTGGCGAGAAAGGATTCTGGTTTTGAACTTGCAGGTAGTTTAAACCCAATGAGTCCTCAAGACAAAGTACAAGAGGAAACTCCTAAGGAAATTCAAGATGAAATCTTGGAACAATTATCGGAGGAAGCGCCACAACTGGAAAAAGAAACGAAACTGCCTAACGCGTGGAGGACAATCAAAGACCATCCTCTCGAACAGGTAATTGGCAACATTGAACAACAGGTAAGTACTCGAAACACTCTTAAGAACACCTTAGGACACATTGCTTTCGTTTCTCAAATTGAACCTTCAACCATCTCCGAAGCAATTGGGGATGAATTTTGGACCTTGGCAATGCAAGAGGAGCTTAACCAATTCAAACGAAATGACGTTTAGGATTTGGTGCCAAGACCCGAAAATCATACCATATGGTACGAAATGGGTTTTTCGAAACAAACTAGATAAAAATGGCGTAATCACTACAAACAAAGCTAGGCTTGTAGCAAAAGGCTATAATCAAGAAGAGGGAATTGACTATGAAGAAACATATGCGCCCGTAGCAAGGTTAGAAGCTATTCGTTTATTGCTTGCTTTTGCCTCTTCTATGAATTTCAATTTATATCAAATGGATGTAAAAAGTGCTTTTTCTAAATGGTGTTATTCAAGAAGAAGTGTATGTAGAACAACCCCCAGTCTTTGAAGATTTTAAATCTCCCAATCATGTTTTCAAACTTAAAAAGGCGCTTTATGGTCTCAAACAAGCTCCCCGAGCTTGGTATGAACGATTGAGCAAATTTCTTTTGGAAAATGAATTCATTAGGGGGAAAGTTGACACCACTCTATTTGTTAAGCATAAAAACAATGATATTTTATTAGTTCAAATCTATGTGGATATATTATTTTTGGTGCTACTAACAATGCTTTGTGCAAGGAATTTTCTGATTTAATGACAAGCGAATTTGAAATGTCTATGATGGGTGAGCTAACCTTCTTTTTGGGGCTGCAAGTAAAGAAAATGGAAGAAGGAACTTTCATTTGTCAAGCTAAATATTGCAAATAATTGTTAAAACGATTTGAAATAAGCAACGCAAAAGCAATGGCCACTCCCATGAGCACATCCGACCATCTAGACAAATATGAGAAAGGTAAGGAAGTCGACACCAAGAAGTATCGAGGTATGATTGGATCTCTCCTTTATCTTACTGCTAGTAGACTGGACATCATGTTTAGCGTGTGCTTATGCGCTCATTATCAATCATGTCCTAAGGAGTCTCACCTAACTGCGGTGAAACGGATATTGAAGTATCTTGTTGGTACTGTAAATGTGGGTCTATGGTACCCCAAAGGTTCTTCATGCCAACTTGTTGGCTATTCGGATTTCGATTTCGCTGGATGCAAATTGGACCGCAAGAGCACTAGTGGCACTTGCCATTTGCTCGGTAGCTCTCTAGTTTCTTGGTTTAGCAAGAAACAAGTAAGTGTTGCGTTGTCCACAACCGAGGCTGAATATGTAGCCGCGGGGAGTTGTTGCGCTCAAATTCTTTGGATGAAACAGCAACTCTTGGACTATGGCTTAAGTATCGATCATATCCCTCTTAGATGTGATAATACTAGCGCCATATGCTTGACGAAGAACCCCGTTCTTCATTCAAGAACAAAACACATTGAAATTAGGCATCATTTTATAAGAGATCACGTTCTCAAAGGTGATGTCGAAATTGAATTTGTTGAAACCAAAGATCAATTGGCCGACATCTTCACAAAACCTTTAGAGAAAGAGTCCTTCTTCCGAATTCGTAGTGAACTCGGGATTCTTGACTCCACATTGATCTAAGTCATGCATTGCATTTTCCCTTTCACATGATTACTAACTTGAGCGTCGGAGGCGTCTAACGAATTTTTGCAGGTATCGCCCTAAAAGCAGGGGGAATTATAAAGACTGGTGCAGAATAATCGATTCTTCTGCAGAATAATCGATTTCTCTTTAGTATATAATCGATTATCAAGTATCAATAATCGATTATGTTGACATTATTTGCTTTATTATCCCTTTTATGAATTTGAAATTTTTATTAATCAATAAACAAGTTATTTACCAATTTTTTTTGCTAATGTCAAAAGGGGGAAGAATAAGGGCTATGCACTTAATACTTATTGGCACAAATTGAGGGGGAATTCATATGTTGAGGGGGAACTAATTGCATATATATATATATGTATATATATATGTATATATATATATATATATATACATATATATATACATATATATACATATATATATACATATATATACATATATATATACATATATATACATATATATATACATATATATACATATATATATACATATATATACATATATATATACATATATATACATATATATATACATATATATACATATATATATACATATATATATATATATATACATATATATATATATATATATATATACATATATATATATATATACTTGTCTTGGATCGTCATTATGAATTACCTAATATGCATATCCCGATTAAGGTTTGCCATTATCAAAAAGGGGGAAATTGTTGAAACACGTTCTCAAGGCACTAAACTAAACGTGTGTTCATATTTGTAGGTTTTGATAAATGACAAACGATGCGCAATTGACATATGACGAGGTCCAAGCACAAGCGCGCAAATGTCACGTAACGAAGTTCAAGCACAAGACAAACAAAGATCAAGGTTAAACAAAGTTATACATGAGTCGCTCTTTAATTGTGATCTTGATCCGACAATTTAACTCAAGACTTGGCTTCTCTCGTAAAAACATTTTTATCAAATCATGCATATTTAATTTAGAGCAAAATGATTTTAAATCATGCATATTTATTTTAGCAAAATGATTTTTAAACATGCCTCTAAAATCTGGACAAAGATAATCGATTATGTACTTATGATAATCGATTATGTTAAGGCAGCTGCAAGACAATCGATTGTGTACCTTATGACAATCGATTGTGTTGAGGCAGTGTCCATCAGATGTTTGAAATCTGCATGACAATCGATTGTGTACCTTATGAATATCGATTGTGTTGAGACAGTGTCCATTAGATTTTTTCAAAGCTACAAAATAATCGATTGTGAACCTTATGACAATCGATTGTGTTGAGGCAGTGTCTATAAGATTTTTCAAGACTGAAAAATAATCGATTGTCCATATATCATAATCGATTATGTAAATGACCGTTGCCAAAATATTTTCAAACTCCGTCAGATAATCGATTATAGGATTTTAATAATCGATTGTTTGAAGTAAAATTTCAAAAAGATTTTTTGAACGTTGCCAAGTAATCGATTATATATTTCTGATAATCGATTGTTTTAAGTAAAATCTGGAAATGATTTTTTGAACGTTTCCAGTAATCGATTATACGTCTTAGATAATCGATTATGCTGCGTAAAATCTGGGAATGATTTTTGGAACGATTGGAAAACAATCGATTGTGCCAATTAGACAATCGATTGTCGCAGCACAAAATCAGCAATTCTTAATTGGCAATTAGGCAACGGTTATGCATGTTTTTAACACTATAAATACATCTTCAAATCAGTCTTCTAAACACAACAACTGATTATATTATAGCTAAAGTTTGCATACTCTCTTATTCATCATTTTCTATTCATTACATAAGTTTTTGAGAGCCAAATTCTTGACGAAAGTTGTTGCGTTCTTGAGCGTATTTATATTACTCGTATCTACTCTTAAGGAGAGTCTTGTTTTGAGTGCAAAGTGTTTTTATACACTTGAAGGGAAGTGTTAATCCCTTGTATTGTAAGAAGGAACGTTGTGATTCCTTTGGTCGAAGTCTTGAAGTGTTGTATCTTCGAGCAAAGGTTGTTGAGGCTTGTGTGACTCAAGTTATCAGTTTGTAACGGTTTGTTAAGCACCCGCAAGCTTAACGAAGTTTGTGGAAATCTCGAGAGAGTCTCTCGGGGACTGGACTAGCCACGGGTTGTGGTGAACCAGGATAACATCGGTGCGTTCGTTCCTTATTATTTACTTATCGCACTTATTTCATTCCTGCAATTTTTAAATTCCGCAAGTTTACGCTGTTTTTTATTATAACGCTATTCACCCCCCCTCTAGCGTTAAGCATATATTCTAACAGCTTAATCCCTTTGAATTTCATTTACTAATTTAATGTGATTTAGGCAATTCAAGCCATCAATGGGTTGACAAATAATCCAAGTATAGCATGATTTTGGGTCCTAGACTACCGGACAATAGCATAATAGTAGCTACGTAAGGACTCTCGTCACCTCGTGCGTACATATCCTCCACAAATAGGAGCACATAACCAATTTAACTCACCTATGGGGTAAATTCCCCCTCACAAGATTAGAAAGGAGATTCACCTCGCTCCAAAGATCCACAACCGGCATTCTACATTCTTATGAAGACTTGTACCAATGCACAATGCTCCAAAACTAGACAACGATCATACAAATCATTAATATACGCTCAATTATACTTTAAAACCCAAATTATAACAATTCCTAACCCCGAATGAAAAGTTGACAAAAATGCCCTCGGGCCCACGTGCTCGGAATCCGAAATTTTTCGAAGATAAACTTTGCCCATGATATTAGGAACTCAAATATATAATTTTCTCTTAATTTCATATCCAAATTTGTGGCTAAATTCCAAGAATAAAATATTTCTAAGTCTTTCTCTAACCCTAAAATTTCTACCCATTTACATGCTAAAATCCATACATAATCAATGTATTTAACTCATAATAGCTGGGGATAACATACCTTATCATTGATGATGAAAAATCCTCTCTTGAATATCCCCAAGAATTGCCCCAAGCCATGAAAAATGAGAGAAATGAACTCCAAATCACGATTTTAGAACAAGCCTACTACCAAGCATTTTTCTCTTCAGCGCTGCCTTTTCCGCTTCTGCGGATACCGCTTTGCGGCTGATGGCCACTTCTGCGGCTCCAAAACTCCAGCCAGACTTGCTGGAACTTTCAGATCCCGATTCCGAGGTTGTTTACTCAAAAATCCAATCCTAATTCATTCCTTCAACTTATGACTTTTAAAATAGGAATTTTCATTTAAATTTAATTCTGTTCTTCCTGAATTTCAATTCCGACCATGCGTACAAGTCATAACACTTGAAATGAAGCTGGTCAAGGTCTCAAACTGCTAAAAACGCGCTAGGGCTCAAAACGACCGGTCGGGTCGTTATAAACCCGCACCTCATACCCAATAAAATTTACAAAACCGGCATACCCATTCCGATATGAGTTCAACCATACAAAATTATCAAATTCCAATATCGAATCACCTATTAAATCTTTATATTTTATTTTTGGAAGATTTTACAAAAACCCCCATCTTCTTCCATTCAATTTAATAATTAATGATGTAAATAAGTATGAAATTAAGAAATATAACTTATTCGGATAAAGTATACTTACCCAACTCAAACTCGTGAAGAATCACTCTAAAATCGCCTAGAACCGAGGTCTAAAACTCTAAAAATGAACAAAAATGTCGAACTCCAAACTTAAGCATTCTACCTACGTAAGTCGCATCTTTAAAATACGACTTGTCTCATTATTTCCTGGCAGGTCGCATTTAAAAGGGGCGACTTGCTTCAACAACTTTCCAGGCAAAAACTGCAGTACCAATCTTCGGTAAATTGGTTTTAACTTTCTGTAAAAATATCCAAATGATGAATATTTATTTTTCTGAAAACTAGACTCAAAGGACTATAATTTTTATTTTCGAATCATTTTCAAATTCCTTATTGATTGCGAGATATAAGCTTCCAAAATCAGCCATGCGCGGCAAAAATTTCTCGCGATGCACACTGCTGTAGCAAAAAAATCGGCAATTAAAATGGCCTAGAAATGCTCTAAAACCACTCCAAAACTCACATGAGCCCCTCGGGATCCCATCCGAACACACCAACAAGTCTCAAAACATATTACGAACCTACTGAAGATCTCAAATCACATCAAACAATGTCGAAACTACAAATCGTACCACGAATCAAACTTATGAACTTTCAAATATTCCAACTTTCAAAACTCGTGCCCAAACATACCAAATCAATCCAAAGTGAAGTCACATTTTGCATACTAGTCCCAAATGACATAACAGATCTAATACAACTCGCAGAATCGCACTCAAACCCTCTTATCATCAAAGGCAACTCTAGATCAAACCTCTCAACCTTCCAAAACTTCAACTTTCTAATTTTCACCAAAATGCGCTGAATTGTCGTACGGACTTCTAAATCCAAATTCAGACATACGCCTAAATCCAAAACGACCATACAAATCTATTGAAACTATAAAAATTCCATTGCAGAGTTTTTAGATCAAAGGTCAAACTCCAGTCAACTCTTTTCATTTAAGCTTCAAAAATAAGTATTGTTCTTTATATTTAATCCCGAATCATTTGAAAACCAAACTCGACCATACATGCAATTCATAATACACATTACCAAGCCACTCGAGACCTTATGCCGCCGATGGGGACACTAATTTTCAAAACGACCAGTCGAGTCGTTACACAAAAAATTACGACACATGAAGTGCTCCCTATAAGTAGAGAATACTTAGGTGAATTATAGGAGATATAGTAGAAAGGATTCCGTAAATTGGGAAAATCATAACTCTAGGCGTCCGTGATCTTCTCTCCAACCTTTACTCTCTTTAGTCGATAATATTTTTTTACTACTTGTTTTTTTGTAAAATTAAGCTTTCATTGATAACAAAGTATATGTACATCAAAGGTCATGATAGTAGTATTGGACTAACTACTATACTAATACAAGAATCTCACTACACTATTTGGCTATGTATCTACAAATCTGTCTATAGCATGTAATGTCATAGGCTAAGGAAAATAGTTGAGCTTCCTCAGTCCAATTTGCCATTGCTTGTTTTTACTGCCTCGAATATGTATCAATAAGGCAATCTCTCGACATAGCAAATCCTCCACATATGTAGCACCTTCAAATCGAATATGGTTTCTTGCTTTCCAAATAAGTGCAGTTGTAGTTATGAATGCAGCAGCTGTTATCGAATTATGCCATTGCCTGCTCTTAGCTATACTGCACATCCAATTGAGTTCAGAATCCCAACAGCCAATAGTTCGAGAATATCCCAACCAATTGCATATTCTTTTCCATAAACTGTTAGTGCTATTGCAGCCAAAGAACAGATGATTAAAGTCCCACATGTAGCTTGCAAAACGCACAGTCCACTGGAATTTGAATGCCCAACACCAGCAATCTATCCACTGTAGGAAGGCTATGATGAGCAGCAAGCCAAACAGTAAATTTGTGTCTAGGAAGGACATTGCCAATTAATAACAAATTATTCCATGTAACCTTTGTAAAGCAAGGAAGCAATGACATATAAAGTTTCTGTATGCTAAACTTGTTATGCTTGCATACACTATGCAATCGAACAGTAAGATCACCATGCAACTGAGGGCATTCCAGTATATAGGTCCTGCTTTCCAGTATTTTCCTGATCACCCAAGATGCTGTTTTTGGAGTGTTAACAAAGGAGAGGTTACCTTGCTTAATGTAGTAAGCATGAACCCATCGAACCCATAAGCAGTCTTTCTTGTTAGCCAAATCCCACAGCAGCTTTGTTATGGCAGCTTTGTACCAAATAGACAAATCCAAGAAATTAAGCCCCCAGCAGATATTGGCTTGCAAATCTTATCCCAAGCCACCAGTGCTCTCCTGGAAATACTTGCCTTACCAGTCCAAAGAAAGGTTCTACATATAGCTTCAATGACTTTTAGGACTTTTTTAGGCAGAATAAAAATTTGAGCCCAATAAGACTGGATGCCAAAAACCACAGCCTTTATCAATTGGCTCCTACCTGCATAAGAAAGAAACTTGGCTGACCAACAAGTGATTTTATCTGTTATCCTCTCAATAAGGGGCATGTAATGTCGAATGGCCAGTTTCTTAGAATCCAGTGGGATTCCTAAGTATCTAAATGGTGTCCTTCAGTGAATCCCAGAACTCTAATTAACCGCTCTCTAGTATGTTGTTGTACCCCAGCCAAGTAAATAACACTCTTGCTAATATTTGCCTGAAGACCAGAGGCTGCTGAGAACTGAGCAAAGTGTTATGCAAGATTTGAATAGACATTTCATCAGCTCTGCAGAACATAAGCAAGTCATCAGCAAAACATACATGAGAAATATTAAGCTTCCTGCACCTAGGATGGAAATTGAAGTTTCCATCCTTATGGAGTTGCTGCAATAGTCTGTTTAAGTATTCCATGGCCAACACAAAAAGATAAGGTGACATAGGATCCCCTTGTCTAATACCCCTCCTAGCATTGAATGGCTTGGTTAGACCACCATTCATTACTAAGGAATATGATACAGAAGAAACACAAGCCATAATCCAATGTGTGAACTTTGCTGGGAAGCCCATATCAGTGAGAATTTGTTTCAAGAAAGGCCATTCTAAGGTATCATAAGCCTTTTGAATAATCATTAGTTAGTTTAAAACAAGACTCTCAATCTTTATAACCTAGAGGTTGTTAGACCTTGCTTTCTCAATGATATTGAACAGTTATAGCGAAAGTTTAGTTCTCTATGGGATTTGACTCTGGACTTTTAGACTTGATTATTGAGGTTAGGTAGAAACCCGTGTTTTAGCCATAGTATTACATTTCAATTACTGTATTTTTACGTGTGTTTGAGCTCAAATGATAGTTAATTATACTTAGTACGTGTTTTATGCCCGGAAGGAACTGATCCTGAGCTCAAAAGTCAATTTGGAGCTAAATCGATCAATCTTGAGCTTTGAAGTCTGAGTAAAAGCCAACTACATTAAGTCGGGATTGTGTTCGGAGGTCGTATACCAAGCCTAAATGTTAAAAGAAGACAAAATAAGTTCACTCATTGGCAATTACACTGCCGGTGCGCATGGGGAGCCACAAGGCGTGGAACAGCAGTGTAAAAGTGTTCCTAACAAGTAAGTGAAAGGCTGCAGATAACTTCCATTAGCGCGTCGTATTGTGCAGCGTATGGTGCAGCGCAGCCGTACAATTTTTACAGAGCCAATCCTATTTCACGTAGGCAAGGGTGTGTCATATGGGCCCCACCTTACTTGGTATAAATACATATAAAATGCTATTTTGAAGACTTTTGACACATCTTAGACCTAGGGATACTGTTTCAGAAAGGAGAAAACATTTAGAGCAATTTTCGAAGGAGATTAGCATCGCATTCTTCATTCCTTCATCTTACTTTGTAATTTAATCTTGCAAATTAATTGGGAACTGTTACTATGAGTATGAGTAGCTAAATTCCTAATGTTGGATTTTGATGGAACCAGTTGAAGGATTATTTTCTCGTTATGTTAATATAAATTTTCCATAGTTTTATCTCTATTTGTTCAACTACATGTTGATTGAAGGGACCCAGTTAAATGCCTATTTAGAGTGGATTACTCGGAAGAGAATTCATAATTAGGTAGTTGTTGAACATCATTACTCCTAATGTATATGATGGATCAATACGAAAGGTTTAAAAGTGGTATTAGGGATTAAGGAACCTTGGGTGCAATCTAAATGAGATGTACTTAAAATCTAGCTAGCGTAATTCAGGAAAATATGTCAAGTATATCATTGTAATTTCTCGGGACCGAGTTACGACGGTTAGAGTGCTCATAATCACTAGATAAGAATTAGGCAAATTTATAGCAAATATAGCAGAAAGGATTCCAAAAATAGGGGAAATCAAAACCTTAGTCATTCCAATTCTTGTTTATAAACCGCCCATAGTTAGTTCTTAATTACTGCATTTTCATTACATAATATTTAGTTCGTAAACATCCAATTTATTACTTAAATATCTCCTAAGATTGAATACGTGAACTTCTGTGAGTCCAATAGTTGTGATTGATAGGTTAATTCCCTGTGGGATTCGACTCAAGACTTGTTAACCAGAATATATTTATAGCGACCGCTTTGTCCTTTTTATAAGGAATAGTTGGGCGTGATCAAATTTTAGCACTGTTTTCGCCAAATAAACAATGTTATTAATTGCAGCAAAAAGAAGTGCAGAATATCTTACTATAGTCAGTTTTCTTCAATTTGAAGTGATCATTGAAATTCTAACGTTTTAGTGGTGATTGTTACATGTGCATGCCTAGAAATTCCTCAAGAATTGGTGAATTGCCTGAAGCACTATCATATCCTAAGAAGGTGTTCAAGTCATTGAACCGTGCAAACAGGAAAGGCAAACAACAACATAACTCAACCGAAAAAATTAAACCATACATGGAAGACAATAATCTAAACAACAAAGACAACGTGAATGACCCAAACAATAGAAAGAATGTGGATGACCCAAACGATCAGAGTATGGTACCCCTTATGCCAGAAGCAACACTATATGATTGGGCATAACATATCTCTAACAACTTAGCAACCGCCATTGTAGTCCCTCAGATAAGCAGACTCATTCCAGCACACAAATAACATGCTACATTTATGGCAGAACAAGGGACAGTTCTCTGGGTCATACATTGAAATCCTCAGCATTATTTGAAGAATTTCCCGTCAATTTGTGCCACGCAGAGGCAACACAACGTGACACCAGAGCAATACGTTTGTTGTTGTTTTCATTCTCAGTGACACGAGTAACTCAAACATGGCTTAATTCACTCACCGTAAACTCCATCACTACTTTGAAGGAATTAGTAAAGCAATATCCGAAAAAATTTCATCCACCCAACAAGATTGCTCAGCAAATTGATGAGATATTGAGCTTCAGACAGAAACCAACTGAAACACTACAAGAAACGTGGGAGAAATTTAAGGGTTTGCTGGGTTACATGCCCACATCATGGTATTCCGGATCAGATGTTGAGGCATAGATTTTACATAGGTTTGGCATATCGTTCTAAAGCCTATGTTGATGCTTTAGCATGTGGAGCATTTTTTAGCAAACATTCAGAGAGTGCAGGATCCTACTACAAGATGGCACAAAACTCAGGATGGACAATGAGAAACTCTCCAATCGCTCATGTGGTGCACTCAGTGGCTCTAGACCTGGCTAATTCAATGGCTAAAAATATGGCCACTCTATTGACACAAATGAGCGTCCTCACCAAAAAGGCTGATGAATCAAACCAGAAGCAACAAGTACATATAGTTGATGCAAAGAATCAGCAACAAGTACAAATAGTGCCTTAACAAAGGCCACAAGGGTACAACCAGCAAAATCAGCAACATGCTTATCAACAACTGCCACAACAGCAAATTGTGAGACATGAAGATGGGTTTGCTAAACTTGAGGGAATGATGAAACAAATTATTGGATCCACTGGAATACTAGCTGACAGAGTAGACTCATATGAGTCAGATATAAATAATATTGAGGTCCAATTAGGACAGATTTTCATGGCCCTAAATAATTTTCCTCATGGGACGTTACCTGTAGACACCCAAATCAATCCAAAAGAGCAGGGCCCGAAGCAGCTGATGGCAGTAAATCTCTAAAATGGTAGAGACTTAGATCGAGACAAAGAAATTACTCATGAAAGCATACCGAAAAAGACTCTGGTGTCAGTACCCGTTGAGCTAGACAATTTAGTAGGGTTAACTGAGGTGATGGTACAGCAGGCACAAGAGAACACCAACAAAGCAGAGGAAGTTGTGAAAGAGATGTAGGTTACACCGAAGCTGGCAATGGAAGAAGTTCCTCACGAAGAGAAAAATCAAATCACAAGGAAGTAGCGACCCCAAGAACCATTCCCATAGAGATTGGCCGAGTATTAGAAAGATGAGCAGTACAAGAAATTCTTGGATATGTTGAAGCAAATTCAAGTAAATATTACGTTGATTGATGCTTTAAAGAGATGCCTGGTTATGCGAAGATGATTAAGGACTTGATGTCCCACAAGTTCGACTTTCAAGACTTGGCCACAGTTACACTGACTCAGACTTGCAGTGTTGTTGTAACAAGACCCATAACTGAGAAGCTATCTGACCTAGGGAGTTTCACAATCCCTTGCACAATTGAAAGCTTGGCATTTGCTAAGGCAATGTATGATCTAGGAGCAAGCATAAACCTTATGCCCCTGGCTATCTATAAAAAGATTAGACATTGGAAGAGCCAGACCCACATTTATGCCAACGGCTGGCCGATCGAACAAAGAAGAGGCCCTCTGGGATCCTAGATTATGTATTGGTACAAGTTGGAAGTTTGTGTTCCCAATAGATTTCGTCATCCTTGACTACCGGTTAACGAGGAGATTCCCATAATTATGGGAAGACCATTCTTGGTCACTGGGAGAGCTTTAATTGATTATGATACTGGAGAGCTCAAAATTATATTAAACGATGAAGACATAACATTCAATGTGCAGAATTCTATACAGAGATCAAGTGAATTTGCTAATTTCTATCTGATAGATGCGGTGGATGTAGTGTTGGAGGAGGACGATGAGGCACTAAACATTAAAGACCCTCTAGCAGCATGTCTCGTGAACTTAGATGAAGCTAATGGAGAAGAATTGGCTGAGTGGGAACTTGCTCTTGAAGGCCAAGGTTTTTCGGAAAAGGGAGCTCAAATTTGAGCCTTTGCACTTAGTGGAAAGAAAAACCCTCCAGCTAATCCATCATAAAAGAGCCACCAAAGTTGGAACTCAAACCTCTACCATCTCATCTCAGGTATGCATTCTTAGGACCCAACTCAACTCTGCATGTTATTATCTCATCCAGTTTGTTAGATGTACAGGTAGAACAGCTTTTACAGGTACGAACTAAGTGCAAGACTGCAATTGGGTGGACCATTGCAGACATTAAGGGGATCAGCCCGGCCTTCTGTATACATAATATTCTACAGGAAGATAGGCACAAACCTTCTAGAGAACATCAACGATGGCTGAACCCCAACATGAAAAAAATTATGAAGAAAGAAGTGATCAAGTGGATAGATGAGGGAATCATATCCTCCATCTCTGATAGTAACTGGGCTAGCCCAGTTCAGCGTGTACCGAAAAAGGGAGGCATGACAGTAGTGAAGAATGAGAAGAGCAAATTGATCTCTAACAGCCACAGGTTGGCGAATTTGTATGGATTACAGGAAGTTGAACTTGGCTACCAGGAAGGACCCCTTCCCATTGCCATTCATTGATTAGATGCTAGCTATATTGGTAAGGAGGTCTCACTTTTGCTTTCTGGATGGGTACTCGGGGTACAATCATTTTTCTATTGCCTCGAATGATAGAGAGAAAACGGGGTTCACCTACCCTTATGGAATCTATGCTTTTTGGCGAATGCCGTGTGGCCTATGCAACACACCCGCTACATTCCAAAGGTGCATGGTGTCCATCTTTATAGATATGGTAGAAGAGATAAAGGAGGTTTTCTTTGGATGACTTCTCAATGGTGGGGAACTCATTCGATGGTTGCCTTGTGAACTTGAGAAAAGTTTTGAAAAGGTGTATCGAGGATAATCTGGTACTCAACTAGGAAAAGTGTCATTTCATGGTACATGAAGGTATTGTCTTGGAACACCTAGTGTCAAGTAAAGATATTGAGGTGGATCGTGCAAAGGTTGATGTGATAGAAAATCTTCCACCGCCCACTTCCATCAAAGCAATCAGATGTTTCCTTAGACACAACGGTTTTTATAGGAGATTGATAGAAGATTTTTACAAAATTTCTAACCTCCTGTGTAAATTGCTTGAAAAAGATCACCCTTTTGTGTGTTATGATGACTGCAGGGTAGCTTTTTGAGGAATTAAAGAAGAGATTGGTAACATTACCTATAATAGTTGCGCCCGACTGGGAGCAACTATTAAGCTGATGCGTGATGCCAGTGACTATGCTGCGGGAGCAGTTCATAGGCAGTAAAAACATAATATCATACACCCGATATACTACGCAAGTAGAACGCTAAGTGGAGCCCAGCCAAATTACATGGTGACCCTGAAGGAGATGATAGCGTGGTGTTCACATTTAACAAATTCATGTCGTACCTGATAGGCTAGAAGGTAATTGTTTACACTGGCCATGCTACTCTCAGGTAATTAATCGAGAAGAAGGAGTCAAAACCGCGCCTGCTTAGGTAGGTGCTGCTGCTGCAAGAATATGACTTGGAGATTCATAACTGAAAGGGAATAGAGAACAAAGTAACTAATTTCTATCTCGGTTGGAAGGAGCTGAAAAGAAGGTTGAGGTAGAAGAGATTCTGGAAACCTTTCCAGATGAATAACTACTAGCCACGAATCTCGAGGAAGTGACATGGCATGGATACATTGCAAACTATATGGTGAGTTGTATTGCTCCTATGCCATATTCTCTGTTCAAAAGAAAATGTTCTTTCGTGATTGTCGCATGTACTACTGGGATGAGCCTTATATGTTCAGGATTTTATATATAACATGATTCGGAAATGTATCCTCGACATAGAACAGTCTTCTATTGTGCAGGCATGCTATGTTTCACCATATGGTGGGCAGGGGAGTGAGGACAACTGCGGAAGTCTTGGAGTCAAGGTTCTACTAGCCAATGCTGTTCAAAGATGCATATCTATGGATAAAAGGTTGTGATGAATGCCAACAAACTGGGAACATTTCCTGTAGACATGAGATGTCCATGAACTCAATTCAGGATTTAGAAGTGTTTGATGTATGGGGGATCAATTTCATGGGGATGTTCGTTAGCTTATATGGCAACAAGTACATACTCGTCGTTGTGGACTACGTGTCCAAATGGGTGAAAGCTGCAGCAAATGATGCAAAGGTGGTAATCGGTTTTTTGAGAAAGAACATATTCTCCCGATTTGTCACCCCACAGGAAATAATCAATGACGGAGGCACTCACTTTTGTAATTCAGCCTTTGCAAAGTTGTTGGAGAAGTATGATGTATGCCACAAGGTAGACACCCCATATCATCCACAATCAAGTGGGCAAGTGGAAGTGTGCTAAATAAAACTACGAATGCTACTAGAACAGATTGGGTGAGGAAGTTAGATGATGCACTTTGGACGTATCAAACTGCTACAAGTTGGTACTTAGGAAGACATGTCATTTACTAGTATAGTTGGAGCATAGAGCTTGGTGGGCGTTGAGATAGTTGAATCTTGTTAGTGAAGCTGCAGGAACAAGTAGAGTAACAGAAGTTCATGAGCTTTACGAGTTCAGATATCATACTTTTGAGAGCACACGATTATATAAGAAATGAATGAAGATGATACATGATAGGAATATTATTGAGCAGAACTTTAAAACCTGGAGATATGGTATTGCTATACAACTCAGGTCTGAGGTTGTTTTCGGGTAAATTGAAAGAACGATGGTTAGGGCCTTTTCGTGTGGCTGAAATTCAACCCACGGGTGTCGTAGAGATTGCTGCAGAAAGTGAATCTTGCACATTCAGAATCAACAGGCACAGGTTGAAACATTATGTGGACATGGATGACGTAAAAGAAGTGAGTGACTCATTTGATCGAGCCTCCGATGTTTAGCGTATCTTAAATGCGCTTACCTGTGTGGTGTTGTGACATTAAATCAGGCGCTTATTAGGAGGAAACCCAATTTTTAACCTCACTAACACATAATTGTAGTTTAGGATTATTAGAATTTAGGAGTTGTGAGACTTAATTTGGCAGGTACAAGCATGAATTGTACATAAAATAAGTACATAATAGTTTCCTTTAGATTTTCCTTGGATTTCAGCTGTTACTGTGCTTTGACTCTCTAAGAGTTTAAACTTTGTTGTATAATTTGTAGGACTTACAAGTTTGCAAAGTGGATTGTTATTTTTTTGTTTTAATCCATTTTGTTATTAGTGAGCCTGTGAAAGTAGGTTGTTTCGTTTGTGCCAAAAATAAAGTTGGAGACATATGCAAAATCTGGCATTGGGGTCACAATTAGGCTCAAACATTTAGCCTATTTAGTGCAAATCTAGCCTGGGCCATTTGGGTTTAGGCGTTTGGACTTCACAGGTCGACCCAACAGAATTTAATTCTTCAAATATAAATTTGTGTTCAATATAGTTCAAGTTCTAATTTCCAGATCATTTTTGGTATCAATTTTCATTAGAACGCTTGAGTGTAACTGATTCTCCATTAATCAGTTTAGCGTTTGGATAGCTGGAAATTAAGCCTAACATGGGTTGTACATTTTGGAATTTGGTTTGTGATCCAGGCCTTCAAATCTTTTGGCCCTTCGTGAGCTCCAATTTTCAGCTCAATGTTGATTCATAATTGGGCCATATCGAGCCCATTTCTCTTCACCCAAAATACATGGGCGACTTTCTCCTTGATAAATTAATCGTTGTTGAATTAAGCCTTAAGTAGGGATATCCTAGGTGATCTTAACTAAACAATCCTTCTAAAATTGAGGTGTGCCATGACTTAATCTTATAACACTTGGCCCTCAAGAACTTAGATCAACAAATTGGGGTGTGCCATATACAAATATAATCCTTTAATTTATGGCACTTACATAAATAAATTAATTAGAAATGCTTTTCAAAAAACTCGTAGTTTACTTTAGGCTCGATTTAGGTTAGCCTTGTGATTATGTATACGTTCGCGTAGCATAGTTGCAAACTAAATTCTAAAATAACTTGAGGGATGCGTTGCGCGACTTCAAACTAATTTTTCTTTAAAAATAAACAAAGCATTAATAATTGTGGATACGTTTGTGTGACATAACTTTTGATTCACCAAAAGAAAAGAGTATAGGTACGCGTAACTCGGTTTTTTATAATTACGAATAATTCAAATATTTTAAAAGAGGTAAAAAGATAATTGCACATAGGTTTAAAAATGAGTAATTAAATAATTAAACCAAATATAAATTGCTAAGCGACGTGCTAAAACCACGGAATTCGGGGGTGCCTAACACCTTCCCCCAGGTTAACAAAATTCCTTATTTAGAATTTCTGGTTCGCAGACTTTTAAATAATATTGAAGCTTCCTCGATATGGGATTTAAAATAAATTGGTGACTTGGGACACCATAATTTATTCCAAGTGGCGGCTCTATAATCAGTTAAGATAATCCCATTTCGAATAATGTCATTTAAATTGGAAAAACTCCCTTGTATATCCCTCACGGGGTGTGTAAAAAAGGAAGCATGACAACTGAAATGCACTTCAAGCCAAAATTAAGAAATTTCTTCCAAAATGCTAACTTCCACAATAAGCGCCAAAAAGCTCACATGTTATCCAAAACCCGAACCGGGCATACGCTCAAGTCTGAAATCATCATACGAACCTGCTAGAACTTTCAAATCCCGATTCTGCGTTTTCTCAAAAATCCAATCCTAGTTCATTCCTTCAACTTAAGGCTTCTAAAATAGAAATTTCATTTAAATTTAACTCCGATCTTCCTAAATTTCAAATCCGACCATGCGTACAAGTCATAACACCTGAAATGAAGCTGCTCATGGCCTCAGACTGCTGAACGACGCGCTAGGGCTCAAAACGACCGGTCAGGTCGTTAGATTCTCTCCCACTTAAATATATGTTCGTCCTCCAAGACAATCAAGGCCACAAAACCAACCACTTTTCAAACTAACAAATGCTCTTTGTTTGACAAATTGAAACATGTGCAATTCAAAGCAACCGTTCAAGAAGTAGTGCAACAAAAAAAATGTGCGCAAGTGTAGACACCCAAATCAATCCAAAAGAGCAGGGCCCGAAGCAGCTGATGGCAGTGAGTCTCTAAAATGGTAGAGACTTAGATCGAGACAAAGAAATTACTCATGAAAGCATACCGAAAGAGACACTGGTGTCAGTACCCGTTGAGCTAGACAATTTAGTAGGGTTAACTGAGGTGATGGTACAGCAGGCACAAGAGAACACCAACAAAGCAGAGGAAGTTGTGAAAGAGATGTAGGTCACACCGGAGCTGGCAATGGAAGAAGTTCCTCAACAAGAGAAAAATCAAATCACAAGGAAGTAGCGACCTCAAGAACCATTCCCATAGAGATTGGCCCAGTATTAGAAAGATGAGCAGTACAAGAAATTCTTGGATATGTTGAAGCAAATTCAAGTAAATATTCCGTTGATTGATGCTTTAAAGAGATGCCTGGTTATGCGAAGATGATTAAGGACTTGATGTCCCGCAAGTTCGACTTTCAAGACTTGGCCACAGTTACACTGACTCAGACTTGCAGTGTTGTTGTAACAAGACCCATAACTGAGAAGCTATCTGACCTAGGGAGTTTCACAATCCCTTGCACAATTGAAAGCTTGGCATTTGCTAAGGCAATGTATGATCTAGGAGCAAGCATAAACCTTATGCCCCTGGCTATCTATAAAAAGATTAGACATTGGAAGAGCCAGACCCACATTTATGCCAACGGCTGGCCGATCGAACAAAGAAGAGGCCCTCTGGGATCCTAGATTATGTATTGGTACAAGTTGGAAGTTTGTGTTCCCAATAGATTTCGTCATCCTTGACTACCGGTTAACGAGGAGATTCCCATAATTATGGGAAGACCATTCTTGGTCACTGGGAGAGCTTTAATTGATTATGATACTGGAGAGCTCAAAATTATATTAAACGATGAAGACATAACATTCAATGTGCAGAATTCTATACAGAGATCAAGTGAATTTGCTAATTTCTATCTGATAGATGCGGTGGATGTAGTGTTGGAGGAGGACGATGAGGCACTAAACATTAAAGACCCTCTAGCAGCATGTCTCGTGAACTTAGATGAAGCTAATGGAGAAGAATTGGCTGAGTGGGAACTTGCTCTTGAAGGCCAAGGTTTTTCGGAAAAGGGAGCTCAAATTTGAGCCTTTGCACTTAGTGGAAAGAAAAAACCCTCCAGCTAAGCCATCATAGAAGAGCCACCAAAGTTGGAACTCAAACCTCTACCATCTCATCTCAGGTACGCATTCTTAGGACCCAACTCAACTCTACATGTTATTATCTCATCCAGTTTGTTAGATGTACAGGCAGAACAGCTTTTACATGTACTAACTAAGTGCAATACTGCAATTGGGTGGAGCATTGCAGACATTAAGGGGATCAGCCCGGCCTTCTGTATACATAATATTCTACTGGAAGATGGGCACAAACCTTCTATAGAACATCAAAGATGGCTGAACCCCAACATGAAAAAAATTATGAAGAAAGAAGTGATCAAGTGGATAGATGAGGGAATCATATCCTCCATCTCTGATAGTAACTAGGTTAGCCCAGTTCAGCGTGTACCAAAAAAGGGAGGCATGACAGTAGTGAAAAATGAGAAGAGCAAATTGATCTCTAACAGTCACAGATTGGCGGATCTGTATGGATTACAGGAAGTTGAACTTAGCTACCAGGAAGGAACCCTTCTCATTGACATTCATTGATTATCTTAGGGAGGTCTCACTTCTGCTTTCTGGATGAGTACTCAGGGTACAATCATTTTTCTATTGCCTCAAATGATAGAGAGAAAACGGCGTTCACCTACCCTTATGAAATCTATGCTTTTTGGTGAATGTCGTTTGGCCTAGGGGTGTGCATTCGATTTATCGATAGTTACTTATTGATTATCAATTTGTACAGATGTTTATCGTTATCGTTTAAATAAGGTTTCGATTTTCTCCGATTTCGATTTATCGATTTTGGGGCCTTATCGATTCGGTTATCGATTACACCAATAAGAAAATTTATGGGATTCCACGGAAAATATGTCGCTGTAAACGCGCCTAACTAAAATGGACAAAAAGAAGCTAAAATAAGATGAACACCATTTATAATATAAAAATTGTGTCAACAAGCACATGCAACAAATCTAAAGTAAGGTATCAAATGTATGCCACCAACTCTCCAACCGTATAAAAAAACAAAGAAAAATACATCATCACGGCTAATTCTGTTTTCCATTAATTTGAACTTCATTCCCTTGATCTATAAATATGGCCATTCCTTAAATGAGGTAGAGAAAATAATAGGATAAGGGACTTAGGGTAAAGGAAAGGATATAGATTAGAGAAAATAATATTGTATAGCCGCTTTCAAAATAGTAGCGGAATATATATACATTCTGTATGTTATATTAATCTACACAAATAGGTAATTACTCATTTAACAAGTGTCTACAGTGTAGGAGTGTGCATTCGACTTATCGATTCGATTTTGATCCTTATCGATAATTACTTATCGATTATCGATTTGTACATATGCTTATCGTTATCGTTTCAATAAGGTTTCGATTTCGATTTCGAGAACAAATAATCGATTCGATTTATCGATAAACCGATTCGAATGCACACCCCTAGTTTGGCCTATGCAACGCACCCGCTACATTCCAAAGGTGCATGGAGTCCATCTTTATCGATATGGTAGAAGAGATAATGGAGGTTTTCTTGGATGACTTCTCAATGGTCGGGAACTCATTCGATGGTTGCCTTGTGAACTTGAGAAAATTATTGAAAAGGTGTATCGAGGATAATCTGGTACTCAACTAGGAAAAGTGTCTTTTCATGCTACATGAAGGTATTGTCTTGGAACACCTAGTGTCAAGTAAAGATATTGAGGTGGATCGTGCAAAGGTTGATGTGATAGAAAAGCATCCACCGTCCACTTCCATCAAAGCAATCAGATGTTTCCTTGGGCACGCCGATTTTATAGGAGATTGATTGAAGATTTTTACAAAATTTCTAACCTCTTGTGTAAATTGCTTGAAAAAGATCACCCTTTTTTGTGTTCTGATGACTGCATGGTAGCTTTTAAGGAATTAAAGAAGAGATTGGTAACATTACCTATAATCGTTGCGCCCGACTGGGAGCAACTATTTAAGCTAATGCGTGATGCCAGTGACTATGCTGCGGGAGCAGTTCATAGGCAGTAAAAAGATAATATCATACACCCGATACACTACGTAAGTAGAACGCTAAGTGGAGCCCAGCTAAATTACATGGTGACACAGAAGTAGATGTTAACGTGGTGTTCACATTTAACAAATTCAGGTCATACCTGATAGGCTAGAAGGAAATTGTTTACACTGGCCATGCTACTCTCAGGTAATTAATCGAGAAGAAGGAGTCAAAACCGTGCCTGCTTCGATAGGTGCTACTGCTGCAAGAATATGATTTGGAGATTCATGACTGAAAGGGAACAGAGAACAAAGTAACTAATTTCTATCTAGGTTGGAAGGAACTGAAAAGAAGGTTGAGGTAGAACAGATTCTAGAAACCTTTCCAGATTAATAACTACTAGCCACGAATCTCGAGGAAGTGACATGTCATGGAAACATTGCAAACTACCTGTTGAGTTGTATTGCTCCTTATGCCATTTTCTCTGTTAAAAAGAAAACGTTCTTTCGTGATTGTCGCATGTACTATTGGGATGAGCCTTATATGTTCAGGATTTTATATATAACATGATTCGGAAATGTATCCTCGACATAGAACAGTCTTCTATTTTGCAGGCATGCTACGTTTCACCATATGGTGGGCACTTCGGGGGAGTGAGGACAACTGCGAATGTCTTGGAGTCAAGGTTCTACTAGCCAATGTTGTTCAAAGATGCACATCTATGGATAAAAGGTTGTGATGAGTGCCAACAAACTGGGAACATTTCCTGTAGACATGAGATGTCTTTATTCAGGATGTAGAAGTGTTTGATGTATGGGGGATCAATTTCATGGGGATGTTCGTTAGCTTATATGGCAACAAGTACATACTCGTCGTTGTGGACTACGTGTCCAAATGGGTGAAAGCTGCAGCAAATGATGCAAAGGGGGTAATCGGTTTTTTGAGAAAGAACATATTCTCTCGAGTTGGCACCCCACAGGAAATAACCAATGACGGAGGCACTCACTTTTGTAATTTAGCCTTTGCAAAGTTGTTGGAGAAGTATGATGTATGCCACAAGGTAGCCACCCCATATCATCCACAATCAAGTGGGAAAGTGGTAGTGTGCTAAATAAAACTGTGAATGCTACTAGAACAGATTGGGTGAGGAAGTTAGATGATGCACTTTGGACGTATCGAACTGCTTTCAAAATGCCAATTGGCATGTCACCATACAAGTTGGTATTTTGGAAGGCATGTCATTTACTAGTATAGTTGGAGCATAGAGCTTGGTGGGCGTTGAGATAGTTGGATCTTGATAGTGAAGCTGCAGGAACAAGTTGAGTAACAGAAGTTCATGAGCTTTACAAGTTCAGATATCATACTTTTGAGAGCACACGATTATATAAGAAATGAATGAAGATGATACATGATAGGAACATTATTGAGCAGAACTTTAAAACCTGGAGATATGGTATTGCTATACAACTCAGGTCTGAGGTTGTTTTCGGGTAAATTGAAATCACGATGGTCAGGGCCTTTTCGTGTGGCTGAAATTCAACCTAGGGGTGTCGTAGAGATTGTTGCCGAAAATGAATCTTGCACATTCAGAATCAATAGGCATAGGTTTAATCATTATGTGGACATGGATGACGCAAAAGAAGTGAGTGACTCATTTGATCGAGCCTCCGATGTTGAGCGTATCTTAAATGCGCTTACCTGCGTCGTGCTGCGACATTAAATCAGGAGCTTGTTAGGAGGAAACTCAATTTTTAACCTCACTAACACATAATTGTAGTTTAGGATTATTAGAATTTAGGATTTGTGAGACTTAATTGGGCAGGTACTAGCATGAATTGGACATAAAATAAGTATCTAATAAAGTCGGGGTGAACCCGTGAGCTAAATGTGAAAATAAAGCCAACTTTTTCAAAAATGTTTTAACGTGCCGTATAGGGCGTCGTGCAAGGCCGAACAGGTCTGAGAAAGTTAAAAATGCGACCTCTAATATTTTACACTACCGCGTCGCATGGGGCGCCGCACCCTGCGACGCGGCAGTGCACAATTTATTAACAAAAGTTTTTTTATATTCTTTTAACACTCATCCGTTCAGCACCCCCCCCCCAACCATTTTTTCTCTTTTCTCTTTCATTACAAACGCAAGCTACATCCCTTCGCCCAATTCCCCCAATCTTTTCTTCTCCAATTCCTTTCCCACACACACCTTACATCCCTTTCATTCATCCTCAAGATAAGTTCCTCTACTCTCATCTCTGTTCTTTCTTTTTTTTGAGTAATTTAGTGTAGTAGAGTAGTATTAGTTTATTTTGAACTAAACCCTGGGTAGTGTAGTTGTGCTAATTTTTTTCTTATTTTGGCCATGATTGGTGCTTAAATTGTGGGGTTTCCACTGTGCTTATAATTGTGGAAGATTTTTAATATGTTTTGGTGCTTATAAAATAGTTTGATGATAAAGTTGGGTGGATGTGCCTTTATGGCTGAAAATATGTGGAATATTTGTGCGAGTTTGGAGCACTTTGTGTCCTTGTTATATTGTGGTGGTTGTAGGATGGTTAATTGGTATGGTTGTCCAGTAATCTTGGAAGAATTAAAGTTGAAATTATGAGGTACCTTTTGTGAATACCATGTGTTTGATTAAGTGCCTCAATGACATAAAAGGTGACATTGTAGCTTAGTAGAAGATAATTGTAATGAGATAATGTGGTGCTATGTGCTAATTGGACTGTTCGATTCTAAGGGTATGTGCTTGTGTAGTGTTGTACTTTCTACAGTTTGTTAGTAGTTCATTAGTTTAAATTGTTTTCTTTCTCTTTTTAGTTACTAATTAGCTTCTTAATATAGTATATTAATCTAGTATATAGTCCATGATTTTGTTGTTGTACTCTTTTTTTGGTGGTTAGGTGGGTTGTTAATTGCTTGTGTGTGGTGCACTTCCAATGGGTAGTTTGAGTCCTTGATATACATTTACTTGTGAACATGCCAATAACATAAGTGTGGGGTGGTTATCCCATTTGGTCTTGTTTTTGTTTTCGTGTTGTGGCTAATATTGTTCGTCTTGTGCAGGTATAATGTCTCGCCACTCGAGAAAATGTTCTAACACTAGTTCTTCTGAGGTTGCTTCTAGTAGCCGTCATGGTAGGAGACGGGCACCTCTCCCCGCCTCAGTGGAGGAGGAATAAGAGACATTTTACCCTGATGCGGATGAGGTGCTAGCGTGCAAACAGGGTATACGGTCCCCATCCATGCTCGATGCTGGTTCCAGACATTTATCCTATCGATGAACCTTGACCCTGAGGTTGCTATTGACAATGGGAAGTTGGCCTGCAAATATAATGAAATATACAACAACATTTGGGCTTTGCGTTTTGACAGTCTATTTCGTCCAGGTGATGCGGTGAATGTGAAGGTAGTCAAAGAGTTTTATGCTACTTGGCAACCTGAAGCCAGCCTGGATGCAGTTTACGAAGTGCGGGTAAGGGGGTAAAGTAATTCCATTCTCTTCCCAGGTGATCAATCAGATTATGGGATTCATAGAGCATTCCCACAAGCTCTTTCAAAGGTTTCTCTGTCAGCTGGACTATACGGCTATCCACCAACTGTAATGTGGCGCTGATTCTTCTACCGCATAGACATGGGAGTTGGTACCCAATTGTTCCCTATGTATTTTTGTTCTCAAAATACTTTCAAAATATAATATACATGCATATATAAGCATGCACAAAAGTTTTGGTATTTTTCCACAATTTTTAAGATTTTTTAAAATCAATTTATGGTCTATTTTAAGGGTACAAAGTCAAAAATTAATCCCAATTACCATTTTTGTGAACAACTTGTTTTTATTCTCATATTTATACCAAAATATAATTAACATAATTTTTGCACATTTTTTAACAATTTATTCGATATTATTAAAAACTAAATTGCATGTACTTGTAATTTTAGCCCACCTTCGATTTAATAGAATTTTTTATTACAACATCAATAAAAATATTTTTAAATTTATACTTACATACTATTTATTGAGTTAGTACTAATATTTTAATTTTAAAACACTTTTGCTATTTTTATTAAATCCAAAGGTTTGGCTATTTTAATTATGGCCTCAATTTCTTTCAATTTTAGCCTATTTTGACCCCCCCCCTCCTCCAATTGACCTAAAAGCGGGCCCCAAATTAGCAGCCCAATTCTATTTAACCTGGCCCCTGACTCTTTTGACTAAACCCGTCCGTTTTCATCATTTAATCTTGGCCGTTAATCATTTTGATCAACGCCCCACAGTCGCCCGTTCCTTTTTAATTTACCAACCCCCCCCCCCCAACCCTATTTCATTTTCCATCAATAGGCCTTTGAACCCTCTGTTTCTCTCGAACTCTCTCTACTACTCAAACCCTAGCCGCACTGCTATCGTCTTCTCCGACCAAATTCCACCGGCGTCCATGAATGGCCTGTGCTCTCTCCCCTTCACCCCAGATCCTGGTGGTTCGAGGTTTTTGAGGTTCAACCTTAATAGCGCCTGTCCAGGTCCTCCGCCGATCTGAGTTCCTATGGCTTCTCCAGCTCTGTTCCAACGTGTTTGAGCCTTGGAAGACCTAGCTATGGTCAAAACCTGTTTGAGACCAGATCATTTCCAAGCCTTCTCGTCTCTAGGGTTTCTGAGAAACCCTAAAAGCTGTTTGAGGTTCTTTCTTCCTCTATTTTCTTAGATTTGTGTTACACTCAAGTTTTTAAAGCTTTTACCCAATCTTCTCTTTCAAAACTAGTCTGTTCAATCTAGGGTTTTCAAAAAGCTCTCAAAACGATTTGTTTCTCCTTCTTCTTCTTTATTTATGTGAATCTGCCTGTATATGTTCTGTTCTTATGTGTTTTCGCTTGTGCGTATCTTCTCTTATTTTTTGCCATTATTCATGTTCTTCTTCTTGTGCTCTTTTAACTCTTCTACTTGTTTTCTATAGTATGCATTACGTCTCTGTCTTAGTGTATTCCTTTGCTATTTTTTACTAAGTTTGTTTGAGTTCCAAACCTATTCCTTCTAATGTCGCTTAATACTATGTCACATCTTTTCTCTCCTGAACTTGCTTGAGTTTTGAGCTTTTATTAAACCTGTTCTTTATAATTTTCTCATTCTGTTGCTTCAAACATGCTATTGTATCTGTGTGCTTCTTCATGAGACTCTCTGAGTCTATTTAAAGGGCTTGCCCCCTCTTTTCTGTACCCTACTCGAATTCGAAACCCTAGGGTTTGGGGCTTTTAACAAGCTTGGTTGTGTGCTTGGGCTAGGGTCCATCCAAAACCCTGACCCACTTTCAAGGCTAACTTTGAGTCAATGAACCTAACTTTCCTTGCTACTCAGATTTTTTGCTAAGTTTTACAACAATGCTTTCATGTCTCTGCATGCTTTTTATATGATATTCTCATCTTTCAAAAGGGCCTTTGTTCGGCCTGTGATTGATTTTGAGTCCCTTTTTCAAAAGCGCCAGATTGACTGTTAATGATTTTCTTCAAATTAAGCCGTCTTCACCTTTCTGTGATGGATTCATTCATTCCAAGACTTGGAATCCTGATTTCACTGGCTGTGATTGATTCCTTTCCTTATTTCTGTCCCAACTGTGTACTATTGATTGCTTTCCGTAAATAAGTTATATGTATTTACCCATTTTATGTTACATTGAAAGGTTTTAAGCAAATTTCTCTTTCCTTAACTGATTTTACCTATTGGAATCAGACTCCCTTAATTAAAGGGAGACTGATTTCATCGATATTGCCTTGCCATTCTTAATTGTTTCCTTGCCCTATAAAAGGGACTGCTTTTCTACACTTTGGAAACACTTCGAAAATCCAATACTTCCTGCACATCAAACACACAGCCACCTTTTTTTAAAAAAAATACACTACTACTACTTTCTTTACTACTACTTTCTTTACTACTGCTTTCTCTGCTACTCCTACTGCCTTCTCTACTGAGCACCCTGCTCCTCTTCTCAACATTTTTTGAGTTCCTTTGAATTCTCAAGTGTTTTCTGAAGCTTTTGAGTTTGCTCCTGCTGACTCTCTGGTTGTTTAGTTGCTATTGTTGTTCTGCTGTTCTTAAAATTGCATCTGGTATATCTCCCTAGTTAAATACTACCCTCCTGACTATGTGTTTATTTCCTTTCTTATGTTATGCATTCTCCATTTAGTCTGTTATGCTCTCTTTCATCATGTTCTGCACCTTCAAGTATGTTATGCTTTTGCTTTCTGCATGTTTTCTGTAAATGTCTTTTTATGTGGTACCCCTTCCTTTTGACCCTCTATTATCTGTGGGTAATTTTGAGTCATGTTGGTATTCTATTATTGCCACTCATGACTTAGAATCAGGTTCTCTTGAACCTCTACTCAAGTCAATTCCCTATTCCCTTTACCCCTTATGTGTTGAGCCTTAACTCAGGTATGATGGTGTCCTAAACAAATCCAAGTTTGACTTCTAAAGTCTGCCTTTTATTTTCTTGGGCCAAGCAGAGGGTCAGGTGTGTGCTAGTCCATACCCATCACTAGGTATGACCACCCTCTGTTGTGGCTCCCTCTCTCAATTTGCACTCATTCCTAGTTCTAAGTTCTACCCCCATTTGGTAAGCTATGCTTTGGGACCCTGGATTTCCTTCAAAACTTGGATGCTTGAGGGCTGGTAATTCCACATTGCATTATTCTGTTACAACGATTGTTATTCAGAGTGTAAGCATTGCCTGGGGCTCTTGAATCTCCTTGGAACTTTGAAACACTTTGAACAAGAGAAGGCCTTGGAAATCTGGAATCCGTATTTTGGTGAAACACATGTTATTGGATATTAAGATTGAATTAGGCTGCTCGGATCTAGCTGTAGGATGTGATGTATTTTTTATTGTTTACTTTCTTTCTTTTGGTTCTATAATAATCATATAAACGAATTTGGGGAGTATTAGTAAAAGGTGTGGGAGGCATTTACTTTATTGCAAAAATAGGTAGATAACATGCCTATAGGATCCAATGTTTGTTATTCAGTCACTTAGAAATCATGCTTATAGGTTTAACGCTTCAATCACCTAGAGATCATATATTTTCCCCTGAACTTGCCTCGCGATTTCCCAGACATCCGCGGGCATGCATTGGGCCGCGATTGTCCTCCGCTCTCTGTAATGGACACGCATTTACGTTCGCGGGCGAGCACCTGGGTGTGCATGCCCAGGTGTTCAACTTCTTCATTTTCTTGAGTTCTCTTTGATCCCATTTAGTCCTGAGGGGTCTCAATTGCTCCCGAATGATTCCAATCAACATTTTCTTGCACCAAATAAGCACCTTAACCTGCAAAACGTACAATTCGCTATTAGAGCCCATCTTTCATCAATTAATCATAATATACAATTGGAATATAATCAAGTAGAGGTACAAACAACGGGTAAATCACCTAGATTTTGCTTATTATCAACTCAATTTCTGACAATTGGATCTGGGTTGCCTAATGCCGACTTTTTATCTGACTCTATGTGTTAAACTAGTCTGCCGCTTATGTTTTAAATTAAAAGACCAAATCAGTAAATGCAAGGCATGCTAAACTAGATGCCATGTGACTTACGGGGTTTTTTGTGAGCCTTGTGTGATTGTTTATTCCCCATTACTTGCTATTTGTTTTGTTTGTCGCCAATAGTATTTTGTTTTTTTAAAACCCATATATGCCCCTATCTCTTTCCTTCCCCTTTAGGATTAGAAGTCCTAATACCTCGGGACTGATAGTTTGGGACGGGTACTAGCATGCAATAAGTAAACGAGTCTAATCGCGTTTAAATACCTTGATGGGGTGAGAAGGGTAGAATATGGATATTATGACAAGTGGGCTAATATCTCGTGCGACCTATTTGGGGAGTGATTGCTGGGTATTGCATTGATTTGATCCATATTGTATTTAAACCTAGGACCCCCTTTCTTTTCTTTTGTAATGTTTTCTTCTTAAATGTTTTACATTTCTCTGCATCAACTCATTTTCTAAAGACTATCTATTCTTCCTCTTCTTTTCAAAGTTTTAAAACTCATTTGTAGCCACTATGTGCAAACCTTACTTGTTTCCTTCTATTCCTTTTAAAGTCACAATTAAGCATGGTCGGGAACCACACTAGTGGATCTTGAGGGGTGCCTAACACCTTTCCCTCGAGATAATCTCAAGCCCTTACCCGGACTCTGGTTTTCTTTCAAAATCTTCTTCTCTTCTCTAAAAGTGTCCTAATTCACTATAATCGTTAGGTGGCGACTCTTCAAGTTCTATAACTCAATTCCTCAAAAGGGAATAAGGGTTGTTTTGTCCATAATATCGTAAACCTGATTTTGCCTAGTCTTTTCTTAGAAAAGAGGGAAAAAGGGGGCGTCGATAGATGCGAATGAATTTCACGAGGACATGAAGAAGACAACATTCCGCAGCCAGCCAGGGTTGTTTTGCGACTGATTAATACCAAAATCACGCCCACTCAAAGTGATACTGATGTCCCCCAACTGATAGGGTGTTTGATCTATGCTTTGTTGACTCGGATGAGGTTCAATCTTGGTAAACTCACGCTAGAGCATATGGCTAAAGTGCAACCACTTCGGGCTCGCCGTCTACATTACCCGAGTATGATCACTCGATTGTTGCGAGCACACTATGTAGAGGAGGAGTTTCATAATGACAGGACTATTCCAGTGTCTTATCATATTAGGGCCTATGATCGACCCCCTACTACTGCTATTAATTCAGACCAGAGGTTGGTCCACATTGAAGAGACACTACAGCTACTGTTTGGTGACTTGCACCTTCCTGCTGCTCGGGGGGAGACCGAATTGGAAGAGTTGCAACAAGAACACCCCTTTCTACTATCACTCAGTACTAGTTGGGGTTGGTGAGAGGAGGACAGTTGCCACCAGATGAGGATGTGAACTCCATTTCCTCCGATGATGAGGAGTATTTGCGTATCTTTGAGGGTGCTGATGATTAGTCCTTGGGCCTCAGGGAGTTACCTTGTCACACTTGATTTTGCTGTTTTGCATTGTGGACAATGTAATCTCTTAATTATGGGGTGGGGTGCTCCTATTTGATTGTATTTGTCCTTTTTATTCATTTGTCAGTTGGTGTTGTTTGATTTGTTTCTTGCTTTCTTAGACGATATGGTCTATAAACTATAATTTTGAATTATATCGGGTCTGTAATAGTTAGTAATTACGTGTGTAGTTCGACTCTTCCCGATGATGGATTTCGTTGACTGGTTTCTTGAGGGAGACGAGTCGAAAGAAATGAAACAAAAATTATATATTTAAAAAACCAAAAATATGTCTTTTATTTAGATATTTTAGGTAGTGTAATAATTTTCCCTTGGTTTTTATTTGTGTCGCGGTTCTTTTTCAAGGGTTTTGCTTGAACCATGTGTAAATCTTTTTATTTTTTTTAGGAATCAAGAATCTTTAGTCACGAAGCTAGTTTGAAGGATCAATTTCCCTAGATTGCATATGCCTTGAGAGTGGTAAATGTCTTAGTTGTGACACCTAGGCTTAATTGACTCTTAAGTAAGTGCCCTAAATTGTGTAATTAAAGTTGTGCTTAACTGTTTTGACTAGAGTGTCTTGATTAGTCCAATCCCGAGTGAGTTATGTTCCATGTGTGTGTAAGGTTTTGTGTTATACTGTGAGTCGCATTTGTGTCTAGAACTTTTCCCGTGTGTTTGCAAAGCGAAATAGTAATTTTATTCAGTCTTGGAAGTGATATAGACGTTTCTTTGTGTGTGTGTGTGTGTGTGTGTGTGTGCGTGTGTATATATATTACCCGTCTAATTGTTATTTATCATAGTTAAGCCATTTGAGCCTATAATCATGTTTCTTTGGCAACTAGATTACAAGACTTACCCAATTATTTGAATTAACCATCTATTTGAACCTTTTCACCTCTCATGAGAACTTGAAATGTTATGAACTTTGTAAAGTTAAAGTGTGGAGTGGTTTGTTTGGCTTTTGAGTGGAACTAAGGGAATAAGGAGAAAGGTGCATTGTGTTGAAAAAAAAGAGAGTAAGAGCCACTTGAATTGAAAAAGAAAGAAAAAGGTGTAACAAAACAATAAAAGTAGAAGAATAATATTGCAGAGAAAGAGAGAGGATAAATTCTTATTGAATTTGGGATAATTTACAATGTGGTAAGACGCCTCTATTTATAGGGGAAAAATGATTTAGCCATAAAGTAAAACTCTCTACAAGGTAGACATTCACTCCAAATAGAATTTTATTCATAACACTCCCCCTTGAATGTCTACTCAATAAGTAATGTGTCTCATTAAAACCTTAACTAAAATAAAACCAATGGAAAAAAATGTGGAAAAGAAAAAAGAGTACACATATCTAACAATACGCCTTTTGGTTGCCTCGTTAAAAACCTTGCAAAGAAAATCCAGTAGGACAAATCCTTGTAAGGGAAAAAGAGTGCAACGTGTATTAAACTCCCCCTGATGAGAGCAACGATTTCACGTCCTTGAGCCTTTGCATCCCAATCTTATGTACTATCTTCTTGGAGGTTGAAGTCGGTAGAGATTTCGTGAACAAATCAGCCATATTTATCACTTGAACGAATCTGGTGCATATTGATGTCACCATTCTATTGAAGATCATGAGTAAAAAATAACTTTGGTGAAATGTGCTTTATCCTATCTCCTTTTATGAATCCTCCTTTCAATTGAGCTATGCATGTTGCATTGTCTTCATACAAAATCGTGGGTAGTTTGTCATATTTCAAACGGCATTTGTCTCGACTAAGATATATTATAGGCCTCAACCACACACATTCTCGACTTGCTTCATGAATAGCAATTATCTTAGCATGATTAGATAAATTATCCACAATTGATTGCTTAGTCGATCACCAAGATATGGCAGTGCCTCCACAGGTAAACATAACCTGTTTGAGATCGATCCTTCCGCCCAGCATCGGCATAACCAACAAGATCAGGACTGCAAGTATTACCATTAAATAAACCCATATAAGTAGTTCCTTTTAGATACCGTAATATGTGTTTGATTCCATTCTAATGTCTCCTTGTAGGAGTAGAGCTATATCTTGCTAAGACATTAACTGAAAAAGTTATATCAGGCCTTGTAGTGTTAGCAAGATACATTAGTGCACCAATTGGACCAAGATATGTACTTTAGGACCAAGTAGCTCTTTATTCTCTTTTTGAGATCGAAATGAATCATTATTTACATCAAGTGATCGAACAACCATCGGAGTACTCAATGGATGTGCTCCATCCATGTAAACCTGGCTTAATACCTTTTTAGATAAGCAAATTGATGAATAAAAATTATGTTTGCCAAACATACAATTTGCAAACCAAGACATAATTTTGTCTTTCCAAGATCTTTCATATCGGATTCCTTCTTTAAATAATCAATTGCCTTTTGAAGTTCTATAGAAGTTCCAATAAGTTTTATGTCACCAACATATACGGCAAGTATAACAAATTCCGATGTTATTTTCCTTATAAAAACACATGGGAAAATGGCATCATTTATATATCCTTTCTTTAATAAATACTCACTAAGACGACTATACCACATTTGTCCTGATTGCTTCAGACCCTACAAAGTTCTTTGCAATTTGATTGAAAATATTTCCCTGGAGTTAAAATTATGTGTGTTTGGAATTTTAAATCCCTCAATAATTTTTATGTATATCTCATTATCAAGTGAGCCATAAAGGTAGGCGGTAACCACGTCCATTAAATGCATGCCAATTTTTTCATGGATAACAATACTAATGAGATAATGGAACGTTATAGCATCCATAACGGGTGCATATGTCTCTTTATTATCGACACCAGGCCTTTGTGAAAATCCTTGTGCAACAAGGCGTGCCTTATATCTTTGTACCTCATTTTTCCCATTCCTCTTGTGTACAAAGACTCATTTATAGCCAACAAGCTTAACTCCACTAGGAGTTTGGACTACATGCCCAAAAACTTCACATTTTGCAAGTGAGTTCAACTTTAATTGGATTGCTTCTTGCCATTTTGGCCAATAATGTCTGTGTCGACATTCTCCAATATATTGAGGTTCAAGATCATCACTATCTTTCATAATGCTATATGCAACATTATATGCAAAGACATAATCCACCACTATATCCAATCGATTCAAATTTGTCTCAATACCGATTGGATTTATTGATAGTTCCTTACTTTCTTGAGTCTTAGGCTCAGTGGTTTCCTCATGAATCTAAGAATTTATTAAATCGTGGATTTCTTCATGAGACTCTTTCGTAGTGTTATTTTGATCATTCGTTTTCCTTTTTATAGGATTTCGATCCTTAGAACCTAATGGTCTTCCATGTTTTAGGCTTTCTTTTGGCTCATTAGCTATGAAATTAGAAGATTGTCTAATAGGGACATCAATACGGATTGGAACATTCTCTGCAAGGATGTGTCATTTTATTATCCTTTTCAGATCCGTAAATGCGTCTGGCATTTGATTTGCTATTCTCTGCAAATGGATAATCTTGTGCACATCTTTTTCACAAATAGAGGCACATGGATAAAGATGAGGCAATGATGGATCTTTCCACAAAATTTTCCGTTTGGTTTCACCAACTTCTCCTCGTAACTTTGCAAAAAATGTCTCATCAAATCGGCAGTCTACAAATCATGCAGTAAATAAATCCCTCGTTAATGTTTCGAGGTAGCGAATAATGGAGGGCGATTCAAACCCCAACATATATTCCAAACCTTCTTTGGGGACCCATTTGGTGCGATATGATGGCACTACAGGCACATATACTGCGCATCTAAAAAATTTTAAATGGGATATATTAGGTTCATGACCCAAAACTAATAGCAACGGGGATATGATGACTTTTTCGTCTGAGACGAACTAGCATTGTTGCATGCAAAATGGCGTAACCCCAAACAGAAGTGGGCAACCTTATTTTTATGAGTAACGGTCTTGTTATCAATTGCAGACGTTTAATTAAAGACTCGGCAAGGCCATTTTGAGTGTGAACATGAGCTACATGATGTTCCACTTTTATCCCCATTTATAAGCAATAATCATTAAATGCTTGAGATGAAAACTCAGTAGCATTATCAAGTCTAATATATTAAATTGGATTGTCGAAACATTGTGCCAATAATCGAATTATTTATGCCATTATTTGTGCTATTATCAGAAACACGGACTAAAATACTGCTATAGTGCTATTAATAATGTTTAAAGTATTCACACACATGTAGGTTATATATACTCGTGTAAACTAAATCTCCTTCACTTATGTATCAAAATTTCTATGAGAATTACACGTAACAAAGGAATGTCTGTTGTCTTGCATGAATATACACATAAAGGGGATATGATTTACGCGAACTGTAAGAGATATGACATCATTATAGTTTAATAATATAATCTTCTAACAAATATTTCCCAAGAATTCATCCTCAATAACTGGCCCAAATTTAAAACACGAGAAATTAATCTTTCAGGGAAATTTTGTATTAATATTCTTGAAATCTTACGTTTTACTTGCTTATTTTATAGTTAATTTTTTTTTCAAATCAAATTACCTATAATTTAGACCATTCCAGCATAATAAGCGATAAGAAATGTATTTGTACCCATACTAAAATATTGTTTAAAACAAATAGTAGAACTACATCTAATCAAAACGAACTAACATTATTCTATAAAATAAATAATACTAATTGATATTAATGACTACTACTCATGTAAAGAAATATGATTACATGAGGTTTATTAGCTACTACGAATTTTCTAAAATAAAAATCAAACTTCTTAATTATCATTAACCATAGATCCATTACCGATCAAGTGGTCTATTTTTCCATCGGAGCACTCAAAAAAGTATGTCACATCCAAGTGGGTGATGTTAAATTTATTGTCATAGAAAAGATTAGCTTCAGAGCCTTTATTCTTTAGAGATACTTGATAAAGCTCAACCAAATGTCTTGGCGTACGATAAATATTTGTCCAATGCCCTTTTTCACCGCAACGATAGCATTCAGTTTCTGAACTATTTGCCTTTGGCTTCTCATCTTTCCCTTTTCACTTTTGGTGGTTATTTTTCTTTGGGGGGTAATTAATACCAGGAAAATTTCTTCCTTGTCTATGGTCACGGTCACGACCACGAATAGGGCCACAGACATTTCCACGCTTAGAATAATTGGAATACACCTCATTCACTTCACGTAATGGTGTAGACTAGTAGGTTAATTTTTCGTGATTTATCATGAGCAAGTCATTGTTTCGTTCCGTCACAAGGAGAAAAGAAATCAACTCAGGGTACTTCTTCAAACCTTTCTCTCTATATTGTTGTTGCAGGATCATATTAAAGGCATGCAATGTTGTAAACGTTTTTCAAGCATATCATAGTCAGTGACAGTATCTTCATAGAGTTTCAATTTAGAAGTAATTCTGAACATCGCAAAATTATATTCAGAAATAGACTTAAAGTCTTGGAGTCTCAGATGTGCCCAATCATATCATTCTTGTGGAAGAGTGACCAACTTTAAGTTGTCATATCTTTCTTTTAAGCGATTCCACGAAATAAGTGGATCTTTGACTGTGAGATATTCTATTTTCAACCCTTCATCAAAGTGATGACGCAAGAAAATCAATGCTTTAGCACAATCTTGGGTGAATGCTTTATTTTTGTCTTTAATGGCGTCTCTAAGACCCATTGCATCTAAATGGATTTCAACGTCCAACACCCATGTTATATAGTTCTTGCCCAAAATTTCAAGGGCAACGAATTTTCTTTTCAAAATGTCAGTCATAATTAAAAAGAGGAGAAAAGTTATACCTTAATCTTCTCAAAGAGCTTCTTGATACGGTAGAGTCTCGTGCTGATAACGTGTAATAAAACAATAAAAGTAGGAGAACAATATTGCATAGAAAGAGAAAGGAAATTCTTATTGAATTTTGGAATAATTTACAATGGGGTAAGACCCCTCTATTTATAGGAGAAAAATAATTTGGCCACAAAGTAAAACTCTTTACAAGATAGACATTCACTCAAAATAGAATTTTATTCATAACAAAAAAATAGTTGTATTGTACTGAAAAAAAGAGAATAAAATCCTTTGATAGTAGTGACTCTTGACGTAATTGTGCTTAAAGACGTAGGGAATTAATATATATTGATGTGAAGACGGAGTTATGGTTTGATATAAGTATGGGCATGAATGTTAAAATGTATATATTAAAGTGCTTAGATAGGTGTAGTCACTCTTATATCTAAATGTATCCTACTTGTCTCGCAACCTACATTACAACCAATTAAAGTCCTACTTGATCCTAGATTGAATGAACTCAATTAATAGAGTAGTATACTACATGAAAGCCTATGGTGCACCTTTTGTGGCATATGAATATTATTTCTGAGAGTGAGTAAATTCTTTATACCTTGAGTTCCTAAGTATTTTTAAATTTTATTTTGTGGAACTACTCTCTTTTATTGTGTGAGGGCACTTGATTCATGAAGGAAAGGTAATATCATTGACCTTTATGTTAGAGTGAGTGGGCGAGTGACTAAATGCATGATACTTTTGAGTCGAATCTTCAGGGTGAGATGTTATGATAAGGTGCTCAGTCTACTTTAATTATTCTTGGCATGCTGTATCAGGGAGGTTGTTTGATGAAAGGTTATCGCTAGGTGAAGTGTAGTTCAAATGCTCGAGGACGAGCAATGTCTAAGTGTGGGGTGTTGATGTTAGGCTAGAAACCCGTATTTTAGCCGTAGTATTACATTCCAATTACTGTATTTTACGTGTGTTTGAGCCCAAATGATAGTGAATTACACTTAGTACGTGTTTTATGGCTTGCAGGAAGTGATCCTGAGCTCAAAAGTTAATTTGGATCTAAATCGGTCAATCTTAAGCTGTGAAGTCTGAGTAAAAGCCCAATACATTAAGTCGGGATCGTGTTCGGAGGTCGTGTACCAAGTCTAGATATTAAAAGAGGACGAAACACTTTAAGAAAATTACACTGCCATGCCGCATAGGGCGCCGTAAGGCGCGGCACAGTAGTGTAAAAGGGCTTCCTGACAAGAAAGTGAAAGGCTGCAGATAACTTCCATTAGCGTGCCGCATTGTGCAATGCATCTGTACAATTTTAACAAAGCCAAGTCCTATTTCGCATAGGAAAGGGTGCTTCATCTGGGTCCGACCCTACTTGGTATAAATACATGTAAAATCGTTATTTTGAAGATTTTTGACACATATAGACCTAGGGAGATTATTTCGGAAGGGAGAAAACGTTTGGAGCAATTTCCAGAGGAGATTAGTATCAAATTCTTCATTCCTTCATCTTTACTTTGTAATTTAATTATGCAAATCATTTGAAAAATTGTTACTATGAGTATGAGTAGCTAAATTCCTATTCTAGTGTTTTGATGGAACCTGTTGAAGGATGATTTTCTCGTTATGTTAATATAAATTTGCCATAGTTTTATCTCTAATTGTTCAACTACATGCTTATTGTTGTTGATTGAGGGGCCATCGATTAACTGTTCCTATTTAGTCTAGATTACCCGGAAGAAAGTTCATATTTAGGTAGTTGTTGAACATCATCACTTCTAACGTATATGAGGGATCAATACAAAGGGTTTAAAGGTAGGATTAGGATAACGAAACCTTTGGTGCGATCTAAGTGAGATGTACTTAAAAGCTAACTAGCGTAATTCGGCAGAATATGTCTAGTATATTATTGTAATTACTCGGGAGAAAGTTGCGACAGTCAGAGTGCTCATGATCGATAGAGAAGACTTGAATTGATAGCAAACATAGCCGGAAAGGATTCCGACAATAGGGGAATCAGAACCTTAGATCATTCCAATTCTTGTTTACAAATTGTTCATAGTTTGTTCTTAATTACTGCATTTTCATTACGTAATAGTGATAAAAGAATATAGAGAAACTTTCAGAAATCACTATGTTTTAGTGGTTATTAGCTAGTTATAGCTACCATTTACTATATTACTTCCTATAACTATGTTTTCATATTTTTTAGAGTGTATTTGATGTATTAAGCTATTAAAAAGTGCAACCCAGTATAATCCCACTTAGTGGGGTCTGGGGAGGGTAGTATGTACGCAGAACTTACCCTACCCTGGGGTAGAGAGGCTGTTTCCAAATAGACCCCCGGCATCCTTCCCTCAAAGAACTACCCACCTTTGCTCTTGGGGAGACTCGAACTCACAACCTCTCGGTTGGAAGTGGGGGTTGCTTACCATCAGAGCAAGCCCCTCTTGTCCGATGTATTAAGCTATTGTATTCATGAATACAGTAGAATTTCTAGGCATGAAATAGGGGATTACAGCTAGCCAGATTTTTGTATTCCGGTGTATTCGACTATACTAATGGCGTGAAACATAGGATTATAACTGGACAGATTATTGTACTCGACTATATTCACAGCGTGAAATAGGGAATTATACTATTTTCAAAACGGGAAGTGAACCAATTAACATAATAGACTCCTAATATAACTTAACAAACTCAATTATAACACACAAACTTTGTATTTCCAGTTATAAAAGAGATTCTAAATCGAAAAATACCCAAAAAAAATATAGCAATCTTATGATAAATTATACGGTTAAGGGTCAAATATATCCTTGTACTATTAAAATAGGCCATATTTATCCTCCGTTTGAATTCTTTATCAAATATGTCCCCACCGTTATACATTAGGGCCATATATATCCCTCAGCCGTTAAAACACTCTCCCATATATTTAAATTACGGTTAAGGGTCAAATATATCCTTATACTATTAAAAATAGGCCATATTTATCATCCGTTTGAATTTTTTATCAAATATGTCTCCACCGTTATATTTTTATCAAAACACCCTCCCATATATTTTTAGTAGCACGTGGCATCTTATGATTGCACTAGACGACTCGCACCACTCCTTTAATTAAATCCGCCCCGACCCAATGAAATTTAGTCTTCTTCTCCGTTCAATCCCTTTAATACTAGGTAGTGATGGCCCATGTTAGCATGGGCCCAATAATACAAAGGCTAAAACTCTATTTTTATATAAAATTATAGCTATATAATTGGCTCATGAAAATGACCCTCAAAATCAGATAAGACGAAAATGTATGCTAATTGTTGGATATTAGTTACATGCATCAATGAATAAAATATCCACTCCTGAATGTTGCGCGGTCTCTCTTTAACGCCACGAGAGTACTATTTCTATATTGAAAACATAATAATTATTATTCTAATGATATCTGGTGAATCTCACTCCCAACCCATGAAGCTGCAGATGGAAGTGTGAAACTATATTTCTGTGCTAGCTTTCTTTTATTTTGTACTTTTCTTTTTCCAAATTGGCATCTTCATGTAGTGATGCGGTCTGTTAAGTTTTTGGCTTCTAGACTTGTAAAATTTCTCGCATATCGTATAGCTGCAAGTACATGAATTATAAAGGAAAAAAATAGAATAGCAATAGTAGTACTAGTATCCGATAAGCATTCAAATGGATAATAGTTTAGAAATCAATATGGTGTTGTACTACATAAGTTATGCAATGAACCAAACACAAAAACTACCCATTTAGTAAATAACATACTCAATTTCTTCTTTTTTTCGGTCCATCTCATATTTATGGCACAGGATTGATATCACTCCCTACTTTTTAAGGCACCCTCAAAAAACTTTTTCATCAAATAGCAAAGAAGCATGCATTTTGCAGAAGCATAAGCATATTGAAGGGATTGAATGGAGAAGAAGACTAAATTTCATTGGGTCGGGGCGGGTTTAATTAAAGGAGTAGTGCGGGTCGTCTAGTCCAATCATAAGATGCCACGTGCTACTAAAAATATATGGGAGGGTGTTTTGATAAAAATATAACGGTGGGGACATATTTGATAAATAATTCAAACGGATGATAAATATGGCCTATTTTTAATAGTACAAGGATATATTTGACCCTTAACCATAATTTAAATATATGGGAGAGTGTTTTAACGGCTGAGGGATATATATATGGCCCTAATGTATAACGGTGGGGACATATTTGATAAAGAATTCAAACGGAGGATAAATATGGCCTATTTTTAATAGTACAAGGATATATTTGACCCTTAACCGTAAATTATATACTACATCTGAATACATAAATTATATTAATTAAAAAATATATATGAATACATTCATGGAATATAGCGACACACAGAATACAATAAAATACATTAAATACATTGAAATACGATGAAAAAAAAGGCAATGAATACAACGAAATACATAGAATGCAGCGAGATACATTAGAATACAATATAAAAAAAAGACAATGAATATAATGAAATACAATGAGATATGTTGAAATACATTGAAATATATTAATAGAAATTTCAAGTTGCTCAGCCCCCAACTTTGTCGTCATTGTTCTAGAACAACTCTAATGTCATCTCGTTGAAGTAGCATCAATATCCAGTCCTTGCTCGCTATCAGCGTTGCCTCCGGTTGCCGCGGTTAGCATGTAATTACCGGATTGAAGACAAAGCATGTGATGAAAGGGAGAAGAAGAAACTTAGAAGCCGCTCTAATAGACTGCCTCCATCGACGGTTTCTTCTCCATCTTCGGAGGAGAAGTCATGTTATCTGTCGCTTATCAAAAGCAGAAGCAACAGAAGTCGAAGTCCAGTGCCTTCATCTTCAGCCTTGATCAGGCGGAGGAGAAGACATCAGGAAGTAGAGAGAGAAGGCGAATAGATACGGGATAGGGAATAAGAGAAATTTGAGGGGATTTGAGAGAGAAAATAATACAAAGCTTATCTTATGGCTTAAGGGTAGGAGATGACCATAAATAGATACTTGGCTATAAAAAACCAAAAGGTTAGATATGGAATATAATTTTTTAAAAGAGTATCTATTTAAAATAAATAAGGTATCAATATTTACAATAAGTGGTAACTAATCCAAAAATATATAATGCTGGGAGATAGCATGTACCAATTAAATTAATTGAGATACGCATAAGTTGACCCAAACACCATAGTTATCCAATTTTTTAAAGCTAAACTAAAGAAAATGAAAAAGTCAAACAACCTTATAAAGTCAAAATAAAATATCAGGGAATATTGGTAAATATATACGTAGCCTAAATGCTCCTTTAATTTGGCAAAATGCATTTTATAAGTTTACTGGCGAATTGCGAGACATATAACCAAAAATCTAATATGAGCCAAGTTTTGTAAGTTACAAGTTCCCTCTGTACGTGATTTATTCTAAGTTCTATACTTTTATTGAACAACTTGCTACACAGATCGCCATCTTTCAAGCCATTCAACACAAATATAAGTTTTTACTCCCACTCAGAGTGCACAACACATGCACTTGCATTAATTGCACATTACGGGTATTATAAAACTACTATCAAGATTCGAAAGGTCTTTTTAATTGGCATCGAAAGTACGAACAAACTGCTTAAATAGAAATAAACGTATATATCAATAAAATTCAAGTTGTGGAGAAACTTGCTAGAGCAAATTGTTCTTCCTCAAGTTGTCAACGCGACCTTTTGTAGAGAGCACAAGAATTCTTCTGCATAAGCCACTCAGTGATGCAATCAAAGTGGAAGTTGTTCCCACAATCAGCAAATCCAATGGTCTGCCCATCACAAAAGTTGTCCTACCAAAACCAGAGGCGTATTCGTTAGTATGGCTATCTAACTTACTTGCGCAGAAAACAACCAAATGTAGTAAGTCCTTACCCAACAAATAAGATACCTAGTATTGTCATTTAAGATACTTCTATCAATTGATACTTGATCCACTTCATACGGGCGAAAATGACTTTCTTGCTCAATCCTGTAACTGATATATCCAACCTGGCCTTGAAAGACGAACAAATATCATGGGAAAAAATATTCCATAAAAATAATAGAATTTTTTTTTTGTTTTCCTCTTGGTTGTTGATTATTACCTCATAACTCATGTTCTTTACGCCAATGTAGACAATTTAATAAAGACAAAATAATGTTGGGAAGTAGCACGTACTCCATGAAATTAATCGAGATACGCATAAGCTGGCCCAAACACCACACTTATCCAATTTATTTTTTAACTAAACTAATGGAAATAAAAAACTTAGACAATTTAACAAACGCAAAATAAACTATCATGGGAACATTTGTAAATATATACGTAGCTTAAAGCAAAATACGTTTCTTAAGTTCATTAGCAAATTGCGAGACATATAACCAAAAATCTGATATGACCCAAGTTTTGCGAGTCTAAGTGCCCTCTGTACGTACTTTATTCTACATTTCATACTTCTATTGAGCACCTGCTATATGGATCGCCATCTTTCAAGCAATTCAACATAAATAACAGTATTTTCTCCCACTCACAGTGCACAATACATGCACTTGCATTGCACATTATCGGTTTTATAAAACAACTATCAAGGTTTGAAAGGTCTTATTAATTGTCATCAAAAGTACAACAAATTGTTTAAATCGAAATAAACGTATATACAGGTTCAAAGCAATAAATTTCAAGTTCTGGAGAAATTTGCTAGAGCAAATTGTTCTTCCTCAAGTTGTAACGCAGTCCTTTTGCAGAGAGGGCAAGAATTCTTCTGCATGAGCCACTCGGTGATGCAATCAAAATGGAAGTAGTGCCCGCAGTCAGCAAATCCAATTATCTGCCCATCACCAAAGTTGTCCTACCAAAATCAAAAAGGTATTTATGAGTAAGGCTATCTAACTTACTTGCGCAGGAGACAACCAAATGAAATAAGCCCTTACCAAACAAACACAACACCTATCGTTGCCATTCACAGATATTTCCATTGACTGATACTTGATGCACTTCATACGGGCTAAAATGACTTCCTTGCTCAATCCTGTACTGACATATCCAACCTGGTCTTGAAAGGCTAACAAAACCTAAATCCCAGACCAGAAATTGTGAGGGAAATATTCCATAAAGAATAATAGATTTTTATACTATTTTTCTTCTTGTTCGTCAATTATTACCTCATAACTTATGTTCTCTACGCCAACATAAAAAGTTTGACGCGTACCAATTTGTCCTCCACCATGTTGTGCCTGAAATGTCACATGCAACGTGTTACAACATCCAAGAAAATGCTATGGATCAACTATTAAGTGTGATTCAGTCAGAACATGCAAAGTCTGCTTATCAAAGAAATATTAACTAGCCAAGAATATTTCACATAATATAAAAACCATTATCACTTATAAATCTCATGTGAAGTGATAAGTTCCTGCATTTCATACACATAATGACTAGCTTGCTCATGGTGGCCACTGGGATTAGCAACTTTTAGATGAAAAAATAACTTTGTAAACTCCAAATTACTAAAATTAGGATACCAACAATTCGAAAAGCTTCTATATTGTCATAAATACTACAGTCACATGATCCTGAATTTAAGAAATCATAATAGGTCTTGAGGAGTTTCAAGTATAGACAGGAGATCGAGGCTTGAACTTTACAACAACCCAGTATAATCCGACTTAGTGGGGTCTGGGGAGGGTAGTGTGTACGCAGACCTTACCCCTACCCTTGGGTAGAGAGGCTGTTTCCAAATAGACCCCGGGCATCCTTCCCTCCAAGAACTTCCCACCTTTGCTCTTGGGGAGGCTCGAACTCACAACCTCTCGGTTGGAAGTGGGGTTGCTCACCATCAGAGCAGGTGGGCTTGAACTTTGAGTGAGAAAAGTCAAAGGGAACATGGTTGGGTTTTACATCTAATCGGAAAACTAAATATCCTAATCACTGATTTGGGTTAGAGTTGGAAAGGGAGCAGAAGGATTATACATCGTGATGTAATCCTGTTAAATGCTTGCAAACATGACTCATTTGAGCATCACATGATAATAAGATTTAAACCAAAGGATTCAAGAACTTATGCCTTTTTTTTCCTATTAACTCAGCTCTAACCAGTTTTAAGGATTGTCACAGAAAAGCAAACTTGCCCCAGGGCTTTCAAGGAAGACGCAAATCTCATTAGACTATCAAGTAATATGACTTGCGTTTTTGTTCCTCAATTTTGTTGAACTCATGAAGAAAATAAAGGTTATGTTACTTTTTCTTCCGATAATTAATAGTTTTCACTTTACAGTAGCTTTTCCAAGTGGTTAACTGATTTGGAAGCAAAGCCTTAAGAATGCATGCATATAATGTCACCATAAATAATATTGAAACTGGTCAATCTTATCAGTGTAAGAACTTTCTATCAAACTTTCCACCCAAAAGAACAAAGGACAGAAGAAACTGCACAGGTAATAGCTCTAATGTACGGAACACTGCTAGCGGCAAATAAATGCGTATGTCAACCCATATGCATGTCTACAATATTGATCAGCTGGGATGCTCACGACCCGATGTAGACAGCTTTCAATCAATTAAAACATGAATGCAGAAAATTTGAAAGCATATGAATGAAATAGATTTTTTAGTTTGGCACCATGATTCTTCAGGATAAATGCTGAATAGCATTTATTATCATGGAGATTTAACAACTACGCACATCCAATCAGAAGCGCGTTCAATAGTTAATAGCATAAGCGTGTCCGTATGTTAAAAGCTTAAGTATCATCCAGTCATTAAAGCAAATTTCTAGTATGATAAGCCTAAGCTAGTTACTAAATCAAGTATGTGTATGACTAAGCTTAGGTGAAGGTTGGTATAAATCTATAATTAGAAAAAGAAGGAAAAAAAAGAAGCTAAATAAAAGAGGAAGGTGAAGAAAACTAACCATGTGAAAATTGTATGGATGCAGTGGTGTAGGACCAGGTCCATGGTTCACTTGTCTCAGCAAATGATGATGCAAAAAATAATCACCCATGAACCTTGGGCTGTGATTTACCCGGAAATTTACTTGTTGAACTGCAAAACTGGAGTTCACCATGTTTTCTCCTGTAATTACTCTCTCAGCTCCTGGAGCAAGACTAATTTGTTGAAACTGAGAAGCAAGAACAAGCGGTAGCTATCTTGACGGGAAATCACCTCACTTCGAATTGTTCCAATCATATGATGCACGGACGGAACCTGGACAGAGAAAGAGCTATACGTCCAGTCCCATGGCATATGTGGAAGTGGTACAAAGAAATTAGGAGCATGCATGATCGTTAGCATTGTTGCTGGAATCCAGCAGGAAAAATAATTTCTTTCAGGGGGGTATACAATTAATCCATTTGCAGATATTATCGTTGGACTCCAGTTAGAGTAGTTACTTCCTGAGCGAGAGTGAGAGCTTGTCAAAGCTGTTGATGACCCATCTGCACCATTTTCAAGGTTCAGATTAGCTACTAGTAGCAGAGACAGATTGATTGACCGAGAAGCCCTTTGTTCTGAACCCGGCATATATGGAGCATGTGAACCATCGTAAGGTGTCATATTAATGGGATTTAAATTGGATCGACCAAGACGTGCACCACCAGCATAGTTTCTAGTGGGTAAATAAGAGTTACCACGCTGCATTAGAGTTGATTTTGCTTTCCTTCTAAAAGCTCGTTATTTAATTAAGTCCAGAAAAATCTCACAGGTGCTCCTAGGCCTGAAATCACAATGGTACACTGATGTAAATGATAATTAGCTATATAAGTAGTTTACATGCAAAACATCAGCATACTGAAGAGTCACGTCCAAGTAATCAATTACCCTTTTTCCTTTCTCTCATACCAACTTGAAGGAAAAAAAAATAAAGCACCAATTACCGAAAAACAAGCATGCAACTGTATTTATTAAAAGAAACAAGTGCAATACAGAATATAATATAACTTTCAACGTTTTCCATTGGCCTGAAATCACATAGAGTGTAATCAATCTATATAAGGGTCCGGTAAGTGCGGTCTGGCAGTTGTATATCTACTTTACATGTAACAAACCAGTAACTCAAGAATTAACTCCAAGCAATGAACCCAATGAATCTTTTCCTTTCCCTCCATACCCACGTGAAGGAAAGACTTAAAAATAAAGTATGCAAAACCAATAACGAGTCATAAAACCACATATTTTTAGGAAGAATAGGATATAAGTTTCACCATAATCCATCCAACTCTACAAAAGATGTTCCCATTCCAAAGGAAACCTGTCGATGTAGGTTACTGACAAGCATCAGCTTATGAAATTCAAACAAATGATTGGCAGCTGTAAGAGCCATAATTTTGAAACCAGAAAACATTATTTTAAGCATCGCTTTCATCTACACTGAAATAATTTTTGAGAGGTTAATACAGGTTAGAATGTTTAATTAAAGTGAGCAAACTAAAGCCACACCTCTTCAGGAGCCCATGAATTATGGTATATACTTAAGAGAAGTTTCATGTGAGTTGAGAAACAGACTTTCTTCCTACCTGGGAGACTAGAATTAAAAATACCTTGAAAACCTGAAAACAACATTAACCATAAAATTGAGAAGCAAAAAGATACCAAGAATTCTACCAATAAAAAGAAGTATGAAAGGAAGAAATAAAGACACCCTGATTTACGAAAGAGGATTCTTTTGAATGGGAATGCACTTCCTTTGCAAAATGTAGCAGATTTAGATTCACTCTGAGAAACCTAATTTGATAAACATGAATGGGTAGAGGCAGCGCAATAGAAAGCAACATTATCACTATAGTCAATAAGGCTTGACACCATTATGAGCCTCCAATAACGTATCACAAAAAACATCATAAAACCTTAAAACCTATAGAAGATAGCATCCAAGAAAACATGTGAGTGAAAAAAATCAAGTCTCCTATTCTGTAAATCTAGGAAGATCCCAAACTTTATTAGATGGTTTCCACAAGAGAAGGGATGAGTAAGTTATCTTGCGTCGTGCATGCTTAACGTCCAGCATACAAGGTGAACATTTTCCTTTAGCTATATTTGTCATGCTACTATATTTGAACCTTAAGTTACTAATTACAACAACAACCAGTATAATTCCACTTAGTGAGGTCTGGGGAGGGTGGTGTGTACGCAGACCTTGCCCCTATCCTTGGGTAGAGAGGCTGTTTCCAAATAGACCCCCGGCATCCTTCCCTCCAAGAACTTCTCACCTTGCTCTTGAGGAAACTCGAACTCACAACCTCTCGGTTGGAAGTGGGGGTTGCTTACCATCAGAGCTACCCCTCTTGTTTTAAGTTACTAATTACAAGGGACAAGCAAATTAAATAGTGCATCGATATCATAATATCGGACGGGGACATGTGTTCAATTGGATTGTGAAGGATATTTAGTCTTCAAATTACTCTGTCTTGGTTTCCAAGTATATCTTGTTTTTATTCAATAGAGTTATTAAATGGTTTGACAAGAGGGGTTGCTCTGATGGTAAGCAACCCCCACTTCCAACCGAGAGGTTGTGAGTTCGAGTCTCCCCAAGATTAAGGTGGGAAGTTCTTGGAGGAAAGGATGCCGGGGGTCTAGTTGGAAACAGCCTCTCTACCCAAGGAAAGGGGTAAGGACTGCGTACATAATACCCTCCCCAGACCCCATTAAGTAGGATTATACTGGGTTGTTGTTGTTGTACAGTTATTAAATGGTTTGGCTATGTTATACGTAGACCTCTATATGCACTCACCCGCAGATGCAACACTATAGTGATTGAATGAGATAAGAAGGAAGAACTAAACCTAAAACTATATGGTGAAAGTTGTTCATAAGATTTGCAATTTCTTGCAATCAATGTTGATTTAGCAAAGAAAAGATCATAATAGAAGCAAATGTAGAATTAAAACTTAATGGTTGTTGTGGTTTCACTTACATTAAGTCAGAATTTACCAAGATTCTTCTTATTTTGCTTAAGATTTGCTTCTTCATTTAGAGATAAGCTTGAGATTTAACAAAATCCAGTTTCAAAGAATCGTTAATGTACCTTAAGAATCCATTTATTGTGTAGAGGAACTAAGCCCTAAATAGAACAAATAGATGAAGAGTAATATATAGTCTATCAAACTGGTTCAGAATTGAGATATAGTTGATTGATTGATTGGAAGTTATGAAATGGTATAAACAATCTCAAAGGAGAATTCACCAAAAAAGCTCATTAATTGGAAGTTCATTAGCATCATACATTAAAAAAAGAAAAAAAAATGAGATTCTCATCTCAATTAAAATCTAAACAAACGCAGAACATCAACAGTAATAACAAATCTCTGAGCATGGATATAATCAAATATATGCAAAAAAAAAAACAGCCAAAAAAAGAAGAAGAGAGAAACACTCACCCTGAGAAATGAGACTGATCAATCTTGCTTCAACACCCTTAAGAAAAATTTGAAACCTTTGCAACTCTAGTGAATTTAAAGGGGTTGTGGGGTTGAAAAATGAATACAGATTCAGGTAATAATAAATTTACAAAAACCAGGATGAGGATGTAATTAAATACCTTCCATTAGAAGACAGAAGACTTAGATTTTTCTTGGATTACAGATTCTGTATTACTGATTAATCACAATTCAAGCCTTCTTTCCACTCCCCTTGGCATTTGGGTACCCACCCTCCCCTTTTCCCAAGGTGGGTATTGACATCTTTCTTCTTCACCATGTTCGTCCAATTTTATGTCTATTATCCACCTGGCTGCCTCCATGTTGAGTTTTGTTGCAATTTTTTTCTTGTTCTTCACCTCCTTTCTGTAACTGAAAGTTGTCGCCATTAATTCTTACCCTCCATTCAAAAATCCATTAGATTTATTAAATCTGGTTAAAAGTTGAGTTCTTTATCTTTTTCCCCTTTTTTCGCAGGTTTATGTAATCTATTATGGGGTTTTGAATTAAGATTTCAAATATTCTCCTTATAGAGTTAACCGCAGGTCCGCGCTCGATCAGCAATGTCAAGGGCACAACCAAGTAGACGGTTGAAACATTTTCATGAAATATTTATGTTTCTAGATGCGACTTACGAGGAAACAATAGGAATAAAATTTAAATGTACGGTTAGCGGTCAGATTTGCCCTTCTACTATTCAAAATAAGCTACATTTACCCTCCGTTTGCATTCTTTAACAAATATACCCCCACCGCTACACTTTCGGGCCACATTTACCCTTCCTCCGTTAAACCTGGTTTCCTCAAGTTTTTTAAACACGTGGCCTACTTACATTGGTCCAAAATTAGCCCACCCAAAAATTATAAACCCGCCCGATCCGTGAGCAAATAACCCGCCCCGAACTATGTCTGGCTCAACTCTAAAATTGCCGGATTCTATTGGTTTTAAAGATCAAAAAGTCGAAGAACAAGCTAAATTCTAAAACAAAAATCAATCGGACTTGAATTCCGAAATCACACTTTGAATTTCTTCTAATGTTTTTTTTAATCACTTTTCTTTGCTCTTTTCTTTTAAAAAAACATTTTAGATCAGTTTTTGCTTGCTGATCTTTCACGATGTTGCTGCTAAGAACAGAAGTGGATTTCGGCGGCTTTGAGGTGGTGAGAGAGTGGCGGTGACTGGCAGCTGGTAGGATGGTTGTCGGCGGCTCTTAGGGTGCTAGGGTTTTTATCGTTGTCAAGATGAAGAAGAAGGGTTCAAACTCTTGTTTTGTTCTTTTTCGGATTTTCTCTGAAGCATAAAGTTAGTGGTTGAGATGTGAAGAGATGAGGGGGAAGGCAGCGGCAGCGGCTAGTTCCCTCTAGGGTTCAGCTAGGGTGCGTTCAAGGTTGAAGATGGAGAGAGGTTGTGTTCTACCGCTGAAGCCACGTCGGAGATGTATAACGTGAGGGTTGGTGGTTGTCTGGCGCGAGCAATCGATGGGAGAAGCTGGACAGGAGGCTTCTCATGGTTTTAGAAACTAGGGTTTCTGGTTTTTTGGGTATGAAGAAGAAGGGATGGCTGAAGGGTCCATTTAGATCTAGGGTTTGTCTTGTTTTCTAAGGTTGAAGAAGAAGATCATGAAAGCGTGTAGTATTTTATGTATTATTTTAAGATAAAATTTGTTCGGGGCGGGTTATTTGCTCACGGATCGGGCGGGTTTATAATTTTTGGGTGGGCTAATTTTGGACCAATGTAAGTAGGCCACGTGTTTAAAAAACTTGAGGAAACCAGGTTTAACGGAGGAAGGGTAAATGTGGCCCGAAAGTGTAACGGTGGGGGTATATTTGTTAAAGAATGCAAACGGAGGTTAAATGTAGCTTATTTTGAATAGTACAAGGGCAAATCTGACCCTTAACCGTTAAATGTATACCAAAAGAAGTTTATAGTTTACTTATTAATCATGCATTATTATCAATAGAATTTTATTGGGAGTGAATGTATATCTTTTAGAGAGTTTTACTTTAAGGCTAAGTCATTTTTTCTCATATAAATAGAGGGATCTTACCCCATTGTAAATCAACCCAAAATTCAATAAGAATTTACTCTCTCTTTCTTTGCAATATTGCTCTTCTTCTTTTATTGTTTTATAATACGTTATCAACACGAGACTCTATCGTCTCAAGAAGCTCTTTGAGAAGATTAAGGTAATTTTTCTCCTCTTTTTAATTATGACTGACATTATAAAAAGAAAATTCATTGCCCTTGAAATTTCGTGCAAGAACTATATGACATGGGTGTTGGATGCTGAAATCCATTTAGATGCAATGGGTCTTGGAGACGCCCTTAAAGACAAAAATAAAGCATCCACCCAAGACTGTGCTAAGGCCTTGATTTTCTTGTGTCATCACCTTGATGAAGGGTTGAAAATTGAATATCTCACAGTCAAAAATCCACTTATTTTGTGGAATAGCTTAAAAGAAAGATATGACAACTTAAAGTTGGTCACTCCGCCACAAGCACGATATGATTGGGCTTATCTGAGGCTCCAAGACTTTAAGTCTGTTTCTGAATATAATTCTGCGATGTTCATAATTACTTCTAAATTGAAACTCTGTGGAGATACTATCACTGATTATGATATGCTTGAAAAAAACGTTTACAACGTTTCATGTCTCCAATATGGTTCTGCAACAGCAGTATAGAGAGAAATGTTTCAAGAAGTACTCTGAGTTGATTTCTCTTCTCCTTGTGGCTGAGCGAAACAATGACTTGCTCATGAGAAATCACGAAAATCGACCCACTGGGTCTACACCATTGCCTGAAGTGGATGAGGTATATTCCCATTATGCTATGCGTGGAAAAGGTCGTGACTCTATTCGCAGTCGTGGTCGTGAGCATAGCCATGACCATAGCCGTAAACAAGGAAGAAATTTTCCTGATGTTAATCATCCCCCAAAGAGAAATAACCACCAAAAGTGGAAAGGGAAAGATGAGAAGCCTCAAGCAAATGGCTCAGAAACTGAATGCTATTGTTGCGGTGGAAAAGGGTATTGGGCAAATATTTGCCGTGTACCAAGACATTTGGTTGAGCTTTATCAAGTATCTCTAAAGAATAAAGGCCCTTAAGCCAATTTTGTCTCTGACAATAATTTTGATATCACCCACTTGGATGTGGCAGACTTCTTTAAGCGCCCTGATGAAAAAATAGATCACTTGATCGGTGATGGATCCGTGGTTAATGATGATTAAGTAGTTTATCTTGCATATTCATAATAGTTAGCGATTAAACATCATATAATAATAGTTCTTTATGTCAGTAGTAGGCATTAGTATCAATTCGTATTATTTATTTTATAGAACAGTGTTAGTATTTGTCTTAAACAATGTTTCAGTTTTCTTAGTTTTCAAAGTTTAGTATATTTTTTTATTAAAGTAACGTTATGATTCGCAAATAATCAAGTTAAAGAGGTTATGTGAAGGCTTCTTAAAAAAAATTCAAGAAAATTCAAAAAAAAAAAAATTCGCAAATGACATACTAATTAAGTTGCTAATTGTATGAAAATTTTTCAACGTCACAGAAAAGGCACATGTCCAATGTGAACCATCACAGTTTCTTTCATAAACAAAAATTGATTATAACACAAACACCAATACGGATTTTCGCTCAATCAATTAAACCATAATTCAATCCTAAATTAGCGTATGCCACTTTGATTAAACCTGACACATTAATTGAACATGTCAATGGGTATATTTTTAATTGATCAAATTTCGTCTGTATTTTCCTATTGTGCAAGACTATATCATTAAATGAAAAGCAAAATTTTATATATATATATATATATATATATATATATATATATATATATATATATATATATATATATATATATATATAGAATTGTGTGTATCATAAACAAAGTTTGTTCAAAATTGCACTATAAGTCATTATTGAGTTATTGACTTCACTTTGTCTCTTTTCCTTTATCTTTGAAAATACTTATATTTATTCATACTCATGGAAAGGAAACATGGATATCCACAAAGCAAATTTGGATCAAATTTCAATTGTAAAAATATTTGTTTAGTTGATTCAGGTACGACACATACAATATTCAAAGAGAAGAAATATTTCTCTCATTTAAGTATGTGTAAGGCAGATGTTACTACAATTTCTGGTTGTAGTAAATTAATTGAAGGCTCTTGAAGAGCTACTATAACTCTGCCTAAAGGAACAATATTTATCATTGAGAATGCAATGTTCTCCTCCAAGTCCTAGAGGAACTTGTTGAGTTTTAAAGATATCCGTCAAAATGGATATCATATTGAGACAATAGATGAGAATAATATTGAATATCTCATTATTACAAAGAATGTCTCTGGCCAAAAGAGGGTTATTGAGAAGTTTCCATCTTTATCTTGTGGCCTGTATTGGACAAGAATTAGTGCAATTGAGGCACATTCTACCGTAAACCAAAAGGTTACTGATTCCAATATTTTCGTACTTTGGCATGATCGATTGGGACATCCTGGATCAATTATGATGAGACGGATTATAGAAAACTCAAATGGGCATCCATTAAAGAATTTAAAGATTCTTTTAAATAATGAATTTTCTTGCAATTCTTGTTATCAAGGCAAGTTAATTATTAGACCATCACCATCAAAGGTTGGAATTGAGTTCCCTGCGTTTTTGGAACGTATACAAGGAGACATTTGTGGACCTATTCACCCACCTAGTGGGTCGTTTAGATATTTCATGGTCTTAATAGACGCATCTTCTATATGGTCTCATGTGTTCCTACTGTCATCTCGCAACCTTGCGTTTGCAAAATTAATGGCACAAATAATTCGATTATGGGCATAATTTTCCGATAATCCAATTAAGTCTATTAGACTAAATAATGCTGCTGAGTTTTCATCCCAAGCATTTAATGATTATTGCTTATCAATTGGGATAAAAGTGGAACATCCTGTAGCTCATATTCACACTCAAAATGATCTTGCAGAGTCTCTAAACGTCTGCAATTGATAGCAAGACCGTTACTCATGAAAACGAGGTTGCCCACTTCTGTTTGGGGTCACGCCATTTTACATGCAGCAATGCTAGTTCGTCTCAGACCGATAAATTATCATAAATATTCCCCGTTGTAATTAGTTTAGGGTCATGAACCTAATATATCCCATTTAAGAATTTTTGGATGCGCAGTATATGTGCCTGTAGCACCGCCATATCGCACTAAAATGGGTCTGCAAAGAAGGTTAGGAATATATGTTGGGTTTGAATCGCCATCCATTATTTGCTACCTCGAAACATTGACAGGGGAATTGTTCACTGCACGATTTGCAGACTGTCGATTCGATGAGATACTTTTTCCAAAATTAGGGGGAGAAGTTGGTGAAACCAAATGAGAAATTTGTGAAAAAATTCATCATTATCTCATCTTGATCCACATGACTCTATTTGTGAAAAAGAGGTGCAAAAGATTATCCATTTGCAAAAAATAGCAAATCAAATGCCAGACGCATTTACGGACTTGAAAAGGATAACAAAATCACATATCCCCACAGAGAATGTTCCAATCCGTATTGATGTCCCTATTGGACAATCTTCTAGTGTCATAGCTAATGAGTTGAAAGCACACCTAAAACGTGGCAGACAATTAGTTTCCAAAGATCAAAATCCTAGAACAAGGAAAGAAAATGATCAAAATGAACTACGAAAGAATCTCATGAGGAAATCCATGATTTAATAAATTCTGAGATTCATGAAGAATCTATTGCGCCCGGGACTCAAGAAAATAAGGAACTATCAATAAATCCAATCGATATTGAGACAAATTTTAATCGAGTGGATATAGTGGTGGATTATATCTTTGCATATAATGTTGCATCTAAAATTATGCAAGAAAGTGAGGATCTTGAACCTCAATCTGTTGGAGAATGTCGTCAAATACTTGATTGGCCAAAATGGCAAGAAGCAATCCAATCAGAATTGAATTCACTTGCAAAACGTGAAGATTTTGGGCATATTGTTCAAACACCTAATGGTGTTAAAGCCTGTTGGCTATAAATGGGTCTTTGTATGCAAGAGAAATGAGAAAACGAGGTACAAAGATATAAGACACGCCTTGTTGCACAAGGATTTTCACAAAGGCCTGGTGTCGATTATGAAGAGACATATTCACCCGTTATGGATGCTATAACTTTCCGTTATCTCATTAGTTTTGATGTCCTTGAAAAACTTGGCATGTATTTAATCGATATGGTTACCGCCTATCTTTATGGGTAACTTGATAATGAGATATACATGAAAATTCTCGATAGATTCAAAATGCCAAACACACATAATTCAAAGTTCCGGGAAATATTTTCAATCAAATTGCAAAGATCTTTGTATGATCTAAAGCAATCAGGACGAATGTGGTATAGTCGCCTTAGTGGGTATTTATTAAAGAAATGCTATATAAATGATGCCATTTGCCCATATGTTTTTATAAAGAAAACAACATCGGAATTTATTGTACTTGCCGTATATGTTGATGACATAAACCTTATTGGAACTCCCATAGAACTCCAAAAGGAAATTGATTATTTAAAGAAGAAATTCGAGATGAAAGATCTCGGAAAGACAAAATTATGTCTTGGTTTGCAAATTGAACATTTGGGAAACGAGATTTTTGTTCATCAATCTGCCTATATAGAAAAGGTATTGTAACGATTTTACATGGATGAAGCACATCCTTTAAGTACTCTGATGGTTGTTCGATCACTTGATGTGAATAAGGATCCATTCCGACCTCAAAAAAATAATGAAGAGCTACTTGGTCCTGAAGTACCATATCTTAGTGCAATTGGCGCATTAATGTATCTTGCAAATACTACAAGGCCTGACATAACTTTTTTAGTTAATGTCTTAGCAAGATATAGCTCTAAGACATTGTAATGGAATCAAACATATATTGCGGTATCTAAATGGGACTACCGATATGGGCTTATTTTATGGCAATAATTGCAGTCATGATCTTGTTGATTATGCTGATGCTGGATATTTATCTGACCCAGAAAAGGTTCAATCTCAAACAGGTTATGTATTTACCTGTGGAGGCACTGCCATATCTTGGCGATCGACTAAGCAATCAATTGTGGCTACTTCATCTAATCATGCTGAGATAATTGCTATTCATGAAGCAAGTCGAGAGTGTGTGTGGTTGGGTCTATAATACATCATATTCGAGACAAATGTGGATTGAAATGTGACAAACTACCCACGATTTTGTATGAAGACAATGCAGCATGCATATCTCAATTGAAGGGAGGATTCATAAAAGGAGATAGGAAAGCATATTTCACCAAAGTTATTTTTCACACATGAACATCAAAAGAATGGTAATATCAATGTGCAACAAATTCGTTCATGTGATAATATGGCTGATTTGTTCACAAAATCTCTACCGACGTCAACCTTCAAGAAGCTAGTGCACAAGATTGGGATGCGAAGGCTCAAGGATGTGAATTGATGCTCTATTCAGGGAGAGTTAATGCGCGTTGCACTCTTTTTCCCTTACAAGGTTTTGTCCCACTGGGTTTTCCTTGCAAGGTTTTAAACGAGGCAACCAATAGTCGCATTTCTAAATATGTGTACTCTTTTTCTTTTCTAGAATTTTTTTCCCATTGGGTTTTATTTTAGTTAAGTTTTTAATGAGGCACATTATTTATTGAGTAGACATTCAAGGGGGAGTGTTAAGAATTGAATTTTGTTTGGAGTGAATGTCTATCTTGTAGAGAGTTTTACTTTGAGGCTAAGTCATTTTTCCTCCTATAAATAGAGGGGTCTTACCCCATTGTAAATCACCCCAAAATTCAACAAGAATTTTCTCTCTCTTTCTCTGCAATATTGCTCTTTTTCTTTTATTGTTTTATAACATGTATAATATTGTTAGTAAATACATAATATGCTTACAATTTTGAGAATTTGAATTTGGATAGTATGGTTCAGAAAATTTATTAAAATTTTTTGGAGGTCCTTATGTTGTTGAAAATTAAAATATTATGTAATTCAACAATTAGCGCGATAGTTATTGAATTATTGTTACATATGTTACGTCTTTTGTTATTCCTTTTCCTACCATATCTTTCTGTTTATCAATTTCACAATGATAAACATGATAATGAATAGTTAAAATATTTTCCTTTTAATACTTAAATCTGTCCGTGTCAATTTAAGTTTAATCACATAGCTCAGGAAAATAAAAAGTAAAAGTAAGATGAAAAAGACTATTTTAAAAAATTCTCTTAACACTAATTAACTCAATATTGTTCATAAACCACTTTAGCACTAGGTTTCTTCTTGAAAGTTAGAATGCGTTACCAAGTAACGTATGTTTTGGTAAGAATATAATCATACAACCACTACTGAACCAACCCCGTCCTAATCGACTCATAGCAAATGGTCAACGAACTTGACCCTAACCTGTTACAAACGATTCTAAGAAAAGCAATGGGGCTACTGTCCCTCCGCAACAAAACAACATCTCCTCGACTCAGCTGCGACGACTCATGACAAGCTCACGAAGCTTGTAAATATAAATACCAAGGAAGAGAACCTTGAAGAGGGACTTTTCGGATACTGATCGAGATTCACATAAAAGAATAGATATGTTCCATGAGTAAAGCCATGAAGAACATGATTGTAACTCCCTGAACCTCTTCAAGGAGAGGCAGGTCAAGCTGCTACGTTTAATAAAGTCCTAAATTTATCATTCCTCAATTATGTCTTCTTGTATTTCAATTTTGTCTTCTAATCCACTGATTTATTATGCTTGGCTATGATTTACCCTTGATTTATTTTGATTGATTTGCACGGAAAGACTTCAACAACTTTTGGGTCAAACAATTTGGCGCCGTCTGTGGGGATGAAAATACCTAGTACTTCCTAGATTGAATCCAAAGAAGCACCGAAAAAAATCCAACTCGAATCAGAATCAAGGACTGCGCACCGGGAAAAGAAGAATCAGATGCGTCAGCCCGAGCTAAAACTTTCCGCCCTACCAATCTCGAACAGCCCGAACAAAGAGAGAGGCGATGCAAAGCAATGCAGAAGTACGAAGCATTGCCCTCCCTCATCCATCACACCGCGCCAGGTCAGAAACCGGTGCGGAGGTGTTCCAAACGGGGAAACTAAAATCACCCTGAAGCAACTCAAACGCTACGGTCTGGCAAACAACCATAGTACATGAACGACAGAAGACCACAGGTCAAAACGAAGTTCTAACGCTTAAACGCATGCAACGTCGAACCATCGATGTGAACAACAGAAAGGCTAAAGTGCCTCTGCCATCGAAATCGACAGTTCGACCTCAGTCAAACTGGGACTCGGGGTAAGAGCCTTCACCATCAAAGTATATAGTTCGACCTCATTTGTATTGGGACTACAAGACTAAGAGTCTTCCCCATCAAAGCATATGGTTCGACCTCGTTCGTACTAGGACGATAAGGCTAAGAGCCTTCGCCATCAAAGTATATGGTTCGACCTCGTTCGAACTGAGACTATAAGGTTAAGTGCCTTTGCCATCGAAATCGACAGTTTGACCTCGTTCGAACTATAATTCTAAGTGCTTTTGCCATCCAAATCGACAGTTCGACCTTGTTCGAACTAAAAGGCTAAGAGCCTTCGCCATCCAAATCGACAGTTCGGCCTCATTCGAACTAGGACTATAAGGCTAAGAGTTTTTGCAATCAAAGTATATGGTTCAACCTCGTTTAAACTGGGACTCACACTAAGAGCCTTTACCATCAAATTCTATAGTTCGACTTCGTTCGAACTGGAACTATAAGGCTAAGAGCCTTCTCTATCAAAGTATATGGTCCGACCTCGTTCGAACTGGGACTCGAGCTAAGAGCCTTCGCCATCAAAGTATATAGTTCGACTTCGTTCGAACTGGGACTATAAGGCTAAGAACCTTCGCTATAAAAGTATATAGTTCGACCTCGTTCGAACTGGGACTTCGGCTAAGAGCCTTCTCCATCAAAGTATATAGTTCAACTTCGTTCGAACTGGGACTATCAGGCTAAGGCCCTTCACCATGAAAGTATATAGTTTGACCTCGTTCGAACTAGAACTATAAGGCTAAGAGCCTTTGCCATCAAAGTATATGGTTCGATCTTGTTCGAACTGGGACTATAAGGCTAAGAGCCTTCGCCATCAAAGTATATGGTTCGACCTCGTTCGAACTGGGACTATAAGGCTGAGCCTTCACCATCAAAGTACATGGTTCGACCTCATTCGAACTGGGACTATAAGGTTAAGAGCCTTCACCATCAAAGTATATGGTTCGACCTCATTTGAACTGGGATTATAAGGCTAAAAGACTTCGCCATCGAAGTTTATAGTTCGACCTCGTTCGAACTAGGACTCTGGCTAAGTGCCTTCGCCATCAAAATCGACAGTTCGACCTCGTTCGAACTATAAGGCTAAGCGCCTTCACCATCCAAATCGACGGTTCGACCTCGTTCGAACTATAGGGCTAAGAGCCTTCACCATCAGAATTTAGACAGGTTCGACCCTCAGTCGGATTGGGACTCAGGCTAAGAGCCTTCGCCATCAAAGTATATAGTACGACCGCAGACAAACTGGGGCTCAGGCTGAGAGCCTTCGCCATCAAAGTATGTAGTTGGACCTCGATCGAACCGGGACTCAGGCTAAGCACCTTCTTCATTAGGGATCGATGTGTTCGACCTCTTTTGAACTGTGAGGCTACGTGCCTTCGACATCATAACGTTGATACAATCAACTTCAACTGAACTCGGGACGGGCTCTCGCTTCAAATGAATTCAAAAAAGGAACAACACAAAATAAATGCAAGACAAGTAGCGAAAATGAGATTTTATTATCCACGAAAGTTAAGAATGCGGGTCATCCCTGCTTACACCCGGCCAAGGCTGATCAACACAAGAAAAACAAATAAAATAGAGAAATACAGAAAATAAACAAACACCAACCGGTGAACGGAATAAAGAATAACAAAGAACTATTTTTTACTTTCACTCGGTGCCACCATCGCCGCAACTATCACCATCCCTGTAGGGCTCTTTACCATCATCACCTGCATCTTCACCTGCTTCGGGCATCGCCACATCATAACCATAGTTGGCACGAGCCTCACGAGCTTCTAGCGTGCCACATCAAAGGCCACTTCGGTCACGGTGTCCGCTTCCCACAAGTTCTCGAAAATTTCACGTTGATCTTCGGCATAGACCCAAAGTTCATGAGCCTGGTTGGGAACAACAGTACGTGATGGCCCAACTTCGTCCTTCGACCGTTGGTTCTCTTCCTCTAAGGCTGCAATCCGCTCTGTCAGAATTTGGGCCTCCTAATCAAGGGCATTGATCCGCTCCTCGAGCCTCTCCACCCTAAGAGCCGCAGTGGTCCTCTTTGATGCTCGCTGAGGCTCGTGTACGCGAATTGCCTCTTCCAGTGTCGTTGCCTTCATGGAAGCATCCCTCTCCATATGCCTCAAACCATCAACCTCGCCCTCCAGCACAGCCGTTTACCACCCCATTCGACAGTCAACTCCTCCGCTCTCACCCCGACTTTGCTCTATCTCCAACTGCATCTCCCTCAAATTGCACTGCAGGTGCTCGCATTCCGCAGCCACCCCCTTTCCAACCTCAAGCTCCTCATCCTTCAAGCAGATCTATCCTTCAAGCTCGTTTTTGTCGCTAAGCGCCTGCATCAGCTCTTGGTCCCGCTTCTCCAAGTCAAAGCCTTATATGTACCCAAAGCCTTGTTATGAGGATCAGTTACCAAACGCCCGAGCAATTTGCGGCACCTGTCGTGATAGCGGCAATTTTTTCCCAACATATGCAAAAAGATCCTCAAACGGATGTTAGCCCTGCAAATGCTCTCCACCTCCAGCAAGTCTGCAAAACAAAAAAGTAGTTAAACTAAAGCTCGTGCTAAGATGGGATACAAGTAAGCCAAAGTCAAGGTAACGTACCTGTAAGCCCATCACGACCACTTCATTCATCGCCTCAACATCCGAAACACTCCTCAGAGATGCATTCTCAGCCTCCGAACACAAAAACTGAAATTGTGACACCAAGCTGCTTCCTTGCGTCAGCAGGTTCAAATCTGAAGAAATCTCAATATAACGGCCAACCCCTATGCGCGAGCCACAGCGTGGGTAATGCCCTCCTCAAACATGCAGACATCATCAGGGTCCAAATTAGACTAAAAATCATACTCGTCCAACACCACGTTCTTTCCCCTCTCCGCCGTCGATGGTACAGAGCAACCTGCCGTAGGTGACGAAGGTGTGCTCGAGGTTACGACGGAAGCCACTAAGGATCAACCCTCCACCTCAACGGCGGGATCTTCCGACCGGGTCGCCAAAACAGAAGCATCCTCCTGGCTTGAACTAGCTGGGGTAATTTCGACCAATCTGTTCCCCATCAACAGTAGATGCCGCGATAGCACCTCCCTCTCCGCCAGGGTAGAATCCAAATTGATCACCGTCGGAGGAGTTGCCGCGAATGCTACCCTTTGTCTCTTCGACGGCTCTTCTTCTTCCCCAGTCGACGGCTTGTCATTTCAAAGACGGACGATCCCAGACGGATCCTCATCCTGAGATGTAGATAGGGTCGATGAGGCTATAATCGACGATTCCACCGATGCCGCCCTTGATGAAGGACGAGTTGTAGACGCTGCACTAAGTTGAGCGACCACAGCCGGTCGGCAGAAGGCTATTTGGGGAGCTTTGAATCGATGAACTCTCCTTGGTCACGACAAACATTAAATAAGTAAGAGTGATCTAAGAACATAAAGGAAAGAATACCGTTGTCTCACCTGTCAGTGGTCTATGTCCATACTTCTCCCAAAACGATGACCACGTGCGAACTCCCGCAGTATGGGGAAGCACAGCCTCGACCCATTCTCGGATCCCCTCCAAATGAGGTGGAGGCAGCTTCTCGGCTACAAAGCATTGGGGTAGATCAACCTTTTTGCAAACCTAAGATGCAAATAATATCAAAGCAGAACATTCTACCAGTCAAAGTCGAAGACTTACGTGCAATGTTCCACACTTCGGGGAACCCGGTCGGGTCGGACACAAGATGTTCATTCCGAATATAGAAAAAATTGTCAAAGCAGCTACGATTGGTCCGGCCATCCATACTAACCACCAACCCTCTCGACCCACGAGGACGCGCATGGATCATGGTGACGCGAATCTTCTGAGGGGCAAAGAGGCTAAGCACGTGCCGCAGAGTGACCCCCTTATCGGCCAGCTCCGAGTACTTGATGAACAAAAGAAACAACTTGTATAGATAAGGAGAAAGTTGAGCAGGGCACACCTCATAGTAGCGACAAAAGTCGACCACCAGCAAAGTGAGTGGGAGCGTGTATCCCACGAGGAAGGGATAGGCATAGAATGAACAGAACCCACGACGATCAATCTGGACCTTGTCTTCTGTCTTCGCAGTAACGATCTTGATATAATTAGGAATGCCCCATCGTTGTCTCAAGCCTGCTGCTTTAAAGTCCGCCACTGCCTTCCCCTGATGAGACAGAATTTCCTCAACTAAAGGAACTGCTTCGCTTTCCATCAACTCCAAGTCTTTAGTTTCCTGAGAGGGATCCTCGACCGCTTGAGGATTCGCCGGAAGATTGTTACGAGAAGAAGTTCCTGCCATTTTAGACTCACATGCGAAAGAAAGAAGAACTTTTTGGTAGAAGTAAGAAAATCGCAGATTATAGCGATCAAGGGAGTAGAGAAAAATGCGATTTAGTATAAAGGAAGATATCCCAGGATATCTCTCAACAATGAGTGATGAATGTGCGAAAAGCAAACGAGATATCCTTCCTATTTATAAGAAATAAATTCTCCAATCACGAAACCCAATAGCCATCATTAATACGTGACTGGACACAAAAAGGTTCGATTCCCGGAAACGTGCGCCATTATGATTGTCTGCACGAAGCGGCGCTTCACTTGCCAACCGACGTTTTAGTTTCGAAATCGTCTTAACGATACACGAGCGCCAAAAAGGCGCCCCTAGACAGTTCCGAAATTCCTAACGCCATTAATGAACAAAAAACAAGCCTAACTCCTCCTGATTACGTCACGCACAATCCATTCGTCGAGGTTGGCAAGGCACGATACCGACGAATGGAGGGACAAACTGTATTGATAAAAATATGATCATACGACCACTACTGAACCAGCCCCGTCCTAATCGACTCATAGAAAATGGTCAATGAACTTGACCCTAACCTGTTACAACCGATTCTAAGACAAGGAATGGGCTACGGTCCCTCCGCAACCAAAGAATGTCTCCTCGACTCAGCTACAATGACCCATGACAAGCTCATGAAGCTTGTAACTATTAATACCAAGAAAGAGAACCTTGAAGGGGGGTTTTTCGGACACTGTTCGAGATCCAAAGAAAATAATAAATATGCTCCATGAGTAAAGCCATGAAAAACATGATTGTAACTCCCTGAACCTCTTCAAGGAGAGGCAGGTCAAGTTGCTATGATTAATAAAGTCCTAAATTTATCAATCCTCAATTTTGTCTTCTTGTATTTCGATTTTGTATTCTAATCCATTGATTAGTTATACTTGGTTATGATTTACCCTTGATTTATTTGCTCGGAAAGTCTTCTGTAACTTTTGGGTCAAACAACGTAGGTCTTAAATAAACAGAAACAAACAAAGAACATATTTTCAATTATTAAATATGAGCAATTTGGATAAATTACGAAGTTAGGGTTGAGATTGCCTCCTATATTCTTGTCGAGTTCAAACCAAAACTAATGCTTAGCTAGGTATGATCCTTTTTCATATAATTAATTTTTTTTTAAACTATTGTTTCAATTTCAGTTTGATCACATAGCTTTGAAATATAAAACTACAAAACCAATATGAAGAAAAAAGTTTAACCCTAATATTTTTTCGCTAAACTTAATAAACTTAATCTTTTTCATGAATTACCTATATTTGTGTTTTCCTTAAAAGTTAGAGTACATTTCCAAACAATGTAAGTCTTAAAAAATAAATTAAACAAGAACTCCAATCATCACATATGAGCGGTTTGCTACATGTATTTCATGCCCAGTTCAAACTTCAAACTAAACAACTCTTTTGGAAGCTTTTAAATTATGATAAGGGATTTTTACATAGCTATACCATACCTTTATTCTTTAAGGATTGTGTTAATTACATTTAAGCATATCAAGTTATCATTTATATACCATAATTCAAATTAATAGTATAATTATTACTTCATTTATACTACGCATGATTTTAGGAGCTTTTCCAATTTTAGTTTACCCGCCTCGAGCTCTCCTCCCACCCCCACACCCTCCCCCAACACATGCCAAGATTTGTCGAGTGGCTTCGTAGTAGAATATAATGTGATTAAACCTGGAGGCAGTGTACCCAATTTCCATAAGGTTCGGTTTTCGTTCAGCAAAGAATAGAACGTCCATTAGTTAAAATAGTATAATTGATAAATAATACCACAAATCTTGGGTGCATGTAATTGTAGATACTATTAAAAACAATACAACTTTATACAATACTTAAATTGATTTGTAGAAATTTTATCTATAAGATATCAACAAACTGAATACATTGAATTTTAATATCCTTAATTGTAGCATAATTGGCATTTTTCGACATAATTGTAGAAGACTTGTAGAAGTTTTAGTGTTCCCAATCTACAATTTATCTACAAATTATCTACAATTCTACAATTTAACTACAGTTTATCTACAATTTCTGGAAATATGTCTTCTTCTTCTTCTTCGACGAGTTTCAATATAAAATTCTGTCAAAATCAAGTCTAACCTTCACCAAAACCCTTCACAATTGAGATATAAACTCCTAAACATATTCCGAATTATTTACAACAACACCCAATCCAAACAAATAATGATTTTTGAAAACCCAAATTTGAATTCAAAGCTTTCAAGCTTTTTAATGGCTTTCGATGGTGGAAAATATATGGAGAAGGAGAGAATTACGCAGCAATGAGATTTCCTTCCGTTCCAAAATTCGAATTTAGTGGTGATAGGATCAAACGCAGATCTGGTACCTTATTTTTAGCGCACTTTTTATGGCAAAATCTACCTATTATTGGATTGGTATATATATTATAGAAAAAGTGTGAACTACGCGGGTAAATAATAAATTATGAATATTTCTAATAATAAGATTTCATATATGACATAGGTAGGTAAAAATCTTTAATTAAAATTACGAATTTATAGGCTTTAGTTTTAGTATGAGTTAGTTTGACAAATCTTCAGGAAAATCCTAGCTTGATTTCGTATTAAGAGCTTTAAGAGTTCCTTAAGAATAAGTGAAACCTACTAATTTAAAAACTTAAGACGTTTTCTCAAATAAATTTACTTTTGTCCTATTTCCTTAATTAATCATTTTAAATAAACGTCTCAACTTATAATCTTGTATCGATAAGAATATTTCAATTAAATACTTTTCCTTGCATCCATTAAATATATAAGAGCTCAAAACCCAAAGGCCCAATTCTTTTCTATCATTGACATTGTGATTATTTAAGAAAACATGTTAGGTGTAAGAAAAATATATAGGTAACCAGACAAATACTAATTTTGTTCAATAAGCAGAGACCTAGCTAGAATTTAAAGTTTATGGGTTAGGGATTCTAATTATTTTAAGTTTAAATTAATAATTTATACATATTCATTATATTTTGTAAGACAAATACAAAGTTTGGACCAAAGCTACTGGATTCATCCGAACCCATATGCGACGGCTAGCTCTGCCCCTGGTAATAAGGACTAAAGAGAAGGTGTAATCTGGAAAAAAAGGTGAGTAATTTATAGAGGCGAGATTTAAGCACAATATGCTTGCATTTAAGGTTCGGAACATTGAATTCATTATATTTTTAACGGAGTAAAGTCAAATATATTCCATGTACTATTAAAAAAATTTAAAAATACCCTCTATTATATTATATGATAATCTTGGCCCCATTGTTATACCATCATTCAAATACACCCCTTAATTGGATGGATTGCCACGTGACGCGCTCAAAATTAAAGAGGCCCTGCCCAAATTAAGAAACTCGGTTCAATACTAACCCTAACCCAATTAAACTTGTACCCCACCACTTAAAAAATAGCCTTATGCAATTAAACCCCTCATTTCACTATAATGATTGTCGTTAGCAGCCAAACCAACAACCCTTGTCCATGAAGTATTTTAAATAGGTCACTATGTTCATATAAAAATAGGCATAACCTTCATATGTTTTCGATACGCAGCTTCAGCCATAAACTTGCGCCTATGTGTGTGTATTTTTGGCACGTTTCATCTTTTTCTTTTGTGTCAGAATCCAGAATTTCCACCTTTTGGACTGTAATAGCGCCTAATATTTCACTTTCTAAGCAAGCCAACATTAGAGAACCGTTGCCAATTGTTGTTCAGTTTTATCGATAAAGTCAATTAAGCCAAAATGAACTAAACCGATTGCCGAATAACATAAATCAATGCCCATAATATCTACTGCAATTCGGATCTGGAGTCACAACTCACAAGCTTCTAAGATTTTCTATAAATAGAGTCTGAAAGAAATACAACTATTTTGAATGAAAAGAAACAGTAAAATAGGAAAAATTAAAGGGGAGACCAAGGTCTGTGGACGCCACCATATCTACCTCGAGTCTCCAATGAGTAAATCCAATATGCTACACTTCAGGAACAGCTAAGGCCAATACTAAAGTCTACACAAGAAGTGCAAGTAATATGAGTATAACTGACCCCATGTACTCGTAAATGTCGAGCCTAGCCTCGTCGAAGTGGTAACGAGGCTATGACAAGACACCCACACAATAAACTTGTGCAAATAATATCATATGTACAAGATAACAATAAATAAAATCTAAACATATACTATTGGGAGGGGGACAAGCTAAAGGGGATATATGATATGAGAGATACAACGGAAGTGATAACTAGAATAGTCAATATGCCCTTAACCAGTAAAACAATTAAGCACAATGAAGAAAATTGCACGGCATCATCACCCTTCGTGCTTTTACTCTCTACCTCACAATGAAACAATGATACTGTATGGCATCACCCTTCGTGCTTTTACTTACTCTTAGTATAAATCAATAGATATGGCATGTCATCACCCATCGTACATTAACTCTCATAATATGGCAAGACTTCACTCTTCGTGCATAATACTCACAATATGGTACGGCATCACCCTTCATGCAATAACACTCTCCCTTATCACATAACAATGAACAAGTAATAACAGGGAGATAGGATTAATAAGTACAAGCCTTACTTCAACAACGGTTCCACAATACCAATATAAACTTTAGAATCGATAATCAATTATCACAAAATCCCATAAATATGGTAAAAATGATTAATTTAACAAATAACTAGTCTAATCATGGATAGCAGGATCAAAGTAAGCAATAATTGCAACGAACAAGTCCCACTCGTATGCTTTAACCCGACAACAACACATAAGTACCTGTCACTTCACATATATGTTGTACCTAATATCTAAACATGTAATACTAATACCTCAAGTTAAGGTTAACCACGACATTTACCTCGCTCCAAAGGTCCACTCAAAGCTCAACCAAAGCTTTGTCTTTCAAATAAGCCCCCGAACAAATAGAATCTAGCAAATTGCCAACCAAACGATTCAAATTAAGCCTTAAGAACTATCCACGATTGCAAGAGATTCAATTTAGGTCATTATTAAAAAAGTCAACAAAAGTCAACTCCCAGGTCCGTTAGGTCCAAATTAGAAACTCGGACCAAAAACCGATTATCCGTTCACCCCCGAGCGTGGTTATGTAATTTATTTTGGAATTCGATCTCAATTAAGGTCCAAATCCCTATTTTACAAAAAACCTTAATTCTATCCAAACCCCCAATTTCTACCATGAAAACATAAGATTGAGGTTGAAATATTAGGAAATGTAGGGAAAGATTGAAAGAAAATGGATTAGAATAACTTACCAATGATTTGGGGAAGAAGGGTGCTTGGGAAAATCGTCTATAAGGTTTTCTTGTTTTGAAAATTTGAAGAATGAACAAAAATCCCGTCTAACTCCTATTTGATCATTCGCATATGTCGCATTTGCCACCCGGGTTCCCAAATTCAAACCCCGCAAATGCAAAAAAAACAATCTCAAATGTGAAATCCTTCCATTTCTGCTGTCATCACATTTGCGATGATTTGTTTGCAAATGCGAACATTGATATTCCGCAAATGCGGCCGTTTGATCACAATTGCGATCACTATACCCCATGTCCCACTTTGCAAATGCGAAGTCTTGTTCGCAATTGCGAACTTGAGGTGCCCCGGCTACTCTTAGCAAATGTGATGAGTTGGTTGCAAATGCGAACCTATCAGAAGTCGCAAATGCGAAGCCTGCCCTCGCAAATGAAAGGTGTATGGCTTGCACCAGAATTGGAACACCCCAGCATATTCCTAAGTCCACATTTCACTTTGTAGCCTATCAGAAACTCACCGAACTCTCGAGGCTCTAAACCTATGTTGGTGGGCATGGTCTACAAACAAACCTTAATTTGAACTTGCTAAGTAGAAGTCATAGAAAAAAAGGCTTAAGTAATACTAGAATTTAGTAGGCAATGATACATAAAAAACTAGACTATCAGATTACACATAGATAGTACTAAACAACATGGGATTAAGCCAGGAAGGGAACACACCTTAAAGTTCACCATTAGCAGGGAAATACGTTTGTCTAACACCATGGCTAAGAACTAACTCTAGTAGGGTGATCAAATCGCTAAAATAATACCTAAAAATACAAATTGAGAATAAAATCAAAGGAAATTTTCAATAAAACTCATGAATTTCTAATTTCACCACCGGACGTCCGAATCACGTCAAACCAACTCCGTTTCTCACCAAATTTGACAGATAAGTCATAAATATAGTAATAAACCTATATCGGGCCCAGAACCAAAATACGGACCCGATATCAATAAAGTCTAACATTGGTCAGATTTTCAAAGTCGTTAATCTTTTAAAATTTCAAATTTTAAGAAAGTGCAATAACTCGGGCTAGGAACTTCCGAATTTAATTTCGGGCATACTCCCAAGTTCCAAATAACGAGATTGACTCACTAGGACCTGTCAAAACATGAATCTGGTTTCGCTTGATCAAAACGTTGACCAAAGTTAACTCAAATAGATTTTTAGGTAACGTTTTATATTTTTCTCACTTTTTAAATTAAAAACTTTTTGAAAAGAATACTCGGACTATGCATGCAAGTCGATGAGGGCAAAATTGAGGTATTTAATGCTTCAAAGCGCATAACTAGGTTCTAAAAGATAAGATGACCTATCGGATCATCACATTCTCCACCTCTAAGACAACCGTTTGTCCTCGAACGGACATAGAAAAGTACCTGGACTAGTGAAAAGGTATAGATATCTACTTCGCAGGTCCTACTCGAACTCCCAAGTAGCTGTCTTGACGGGCTGACCTCTCCAGTGCACTCGAATGAAGGATAATTCTTCGATCTCAACTGACGAACCTGCCCGGCTAGAATAGCCACCGGCTCTTCCTCATAAGTCAAATCCTTATCCAACTAGACAGAGCTGAAATATAACACGTGGGACGGATCGCTGTGATATTTCTGGAGCATGAACTGCTGATAAACCAGGTAGCAATGCAAGCCTGTAAGCCACCTCTCCCACTCTCTCAAGTATCTTAATTCATAGGGCTCAACTTGCCCTTCTTTCCGAACCGTATTACACCCTTCATGGGTGATACCCGGAGCAACAATCTCTCTCCGACCATGAATGCAACATCACGAACACTAAGGTCGGCATAACTCTTCTACCTGGACTGAGCTGTGAAAAGTCGATCCTGAATAATCTTGACCTCATCAAAGCCTCCCCCGCTCGAACCATCCAACTGGAGACCGGCACAACCTATCATATTATGCCTCATAGGGAGCCATCTAAATGCTCGTCTGGTAGCTGTTATTGTAGGCAAAATCTGCAAGTGGAAAGAACTCACCCCAAGAAACTCCGAAGTCTATAACACAAGCGAGGAGAATATCCTCTAATATCTGAATAGTGAGCTCGGACTATCCGTCCGTCTGAGGATGAAATGTTGTGCTCAGCTCAACCTGCATACCTAACTCACGCTTTACCGCCTACTAGAAGTGCGAGGTAGACTGCGTACCTAGATCAGAAATAATAGATACATGCATACCATGAAGATGAACAATCTGCGGATGTATATCTCTGCCAACCACTCTGAAGAATAGACAACTTCCACGGAAATGAAATGCAATGACTTGGTCAGCCTGTCCACAATGAACCAAATGGCATCGAACTTCCTTTAAGTCCGTGGGAGCCCGACAATGAAATTCATAGTGATATGCTCCTACTTACGCTCAGGAATCTCTAACTTCTGGAGCAAACCACCAGGTCTCAGTTGCTCATACTTTACATGTTGACAAATTAAACATTGAGTTATATATGTAACTATATCCTTCTTCATCCTCCTCCACAAAAAATGCTACTGTAAGTCCTGATACATCCTGGCGGCATCCGGATGAACAGAATAGGGAACTGTGGGCCTCCTTAAGAATCACCTCATTAAGTCGATCCACATTAAGAACACAAACACGACCATGCATCCTCAAAACTCCATCATCTCCAACAGTAACCTTCTTGGTACCACTACGTCGCACTGTATCCCCAAGGACAAGCAAATGAGGGTCCTCATACTGCCGCTCCCTGATGCACTCAAACATAGACGACTGCGAGATTGTACAAGCTAGAACATGACTGAGCTCAGAACATTCAACCTCATGAATAGATTGGCCAAAGCCTGAACATCTAATGCAAGCGGCCTCTCACCGACTGGAATGTATGGAAGGATACCCATAATCACTGACTTTCTACTCAAGGCATTGGCCACCACATTGGCCTTTCCAGAATGATACAAGATGGTCATATCATAGTCTTTCAATAGCTCCAACCACCTACCTCAAATTGAGTTACTTTTGTTTGAACAAATAGTGCAAGCTATGATGATCCATGAATACCTCACACGAGATGCCGTAAGGATAGTGCTTCCAAATATTCAACGCATGAATAATGGATGCCGGCTCTAAGTCATGAACATGGTAATTGTAACGATCCGGTTGGTCGTTTTTAGAATTTACGCCCAAATCCCCCATTAAAATCTTTCCCCAAGTTTGTTTCTGCTATTTTGGTTTGCTAGGATGTTTGGTTTCGAGTTTTAGAGAGTTTTGGGACACTTAGTCCCTAAATAAGAGCTTAAGTGTTGGAAAGTTTCCCTTAGTTGGAATAGTGTGAAGATGACCTCATAATGGAAATTTGATGGTTTTGTTAGCCCCGTTAAGTGATTTCGGGGTTAGGAGCGTGATCGGAGTGTGTTTAGGAGGTCCGTAGCTAATTTAGGCTTGAAATGCTGAAGTTTGAATTTTTGAAGTTTTTAGTCCGGTAGTGAGATTTCGATCCGGGGGTCAGAATGGAATTTCGTAGGTTGCTGTAGCTCCGTCATGTCATTTGGGATGTATGTGCAAAATTTCAGGCTATTCGAGCGTGGTTTGATTAGGGTTTTTGATCGAATAATATTTTGAGGAAAATTAGTGTTCTTAGGCTTAAATCTTTGATTAATTGTAGTTTCAGATGTTGTTTTTGGTGTTATAAGGGTTGATACAAGTTTGAATACGGTATTAGGTGATGTTGGTGTTTTTGGTTGGGGTTCCGTTTCGGATGGTTGGCGGAAAGATTTTGAAGTTAGAGCGCACTATTCAGATTCTTGAGGATATGCTATGTGCATGCATGATTGAGTTTGGCAGGTCTTGGGATCAGTTCTTGCTATTGGCGAGTTCGCTTACAATAATAATTATCAGTCCAGCATTCAGATGGCGCTGTAGAGGCTTTATATGGTAGGAGGTGCAGGTCTCCGGTGGGTTGGTTTGAGCGGGGTGAGGCTAGACTATTGGGCACAAATTTGGTTCAGGATGTGTTGGGTAAGGTTAAGGTGATTCAGGATAGACTCCATACAGCCCAGTCCATACAGAAGAGTTAAGCGGACCGGAAGGTTTGTGATGTTTCCTATATGGTCTTTATTTATGATATTCTTGTATACTCATTGAGTGGGGAAGATCATGAGAAGCACATGAGGACACTGCTTAAGGCCTTGAGGGAAAAGAAATTTTATGCAAAGTTTTTGAAATGTGAGTTTTGGTTGGATTCTGTGGCTTTCTTAGGTCATGTGGTGTCGAGTGAAGGTAAATGGGTGGACCCGAAGAAAGTTGAGGCAGTGCAAAGTTAGCCCAAACCATCCTCAGCTACAGAGATTGTAGTTTTCTTGGCTTGGCGGGTTATTACTGTCGATTTTTTGAGGGGTTTTCTTCTATTGCAGCACCTATGACCAGACTGATCCAGAAGGGTGCTCCGTTCCAGTGGACGGAACGGTGTGAGGCGAGCTTTCAAAAGCTAAAGACAGCTATGACTACAACCTCAATTATGATATTACCTACATGTTCAAGTTCTTATACTGTCTATTGTGAAGCATCGAGGATTGACCTTGGGGCTGTTTCGATGTAGGACGGTAGGGTGATTGCCTACACATCCAAACAGTTGAAGGTACATGAGAAGAATCATCCTATCCACGACCTCGAGTTAGCTGCTATTGTTCATGCCTTGAAAATCTGGCATTATTATTTGTACGGTGTGCCTTGTTAGATTTATACGGATCATCAGAGCATACAACACTTGTTCAAGCAAAAAGATCTAAATTTGAGCATGATGAGGTGATTAAAGTTGCTGAAGGATTATGATATCACTATTTTATATCACCCAGGCAAGGCCAATGTGGTGGCCGATTCCTTGAATTGCGGGGCGGAGAGTTTGGGGAGCTTGGCATATGGATGTTCAGGCCTTAGTCAGCCAATTTATAAGATTGGATATTTCGGAGCCCAGTCGGGTTGTATCTTGTGTGGTTTCTTGAAACTTCATTGTTTGATCGTATCAGGGAGCGGCAGTATGATGACCCTCATTCGCTTCTCCTCAAGTGCAGGGTTCAGCATAGCGGCGCCAAGGATATGACTACTGGTGATGACGGGTTATTAAGGATGCATGGTCGGGTTTGTGTGCCCAATATTGATGGTATTCGGGAGATGATATTGGAGGAGGCCAATAGTTTATGGTATTCCATTCATCCGGGTGCCGCGAAGATGTATTAGGATTTGAGGAGCTCTATTGGTGGAGGCGGATGAAGAAAGACATTGTGGGATTTGTAGCTCGGTGCCTCAACTGTCAGTATGTGAAGTATGAGAGCCAAAGGCCGGGTGGGTTGCTTCAGCAGATAGAGATTCCGAAGTAGAAATGGGAGAGGATCACCATGGACTTTGTAGTTGGAATCCTTCGGACTACAAAGAAGTTCAATTTCATTTGGGTGATTGTGGATCGGCTGACCAAGTACGCGCATTTCATTCCTATGTGTACTACTTATTCCTCGAAGCGGTTAGCGGGGATTTATATCCGGGAGATTGTTCTTCTGCATGGTATTCCAGTTTCCGTCATCTCTGACAAAGGTACTCATTTCACATAAAGGTTTTGGAGGGCTGTTCAGCAGGAGTTGGGTACTCAGGTGGAGTTGAGCACAACATTTCATCCCCAGACGGATGGACAGTCCGAGCACACTATCCAGATTCTTAAGGATATGCTACGTGCGTGCGTGATTGAGTTTGGTGGGTCTTGGGATCCGTTCTTGCAATTGGCGGAGTTTGCTTACAACAATAGTTATTAGTCCAGCATTCAAATGGCGTCGTATTAGGCTTTATATGGTAGAAGGTGCAGGTCTCCGGTGGGTTGGTTTGAGCCGGGTAAGGCTAGAATATTGGGAATAAATTAGGTTCAGGATGCATTGGAAAAGGTTAAGGCGATTCAGGATTGACTCCGTGTAGCCTAGTCCAGATAGAAGAGTTACACGTACCTGAAGGTTTTTCTTCGGATTTTGTCTATGAAGGGCGTCATGAGGTTTGGGAAGAAAGGAAGTTGAGTCCGAGGTTTATTGGCCATTTTGAGATATTGGGGCGAGTTGGGGAGACTGCTTATGAGCTTGCCGTACCTCCTAGCTTGCAAGGGTTCATCTGGTATTTTATGTTTCGATGCTCCAGAGGTATTATCGTGATCCGTTGCACATGTTGGATTTCAGTTCAGTCCAGTTGGACAAGGATCTATCCTATGTTGAGGAGACGGTGGCAATATTGGACCGTCAGGTCAGAAAGCTGAGGTCAAAGAACATTGCATCAGTGAAGGTTCAGTAGCGGGGTCAGCAGGTCGAGGAGGCGACTTGGGAGACCGAGCAGGATATGCGTAGTTTACCCTCATCTTTTCACTACTTCAGGTATGTCTCTATGCTCGTTCGAGGACGAAAGAATGTTTAAGTGTGGGAGGATGTAGCGACTTGGCCGGTCGTTTTTAGAATTTATGCCCCGATCCCCTATTAACTTCTTTCCACTAGTTTGTTTCTGCTATTTTGGTTTGTCGGGACGTTCGGTTTCGAGTTTCGTAGAGTTTTGAGATGCTTAGTCCCTAAATGAGAGCTTAAGTGTTGAAAAGTTGTCTATAGTCGGAATAGGGTGAAGACGGCCTCATAATGGAAATACGATGGTTGTGTTAGCTCTATTAGGTGATTTCGGGGTTATGAGCGTGATCGGAGTGCGTTTTGGAGGTCCGAAGCTAATTTAAGCTTGAAATGTCAAAATTTTAATTTTTGAAGTTTCTGGTCCAGTAGTGAGATTTTGATCCGAGGGTTGGAATGGAATTTCGGAGGTTGCAGTAGCTCCGTCATGTCATTTGGGATGTGTATGCAAAATTTTACGTCATTCGAACATGGTTTGGTTGGGTGTTTGATCGAAAGCGTATTTTGAGGAAAATTGGAGTTTTTAGTCTTAAATCCTTGATTAATTCGAGTTTCCGATGTTTCTTTTTGGTATTTTAAAGATTGGTACAAGTTTGAATAAGGTATTAGGTGACGTGGTGCTTTTGGTTGGGGTCCCGGGGGCCTCTGCATTATTTTGGATGTTGATGGAAAGATTTTGAAGTTAGAGATTTCACAAAATTGCTGGTGTATTTCATAACCGCACCTGCGGTTTGGGTTCCGCCGGTGCGGAACTGCAGAAGTGTATGAGAGATCGCATGAGCGGATTTTGGGTGTTCCTTCAGGTCCCACAGATTCAGATGTTTAACCGCAGAAGTGATATCGCATCTGCCAAAGAAGCACCGCAGGTGCGGCTCTGAGCTTTCTAATGAAAGTTGCATATGCGACATATATTCGCAGAAGCAAGACCGCATCTGCAGATGCGGAAATCACAGGGCAGAAATATGAATTTCGAGGGTTTAGTTTCAGAAGTTGGAAAAATCGAATTGGAGCTCGAGAGAGGGCGATTTTGAGAGGGATTTGAAGAGCAGATCATTGGGTAACGATTCTATAACCTTTTCTAGTTATATTCCATCAATCTGTAGTTAATTTCATCATTTACATTCGGATTGGGGATTAAAAATTGGGAAAAGTTGGATGAAACTTCATAGGCCAAATTATTGGGTGTTGATTGAGTTTTTGACATCAAATTTGAGAGATTCTTATATGACTAGACTCTTGTGAGTATGACGATTCTAAACTATAAATTTCACCCGATTTCGAGATGTGGGCCCGAGGGGCATTTTGGTCCTTTTACATGATTTCGCGTATTAGCTTAGACTTTAATTGTAGAATCTGCTTCTTGAAGTGTTATTTATATTATAAAATAGAATTGAATAGATTTGGACCATTTAGAATCAGGTACTCGTGGCAAAAGTGTGATTTCGAGTTGATTTTGAGCAGGTTCGAGGTAAGTTACTTAGTTGACCTTGTGTGGGGGATCTTTTCCCCTTAGGATATGATATTTGATAATTGAATGCCTTGTGAGTGAGGTGACGAGTGCATACTTGTGCAAATTATTGAGAATTCAATTTTTCTTAATGTATTCATTAGCAAGTTTTCTTTTCCTGCCTTTATTACTTGCACTGTAAACCTTTTGTTAGCTTAGGAAAGCATGTTTAAGTGATTTAATCGTTTTAATTGTTCAATGTATTTACCTGAACTCTATGCAAGCATGCTAAGCTAGAATTATTTGTTGTCTTGATATGAAATTCCCCTTCTCTGAATATTTTTTTGCTGCAGTTGTGTATTTACATTGGGACTACGGATGTGGGATTCCGTTAGCTCCCCACTTGTCTATTTACTTTGGGACTGCGGGTTGGATTCCTAATAGATACCCTTGCAGTTTACTTTGGGACTGCGGGTTAGATTCCCGATAGATCCCCCTACATAATTATATAGAACTACGGGAATACACATGGTAGATTCCCCCTGGATATTTACATTTGGGACTACTGATCGAGATTCCGGTAGATACCCGCGCATTGATAGGTGGACTACGGGACGGTATCATGGGAGATCCACTGAATATTTGTGAAAAGTACTACAGGACAATATCCTAGGAGATCCTCATTGTTACTACTAGTGTTGAGCTGTAATTATGTTGTGTTTACTCTATTCCTTCATATATTTGTTGTTACCTTTGTATATCCTGTCTTATTACACTATTTACTCATTATCACTAACCTCTTTATATTGTTGATACTTATTATTCTGTTTAACCTCAATAGGGCCCTGACCTTCCTCGTCATTACCCGACCGAGGTTAGACTTGGCACTTATTGAGTACCTCTGTGGTGTACTCATGCTCTTTCTGCGCAGGTTTTTCATGTGTAGATCCAGGTACCTCTGCACAGGCTTACCATCCTTGAGGGAGGGAGAGCATTTGGAGATTTCGAGGTACGTCTGCCGTGTCCGCAGATCAAAGAGTCTCTTTCTTTACTCTATCACTTCTAGCTTGATTTGTAGAAGTTTGAGTATTGTGTTGTATATGCCGAGTGGCATTTTATATATCGCTTTCATTTTGTTAAATTTTTGTTTTATGTTATATTTCTGCAAAGTATCAATTGTTTTTTCGCATTGTTAGGCTTACCTAGTCGTAGATGACTAGGTGTCGTCACGATAGTTCATGGAGGACGAACTACGGCCGTGACAGTAATTCGTTTCGTGAACCTTCAGCAACCGCAAAGCATTAGCAATTACCTTGCCATCCTGCGTCAATACCGCACCAAGTTTAATACGAGATGCATCAAAATATACCGTGTAAGATCCTGAACCCGTGGGCAACACCAAACTGGCATTGTAGTCAAAGTAGTCTTGAGCTTCTAAAAGCTCGCCTCATACTCGTCTGACCATCCGAATGGGGCACCCTTCTAGGTCGACCTAGTCAACGGGGCTGCTATAGATGAGAAACCCTCTACAAACCGACAGTAATAACCCGCCAAACCCAAGAAACTTCGGATCTATGTAGCTGAAGTGGGTCTAGCCAGTTCTAAACTACCTCAAACTTCTTAGGATCCACCTGAATGCACTCTGCTAATACAACATGCCCAAACAAAGAGACTGAGTCCAACCAAAACTCGCACTTTGAAAACTTAGCATATAATTGGTTGTCACTTAGAGTCTGAGGTACAATCTAAAGATACTACTCATGCTGCTCTCGACTGCGGTTGTAAATCAAGATATCATCAATAAACACAATCACAAAGGAATCTAAGTAGGGCTTGAACACCCGGTTCATCAAATCCATAAATGCTGCTGGGGAATTTGTCAACCCAAATGACATCACTAGAAACTCATAATGCCCACATTGAGTCCGAAAAGTTGTCTTAGGGACATCGAATGCCCTAATCCTCAACTGATGGTAGCCAGACCTCAAATCGATCTCTGAAAATACCTTGGCACCCTAAAGCTGATCAAATAAGTCATCAATTCTTGGTAATAGATATTTGTACTTGATGGTGACTGTGCTCAACTGTCATTAATATATGCACATCCTCATCAACCAGTCTTTCTTTTTTACAAACAACACGGCCACACACTAGGCTGAGACACTAGGTCTAATAAAGCCCATATCAAGCAAATCTTGCAACGGCTCCTTCAATTCTTTCAATGCTGGCAGGGCCATAAGATATGGCAGAATAGAAATAGGCTGAGTGCTCCAAACCAAGTCAATACCCCTATCGGGTGGCATCCCTGGTAGGTCAGTAGAAAACACCTCTGGAAACTCACGAACAGTTGCTATAATGGAAGGAACCTCCGCACTAGAATCGTAAACATAAGGCAAATAGCTAGATATTCCTTCTCGACCATAAGCCGAGCCTTTACATAAGAGATAACCCTACTGGTAGAATGACCAGGAGTCCTTCTCCATTCTAATCGAGGAAACCCTAGCAAGGCTAAGATCACCGTTTTAGCGTGACAATCCAATATAGTGTGATAAGGTGATAGTCAATCCACACCCAAGATAACATCAAAATCTGCCATATCAAGAAATAGAAGATCACACTAGTCTCAAGACTCCCAATGGTAACCATACACGAACGATAAACGCAATCTACAACAATAGCATCTCCCATAGGTGTGGACACCATAGGAACTCTCAAAGAATCACGAGGTACAACCCAATATGAAGCAAAATAGGATGACACGTAGGAATAAGTAGAACCCCGATCAAATAGAATTGAAACATCTCTACTGCAAACTAATATAGTACCTGTGATAACAACGTCATATGACTCAGCCTCAGGACTAGCTAGAAAAATATAGCATTGGGGCTGGGCCCCACCACTCCGAACTACATCTCTAGGACAGGCCCTAGCTGGCTGGCATCCGCCTCTAGCGGCCTAACCTCCACCTTTAATGGCCTGACCTCCGCCTCTAGTTGTCTGACCCCAACCTCTAGCTGGCTGAGCGGGCGGTGAAGAACGAAACTCTGGAACAATGGCACGAGAACCCTGATGTTGTGAACTGTTTGATGCCCGAGGGCGAAATCTAGCAATGTGCCTCGGATTACCACAAGTATAAAAGGACCTCGACTGCTATGATTGCTGACCCTAAAACTGACTTTGTCAAACTGAATAAGCACTCCAAAAGCTCTGGAGTGGAGATGCACTAATAGAAGTTGGTGGTGCACTGTAGGCTAGCTGGTCGGAATAAGGAATATGAGGGCCATGACTACCTGAAGCACCGTAGGATGCCTAGAGTGCTGAATGAAATGGTATGGGAGAATGGCCCCTACCAATAGTACCCATGCCTCAAGATAAGGCACCATGAACCCGTCAGAATGATGAGGCCTCTTATCAGACCCCTGACCTCCCCTCTGTGCAAGAACCATCTCGACTCGCATGGCAATATTGATGGCTGTCTGGAAAGAAATCTCACTCACAGTCTCTTTGGCCATATGCGACGTGATAGGTTGAGAAAGTCCCTCAATAAACCTCTTCACCCTCTCTCTCCCTCTCTCCCTCTCTCTCTCTCTTTCGGTAGGAAGTAGAAGAATATCATGATGGGCCAGATCCATAAAATGGGTCTCAAATTGAGTGACAGACATACTGCCCTGCTGATGATACTCAAATTGCCTGCGATAATCCTCTGTTAGGTGATAGGAATGAGCGTCTCCTGAAATATCAAAGAGACCTGTTCCCAAGTAAGAGCAGGCAATCTAGTTGGTCTGGTTGATTCAAAATCCTTCCACTATATTATGGCGGAACCCATCTTCTGAAACATAGTAAAATCGACCCCATTGGTCTGAACTATCCCATGTTCCATAGAATCTCATGGCAGTGTTCAAGTAATACTGTGGGTCTTCGGAAGGGTACAACTAAAGTGAATTAGAAAGAGCTTGGTAAACTTGTCCAATCTTAATAAGCCATCATAAGACATAGCTGGTCCATCACTAGCCTGTGCTGCAACAACTCACTTAACCACCCCAACTGGGTGGGGTGCTGGAGTATGATACTAGGCAGCCATCTGCTCCGAATTGTGATTAGCATGAGTCTGTGCACCTCCCCAGCCCGAGAGACGGCTGGTGCCACAGTAAAAGTGGTGCTCCTGGGCCACACTCTCCATAAGGCCCACCACTTCGTGACCTGAGATGGTCCAACAGACTTACTCTAGGCTAGAACCACTTGAGGGTCCACTCTTGGGTTCTCCTCTAGCTATGGGATGAGCTCTGCCCCTTCTTCGATCATTGGCAAGACCTCGGCCTTGACCTCTGCCCCTTATAGGAGCTACCACTAGGGACTCTAGCTGTTGCTCAGCTGAAGATACATTACTTGTTCTTGCCATCTATGGGAGAATAAGAGTGGAAGAGTTCGGTTAGAAATGAGAGAGTAAGAGTGCATGACAAAGAAGAATAAAAGTGAAATTTGTTCCTAAACTTCATAGCCCTTGGAAGATAAGTACAGACACCTCCGTAACGATCCTTCAATATTACTAAGCCTGTTCGTTACTATTGAGACCTATGCAACCTATTGCTCTGATACCAACTTGTCACGACCCGAAATTCTCACCTTTGGGACCGCGATGGCGAATAACATTTCACTTGCCAGGCAAGCCAATGTTAGAGAACCGTTAAGCCAGTTGTTATTCAATGTCAATAGAAAAGGTAAATTAAGACAAAATGAAATAAAACCGAGTGCGGAATAACATAAATGCCCATAATATCTACTAAAATCTGAATCTGGAGTCACAACTCTCGAGCTTATAAGATTTTCTAGAGGCTCCAAGGTCTGCAGAAGGGGACTCCAAGGTCTGCAGATGCCAGCAGATCTACCTCGAGGCTCCAATGAGGAAATCCAAGCTGCTACGCCTCACGAACATCTAGGGACGGTACCAAAGTATGCACAAGAAGTGTAGAATGTAGTATGAGTACAACTGACTCCATGTACTCAGAAGTGTCGAGCCTAACCTCGACGAAATAGTGACGTGTCTATGACAAGACACCCAAGTATAAAGCTGTGCAGATAATAGTAAGATAACAACAAATAAAAGCTAAACATATACTATTGGGAGGGGGACATGCTAAAGGGGATACAAGATGCGAGAGACACAGCGGAAATGATAACCAGAATAGCCAATATGCCTTTAACCAGTAAATACAATAAGCACAATGAAGAAAAGTGCACGGCATCACCCTTCGTGCTTTTACTCTCAAACCATACAATGAAACAATGATAGTGCACATCATCACCCTTCCTGCTGTTGCTCTCACTCTCAGTATAAGTCAATAGATTCGATACAACATCACCATTTGTACATTAACTCTAAGAAAGACATCACCTTTCGTGCATTAACACTCACAATATGACACGACATCGCCCTTCGTGAATTAACACTTACATATGGTATGACATTACCCTTCGTTCAATAATACTCTCCCTTACCACAATGAACAAGTAATAACAGGGAGATATCAACAAGTACAAGCCTTACTTCAACAACGATTCCACAGTATCAATCTCAACTTTGGAATAAATACTTAATTATCATAAAACCCATAAACATGGTAAGAAATGATCAATTAACCAAATAACTAGTCTAAGCATGGATAACATGAACAAAGTAAGCAATAATTGCAAGGAACAAGTCCCATCCGCATGCTTTAACCCGACAACAATGCATAAGTACTCGTCACTTCACACATACAATTTACCTAACATCTAAACATGTAGAAAATTGACAAACAAGTCCTAATTCCTCAAATCAAGGTTAATCACAACACATACCTTGCTCCAAAGGTCCACTAAAAGCTCAACCACAGTCTCACGACCCAAAATTGTCACCCTTGGGAGTCATGATGACGCCTACTCATGGAATCTAGGCAAGCCATAAACCCTTGAAAATCGGTAATCCTCTCCGTTTTACACTTGTTTAAATAATTAAATTAATAAAGGATAAGCATATTAAATGACAGCGGAGGAATACACTCATAGCGGAAGTCTGAATTGGAAATAACAAGTCTAAAAACATCCATATAGGTCTCTACCTAACATATGGTGTTACAACGTACACGGACTATCTAAGAGTGCTAAACACAATAGTCTGAAATAATGAAATGAAACTGTGTCTCAGATACAAAGGAAATAGTGCATAAAATAGATAGAAGAGATACCGGGCCTACGGACGCCTACAGGACTACCTCCGAATCTCGTGAAATGAGGGATAGCTCCCTAGCTAATTCTGTGCTCCATAAGCAGCTCCGGTATCTGCACATAAGCGTGTAGCATCAACACAACCGACCCCATGTGCTGATAAGTGTCTTTCCTAACCCTGGCAAGGTAGTGACGAGGCTAGGACCAAACTCCAGATAAACCTGTACAGTTATATATAATATGTGGCGGAAAAGTAAACAGGTAATAAGCAGTAGAAGGGAGGGGGTGCATTCTCCGGGGGAAACAATTTAATTCTAGCAGAAATCAAGTAAACATGAAGGAATAATACTATATCTGAAAAATCTAGTAACACTACTGTTGCGGCGCGCAACCGGTCCATAAGCATATCATAATTTTTGCGGCGTGCAACCCGACCCAATATATAATATCTATTACGGCGTGTAACCTGATCCAATATGATATCTGTTGCGGTGTGCAACCCGATCCAATACAATATCTATTGTGTCGTGCAACCCGAACCAATATAATATCTGTTGCGGCATGCAACCCGATCCAATATATATATTTTCAATGATAAATATGTTAGGGCGCACGGCGCGTTCCAAATGCACACAACTTACAGTGATCATAACAACAATCTCGGCAAGGGACTAACCATAAATTACACTATCCGGGCAACGGATTTCATATCACAAGTATAAACGTCCCAGCAAGGGAGAATTACCTATATCTAATCTCTATTCTAATTCTAATCATTAGTATTATCATCAATTTCATCTCTCGAGTACTTCTACGAAAATGAACTAAGACATTGCTTAATACCACATATTTTCTCGCTGTTTCGTTTATAACATGATGCAAGAATGCACAAGTATCAATTTAAGACTCACGGTCATGCTCGACACCACTGTATCGATACTCGTCATCATGCCTATACATCGTACCCAACAAGAAGCACATAGCAAATATGACTCAACTCCTAGTCCCTCAAGCTAAGGTTAGACCGAACACTAACCTCAATGCTTCATCCTCAACTCAAGCCTTAAGTACAACTTTACCTCTTGATTCCACCACCAAACCGCTCGAATCTAATCACAAGTTGCTCGGTTACGTTAAAAAATACTAAATGAGTCAATCCCAAAGCATAAAATAAATATTGCAAGGTTTTACCCAAAAATCTCTAAAATACCTCCGGGCCCACGTGGTCGAAACTCGAGGTTTGGACCAAAACCTAGTTACCCATTCCCCACGAATCCAAATATATGATTTGTTATGAAATCTGACCTCAAATTAAGGTCGAATTTCCCAATTTTTAAAAAACCTAGGTTCTACCCAAAACCCCCAATTTCTCATGAAAATCTTGATTTGAAGTTTAAATCATGTTAAAAAATACTAAGGAGTGAAGAAAATAAGTTAGAGATCACTTACCAATCGTTTTGGAGAAGCAGAGTTGTTTGGAAAATCGCCTCTTATGTTTTGAGTTTTTGAAAAAGTGTAAAAAAATATGAAATTCACTTATTTTTATACCCCTCTGAAAGTCTCGGTGCAGACCACGTGAAAAGGACCGCGGCCGCACAGGTTGTTGAAGGCCTGTATGTTTTTGTACAGTGCGGACCGTACCAGATAGACCACGGCTGCGAAATACCTATCGCGGACCGCTCAAAAGCGACCGCGACCGCGACCGCGCTCGTTTCCTCGCGGGCCATGCTGGAAAATCATCATATTCATCTCTCGAGTACTTCTACGAAAATGAACTAAGCCTTTGCTCAATACCACGAATTTTCTTGCTATTTCATTTACAACATTATTCAGGAATGCACAAGTATTAGTTTAAGACTTACGCTCATGCTCGACACCAACGTATAGATACTCATCACCATGCCTATACGTCGTACCCAACAAGAAGCACATAGCAAATATGACTCAACTCCTAATCCCTCAAGCTAAGGTTAGACCGAACACTTACCTCAATGCTTCATACTCAACTCTAGCCTTAAATACCACTTTACCTCTTGATTCCACCACCAAACCGCTCGAATCTAGTCACAAGTTGCTCAGTTACGTTACAAAATACTAAATGAGTCAACCCCAAAGCATAAAATAAATTTTGCAAGGTTTTATCCAAAAAGCTCTAAAATACCCCCGGTCCCACGTGGTCGAAACTCGAGGTTTGGACCAAAACCTAGTTACCCATTCCCCCTGAATACAAATATATGATTTGTTTTGAAATCTGACCTCAAATTAAGGTCCAATATCCCAATTTTTAGAAAACCTAGGTTCTACCCAAAACCCCCAATTTCCCCATGAAATTTTGATTTGAAGTTTAAATCATGTTAAAAGATGCCAAGGAGTGAAGAAAATAAGTTAGAAATCACTTACCAATCGTATTGGAGAAGCAAATTGTTTGGAAAATCGCCTCTTATATTTTGAGTTTTTGAAAAAAGTGTAAAAAAATCTGAAATTCACGTATTTTTATAACCCTCTGAAAGTCCCCGTGCAGACCACGTGAAAAGGACCGCGGCCGCATAGGTTGTTGAAGGCCTGTATGTTTTTTAACAGTGCGGACCGTATCCGATAGACCACGGCTGCGCAACACCTACCGCGGACCGCTCAAAAGCGACTGCGACCGCGCTGGCCCCTCCGCGATCGCGCTCGTTTCCTCGCGGGCCATGCTTTAGGGTTCAGAGATTTACCAATTTTTCTAAACCTAATCTGATATTTTGACTCTAAGGCATCCAGAAACCTACTTGAAACTCACTCGATCCCTCGGGGCTTCAAATCAAACATAAACAACCTCAAAACATCCTAGGGACTTACTCATGCGGTCAAATTGCCCAAAATAACATCATATCATCAAATTAAGCCTAAAAATCCATAATTCTTTCCATATTTTCATGAAACATCAATTATTTCCGTTTTAAGTCCGAAATACGTTAAATGATGCCCGTTTTCTACCAAACTTGACAGAAAGTGTTTAAATCATATATAAGACTTGTACCGGGCATTGGAACCAAGATACGAGCGATACCATAGATATCAATCACATCTCAAATCCATTTTCCTTATTTAATTTCAAAAATAATTGCACACAAAAATTTATTGCTCGGGCATGGGACCTCGTAATTCGATTTCAGGCATACGCCCAGGTCCCATATTTTCCCAAGGACCCTTTGGGACAGTTAAATCATGGGTCAGGGTCCGCTTACCCAAAATATTGACCGAAGTCAAATTTATTGATTTTAATATCAAAATATCTATTATTTTTTTCATAGAATTCATATTTAAGCTTTCTGGCTACGCGCCCGGATTGCGCACGCAAATTGAGGCAACTAAATATGTGGTTTTCAAGGCATTGGAACCACGAAAAGAGAGAGAAAACAAGTGATTACCCTTTGAGTCGTCACATTCTCCACCTCTAAAACAACCGTTCGTCCTCGAACGAACAAAAGAAAGAGGTACCTACGTCGGGACATAGATGAGGGTAATGACTCTGCATATCAGACTCGGACTCCCAGGTCAATGCCTCAGGAGGCTGACCTCTCCAGTGAACTCGAATTGAATGAAAACTCTTCGACGTCAACTGTCGAGCCTGCCGGTCTAGAATAGCCACCGACTCCTCCTCAAAAGACAAATCATTGTCCAACTGGCGGTGCTGAAATCTAACACGTAGACTAGATCCCCGTAATACCTCTGAAGCATGGACACGTGAAAAACTGGATGCACGGCTGACAAGCTAGGCGGCAAGGCAAGTCTATAAGCCACCTCTCACACACGATTGAGAATCTCAAATGGACCAATGAACCTACGGCTACGCTTGTCCTTCTTCCCAAATCTCTTCACGCCCTTCATAGGCGACACTCGGAGCAATACTCGCTCACCAACCATGAAAGCCACATCTCGAACCCTGCAACGTGCATAACTCTTCTGTCTGGACTGAGCTGTGCGAAGCTTATCCTGAATGATCTTGACCTTATCTAAGGCCTCCTGAACTAAATCTGTACCCAATAACCGAGCCTCTCCTGGCATAAACCCCCCAATTGGAGACCGACATTGCCTACCATACAACGCCGCATAAGGAGCCATCTGAATGCTGGACTAGTAGCTGTTGTTGTAGGCAAACTCCGCTAAAGGCAAAAACTGATCCCATGAACCTCCAAAGTCGATAACACAAGCTTGGAGCATATCCTCCAATATCTAAATAGTTTGCTCTGACTGTCCATCTGTCCGAGGATGAAATGTTTTACTCAGCTTAACATGGGTGCCCAACTCTCGCCGAACTACTCTGTTGAAGTGCGAGGTAAACTGCGTACCCCGGTCCGAAATGATATATACCGGCACCCCATGAAGGCGAACAATGTCTCGAATATAAATCTCAGCTAACGACTCGGATGAATAAGTGCTGTAATAGGAACAAACTACACCGACTTGATCAGCCTATCAACAATGACCCAAACCGCATGAAACTTCTTCCGGGTCAACGGAAGTCCAGTAAAAAAATCCATGGTGATCCTCTCCCACTTCCACTCGGGAAGCTCAATTTTCAGAAACAGTCCACCCAGTCTCTTATGCTCATACTTGATCTACTGACAATTCAAACATCGAGCCACTCATGCCACTATATCCTATTCATTCTACGCCACCAATAATGCTGCCTCAGATCCTTATACATCTTCGCGGCGCTCGGGTGAATAGAATACCGGGAACTGTGGCCCTCCGCTAAGATCAACTCTCGAATCCCACCAACTTTGGGCACATAAACTCGCCCCTACAACCTCAAGGCCCCATCATCATCTAAGGTCACTTTCTTGGCACCTCCACGCTGCAGCGTGTCTCTCAAGACATATAAATGGGGATCATGAAACTGCCAATCACGGATACGCTCAAATAATGAAGAGCGAGCAACCGTGCAAGATAACACTTGGCTTGGCTAAGAAATATCCAACCACACAAATCGATTGGCCAAAGCATGAACATCCAAAGCAAGCAGTCTCTAGCTGACCAAAATATAAGCAAGACTCCTCATGCTGGCTGACTTCCTACTCACAACATCGGCCACCACATTGGCCTTTCCCAAGTGATACAAGATAGTAAGATCATAATCTTTAAACAACTCCAACCACCTCCTCTACCTAAATTCAACTCCTTTTGCTTGAACAAGTATTGAAGGCTCTTGCGATCGATGTACACCTCACACGCCACACTAAGGGTGCAAACGGGTCGGGCCGGGCCTAAACCGGGACCGGACGGAACCGCGGTCCGGGCGGGCCTGGTGGGCCGGTCCTGGCGATCCCGGTCCTACTGGTCCATTAAGCCCGTGACGGGCTGGTCATTAGCTTCGAACCGTCAGGCCCGGGACCGCCTGGCGGGCCCAACGGCTATTTTTTTTAAAATTTTTTTTTTGAAAAATCAGCAATGGCTATTTTCAAAAATAGCCGTTTGGAACTTTCTAAAATAGCCATTTGGCCCCCAAACTTTAATTTAACCCCAAACTTTATATAATTACACTTTTTCCCATTTCCCAACTATAAATACCCCCTCATTCTTTCATTTTTATTCACCAATTCATCAATATCTCTTAATCTCTCTCAAGCTCTCTTTCAATCTTTCTACTACAATTGCTTAATTTATTGTTGAAAATTCGTGAAAAATTGTGAAGTTGTTGAATTGAAGTTTTCAAGTGTTCAACGATTTTCAATTTTCAAGAAGTTGTTCGGCAATCCGGTAAACTCGTTTCAACTCTACGTTTTAATAATATATTTTTGTGTTGTTTACTTTGCATAATTCCAATTAGTATGGCATTTTCTTTGAAAAAAATGTTTGGTAAAGGAAAAGGTAAAACCGGTGAAAGTAGTGGCCATAATACTACCCTTCCCCCGGCTCCCCGACCTACAAAATATAAGCAAGTTGAAAGTAGTTGCCAACCTAGACGTCCTACTCCGCCTCCCGTAATGCTTGATAGTGATCACCCTTCTTTACAATTTACTAATAGTGAATCTACATGATGTTGCAGTAGGTGATAGATTAGATGATGAAATTATGAATGCTCTTTATCCTAATGAACCTATCTTAGAGGAAAATGAGGATGATAATGATGATGAAACCTAAGCACCAGATTTAGATGATACACCTACTAGTCTTGTTCATAACTCAAGTAATGCACCGGCACACCCACCTGTAGAAACTCCAACTTTTAGTAGACAACCTGCTAAACGTGCAGAAACATAATTAGTTTGGCATTTTTTTACTCAAGTAAGAGAACAAAATAAGGCTAAGTGTAAAACTTGTGTGAAATTATTTGTTCATAAATTTACAGACCGTAGAGGCACAGGTAGTTTGGTTAGGCCCATAAAAATACATCCTAGAGATAGGGCTAGATTTTTTTAAATGCAAGCGCAGCAAGAGGGGACAAGTGTAGATTCTCAAGTTAACCCTAGTACATGTTCAAATCTAGTTCAACCAGGAATTAACACAGTCACCGGAGGTATTTTATATTACGATCCAAATAGAGATCGTGTAGAATTAGCATAAATGATTACTGTTATGTGCTTGCCTTATACTTTTGCTTCTAATCCTAATTGGGTTCATTATATTAGAAGAGTTTTTAATCCTACTTATGAAGGTTGGCCTCGCGCAACAGTTAAGGCCGATATTTATAAATTCAAATATGAATATGAACAATATTTGCGCTATTTATTTACTCATATACCTAATCGGATTTCTATTACAACTGATATTGGTAGAAGTAATAATGACTGTGATTATCTAACTGTTACAAGTCATTGGATAGATGAGGACTAGACAATGCAAAAACGCATAATTGCATATAGAATAAGTAATTCACGTCACACGGGTAGGTTTATAGCTAACACTGTTTCAGATATATGTAGATATTTTTGCTTTAACGATAAAATAATGGCAATTTCTATGGATAATGCTTCTAGTAACACTAGTGCAATAGGCATGCTAACACAAACCCTTAATCATGCATTTAGTAATATTTTCCATGTTAGATGTATTTGTCATATTTATCATTTAGTATGCGAATATTAATCATAGAAATTGAAAAGGTTCGAATGGCTCTTAATTGGCTATTTTATTCAAACCGTAGAACTAGATTTAGAGAGTATTTTAAAAAATGTGATGAATATGGCCTTAGAGAAAGAAAGGTTCCTAAACCTTGCCCGACTAGGTGGAATTGTATGTACGAAAGTTTAGTAGTTGCGTATGAATATAGAAACCCAATTAATGCTACGTTTAATTCTCGGGTAGGTGGTGAGGATGATGATGAAATGCTTACTACCCAAGCTTGGACTAATGTTAAAATTCTTTTAGATTTTTTAGAACATTTCAAGTTGCTACAAATGCATTTCTGGGCAATATTATCCTACTATTTCAAACTGTTTAGTTTATATTGCCGCACCAGCTGATTTGTTTTTTGAATTTAGCGAGGGTGGGGATAATTATGAACTTGCTATAAATGAAATGAAACAAAAATTTTAAAAACACTTTTTCCCTATCCCTCCTATTTTTGGTGTAGCTCAATGTTAAATCCAACAATGAAATTAGGAGGTCCTCATTTTTGGTATTCTAATATTTATAAAGCTTTAGATCTTTCGGAAGAGGAAATTGCTGCACTTGCTGATGCAAAAGCATCAATTAAAATTAATGCTCACAGTGTTTATAATGCTTATAAATAGGCGCTAGAGCATGCTAGGCCAAATATTCCAACCCCTACTTCGTCTAGCTCACAATCGTCTAAAAGAGCTTCGGGCTTAACAACTCTTAAATCTTGGACGGAGTTCCGGGGTTCTCAAGGTGATAATTATGATGAAATTTCACATCTAAATGAGCTTCAAGTTTACTTGTCACAAGGACTTGAAAAGGAGAATCCAGACGACTCTTTCGATCTTTTGGAATTGTGGAAGTCAAGGGAAAAACATTTTCCGGTTCTTGCAAGGATGGCTCGGGATGTTTTATCAATTCAAGCTTCAACTGTTTCATCAGAGAGCGCTTTCAGTCAAGCAAGACTACAAATCGGTGATCATAGAGCGGCGATGAGGGAGAGCTTGGAAAAGTCAGTGCTTTTTAGAGATTGGATCCGTGCGAAAAGAAGAAACTTTGGCATTGCAGAATCACAACCGGCGATAGATGAAGCATATGAAGAAATGATAGCAGAACTTTCGGAGGATTCGGCTTCGCCCGGAAGTGGTGATGAACAAGCTTCATTTCCACCACCACCAACACAACCTCCTCCCAACCTTGACGGATTTATGAGATTTATTAGAGATACAATGTAGATTATGATGTAACTTGTACATTGGCACATCTTCTTTTAGTTTTTTTCCTTTTAATGGTGGTATTAGTACCTTGTTGTGCTCATTCCATTGGGGGAAGGAAGACTAAGAAAGATATGCCATTTTGGTCAATAAAAATTATAAGACATATCCTTGAATATCTTTTTTATCAATATTTCTTTGTCTTTACTTCGATATCAATACTTGAATATACATATACATATATATATATATATATACATATATATATATATATATATATATATATATATATATATATATATATATATATATAGATATATATATATATATATATATATATATATATAACATACAATATATAACATACAATATATAATACAATAAAATATATACGAGAATATATATACATAACGTACAACCTAAACTACAAGAAAATATATCAGTTATAACATATATACATAAGATACAATATATATAAGAGAATATATATATATACATTATACATAAGAGATATAATATATATATATAATATATACTAATTAGTACAACACAATATATACATAATATATATCAATATATACATAATATACAATATATACTAATTACTAAAACACAATATATACATAATATACAATATATACTAATTACTACAACACAATATATACATAATATACAATATATACTAATTATTGCAACACAATATACAATGAAATATATATTATATATACTATACTAATAACTTAGTACACCATATAAAATATATTCTACACTATACTAATAACTACTATTGCCATAAAAGAAAAAAAACTCGTCAGTCCCGCCAGTCCAGGCCCGCTGTGGGCTTAGGCCTGTCACGGGCCGGTCTCAACCACCAGACCGCCAGGCCCGGGACCGCCAAGCCCGGCACACGAAGCCCGGGACCACGAATCCCGGCCCGTCAGGCCCGGGCCAGAAGACACCCTTACGCTACACCACATAGATAATGCCTCAAAATTTTCAAAGCATGAACAATGGCTACCAACTATACATCATGAACCGGATAATTTTTCTCATGGATCTTCAACAGCCTCGAAGCATAGGTAATGACTCTGCCATCCTGCATCAATACTGCATCAAGCCAAATACGGGAAGCATCGCAATAGAATGTATAAGGCCCTGAACCTGCGGGCAAAACCAATACCGATGACGTAGTTAGTGCTTTCATGAGCTTCTGAAAGCTCACCTCACACTCGTCTGACCATTTGAATTGGGCATCCTTTTGGGTCATTCTGGTCATCGGGGCTGCAATAGATGAAAACCCGTCCACGAACCGATGATAGTAGCCTGCAAACCTTAAGAAACTCCGAATCTTTATAGCTGATGCTGGTCAAGGCTAGTTCTTAACTACCTCAATCTTCTTCGGGTCCACCTGAATTCCCTCTGCTAATACAACGTGACCCAGAAATGCAACCGAACTCAACAAGAACTCACATTTCGAGAAATTAGCATACAACTAACTATCCTTCAGAGTCTGAAGAACCACTCTGAGATACTACTCGTACTCCTCCTGATTGTAGGAGTATATCTGAATATCATCAATAAAGACTATCATGAACAAGTCCAAATAGGGCTTGAACACTCGGTTCATCAACTCCACAAATACTGCTGGAGCATTGCCCAACCCAAATGACATGACCAGGAACTCGTAATGCCCGTACGGAGTGCGATAAGCTATATTAGAGACATCGGATGCCCTAATCCTCAACTAATGGTAGCTAGATCTCAAGTCTGTCTTTGAAAAATCCTTGACAGTTGACACCCTAAAGCTGGTCGAACAAATCGTCAATTCTTGGCAACATATACTTATTCTTGATCGTAACTTTGTTCAATTGTCGGTAATCAATGCACATCCTCATCGAACCATCCTTTTTCTTCACAAATAACACTAGCGCACCCTAAGGCAAAACGCTAGGTCTAATGAAGCCCTTATCAAGCAAATCCTGCAGCTGATCCTATAAATCTTTTAACTCTAGTGGAGCCATGCGATACGGCATGATAGAAATAGGCTGCATGCCCTGAGCCAGATAAATACAAAAATCATTATCTTTGTCGGACGGTATATCCGACACGCTTGAGGGGAAAACCTTAGGGAACTCTCGAACAATGGGAACAAAATTAATATAAGGGACCTCTGCGCTAGAGCCGCGAACATACGCCAAATAAGCTAAACACCGCTTCTCGACCATGCATCGAGCCTTCACATAATATGACACTGCGGTTGGCATGACCTCGGGTTCCTCTCCACTCCAAGCTGGGCAAATCCGGTAAAGCTAAGGTCACCATCTTGGCATGGCAATCCAAGATAGCATGATACGGGGACAACCAATCCATCCCTAATATAACGTTAAAGTCCACCATGTCTACGAGCAATAAATCAACACGGGTCTCAAGACCCTCAAACACTACCACACAGGAATGCTGAACTCGGTCGACCACAACAGATTCACCCATCAGTTTGGATATATAAACAGGAATACTCAATGCATCACTAGGCATTACCAGGTACGGTGCGAAATAAGACGACACATACGAATACGTAGACCCAGAGTCAAATACCACTGAAGCATCTCTATCACAAACTAGAATAGTACCTATAAACAACATCCGAAAACTCAGCCTCTGACCTGGTTAGAAGTGCATAACACCGGGGCTGGGCCCCACCCCAAACCATATCTCTGGGATGATCGCTTGCTAGCTAGCCTTTACCTCTGGCAGTATGAGCTCCGCCTCTATGACCTCTACCTCCACCTCTAGTACCTCTACCCCCGCCTCTAGCTGGCTGGCGGGCCTCTGGAGAACCTGGAGCCTGAATTATAGGACGAGGACCCTGCTGCTGCGACTGAGCATCCCTCAACCTCGGGCAAGCCCTCCTGATATGACCATACACATCACACTTATAACACCCATCCGAAAAACGCAACTAAGGAAATTTAGGCAGACCCTGTCGACCTAAATGATCACCTTAGAAGCTCTGAAATGTGGTGAACTAATAGGAGCTGGTGGTGCTCTGTAAGGCTGCTGATTAGAATAATGTGGTTGAGAACCACGGCCACCTGAAGTACCATGAGAGACCTATAGAGATGACTGAAAGGGCCTAGGAGGATGGCCTCTACTATAAGAATCTCTACCTCCAGATGAGGTACCGCTGAATTTGCCTGAATGATGGGGCTTCTTATCCGAACCATGACCGCCTTTATGATAAAGCCATCTAAATTCTGAGGGCCGCATTGGCCACCTCCTAAAAAGTGATCTCGCTCCCGGCTCCCAAAGCCATCTGGAGGCGAATCGGCTAAATCAAACCATCAATAAACCTTCTCACCCCCTCTCTCTCGGTGGGGAGTATGACGATAGCATGGCGAGCTAGATCAATGAACAGGTCTCATACTGAGTGACCATCATGGAGCCCTGCTGAAGGCGCTCAAACTGCCTGCGAAGAGCCTGTCACTGAGTAACGGGGAGAAAGTTCTCCATGAACAACTTTGAGAATTGCTCCCAAGTCAAAGGAGGCGACCCTGCTGGTCTGGCTAAGCAATCATCTCTCCATCAAGTCTTGGCAGATCCAGATAGACGAAAGGTGGCACAATCGACCCCATTGGTCTCAACTATACCCATATTCCAAAGAACCTCGTGGAAGCTATATAAAAAATCCCGGGGGTCCTCTATAGAAGCACCGCTGAATGTGGTAGTGAAGAGCTTAGTAAATCTATCCAGCCTCCACAATGGATCCGCAGACATATCCAATCCATCGCCGTCCTGGGCCGCTATACCCCGATGACTGACACAGCTGACTGAACCACTAGGGCCTGAAACTTAGGAGCTACCTGCTCCGGGGTACGTGTAGTGGGAGTTTAAACCCTTCCTCCAGCCTGAGAAGTGGCTGGTGCTACTGGAAGCAATCCCTCTCAAGTGACGCTTTCCATGAGGCCTACCAATCTGACCAAAGCATCCTGTAGAATTGGGGTGGCTATAAACCCCTTTGAGACCTGATCTGGGCCCACTGGTGCTGCTGGAGCCGGAACCTCCTTGTCATAATCAATCTGAGGCTTCGCCACTAGGGTTGATGCTCGGGGCTGAGCTCTTCCTGTACCTCGGCCTCACCCTCGCCCTCTGCCCCTTGTAGGAGCTACTGCTGGGGGCTCGGGGTGCTGCGATACAAGGGGAAGCGCGTGTTCTCGTCATCTGCAAAAGAACAGAGTAGAAAGAGAATCAGTATTGAGAAACAAACCGTACGACAAGAAAGAACGAATGTGAAGGCTTCCTAACTCTGCCGTCTCTGGGGGAAAAATACAGACGTCTCCATACCGATCCCTCAAACTCTACCAAGTTTTTCGATGATTTGTGAGACCAATGTAACCAAGTGCTCTGATACCAACTTGTCACAACCCGAAATTTCCACCCTGGGGAGTCATGATGGAGCCTACTTGTTGAAGTTAGGCAAGCCATAAACCCTTGAAAATCATTAATCCTCTCCATTTTACAGTTGTTTAAACTATTAAATTAATAAAGGATAAGCAATTAAATGACCACGGAGGAATAAACTTATAGCGGAAGTCTGAATTAGAAATAACAAGTCTAAAAATATTCATATAGGTCTCTACCTAGCATCGGGTGTCACAACGTACACGGACTATCTAAGAGTGCTAAATACAATAGTCTGAAACAATGAAATAAAACTCTGTCTCGAATATAAAAGAAATATTGCATAAAATAGATAGAATAGATGTCGGGCCTGCGGACGCTCGCAGGACTACCTCGGGATCTCGTGGACTAAAGGATAGCTCCCTAGCTACTACTGCGCCGCGTAAGCTGCTCCGGTATCTGCACATAAGTGCAGAGTGTATCATCAGCACAACCGACCTCATGTGTTGGTAAGTGTCTAGCCTAACCCCGGCGAGGTAGTGACGAGGCTAGGATCAAACTCCAAATAAACCTTAACAGTTATATATAATATGTGGCGGAAAAGTAAACAGGTAATAAATAGTAGATGGGAGGGGTGCATGCTCCGGGGGATACAATTTAATTCTAGTAGAAATCAAGTAAACATGAAGGAACAATACTATATCTGAAACAATCTAGTAACACTACTGTTGCGGCGCGCAACCGATCCATAAGCATATTATAATTTTTGCGGTGTGCAACCCGGCCCAATATATATAATATCTATTATGGTGTGTAACCTGATCCAATATAATATCTGTTGCGGTGTGCAACCTAATCCAATCAATATCTATTGTGTCACGCAACCCGAACCAATATAATATCTGTTGCGGCATGCAACCCGATCCAATATATATTTTCAATGATAAAGATGTTAGGGCGCACGACCCGTTCCAAATGTACACAACTTACAGTGATCATAACAACAATCTCGGCAAGGGACTAACCATAAATTACACTATCCCGGCAACAGATTTCATATCACAAGTATAAACGTCCCGGCAAGGGAGAATCACCTATATCTAATCTCTATTCAAATTCTAATCATCAGTACTATAATCAATTTCATCTCTCGAGTACTTCTATGAAAATGAACTAAGCCATTGCTTAATACAACGTATTTTCTCGCTATTTCATTTATATCATGATGCAAGAATGCACAAGTATCAAATTAAGACTCACGATCATGCTCGACACCACTGTATAGATACTCGCCATCATGCCTATACGTCGTACCCAACAAGAAGCACATACCAAATATGACTCAACTCCTAATCCTTCAAGCTAAGGTTAGACGGAACACTTACCTCGATGCTTCAAACTCAACTCGAGACCCAAGTACAGCTTTGCCTCTTGATTCCACCACCAAACCGCTCGAATCTAATCACAAGTCGCTAAGTTACATTAATAAATACTAAATGAGTCAACCCCAAAGCATAAAAAAAGTTTTGCAAGGTTTTACCCAAAAAGGTCAAAAATACCCCCGGGACTACGTGGTCAAAGCTCGAGGTTCGGACAATAACCCGATTACTCATTCCCCCACGAATCCAAATATATGATTTGTTTGGGAATAGGACCTCAAATTAAGGTCCAATTCCCCAATTTTTAGAAAACCTAGTTCTACCCAAAACCCCCTTTCCTATGAAAATCTTTGATTTGAAGTTGAAATCATGTTAAAAGATACTAAGGAGTGAAGAAAATAAGTTAGAAATCACTTACTAATTGTTTTGGAGAAGAAGAGTTTTTTTGGAAAATCGTCTCTTATGTGTTTTTAATTTTTTTAAAAGTGTCAAAATAACTGAAATTCACGTGTTTTTATACCCCTCTGAAAGTCCCCGTGCGGACTGCGTGAAAAGGACCGCGACCACACAGGTTGCTGAAGGCATGTGGGCTTTTATGAAGTGCGGACTGCACCAGACCGACCGGGGCCACCCAGCACCTATCGCGGACCATTCAAAAGCGACCGCGGCCGCACTGGCCCATTTGCGACCGTGCTTATTTCCTCGCTGGCTGCGCTGGAGGGTTCAGAGACTTACCAATTTTCCTGAACCTGCAACATATGATATTTCGACTCTAAGGCATCCCGGAACCTACTTGAAGCTCACCCGAGCCCTCGGGGCTCAAAATAAAGCATACACGCAACCTTAAAAATATCCTACGGACTTACTCGTGAAATCAAATCGCCCAAAATAATATCGTAACATCATATTAAGCCTAAAAATCCATATTCATATTTTCATGAAACATCAATTTTTCCATGACGCCCGTTTTTCGCCAAACTTGACAAAAAGTGTTTAAATCATATATAAGACTTGTGCCGGGCGCCGAAACCAAGATACGAGCCTGATACCATAGCCTATCAACCACATTTTATTTCCATTTTCCTTAATTAATTTCAAAAAATAATTTCACACAAAAATTCATTTCTCAAGCTTGGGACCCTGGAATTTGATTCCGGGGATACATCAAAGTCCCATATTTTCCCATGGACCCTCCGGGACCGTAAAATTATGGGTCTTGTCCGTTTATCCGAAATGTTGACTGAAGTAAAATTTAATCATTTTTATATCACAATCTATTATGTTCCTCGCACGTCGGATCTGACAAAAACCACAACAAATAAGATACAACAAGCTAAGGGAACATAACCCAATCTAAAAGACTCGAAAAATATTGAAATTCATGAAATTTCCAAAACCCGAGCCCCGGGCCCACTTCTCGAAAGTCAGAAAATTTAACATCAATGGACTCCTTCTCTAGACACGAGTCTACACATATGAAAAACTCCAAAATCGGCACTCAAATGTTCCCTCAAATCCCATTTTTTCATTCAAAAAGTCAAACCCTAATTCTTCCCCTTTTAATCAAATTTCCATGAATTTAAGTGTTGATTTTTCAGTTAAGTGATGTTTCTATGTCATAAGACTCACCTCCAATCAATCCCAGTCGAAAACCTCTTTAATCCTCGTCAAAAGGCTCTCAAGATTGTTAAAAAATGGTGGACATGGACTAAGCTTCATGGAGGAAATGTTTAATAAAACCCTTCTTCCCAGCTCAACTTTACTCTATGCGATCACATCCGAGCCTCTGCGATCACATAACACAACTTTCCCAAGCCTCCAAATGGCCTATCTGAACACGGTCCGCCTTCTGCGATCGCACAGCTTCACTAATCAAACCTATGCAAACGCACTTACCCAGATGCGAGCGCAATGCACAAAATAGCTGGGTCCGCAAATCCTCTTATGTGATCGCAACATCACCCCTGCGATCGCATTGAACAAAAACTCTACAACCTGCAAACTAGAAGTCTGCAACTCCTTAAGGCTAGAATTGATCCGTTTGACCATCCAAAATCACTCCGAGGCTCCCGGGACCTCAACCAAAAGCACCAACATATCCCGAAAAATCATACAAACTTGTTCCAATCATCAAAACACATCAAACAATACTAAAATCATCAATTCTCATCGGATTCAAGCCTAAGTTCTTCAAAAACTTCTGAAATACGCATTCGATCAAAACCCGTCCAAATACCTCCGAATCACCTGAAATTTTGCGCACACATCCCAAATCACCTAACGAAGCTTCAACAACTCTTAGAATTCCATTCCGAGCCTCAGATCAAAATCTCACCTATCAACCTTCGCCAAAATACTAACTTTGCCAATTCAAGCCTATTTCTGCACCGGACCTCCAACATCACTTCAAATCACACCCCTAAGCCATAAATCATCCCCGAAGCTAACCAAATCACTAGAAATCACATCCGAGCTCTCCAACTCATAAGTCAACATCCGGTTGAATTTTCCAAAACAATCCTTCCTTAAACAGACTAAGTGTCTCATTTCCTACCAAAACCAATCTGAATTAACTCTAACACGCTAAATACCAATAATGAAGAACAAAGAAGAATAAAATGGGGGAAACGAGATGGTAACTCATGAGACGATGGGCCGGGTCGTCACATCCTCCCCTACTAAAACAAATGCTCGTCCTCGAGCGGATCAAGAAACATACTTGAAGCCTCAAACAGGTGAGGATACCTACTCTACATCTCTCACTCAGTCTCCCAGGTAGACTCCACGGGCCGAACTCTCCACCGCACCTTCACTGAAGCTATATCTTTTGATTTCATCTTCAGAACCTGGCGACTAGCCACTGGCTCCACATCATAGGTCAAATCATCATCCTACTGGACCGTGCTAAAGTCCAAAACATGAGACGAGTCCCCAACATACTTTCAGAGCATTGAAACATGGAATACCGGATGAACGCCCAACAAGATAGGTGGCAAAGAAAGCATATAGGCCACCCCTCCAACCCTCCTAAGTACCTCAAAAGGTCCAATGAACCGCAGTCTCAACTTTCCTTTCTTTCCAAACCTCATAACACCTTTCATGGGCGAAACCTTCAACTAGACCTTCTCACCTACCATGTTAGACAAATCTCGAACCATCCAGTCTGCATAACTCTTCTGATGCGACTGAGCTGTACGAAGTCTCTCCTTAATCACTTCACCTTCTATATGGCATCCTGAACCAACTCTGTCCACAATAATCTAGCCTCGCCGGGCTCAAACCAACCAGCTGGAGACCTACACCGTCTCCCATACAAGGCCTCATACGGTGCCATCTGAATGTTGGATTGATAGATGTTGTAGGCAAACTCTGCAAGTGGCAACAACTCATCCCAAGAAGCTCTGAAATCAATTATACAGGCACACAAAATGTCCTCTAATACCTGAATAGTGCGCTCGGACTCTCCGTCCGTCTGAGGATGAAATGTTGTGCTAAACTCTGCATGCATACCCAACTCTCGCTGAAAAGTCCTCCAAAATTGGGAAGTGAACTAAGTACCCCTATCTAAGATAATAGACACTGGAACACCATGCAACCGAACAATCTCCCAGATAAATATCCATGCTAGCCGCTCCGAAGAATAGGTAGTACACACCTGAAGCATGTGAGCGGACTTGGTCAGCCTATCCACAATCACCCAAATCGAATCATACTTCTTCGAAGTTCGAGGAGGACCACTCAAAAATCCATATTAGCTCTCTCCCACTTCCACTCTGGAATAATTATCTGCTGAAGCACACCACCCGATCTCTGATGCTCATATGTCACCTGCTGACAGTTGAGACACCAAGATATATAACTCACAATATCTTTCTTAATTCTCCTCCACCAATAGTGCTACCTCAGATCCTGATACATCTTCGCGGAACCCTGATGAAAGGAATACCGCGAGCTATGGGTCGCCTCAAGAATCGACTCTCTAAGCCCATCCATATTGGGCACACAAATCCGGACCTGCATCCTCAATACACCATCATCACCTATAGTCACATCTCTAGCATCACCATGCTGAACTCTGTCCTTGAGGACAAGTAAATGTAGATCATCATACTAGCGCTCTCCGATGCGATCACATAAGGAAGATCGAGAAACCACACAAGCCAAAACCAGGCTAGGCTGTAAAATTTCTAATCTCACAAACCGATGCCAAATCCTGAACATCAACAGCAAAGGGCCTCTCCCCAACTCGAATGTACGCCAAGCTCCCAATACTAACTGCCTTTTGGCTCAAAGCGTCGGCCACCACATTGGCCTTTCTAGATGGTACAAAATGGTAATATCATAGTCCTTAAGCAACTCAAGCCTCCTCTGCTACCTCAAATTAAGATCCTTTTGCTTGAACAAATGTTGAAGACTACGATGATCGGTGAATATGTCACAAGATATGCCATATAAGTAGTGCCTCCAAATATTCAAAGCATGAACTAAAGTAGCCAACTATAAGTCATGAACCAGTTAGTTCTTCTCATGAGGCTTCAAATAATAAGAAGCATACGCAATCACTCTACCCTCCTGCATCAACACACATCCAATATCAACTCTCGAAGCAATGCAATATACAGTATAAGAACCTGAGGCTGATGGTAACACCAATACTAGAGGTGTGGTCAAAGCTGTCTTGAGCTTCTAAAAGCTCTCCTTGCACTCATCCGACCATACAAACAGAGTACCCTTCTGAGTCAACTTGGTCAAGGGAAAGCAAATAGATGAAAAACCCTGGACAAACCTGCGATAATAACCCGCCAAATCGATGAAACTACAAATCTCGGTGGTTGAAGACTGTCTCGGCCGACTTTGCACCGCCTCTATCTTCTTTGGATCAACTTGAATACCATCGGTTGATACAGGTGCCCTAAGAAAGCCACTGAACCGAGCCAAAACTCACACTTGGAAAATTTTGCATAAAGCTTCGCCTCCCTAAATATCTGCAATACAACTCGCAAATGCTTTGTGTGCTCCTACTGACTACGTGACTATACCAGAATATCATCAATGAATACAATAACGAACGAATACAGATAAGGCCGAAATACGCTGTTCATCAAATGCATGAACGCTGCTGGGACATTGGTCAGCCCAAAAGACATGACAAGAAACTCATAGTGACCATATCTAGTCCTGAAAGCGGTCTTAAGAATATCTAAATTCCTGATCTTTAACTGGTGATAACCCGAACGGAGATCAATCTTGGAGAACACCCTCGCTTCCTGAAGCTAGTCGAATAAATTATCAATACGAGGCAAGGGATACTTGTTCTTCACTTTCACTTTGTTCAATTGCCTGTAATCAATGCACATCCTTATTGTGCCATAATTCTTCTTCACAACTAGAACGGGTGCACCCCATAGTGACACACTAGGCCGAATGAACCCCTTATCTAGGAGTTCCTGAAGCTGCTCCTTCAACTCTTTCAGCTCCGTTGGTGCCATACGATACAATGAAATAGAAATGGGCAATGTGCCCTGCACCAGATCAATACCAAAATTGATGTCCCTGTCCGGTGGCATGCCCGACAGATCTGTGGGAAACACATCAGGAAACTCCCTTACAACTGGAATAGAATCAATGCTAGAAGTCTCAGCTCCAACATCTCTCCCAAAATCCAAATACGATATACAACCCTTCCCAACCATACGCTGGGCCTTTAGGGGATAAATCACTCTACTAGGGACATAATCAGTCACACCACGCCACTCGATCCTCGGAACACCGGCATAGAAAAGGTGACTGTCTTAGCATAACAGTCCAAAATAGAATGACACGGAGATATCCAATCCATGCATAGAATAATGTCAAAGTCCACCAATAGCAATAAATCAACTCGGGTCTCTAGACCCCCTATAGTCACAATACAAGACCGATACACATGGTCTACAACAATAGTATCAGCCACTGGGGCAGATACATGCATATATAAAGCAAGACACCCTCAGGTTGTACCCAAATGATAAGAAAAATAGGAAGAAACATAGGAATAGGTGGAACCGGGATCAAATAAGGCAGAGGTATCTTTGTGGCAAACTGAGATAATACCTGTGATAATAGCATCTGACGCAAGTGCATATGTCCTGTCTAGGATAACAAAAAATTGAGCCTGACCGCCACCCGATTGGCCTTAACCTTTGGGGAAACCCCTGGCTGTCTGACCCCCATCCCTAGCTGACTAGGTAGGTACTGAAGATATTGGAGCAGAAGATGAGGGCTGACCCCTCTATTGTGATGAACTGGCAGCACGACAGGGACACTACCTCCACATGTGACCAAACTCTCAACACTCATAGCAGCTCTCAGGTGGTGGAGAATGGTACTGAAGGGAACCCCTCGCATTGGAGTGGCTAGTTGATGCACTCGGTGCGGAAGAACCCTGACCCGACAGGGCACACGAAGAGCTCTGAGCTGGAAGGGCGCTGAGTGAGGACTGGCCTTGTTGAAACCCTTGATGACCACATCATGTAGATGTCCCACGATACTCGGGATGAGCCGACTAAGGAGATCTGAAAGAACGACCTCTACCATGCTAGAACTGGCCCCTAGACGGAGCACCACTGAAACTGCCAGAACCTCGAGGCCTCTTGCCCTCCCTATCCTCTCTATCCTAACGGCGAGCCATCTCAATATCACGATCAATATCAACTGCATCCTCAAAGGAAATACCCAGAACCCTCTCTCGAGTCATCAAAACACGAAGGTCATAGTTAAGACCATCCACAAACCTCTTGATCCTCTCCTGATCCATCAGCACTATCCAGGAGGCATGACGAGCCAACTTAGAAAACCTCACCTCATACTAGGACACAGTCATATCTCCTTGACTATACCGCTGAAACTGTATACACAGCTCCTCTCTCTGAGACTGCGGCACCCACTTCTCTAAGAAGAGAGTGGAGAACTCCTACCATGTCAAAGGCGCCGCACCTGCCAACCTGCGCCGGTCGTACGTCTCCCACCAAGTGAAGGCAATCCCAGTGAACTGAAATGCGGTAAATGCTACATCGCTCGACTCCAAAATCCTTGCCATCCAAAGCATACATTGACACTTTTCAAGAAAACCCTGGGAATCCTCGCCGTGAGCACCATTGAATGAAAGAGGCTGTAACCTACTGAACCTCTCAAGATGAAGCTGCTCATCGTCTGGCATAGTTGGAACCAAAAAGTCCTGAATTGCTGGAGGTGCTCGCGGTGCCTGCAATCCTTGCAGTACCTTCTCAAGTATGCGAGCAGCAGGGGTTTTATTGCCTTCCCCGGCCTACGAAGTAGCGTATACGGTAGTGGCTGAAACTGCCTGATCCAGGCCAATGTAAATTGATAATATCTGAGTCAAGGCCTCCTAAAGAGCCGGAATCACAATGGGCAACGCCGGTGCCTGAACAGGTGCTGCTGGAATGTCTGCAGCTAGAGCCTTATCTTGAGCCGGGGTAACTGGTGGAGCAACAGGTGCTGCACTCGCGTCTCTGCCTCTACCACGACCACGACTACGTCCACGGCCTCTGGTGTTCTCAATGGGTGGTACAGGTGGTCGCCCGTCTCGTCCAGTAGCGCGAGTCATTTCCATTTGCAAGAGAATAGAACACAGAAGCTTAGTTCTCGGGTCAACAAACTCGCACGATTAGAATTCCAATAATATAAAGTTTTTCTAATATGTTTGGAGCCTCTCGAGGATAAATATAGACGTCTCCAGACCGATCCACGAGACTCTACTAAACCTGTTCATGACACGTGACACCTATGTAACCTAGGCTCTGATACCAACTTGTCACGACCCAATTCGCAAACCCGATCGTGATGGTGCCTCTCAAGAAGAAGAGGCCAGCCAACAAAACAACAATGCCTCTTTTAGCAATTGCATATCACAAATAAGTGTAAAATATAGATGAAACAAACATAAGTGGGAATAAACGTGATAAAACAGGGAAACCATCTCAACACAACCCGAAATCGAGGTAGCACAAGTCCTGAGCTAATACAGAGTCTACTAAAATACTAAAAGTCTAGAACTAGGTACAAGTCTGAATATAACATAAGTAGGGAGAAACGGGTTTGCGGACGTCAACAGCTAACTCGTCACTCCTAGTCCGCCTGGTCTGGAAGGAAATCAGCGCTTAGGAACGAACTCTGCTCTGCTTGTATCTGCATACACGGTGCATGAAGTAATGTGAGTATTCCGACCCAGTGATTAATAAGAATAAATAATGGATAAAAGCATGAAATCACATAAAGTCACAAAGCAATGCAATCTCAAAGCAGTAAAACCAGTTAAGCAGTAAATAGTAAAATATCAAATAATTCCTCTTTTTAAAACAGTTTAAGGCAAATATTTTCACAAGTGCGAAATAATCAGAAACTTGCCCCTCGGGCTCAATATCAACCTCTCGGTGCAGTATCAGCCTCGCGAGCTCAGTATCAGTCACTCGGTACAACATCAGCTCCTCGATCTCACTCTCAAATCACATGGGTACCCGTGCTCACTATGGGTGTGCAGACTCCAGAGGGGCACCTTACGGCCCAAGAACTATATGATCATAAGGCCTGAAAGCCTGATCATATCAACATAAGGCCTGAAAGCCTTCTCACATCACACTCGAGGCCTGAAAGCCTCATCATATAACACTTGAGGCCGGAAAGCCTCCTCACATAACACTCGAGGCCAGAAAGCCTCCTCACATAACACTCGAGTCCTGAAAGCCTTTACGTCACTTAGCATATCCTCACATACAGCCCTCGGCCTCAATCAGTCCAAAAAAATTCATAAGCCCCTCGGGCATCAGTAATACAAGAATACTTCGCTCAAACACTAGTTTAAATATTATTTAAATCTCAAATTTGAGTAAAATTAGCCAAGTTCACGAAATAGTGTATTTTAATTGGACTAAGTGCAAGTAATGTTTTGAATAGTGAGGAAATAGTGATGATAGTTCACAAAGGATTTCAAATAATCGGCAATAAGCCCAAGTATGGAGAAAACAACAAGTCATGGTCAAATACGCGGTAAAGTATCAACCGGAATGGACCAAATCACAATACCTAATAGTAAATTACCCTGCCCTCATCATTGAGCGCGTGTCTCATCTCAATATAGCACTACCTTGTGCAATCCGGGGTTTCAAACTCTCAGGACATCATTTACAATCATTACACACCTCTAGCCGGCCAAAAGTCTAGCTCGTTATGCCCTTTCCTCTCGAATCGATCTCCTCGCACGTCGGATCTGGCCAAAAGCACAACGAATACGTTATAATAGGCTAAGGGAACATAACCCAATCGAAAAGACTCAAAAAATATTTAAATTCACGAAATTTGCAAAACCCGAGCCCCGCGACCACTTCTCAAAAGTCATAAAATTTGACATCAATGGACTCCTTATCTCTCCACGAGTCTACACATATTAAAAACTCCAAAATCCGACCTCAAATGTTCCCTCAAATCCTATTTTTTTCGTTCAAACAATCAAGCCCGAATTCTTTCCTTTTTAATTAAATTCCCATGAATTTAACTCATGAGACGATGGGCCGGATCGTCACAACAAGCCTCCGAACCAATAGAATCTAGCAAATTACAAACTTAACGATGTAAATCAAGTCGTAGGAACTACCCATGATTGCAAAGTATTCAATATAGGTTTATTTAAAAAGTTAACAAATGTCAACTCCCGGGCCATTCACCCCCGAGCTCAGTTATATAATTTATTTTGGAATCCGACCTTAATTTGAGGTCTAAATCCTCATTTTAAAAAAATCCGTAATTCTACACGAACCCCAATTTCGACAACGAAAACACGATATTTTAGGTTGAAATCTTAGGAAATGCAGTGAAAGATTGAAAGAAAATGAATTAGAATAAATTACCAATGATTTGGGGAAGAAGGGTACTTGGAATAATCTCCTCTAGGGTTTTCTTCTTTTGAAAATTTGAAGAATGAATAAAAATCCCGTCTAACTCCTATTTGATCAGTAGAAGATGTCGCATTTGCGACATTTGTGAACCCCGTAAATGTGAAGAAATAGTAGCAAATGCGAAGTCCTTCCATTTCTGTTGTCATCACATTTGCGATGATTTGACCCAAATGCGACCGCTTGATTGCAATTGTAATAACTGTACCCCATATCCCACGTTGCAAATTCGAATTCTTATTAGCAAATACGAACTTGAGGTGCCCCCAACTACTCTTCGTAAATGAGATGAGTTGCTCGCAAATACGAACCTATCACAGGTCGCAAATTCGAAGCCCAACCTTGGAATTGCGAGGTCTCAGGCCTGCACCAGAACTGGAACACACCAGGACATTTCAAATTTCAAATTTCATTTCATAGCCTATCCGAAACTCACCCGATCCCTCGGGGCTCTAATGCAAATATGTACACAAGTCTAAAAAATCAGACGAACTTGCTTGCGCGATAAAATCACCAAAATAACACCTCGAACTACGAATTGAGTATCAAATCAAAGGAAATTTCAAGAAAACTCATGAACTTCTAATATTACCACCGGACATCTGAATCACGCCAAACCCACTTCGTTTCTTACTAAATTTGACAGCCAGTAATAAATATAGTAATGAACCTATATCAAATTTCGAAATCGAAATATGGACCCGTTATCAATAAAATCAAACATTGGTCAAACTATCAAAATTATTAATCATTTAAAATTTCAAATTTTAATAAAGTGCGGTAACTCAGGCCAGGCATTTCCAAATTCTGTTCCGGGCATACTCCCAAGTCCCAAATCATGACAGATACCTACTGGAACTGTCATAACATAAATTTGGGTCTGTTTGCTCAAAACATTGACCGAAATCAACTCAAATGGATTTTTAGGCAAATTTCATATTTTTCTCAATTTTTAAGATAAAAGCTTTTCGAAAAAATATTCGGTCTGCGCACGAAAATCAAGGATAGCTAAAATAAGGTATTTAAGGCTTCAAAGTACAGAACTAGATTCTCATGCATAAGATGACCTATCAGAGGCTGACAAAGATAAGCATTGAGACAACCCACAGGTGATTTTGCGGACTTGATGCGGTTACCTTCTATTTGTCTGATAAAATTGTCTGAGCCTTAATATTTTGGTAATCGATCAACCCGAGTCCTCTTATTCATGGAAATCTATTTATGTTTGGTTCAAATTTTAGCTCAAATTTCATGTTAAAAGAATGAGATGTTAGAGAAAATGGGTGCCTTTTCTTATTCTTTAAGGCCATGATTTCCAAATCAAAATTCTTTACTCTCTCAATGGATGTGGATGATATATGGACATAAAATTTTCTAATTCTATATAAACCTAAAATTAATTTGTGGACTATACACAATCATTTGTGTTATAACGGGTAAGGAGTAAAAAACAAAATACAAGAAATTAAAGGTAAAGGAAATGGAAAAGAAAAGAGAAAAAGTATTTAAGTTATTCATGGAAAATAAAGGTAATTTTAGTGATTTTGCGTATAAGTTAATGCTCTGCATTAAAAGTATAAATTACTAAGATCAAATTTACCTTATATCATAACATTATATAAACATTTGTTAAATCATCCGATCAATTACACTAAATACAAATTCATGGGTAAGATATAAAATTAGCAGGTCGATTGAAATTGATTTTACTTACTATATATATATATATAGGCTATTATTCTTTAGAGCGGCTAAAAATATATGTTTCTCTATATTCATTTTATATAGTTTCTCTTTGTCAATTTGCTTAAGTAGGTTCTGTTAGTAAACTGTATTTGTAAATTTTTTTTGGAGAAGATAAAATAACATATAAACGAAAATATAAAAGAAACAGAATTTAATCCGAACCCACAAAATTTACAATATTTCTTTATGGAATTTAATCCCCTCCTTGTACCCTAGCTTTTGGATTAATTTCTCCCAAGATAGAACGAATTATACACTGGTTTAGCGTTACATCAAACCCTAGTATTTCAGCGAACACAATGATCGGTTGCAAACTGCACTTAGTGTTGCTTTCATTGTAGTTAAAAAAATGCAGAAGAAAGGAGGAGAATTCATAAATTCGTATGGAAAATCTGAGAGAATGGTATGATATTAATAACCAATATGTTGAGCTCAAATTCAAGAGGTGAAACTCTTCACAAGGGCTGTTACGTAAAATGGCCATAAAGTAAATAACTATTACGTAACAATAAACCAAAAATTCATAACGCAGAGGAAACTTAATTTTCCGTTACAAAAACAGGAAACATAAAATAAAAAATAGACACTTAATTTTCGGTTGGATTTAATATTAATTTTCCATTTACGAAAAATGGATATTTAATAATATTACGTTAATATTTACTATTAATCAATAAATTTGATCCAAAAAATTATCAATCAATTGTTCGGCCGAAGCCGAAGCCGAGCCGGTCGTGTTAAGAATTTATACCCCAAACCTCTATTAACTGTGTTCGCTGTATTTATTTCTGCTATTTTGATTTGCCGGAATGATTGATTTTGAGTTCCGCAGATTTTTGGAAACTTAGTCCCTAAATGAGAGCTTAAGTTTTAGTTGACCATAGTCAGAACAGTGTGAAGACGACCTTCAAATGGAATGTCGATTGTTCCATTAGCTCCGTTGGGTGATTTTGGGTGATCAGATTGTGCTATGGAGGCATGCCGCTAATTTAGGCTTGAAATGCCGAAAGTTGAATTTTTTAAGTTTCCAATTCGGTAGTGGAATTTTGATCTGAGGGTCGGAATGGAATTCCGGAAGTTGGAGTAGCTCCGTTGTGTTGAATATGACATGTGTGAATAATTTCAGGTTATTCGAATAAGGTTTGGTAGACTATTTGATTGAAGGCGTGTTTTTAGAGTTTTTGAAGTTCTTATGCTTGAATCCTATACTAAATTGGTGTTTTTATGTTGTTTTAAACCTTCCGAAGGTTGGAACAAATTTGAATGAAGTTATGGGATATGTTGGTAGGTTTGGTTGAGGTCCCGAGGACCTTTGGTGTATTTCGGATGCTCGGCACATTTGGCCTTTGGGAAATTGCTGGTTTGCTTGTACTTTTGTAGCAGTGATTTGTTCATTGCGATCGCATGAGTCCATTGATCGCTGCCGACTCAACGCTGCACGAATGTAGGAATAACGGGTCGCTAACATCGTTTACCCAAATAGTGGTTCGGGATCGATTTTCCACAGGGAGCTTGGAATGGAGTTGGGTTGTCTGTTTAATCTAGAAATGCGTTTGTGCTTCTAATTGGACTCCTAATATTTTTGGGTTTTCTTTTATCAAATATTATTATCAACTAAGGATTAAGATTAATTATGTTAATGGGATATTTTCTAAGTTGTAATTAATATAGAGAAAGGCATTAGGGTCGTGGCATCACCTAGGTGGTTAACTAACAGGTAGAAACTACTAATAATAGATTGACATATTTGGGATCAATGTCATAATAGTTGCACAATTGTGCCCACTCTCACACCTCTCGGTAGAGAGAGCTCTTTTACCATATTGACTCTCTCGAGACCAATTGGGTAGGCAAATTAGACCAAGCAACTAGGGCTCAAGTAGGGTGTTTACTCTCTCGAGATTTAACCCGTTAATTGGGACTACCATTTCTCATGGGTCCATCTCACTTCCTTGTTGGGTCAATTTTGGGGTCATAGACTATCTTTCTCAAGAAGAGTCAAAACCCACTAAGCTAGAATTAAGGTTTGCAACAACCAATCCTCAATTAAAGCATAAAATTAACCCAAATAACAAATTCACAATATCAATCTATCATTAAGAAGCAACATTCATCAATTACCCACACTAGGGTTGAATCACAACCCTAGCTAATTGGTTTAGCGAGACATTATTAAAGAAGAAACAGAAGAAATAGATGAAGAACTTCGCATACTAGATAATTACTAATAATAAATCACAAAAAAATCTATCGTAGAGTTAAAGCTAAAGTGCCAACAATGGATACAATATCGAGTCTCACGTATCAGTTGCGTTCAGAACATAAAGCTTAACCTAAAATTTGTAAAATTTTCTATTTATAGTGGGCTGGAAAAACTGGATAAAATTGCCCCTGCGGGGTTAGTGTGGGGTGCACAATTATGACTGTAACGACCTGATCGGTCATTTTATATTTAGAACCTCGTTCCCTTAAATAAAATTTCTCATGCTTTCTTTAGCTAACTTATGACCTGCGGGGGTGAACAGTTTGACAGTTAGAAGAGTTTCTTTTTTGAAAATAAAACTAAATATTTCCTTAAGGTTTCTTAAAAGGCCAAGTTTGACTTTGTTCAACTTTTTTGGGAAATAGACCCGGATTCGTGATTTGATGGTCCCTCGAGGTCATTGGAAAAATATGAGACCCAAGCATATGCTCGAAATCGAATTCCGAGGTCCCTAGCCCGAATACGAAATTTTTATGTAAAATCATTAAATCGAAGTTTTAAGGAATTAAAGAATATAATTATTTATTGAAAATATTGGTATCGGGTTCAGATTTTTGTTCCGAAACTTGGTACAAGTTCAAAATATCATATAAGACCTACCCGTAAAATTTGGGGTCGATCCGAGTAGTCTAAGGACATTTTGACCCGTTGATAGGAAATTAAGAACTTGAAGTTCACTAAGTTTGATCAATTGGTTTTGGAGTCTGATTCTTTGATTTAGTGTTGTTATGGGTGGGAGGGTTCGACTAGGTGTGCCTCGTGATTTCAGACTTGTCGATATGGTCTGGCGGGGCACGGGAACCCTAGCGTCAAATGGTCGAGGTTCGAGCGAAGTTGAAACTTAGGGAAAAACACCAACCTACAGCTTCTGTCAAATCCGCTTCTGCGGCACTTTGATCGAAAAGCAGCCCGTATCTCGCAAAAGCAGAAAAGGGGGGAGTGAAGGGGGATTACAAATGCGGCTCTGGGACCGCAGAAGCGGTCCCGCCTATACAGAAGCCTGACCGAAGAAGCGGTCCTCCCACTGTTCCTCAAACAACAAAAGCAGCACCCCTGACCACATAAGCGGTCACCGCAAAAGCAAAATTTTGTCCGAATATCCGAAAACCGTTGGGTACAGAACGGTTCATTAAATACGAACCCAAGCCCCTTCTCTCTTATTTTTACACCGTTTGGGCGATTTTGAAGGTTCCAAAGGAGAGATTTTCTTCATAATATCACGAGGTAAGTAATCCCCACTCACTCTTAGCCAAAACACATGAATCTTACATAGATTTAACACTAGTAATCAAATGAAAATTTAGGGTTAGAGCTAGACCTAGTGTTTTGATAAAATTATGATTTAACCACTTAATTATCTATGTAATGAACTAAAATTTAAATATTAGTAATCCTTAGGTTATAGAGAATATTTTCCCTCGAAGAATCTCGGAATCCAGGCACGTGGTCCCAGGGATGGAAACTTGGAAAATTTTGAGAAAGCTTGGGAAACCATTTAAATAGTTAGAATTGAATCTTGTAAGACCTTATTGATTAACTCCCACATTGTTTAATTAGTTTTTGCGATTTGGGCTTCACCTTGAGGTTTCGGGCTTGTTCTTGGCATTTGGAGGTGCGGTTTGGATCGAGGTGAATCTCCTTTCTACCATTGTGAGAGGGAATTGTCCCTCTAAGGTTAATGAATAATATATTTGCCATTAAATGAGGGGGCTACGTACGCATTAGGTGACGAGAGTCTGTGCGTAGCTACTATTATGTTAACGTTTGGGTAGTTTAGGGCCCACATCATTTATATTTTGAACTTTCCTTGTTTGAACTATCTAAATGATGTTTTATGACTTGCTAGAGATTAGAGGAGAATGAAAAATGAACATATGCTTATTTATAAACCGGGAAGGATTTCCCCTTGTATATACATGATGCCTTATTACGCATTCTTGATATTTGTGGATCGGGCCGATCGCCTCGGTGAAATAGATGCATCTATGATACGGGCCGTTCGACCCTTGGCAGTGCACAAAATTTATATTCTGTTGGAGCAGGCCGTCGACCTCGGCGTTGTTGCGCATGATTTATACATTTATGCTAGAGCTTAGGCTTTTCATGATTTGTTTATAAATAAATAAAAGGAGTAAATATGATAAAGGAAAATATGACTACAAGCCTGATATGACTTATGTGGCACCTGTTATTTAATTACATTATTCATGCTGCATACTGTACATTATTATTATGATATTATCTGGACCTAGTAGTTATAAAGTCGACCTCTCGTCTCTACTTCTTCGAGATTAGACGGGATACGTACTGGGTACATATTGTTTATGTGCTCATGCTACGTTTCTGTACTTAAATGTACAGGGTCTGAGGCTGATTCATCTAGATATTGTTAGGGTGCGCGCTAGTGAGTGGCAGTCGAGACTCCTACGGTGAGCTGCTTTCCTTTCCACATCGCTCGGCAGCCGGATGGAGTCTTCTATTGTATTTTTGTTGTCTTTCCCTAATTTCATACAGTAAAGTAGAGATGTGTATATTCTACTAGATGCCCTTACACTGTGACACCAGGTCTTGGTACACATTAGTAGATTGGTCTTTTGGGATATGTATTATTATAGTACTCGTCGCATTTACTGCTTTAGTTCTAAAGCTAAATGGGTATTTCAGTTAAAATTGAGTAAAACTCTATATGATTGTTAGAAATATTCCACACTTGGCTGGCCCGACAAGGTTTTTGGGCGCCATCATGACCTGTTTTGGAAATGGGTCGTGACAATATGGTATTGGAGCACTAGGTTCACATAGGTCTCACAGTGTTACGGGCAAACATAACAGAGTCTTGTAGATCGGTACGGAGACGTCTGTATTTATTTTCGAGAGGCTATTAGGTGGTAGGAGAAACTACTCTTTGTTCACTTCCTATTGTGCAGTGGTTAGTGTACTAAGTTTCTATTTCTATTCTCTCACAGATGTTGAGGACTCGTGCTTCTAACGTTCCAGACGCGGGAGGGGCTGCTCCCCCTGTTTCCAGAGGCCGAGGTAGAGGTCGGGGGAGGGAACCGGCTCGCGATAGGGGACTAGAGTGTCCTAGAGCCATTCCAGTTATTCCTCCAGCAGAACATATTATTGAGGAGCATGGTGAGGTACCTGCAGCCGAGCTTACCCCGGCAGACTTCATGATAGCATCAGGATTTTGGGAGGTTATGGTTCGTATGCTTCGCTTCATGGATTCTATGACCCAGGCTGCTCTATTTCCAGCGGAGCCAGCCACCTCACAGGCAGGAGGGGGAGCATAGACCCTTACTGCTCAGACTCCAGGTAGTACAGCCGCCGTATATTAGACTCCGGGTGCAATACCCACGGATAGGGTTCAGCCAGTTGCTGCTGTGGCACCCCAGGCCCTGCCAGTTGTGGGCGGTGACCCGAAGAAGCTTTCTAGACAGGTGGACTAGACTTCACCCTCAAGTCTTCGGGGGAGAGTGTCATGAGGATGCACAGGACTTTATCGAGAGGTGCATGGACAGACTACACAACATGAGGATATTAGAGTCGCATGGAGTCGACTTCACCACATTTCAGTTGGAGGGTAGGGCTTGCAGATGGGGCAAGTCCTATGTTCTTAGCAGGCCAATTGGTTCTCCTCCCCTCACTTGGGGTGTGTTCACCCAGCTATTTCTTGATCGGTATATTCCACCCTCTGAGAGGGAGGGGCTGCATCATCAGTTTTAGCAACTACAGCAGGGTCATATGTCAGTGACCGACTATGAGGTGAGATTATCTGAGTTGTCCCGCCATGCACCTATGATACTCCCCACAGAGGCGGAGAGGTTGTGACAGTTTGTAGCAGGGTTGCATCCCACTATCCGGACACTATGGCTAGAGAGGTGGAGATTGGTATAGGTTATCAGCTTACACTGGAGATTGCTCGTAGGATCGAGGGTTACCGTCAGCGAGGTTTTGAGCACCTGCACCGAGAGAAGAGGGGCCAGATTCTCCAGGGAGTTTAGAGGCGCCCTAGCTTGGGGTAGATGCCACTGTAGGAGGGTCAACCCATTAGGCCCCCAGCTCTAGCACCACCACCTGCTCGGGGTACTCCAGCGTGCTCTTATTTCAGCGCCATGCCTGAGATTCTTATCGCCAACTGGCTATTCAAGGTTCTTCCAGTGGGGATTCAGTTACTCCAGATCCTTCTGGTTCTTATCTCAGTGCTATGTCGGAGAGTTCATGCCGCCCACTGGCTATTCAGGCTTCATCCAGTGGGTCTTCCGGTTTTCAGAGCCAGCCATCTAGGCAGCAGGCCACTCTCCATGTTTCATTGAGTGCGGAGACCCAGGCCATATGAGGATGTACTGCCCTAGACTTCGGAGCAAGGCTATACAACAGGGACAGAAGCTAGTGGCTCCAGCGACCTAACCACCGTGGAGGGCAGACATGTTGGGGTCATCATAGAGGTGTAGGCCAGACAGGGAGAGGTCAGTCAGATGCTTCTCAATCAATTGGAGTCGAGGCAGTCGGTGCTCCAGCTAGATTTTATGGTCTCTTGGCCAGGCCAAATGCATTAGCCTCAAACGCCGTCATAACATGTATCATTTCAGTCGGTGGTACGAATTCTTCGGTATTATTTGATCTAGGATCAACTTATTGATATGTATCCTCTCTATTTGCTCATTATCTGGTTATCTCTCCTGAGCCTTTGAGTGTTCTTGTTAATGTGTCCACTCCTGTGGGCGATTCTGTGATTGTGGACCGGATCTACCAGTCTTGTGTGGTTACTTTTTGTAGTTATGATACTAAAGTAGATCTCTTGTTGCTTGATATGGTAGATTTTTAGATCATCCTGGGTATGGACTAGTTACCCCCCTATCACGCCGTCCTTGATTGTCATGCCAAGACAATTTCGCTAGCAATGTCAGGATTGTCGAGATTGGAGTGGAAGGGTTCCACAATTGATACCCCTAGCAGGGTTGTTTCTTTTCTGAAGGCTCAGTGCATGGCTGAGAAAGGGTGTTTGCCTTATCTGGCTTATGTTCGAGACACGGCAGTAGAGTCTCCGACGATTGATTCAGTGCCAGTGGTCCAAGAGTTCGCCAATATTTTTTCTTGTGATCTTCCTGGGATGCCTGCGGATCGTGTTATTGATTTATGCATTGATTTTTCTCGAGGCACTAAGCCTATATCTATCCCACGTACCATATGGCTCCTAGGAAGAGAGTCGATGGAGCAGTTGGAGGAGTTATAAGCAAAGGGGTTTGTCAGGCCTAGTGTGTCACCTTGGGGTGCACCAATGTTATTTGTAAAGAAGAAGGATGGAACTATGGAGATGTGCATTGATTACCGCCAGTTGAACAAATTCACCATCAAGAACAAGTACCTATTGCTGCGCCATTGATGATTTGTTTGACCAGTTGCACGGTGCTAGGGTGTTCTCTAAGATTGACTTGCGATCAGGGTATCATCAGCTGAAGATTCAGGATTCAGACGTTCCGAAAACTGCATTCAGGACTAGATATGGCAACTACAAGTTTTTGGTGATGTCCTTTGGGTTGACAAATGCTCCAGCGGTGTTCATGGACTTGATGAACCAGGTGTTCCGGCCTTTTATTGATTCTTTTGTTATCGTCTTCATTGGCGACATATTGATATACTCGCATAGCCTGGGGTGCACGAGAAGCATTTTATAGTAGTGCTTTTGACCTTGCAGGAGAAGAGCTATATGCTAAGTTCTCCAAGTGCGAGTTCTAGATGGAGTCAATGGCATTGTTGGGGCATATTGTGTCAGGAGAGGGTATTAAAGTGGATCCCCAGAAGATTGAGGCAGTTCAAAGTTGTTCACGTCCTACTTTAGTTACTGAGATTAGGAGCTTCCTAGGGTTAGTAGGTTACTACTTGCGGTTTGTGCAGGGTTTTTCTTCTATTGCTTCGCCTTGACTATATTGACCCAGAAGGGTGTCCCATTCTGTTGGTCTGATGAGTGCGAGGAGAGATTTCAGAAGCTCAGGACGGCTTTGACTATCGCACCGATTATTGTATTGCCCTCCGGTTCAGGGATGTATACCGTATATTGCGATGCCTCTCGCGTTGGATTGGGATATCTATTGATGCAGGAGGGACGAGTTATTGTATATGCTTCACATGGCTAAAAATTCATGCGAAGAACTACCGAGTGCACGATCTAGAGTTGGCAGCGATTGTTCATGCTCTGAAGGTATGGAGGCATTATTTATATGGGTGTCATGTGAGGTTTACAGCGATCATCGCAGTTTGCAGCACCTGTTCAAGCAAAGGGACCTTAATTTGAGGCAGCGCAGGTGGCTTGAGTTACTAAAATATTATGATGTTACCTTTCTTTATCACCCGGGTAAGGCGAATGTGATCGCACATGCCTTGAGCAGAAAAGCGAAGAGCATGGGCAATTTGGCATTTATTCCTGCTGATGAGAGACCATTGGCTTTGGACATTCAGTCCTTGGCTAGCTGACTGGTGAGGTTGGATATTTCGAAGCCCGGCCGGGTTCTAGCATGTGTGATTGCTCAGTCTTCATTGTTAGGGAAAATTAAGGCCCGACAGTTCGATGATCCACATTTGACATCCCTATGAGAGACGGTACTTCAGGGAGGTGCCAAAGAGGTTACTATCAGCGAGGATGGAGTATTATGGCTTCAAGATCGTGTATGTGTTTCTGATGTGGATGGATTGCGGAGGAGGATTCTAGAGGAGGCTCACAGTTCGAGGTACTCCATTCATCTTGGTGCCAGAAAGATGTATCGTGACTTGAGACAACATTACTGGTGGCGGAGATGAAGAAGGACATTGTTGAGTATGTGGCTACTTGTTTGAATTGCCAGCAGGTCAAGTATGACCACTAGAGGCCAGGTGGTTTACTCCAGCAGATGCCCATTCTGGAATGGAAGTGGGAGCGCATATCTATGGACTTTGTGGTTGGGTTGCCGCAGACTTGCGGAAGGTTGATTCAGTGTGGGTCATTGTGGAAAGATTGACCAAGTCGGCCCATTTCATTCCAGTGGCGACTACTTACACAGCAGAGAGATACGATCAGATTTATATTCGGGAGATAGTCTTATTGCATGGTGTACCCGTCCGCATCATATAAGACAGGGGCCCTCAGTTTACATCTAACTTTTGGAGAGCCGTTCATAGAGGTTTGGGCCACAACGTATATCTTAGCACTAGCATTTTATCCTCAGACCGACGGGCAGTCAGAGAGGACAATTCAGATTTTGGAGGATATGGTTAGAGCATGTGTGATTGACTTTGAATGGCACTGGGATCAGTTTTTGCCTTTGGCATATAATAATAGCTATTAGTCCAGCATAGAGATGGCCCCGTATGAGGCATTGTATGGTCGTTCTCCTATAGGGTGGTTTGAGCCTGGTGAGGCTAAGTTACTAGGTACAGATTTGGTACAGGATACCTTTGTATAAGGTAAAGTTGATTCAGGAGAGGCTCTGCGCAGCTCAGTCTAGGCAGAAGTGTTACTCGGATAAGAAGGCGCATATGTATCATTCACGATTGGCGAGAAGGTTCTCTTGAAAGTCTCACCACTGAAGGGTATTATGAGATTCGAAAAGAAGGGAAAGTTGAGCCCAAGGTTTATTGGCCTCTTTGAGGTGTTGAGCGAGTGGGAGAGGTTGCTTATGAGCTTGCGTTACCTCCCAGTTTATCTAGAGTCTATCCAGTTTTCCTTGTATCGATGCTTCGGAAGTACTATGCCGATTACACTCATGTATTGGACTTAAGTACCATTCAGTCTGATGAGAGCTTGAGCTATTACGCTCAAATTACACTTTTATAAATAGTGTAAGGCAGTCGATGTCTAATATAATAACCCAACAAGGTTGGGGTCGAATCCCACAGGGAATAGGTGTGAAAATGTTACTGGTTTAGTGTGTTGCTCAACTTGAGTTCGATTTCTATTCGGTTAATTATAACCAGAGAGAATGGTGTATGATGACAGAGTATGCATGATTGTTTGAGTTTTAGTTACAACTAATTTCAACAATTAATGAATAAACAAGTGGATAAAAGCAACCAAGGTTGTGTCCCCTTTAATGTAGTGTAATGTCAACAGGTGTTAATATGATATATTTCTAATGGGAGGTCCTTTAGATATGCAAATGATGTCTAAGATACGACTCACTATTTTCCAATGAATGAGTAGTATTTCCTCTTTATGATTTTCCCAAATATAAAATCCAATTAAAACCCACTTATTCCTAAGCGATTTTATCAAACAAGGTTTAAAGCCTTGAGTCAATGATATTAACTTCTACCAAATTCTAACCCACTTTCCCAAACAAAGCAAGAAATTAATGGCTTTTGTTAATGTATTAAATGAAGAACGAGAAGTAAATAAATATAAACCAACCATTATATATATATATATATATTCAATGTTAAACACCCAATAAACATAACACCATTTTAGGGTCCACAACCTTAATATTTAAAACTAGCTACATGTGCTAAAATACAAAACCCAACTAATATTAAATTCCATAAATACTTACAAAGAGGAGATTCTTCACCCAAAATCTCCCAAAAAAAGGGAATATTATGATTTGGAATGTAGCTTAAAAGTAAGACAAGATGAGCCCACAAAAGTCTCTTAAAACTATTTATAGGTGGACCAATTTCGGGATAAAAAATGGACAAGTTTGCCCTTCCAGGTCACGTCTGTGACCGCAGACTTGTCGCATAACAGGTCTGCAGTCCGCATTTTGAGCAGCCTCTCCACAGATCCAAAACCCTAGGTTTCAGGCCTTCATCGCATGTCCATTCTGCGGTCCGCATTTGAGTTATGCGACCGCAAATTTAGATCGCATCTTTGACCTTGAGTTTTCTTCTTGTTCGTTCTGCGGCCCATCTGCGGTCCGCATGTTGATTCTGCAATCGCAGGTTGCGCCGCATTCTTGCCACGATTCTTAACTCCAGACTCTATTATGCTCTGTGATATGAGATACTATTCTGCGGTCACATGTGTGATCCGCGCCCGCAGAATAGGTTGCAGTTTTGCATTAGTACAATATCGTGCTCTTTTCTTCTCTTTTTGCTTCCCTTTTCATATCCTTGGTCTTCCCTTCCTCTTGTGGTGTAAGAACAACAAATCAACATGAGTATTAGTTATAATTGCATTAAAACAAGCTAGAATCTAAGCAATTAGTATTGAAATGTGTCGAAATTCTCCGGCACATCAACACCCCAAACTTAAACTCTTACTTGCCCTCAAGCAAGCAAAACATATTCATCTTATTTTAACTCTATTTACACATACGAAACAATAGTGACTCAGGATGGTGTTCATTGCTAGTTCTTCGAGCATGCATTTACAATTGCTTCACCCTTCCTAATTTAGAAGTATTTACAGAGAGAACTAATCAAATTCTGTGGACTCTGAGCCTCAACATTGTGACTAGATGTTACCTTCAGCTGGGTGCACTATCATTTGACTCAACAAGCTCAACTTCAGTTCAATTCCACAGTTCATATACCCTTACCAAAAAGAAAGTCTCAGAATCACAATATTTATAAGAACGGCAAAAAGGGATCATTTACAAACACACTCACTCTCAGAAAGAACTTCAAGTGCTGCAACATGTCATACCATAGGCTTGCCCTTATTTTAGTTCGCCGATTATTCAAGAATGTTCGGTTGGAGGTCTCATATGGGCTTTTTGGCACCCATGTAGGCTCAGGGATGGGTTGGATAGACATCTGGGTACAAGTGACTTCACCCTCTTTGAGCACTAATCACATTTTACCATTCTTTTGCATTCCCTTTCAAACCCTCATATCATTGTTTTCGTCTAGCCTCCAGTATAGAGCTACCTTACATAGCTTTTTATTGCTATTCAAGACTTCCAATTTGGTAAACATAAGCATTATTATATTTTTCTTTTCTTTTTCTTTTTCTTCTTGCTTTTGGTTATCACTTTTTTTTGGAGTTTGAACAATTTCACAAACTCTTTTAAGGAATGATGCCCTAAACTCACATACACACTTAACGATCTTCCACTTTGAACTTCCCCCAACTTAGGCTTTCAGCCTCATTCTCAATATTCAAAGAGGGACGTGTTTAAGAGAGGAAATTTTTTTTCAAAACGGGAAAGGCTTTTTAATGTGTTCGCCGAAGAAAGGTTAAAAAGGCTCAAATTGGGTGCTAGTGGTATCCTTTATGTACAGGTATAGTCTTGAAAGGCAAAAGAGGTTTTGCACATAATCACAAGGAATGCCTTAAGATCATTCCTCCAACCCAACATACTACCATTAGCATTGAAAGACTAACCGGGGAAGTTTTAGATGACAGAAGTAAACACGGGAATTATATACAAACAGAGAACTCACACACACATGGTACATGAACTACTTCATTCACAATATTTGATACTTCCGAGTAACCATTTTGCAACTCAAAGCTTTCATCAAAAATACAAGTATAATTATAGGTTGCCATAGAGGCACAGAGCGAGCCTCAGATTCATAGAATTGATCATAGGGAATTCCCTTAAGACAGTCGTCAATCTATCTATCACTGGGAAAAGTCGACAAGAATGACTATAGGAGGGTATGTGCTATGTACAGATACACATGCTCAATACTAGGTAATTACACCAAACCGGTCACACTGATTTACACCTAAGATCCTGATTCTACTATTATACCCTTGGAAAAGAACCAGAAAAAGAAAAACCAAGGGGAATTGATTCACAAAATGATATTTAACAAACACGAACACGAATTGAACAACTTTTATCAAAATCCAAAATCATACATCACTCATATACCAAAGTTATACCAATGTATACAGATACATGATACACATAAGTACATGAGTTTCTAGCTATATACACAACAAAATCACATAATGCTACCTGCCCACCCCTAACTGTAAACAATGCATTGTTCCCAATACATAGAAGTAAAGAGTAGAGTTTGAGGGGAAGCTCCCTGAGGAACACTAAGTGTTATGGGAGTCGGCAGATGGCTAAGTGTCGGAGGGACCACCCTCTAATGTGACTGTGGGAACTGGAACTGGCTCAGGTGGGAGTGTGATCTCCTCCGCTGGTGGCTGCTCTGAGGCAGGGGAAGGAACTGGCTGTGCTGCTGGAGTTGATGCTGGAGGGACAATATCATCGGATGGTACCTGAGAACTAGAGGATGCACTAGCTGTGGATGGGGATGCTGCAAGAGCTGTAGGACCTCCTCTGTCAAGCAAAGACTTCTGCATGGAAATCTTCATCTGTGCCTTTTCTACCTCGTCAGCACCAACATCCTCAATGTCATCATCCTGAGTAGAAACCTCAACAACCGTCTCACACTTATCAACAAGCGGAGGAGCTTCGTCACTTAAGAACCCCAAAATATCTTCGCCCTCATCCTCTCTGTCACCCTCCAAGTAACCCGAACTACTGGTCTCCTCATCAGAAGCAATATCAATAGAACCAGTGGGAGCTGCTGTATGAGAGCCTCCGGAGGTAGGAATGACAGAATCCGTCATTAAATTTGTGAAATCAAGTCCCAAGTCTGGAGCTGTGCCGTACCTTGGTCACGCCCGCTTGCATGAGGGTGAGGCCTTGGTTGATCAAATTGGGTAGAGTTTTCAGAAGCTGATCAGCTTTTGCATTTGCATGTTGGTCCAATATACCAAGCTTCAAAACTGCCGGAGGAGCAGGTGGTGTCTGAGCAGTTGGAGGTGTTGGGGCAGTCTGAGGAGTGGAGGACTCTGCAGTTTCGGTCTGAAGAGTGACAGGAGGTTGGGATGAAGGAAGGTCCTCCTGAACAACACTAATGGGAGGCACTACAGCGTCACCAAGACGGGTCATATCAATAATACCTGCCTCCCTACCCATTTAGTCCTTCCGGACATCCACCAGGACATTAACCGCTTGGCATAGAGCTGTGATCAATGCTTGGAATGGGAGAGATGTAGAATTTTGCATGGCTTACCCATTTCTTGAAATATGATGGACCCCACATCGATCTTGATGCGTTGCATCATGCAAGCTACCAGGAGAGCCTTCTCAATGGCAATTTCGGTTTCATTCTGCGTATATCAATAAGTATGCAAGGAATGCAAGTAAGTATCGTTCCTCCCGCGAGAAACTTTCCTTATAGATCTTGTGTCCTGGTTGTATCCATGCTGGTGTCCCACTTGCAATGACGGAGGCAATCTAGCTACGTTCACCCTCTTTGTTTGCAAACTTGGCGTCATACTCCCTTGTTGATGTGCCATCTTCCCACTCTGGGACGAGTAGTTTGTTAATGGCCTTGGCACTGCACTTGACGGTGAAGCCCCAAACTTCTACCTTTTCCAGATACATCATCTGACGCTTATGGTACTTGGTTCTAGATGATCTGTAGGAGGCGTAGAACTCGCGCACCATAGACTCCATGTACTCAGTAGGAGGTTCAGTGAACGCTAACCATTTCCTCCGCTTGATGTTAGCGAGGATATGGGGGTATTTCTCCTTCAGCCCATTCAGACTTAACTGCTTTTCAGGTAAAAGCGACCTCCGAAGGAGCCTAGCTTTATACCCGTCCCTTGAACCCTCAACTCCCTAGCGGAGATGGTATTATGCACCTTCAGCCCATTGTTTTCTCCGGGTTTCAACATGTATGTCGACCTAAGGGCGAAGCTCCCCCCCCCCCCAGACTGGGAGGGTTGTTGTTGTGTCTGTTCAACTTTTTGTTTCTTTGCCTGGGGAGGCTTGTATGCTATTCATTTTTGTCTGGATGAAATATCTGCACAAGATAAATAACTATGTCAAGATTTTGGGAGAAGAATCAGAGAATTCACAGAGAAAAATAAAAAGTGCGTTCAATTCTACGGTCGTAGAACCATTCTGCGGACCGCATAATCACAACATACTACTCTGCGATGCAGAATGAGATCGCATAACCACTATGCGGACCGCAAATTCATCGCAGAATGAACATTTGAACTTTAATTTTTTTTAATTCTCTGTTTCAATCTACGGTGGATATGCGGGCAACGGGTCAGTTCTGCAACCGCATTCTCCACCGCATTTTCATCATTTAGCTCAGCCAATATGGGAGACAATTATGCGGTTAGTCTGCGGACCACATAACCATTTTGCAATCGCAGACTGTCCGCAAATCTTCTCCCGGTGACCTAGGGTTAGGTCTGCAAACACAATGCGGTCCACATATCAGACATGCGGACCGCTGAACTCGTCGTTCTTCTCCAGGCAAACCCTAGTTTCCTACAATGGCTAACCTATTCTTGCTCAATCTCATTTCTCCCATAATGCTTAGCCCAAATGCGACCATTTTTAGCAAAAATCAACCACACAAACAAACTTAGATCAAACCTTTGCACATGAGCTTCGAACGAAAAAGAGTGGAAGAGATTCACATACTAGGAGTGTTGTACAAATGTCGACTAAAGAGTTGTTTCTTAGTTTGGGGATTGCCCTTGCTTGGGTTCGATCGCATTGCCTTGTCTCCCTTTTCGATTTTTTTTGTTTTTTCTATGTTTTTTATTGTTTTTGTCTTTTCTCTTTTTTTGTGTTTTTGTTTTGTTTTGAAATGGAGTGTAAGTTAGACGTACCTGGTGAATCTGCAGTGGCCAAAGCATCGCAGAGCACACTATGCGATTGCATATATGTTCTGCGATGTGGGATATGAAGGATTTTAGAAGGCCTCAAATGCGGTCAAATCAGCGGTCGCAGATTCAACATGCAGACAACAGAATGTTCATTTCCGCCGCATTTCCAACTGCTAATTTTGGCTCTTCTCTGATGACGTATGCAGTGGATTTTCGGACCGTAGATCAATTATGCGACCGCATTTTTCACGTTGTGGTTCTCCTTCACTCTTTCAAGCAGTTTCACCAAGTGTTGAGAACTTTTGAACTCCCTGCACTCCAACAGATTTTTTAAACATAAAAAAATTAAAATGCAAAGAGAAAAAAAAGTGTTACCACCCATGGGTTGCCTCCCATGAAGCGCTTGATATAACGTCGCGGCACGACGGGATTGATGTTCCTTCAATTTCACTCAGTGGTCGGGCAAGATCATCTTTGAGAGCCAGCTGCTCCACCAAATGCTTTTCACCATCAGTGCCCAAATAATGCTTGATGCGTTGGCCATTTACTTTGAATGTTCGGCACCCGTCTGTTGATTATAGTTCTACTGCTCCATACGGTGAGACATTTACAACTTTGAAGGGACCGGACCATTTTGATTTCAGCTTGCCCGGAAACAATTTGAGCCTCGAGTTAAAGAGCAAGACCAAGTCACCCGCCTTGAACTCTCTCTTCAAGATCTTTTTGTCGTGGACAAACTTCATCCGCTCTTTGTACACAACCGCGCTTTCATAAGCATGGAACCGGAATTATTCCAGTTCATTGAGTTGTGCCAACCTCAAATTTGCAGCCTCAGCCCATTCCAGATTCAACTTCTTCAATGCCCACATGGCTTTGTGTTCTAACTCCACGGGTAGATGACATGATTTACCAAATATGAGCCGGTAAGGAGAAGTACCAATAGGAGTATTGTAGGTCGTATGGTATGCCCACAATGCATCATCTAGCTTTCTTGACCAGTCGGTCCTATTTGCGTTCACAGATTTTGCTAGAATATTTTTGATCTCCTGGTTGGAGACTTCAACCTGACCACTCGATTGCGGATGATAAGGTGTGGCCACCTTTTACTTGACACCATACTTTTCAAGTAACCCCGCAAAAGCTCTGTTGCAGAAGTGTGATCCACCATCACTAAGAATGGCTCTAGGGGTGCCAAACCGAGTGAATATGTTCTTCTTCAAAAATGCGGTGACACTCCTCGCCTCATTGTTTGGTAAGGAATGGATTCAACCCATTTGGACACGTAGTCCACAGCCACCAAGACATATTTCATCCCATAAGAACTCACAAAGGGACCCATGAAGTCGATCCCCCACATATCAAAGATCTTTATCTCCATCACAAAGTGCATCAACATTTCATGCCTCTTGGAAATAGAACCTTGTCGTTGACATCGATCACAAGCTTTGACCATTTGATTGGTATCATGGTAGATGGATGGCTAATAATATCCAAATTCAAGAACTTTTGCCGCCGTTCGGTTTCCTCCATGATGACCCCCAACTGGAGAGTCATGGCATGCCTTGAGAATTAGCATCATCTCTTCTTCGGGAACACATCTTCTAATGATATTGTGGGCACAAACACGGAACAAATATGGCTCCTCCCAAAGTATTGCTGGCAATCTCTCAAGAACTTTTTCTTTTCATATGATTCCAAATCATCAAGGATAAGGTCACTCACCAAATAATTAGCAATATCGGCATACCAAGGAGCAAAGGTGCTAGATAATGCCAATATTTCCTCATCCGGAAAAGCATCATTGATCTGAAGATCACTCTGTGGTCTCCCTGCTTCCTCAAGCCTTGACAAATGATCCGCCACTTGATTTTGCGTCCCCTTTGCGATCCTTGACTTCAAAGTCAAATTCTTGCAACAACAAAAACTATCGTATCAACCGAGGCTTTGCATATTTCTTTGCCATAAGATACCGAAGAGCCGCATGATCCATATACACTATAACCTTGGACCCCAACAAATGTGCCCGAAACTTCTCAAAATCATATATAATAGCAAGAAGCTCTTGCTCAGTCATCATGTAGTTTACCTGTGCTCCATTGAGAGGTTTGCTGGAATAGTACACCGGATGGAGAAACTTGTCGTGGCGTTGACCTAACATTGCTCCAATAGCCACACCACTAGCGTCACACATGAGCACGAATGGAAGAGACCAATCGAGAGTGACAATAATAAGTGCCGTGGTGAGCTTGAGATTCAACTCCTCAAAAGCCTTAATACACTCTTCATCAAATATAAATTTAGCATCTTTCTCGAGGAGCTTGCACAAGGGGTTAGCGATCTTTGAGAAGTCTTTGATGAAGCGCCGGTCAACCCGGCGTGCCTTAGAAAAATTTTCACACCCTTCACGATTGTTGGTGGAGGAAGCTTAGAGATGATATCAATTTTCGCCCGACCGACTTCAATGCACTTCTTTGAAAGTTTGTGCCCAAGCACAATGCCTTCGTCGACCATGCAGAGACATTTCTCCCAATTTAGCACGAGATTTGTCTCTTCGCATCATTTAGCACTTGCTTGAGGTTGCCAAGACAATACTCAAAATAGTCCCCAACTACCGAGAAATCATCCATGAATACTTCAAGAAAATCTTCAACCATGTCTGATAAAATGAACATCGTACTTCGTTGGAAAGTAGCCGGGGCATTACACAAGCCAAATGGCATTCGGCTAAAAGCAAACACGCCATACGGACAAGTGAATGTTGTCTTTTCTTGATCCTCCAACTCGATGTTGATTTGATTATAACCAGAATACCCATAAAGAAAGCAATAGAATGACCTTCCCGCTAGCTGATCAAGCGTTTGATCAATAAAAGGCATAGGGAAATGGTATTCGCATGTTGCACTGTTTAGCTTTCGATAGTCCATGCACACCCGCCACCCGGTCACCGTTCGTGTTGCAATGAGCTCATTTTTCTCATTTTCTATTACGGTCATGCCCCCTTTTTGGGCACACACTGAAATGGGCTCACCCATGAACTATCCGCAATGGGGTACACTACTCCGGCATCTAGCCACATTATGATCTTCTAATTCACCACCTCCTGCATTGACGGGTTTAACCGTCTTTGATGTTTAATGCTTGGCTTTGCGTCACTCTCCAATTGGATTTTGTGTTCACAAATCCCCGCGGATGTCTGCGATTGTCCATCTAATAGCCAGCATGTGGTCTCTCAAGACCTCCAATAACCTGTCTACATGAAAATCATTCAAAGAAGACGAAACTATTACGGGTAAGGTGTCATTAGAGCCTAAGAATTTATACCTTAAATGCGCGGGGATAGTCTTGAGCTCTAATTGCGGTGGTTCAATGATGGATGGTTTGGCGGGAGGTATGGTTCTACTTTCCAAGTCAAGAGAGAGCTTGGCCGGAGCATACGTGTAGGATCCAAGACCTTCTAATGCGTTCACTGACTCCATGTGTCCCTCCATATGCTCACCATCAAAATTCACCAAGATTGCCGCCAATGCCTCACCAAGGCATTGTTCTTCCATTTTTATTTCGATGACATCTTCAATCTCATCAACCACCTCAATCACGAAGATGTTCTCATACTCATGGGGCAACTTCATACCCTTGCTATCTTGGAAGGTGACTTCTTCATCATTCACCCAAAGTTTGATCTCATTTCATTTCTAATCCATAAGAGCTATTCCGGTTGCCAAGAATGGTCTCCCCAAGATGATGGGGATATCTTTATCCATGGCACAATCTAGAATCACAAAGTCGGTGGGCAAATGGAATTCACCGACTTTCACAATCAATCATCAACAATTCCTACAGGTCGCTTAATGGATCGATCGGCCATTTGTAACCTCGTGCTTGTTGGCCTTGGCATCCCGAATCCCGCTTGCTTGTAGATGGTAAGTGGCATCAAGTTGATACTTGCCCCGTTGTCACAAAAGAGCAAATTCTTGCTCACCGATAGTGCATGGAATGGTAAATGCTTCCGGGTCCTCTTTCTTTTGGATAGGGTTCTAGGCAATGATAGAGCTAACCCTGTGAGGCATGTTCACCACCTCATTCTTTTTAATCCTCTTGTTGGTGATCAACTCCTTCAAATATTTGGGAAACCTCGGTATTTATTGGAAAGCCTCCAAGAATCGAATGTTCACCGACAATTTCTTAAGGATATCATATAACTTTTGAAGCTTGCTATCTTCAATCCTTCTTACAAGTGTTTGAGGAAACGGTGGATGAGGTCTAGGAATAGGAGTTGGAACTTTCGGTGGCTCCTTCTCTTGTTCCTTTTCCTTCACCACTTCTTGGACTACTTCTTGAGCTTTTTCTTTTCTCGGCACTCTCTCAACTTCTACAACCCTTTGCTCCTCGGCTTCAGCTTCTTGTTCGAGTTCTTCCCCCACAACCTCTTGCTCAATGTCGCCTTGCAGAATCTTCCCAATTCTAGTAGTTATTGCCATGACGTGTCCGGTTGAGCTACTTATGCCACTCTTCGGGTTTGCAATGGTGTCACTAGGAAGTTGCCCTTTTTTCTTTGGGTTTTCCTCTCGTGAAAGATCTCTCATTTGCATCCCTAATTTTTTGATATATGCGGTATGAGAGCTAACCACCTTGGTTATGTTTCTCATGGAGGCGTTCGACTTCTCTTGATTTTGCAAAACTCTCTCAAGCATGCTTTCTAACTTCGAATCAGTTGATGACCCTTGATTTACATAATGACCTTTCGGGGGAACATATGGGTTGGAGCTTCGGTTTTCAAAGTAGTTGTTGTTCCAATTTCTTTGCTTAGAATTACCTTGGTCATTTATCCATTGTTGGTTTCCTTGCCCTTGCGGGTTTGGCCTCCATTGATTTTGTTGCCCGGGACCATGGTATGGTTACCTCTGATACCCTCCACGAGGGTTGTTGATGTAGTTTTCTTCCTCAAAATTCTCCTCAAAAATGGGAGGAACATCCTCCAATGCATGAACTTTCTTTGTCTGATTATCTGTCAATATCTTCGTAAGCACACTTACGTTTGTAGCCAGTCCGGCAATCACTTGATCCCTCTCTTGATTTTCCTTGATCAAATTGCTCAAAGAAGGAGAGTCATATGAAATTCCTCTAGAGGTATCTTCGGAATGCCATGCTTGGTTGTGCTTTGCCATTTTGTCCAAGAATTGCTTTACTCGAGCAAATGATTTGTCCATGAAAGATCCATCAGCTTCATTCTTGGCTATGGCTTGGTTCATAGGGTCCAAACCCATGTAGAATTTTTCCAGCAACATGGAATCCGGGAAAACATGGTTTGGAGACCTCGCCAAGTATAATTTGAAGCAATCCCATGCCTCATGCAACTGCTCCCCCCTGCATTTGCTTGAAGAAATATATCTTCTCCGGCAATTCAAACTTTTTACTTTGCGAAAACCACTTTGACAAAAACGCCCGAACAAGCTCGGGCCATGTATGAATAGAGTTGGGAGGTGGATTTTGGAGCCATTTCTTGCATCCTCGGCTAGAGAGTACTTGAAGCATCTCAACCTTAGGGCAACATTAGATACATTGTTTTGCTTATGCATTGCGCACACACCCACAATGTTCTTAAGGTGTTGCGTTGGATCATCAAGACTACAATTTCAGAAGAACCTTTAGGCCTTAAGCATCAGGACCAAACTGTATTCCACTTTGAATGTGGCCGCTCCAATGGCAGGAGGTACAATGGCATTTGTATCATCAATGTATTCTTCGATGTCCACAAAAGGATTCTCCCCTAATTCTCCCTCCATATCATCTTCATATTCTGCCATGTTTTCCTATCAACACTAAGCAAAGCAAGCAAAGTGTGATGGAATATAAATAAACTTAAGTAAAGTACATAATAAATAGTAAATTCAAGAACCGTATTCCCCGTCAACGGCGCCAAAATTTGATACGCTCAAATTATACTTTAAATAAATAGTGTGATGCGGTCGATGTCAAATATAATAACCCAACAAGGTTGGGGTCAAATCCCACAGGGACTAGGTTTGAAAATGTTACTGGTTCAGTGTGTTGCTCAACTCGAGTTCCATTTATATTCAGTTAATTGAAACAAGAGAGAATGGTGTATGGGGACAAGAGTATGTATGATTGTTTGAGTTTGAGTAACAATTAATTTCAATAATTGATGAATAAACAAGTAGATAAAAGCAACCAAGGTTGTGTCCCCTTAAATTTAGTGTAATGTCAACAGATGTTAATATTATATATTTCTAATAAGAAGTCCTTTTGATATGCAAATGATGTCTACGATACTACTCACTATTTTTCAATGAATGAGTAGTATTTCCTCTTTATGATTTTTCCAAATATAAAAGAGGTCTATAAAGAACCAATTAAAACCCACTTATTCCTAGGCGATTTTATCAAACAAGGGTTAAAGCCTTGAGTCATTGATATTTTCTTCTACCAAATTCTAACCCACTTTCCCAAGCAAACCAAGAATTTAATGGCTTTTGTTAATGTTTGCAACCACCAACAATAAATGAAGAACGAGAAGTAAATAAATATCAACCAACCATTATATATATATATATATATATTCCATGTTAAACACACATTAACATAACACCCATTTAGGGTCCACAACCTTAGTATTTAAAACTAGCTACACATGCTAAAATACAAAATCCAACTAATATTAAATGTCATAAATGCTTACAAAGAGGAGATTCTTCACCCAAAAGCTTCCAAAAAGAGAGAATATTAATGCTTTGGAATGTAGCTTAAAAGTAAGACAAGATGAGCCCACTAAATTCTCTTAAAACTATTTATAGGTGGATCAATTTCAGGATAGAAAATGGACAAGTTTGCCCTTCCAGGTCATGTCTGTGACCGCAGACTTGTCGTATAACAGGTCTGTCCAAAATCCTAGGTGTCTGGCCTTCATCGCATGTCCATTCTGCGGTCCGCATTTGAGTTATGCAACCGCAGAATTGCAAAGCATCTTTGACCTTGAGTTTTCTTCTTGTTCGTTCTGCGGCCCATCTGCGGTCCGCATGTTGATTCTGCGATCGCAGATTGCACCACATTCTTACCATGATTCTTAGCTCCAGACTCTGTAATGCTCTGCGATGTGAGAGACTATTCTGCGGTCCGCATGTGTGATCTATGACCGAAGAATAGGCTACAGTTTTGCATTAGTGCAATATCATGCTCTTTTCTTCTCTTTATGCTTCCATTTTTATATTCTTGGTCTTCCTTTCCTCTTGTGCTATAAGAACAACAAATCTACACGAGTCTTAGTTATAATTGCATTAAAACAAGCTAGAATCTAAGCAATTAGTATTGAAATGTGTCGAAATTCTCCGGCACATCAGGCTACAGGGAGGAGCCAATTGCCATTGTTGATAGACAGGACCATCAGTTCAAGTCCAAGAAAGTTTCTACAGTAATGGTCCAGTGGAGGGGCCAACCTGTCGAGGAGGTGACCTAGGAGTCCAATGAAGGACATGCGAAGCTGATATCCCCTCCTATTCAGCAGTCCAGGTACTTTTCTTTTATGTATGTTCAAGGACGAACGTTTGTTTAAGAGGTGGAGAATGTAACGACCCGGCCGACCATTTTACTATTTAGAACCCCGTTCCCTTAAATAAAACTTCCCACGCTTTCCTTAGCTAAATTACGACGTGCGGGGGCGAACAATTCGGCAGTTACAAGAGTTTTTGGTGAAAATAAAACCAAATATTCCATTAAGGTTTCTTAAAAGGCCAAGTTTGACTTCGATCAACTTTCTAGGGAAAAAGACGCGGATTCATGATTTTACTGTCCCGGGAGGTCCGTGGGAAAATATGGGACCTAGGCGTATGCTCATAATCGAATTCCGAGGTTTCTAGCCCGAGTACGGAATTTTTATGTTAAATTGTTCAATCAAAGTTTTAAGGAATTAAAGAATCTAATTATTTATTACAAACTTAGGTATCGGGTTTGGATTTTTGTTCCAGAACTTGGTACATCTCATATAAGATCTACCCGTAAAATTTGGGGTCGATTCGAGTAGTCTTAGGGCATTTTGACCCATTGAAAGGAAATTAAGAGCTTGAGGTTCATTAAGTTTGATCAATTAGTTTTGGGGTCTGATTCTTTGATTTAGTGTTGTTTTGGGTGTTCTGAGGGTTCGACTAGGTCCGCCTTGTGATTTCAGACTTGTCCATATGTTCGGGGAAATGGGGGCACGGGAACCCCGAGCGTCAAATGGTCGAGGTTTGAGCGAAGTTGAAACTTAGGGAAAAACACCAACCTGCTGCTTCTGTCAATACCGTTTCTGCGCGGACCGTATCTCGCAAAAGCGGAAGGGGGGAGTGAAGGAGGATCGCAGATGCGGCTCTGGGACCGCAGAAACGGCCCCGCCTATGAGGATGCCTGACCGCAAAAGCGGTCCTCTCAGTGTTCCTCAAACGAAAAAAGTGGCCCCTCGGACCGCATAGGCGGTCACCGCAAAAGCAAAAGTTTGTCCGCATATGCAAAAACCACTAGGCATAGAAGGGTTCATTAAATACGAACCCAAGCCCCTTCTCTCTCATTTTTAAACAATTTGGGTGATTTTGAAGGTTCCAAAAGAGAGATTTTCTTCCTAGTATCACGAGGTAAGTAATCCCCGCTCACTCTTAGCTTAAACACATGAATCTTACATAGATTTAACACTAGTAATCAAATGAAAAACTAGGGTTCGAGCTAGACCTAGGGTTTTGATAAAATTATGATTTAACTCCCTAATTAGCTATGTAATGAACTAAAATTTACATATTAGTAATCCTTAGGCTAAAGAGAATATTTTCCTTCAAAAAATCTCGGAACCCGGGGACGTGGGCCCAGGGTCGGAAATTTAGTTTCGAGAAAGGTTGGGAAACCATTTATATAGTTAGAATTCAACCTTGTAAGCTCTTATTGACTAATTCCCACATTGTTTAATTAGTTTGTGCGCTTTCTGGTTCGCCTTGAGGTTTCGAGCTTGTTCTTGGCATTTGGAGGTGCGGTTTGAAGTGAGGTTAGTCTCCTTTCTAACCTCGTGAGAGGGAATTGTCCCTCTAAGATTAATAAATAATAAATTTGCAACTAAATAGGGGGGGCTACGTAAGCACTAAGTGACGAGATTCCGTGCGTGGCTACTATAATGGTAACGTTTGGGTAGTTTTGGACCCACATCATGCCTACTTTGAACTTTTTACTTCTTTGAACTATGTAAATGGTCTTTTATGACTTGCTAGAGATTAGAGGAGAATGAAAAATGAACATATGCTTATTTCTAAACTTGGAAGGATTTTCCCTTGTATATACATGATTCCTTATTGCGCATTCTTGATATTGTCTTGATATTTGTGAATCGAATCGATCGCCTCAGTGAAATATATGCATGTATGGTACATGCCGTTTGACCATCGGCAGTGTACAAAATTTATATTCTATTGGAGCGGGCCATCGATCTCAGCATTATTGCGCATGATTTATATATTTATGCTTGAGCTTAGGCTTTTCATGATTTGCTGCTAAATAAATAAAAGGAGTAAATATGATAAAGGAAAACATGACTACAAGTATGATTTGACTTGTGCGGCAACTATTATTTAATTCATTGTTCATGCTACATATTGTACATCATTATTATGATATTATCTGGACCTAGTAGGTATCAAGTCGACCTCTCATCTCTACTTCTCCGAGATTAGACGGGATACTTACTGGGTACATATTTTTTATGTACTCATGCTATGCTTCTGTACTTAAATATACAGGGTCTGAGGCTGATTCATCTGGATATCATCAGGGTGCGCGCCAGTGAGCGGCGGTCGAGACTTCTACGTTGAGTTGCTTTCCTTTTCATATCGCTCGGCAGCCGGATGGAGTCTTCTTTTGTATTTTTGCTATCTTTCCCGTGTTTCAGACATTAGGGTAAAGATGTGTATATTCTACTAGATGCATTTACACTGTGACACCATGTCTTGGCACGTACACATTAGTAGACTGATCTTTTGGGTTATGCAATATTATACTACTCGTCGCATTTATTGCTTTAGTTCTAAACCCAAGCTAAATGGGTATTTCAGTTAAAATTGAGTAAAACTCTATATGATTGTTAAAAATATTCCACACTTGGCCGGGCCGAAAAGGTTGTTGGGCGCCATCATGAGCTGTTTATTAAATGGGTCGTTACAATGACACCAACCGCACTGGCTGTTTAACTTCCATTTCTCTATTCGCATAAGTGACTGGCGCGGACCGCAAAAAGGTGTAACGCGGCTGCATGAAGATCTCGTGCGGACCGTGTGATGATAATCGCGGCTGCGTGGTTGATCATGTCCATAATTCCATCTTCTCTAACTCCATTGGCATGGACCGTATGGCATTATGGTGCGGCCGAGCGAGATGGATGCGGGCCACGTAAAGTCCACCGCGACTGCGTGGATTCATACTTGATTTTTGCCCTCTCTGAACTCTCCGTGTGCGGCCGCATGTACAGTTGTGCTGTCCGCGTCAGGCTCTTATTTCCACAACTCATTGATCTTTGACACTTAAGCAGGTTTCACTCCGTTTTGAGCCTATCTTTGATATTTCATCACTTTGTCGCCCAAACCTGCAATCAAGCACATCCTGTAAGAATTTTGGACTATTTTTGTAGCAAATTGTACTCAAAGCATAGGCAAGTGTGAGCATAAAACATCTTATCAACTCCCCCAAACTTAAACCTTTGCTTGTCCTCAAAAAAACAAAACAAGACTCACCCCTCAAAGGAAACATCCAAGTAATTTCAGTTTATCCTAAAGTATCCTCAACAGGCCTTAATTGGTACTAACAATTGCCCTCAATACGAATGCATCATTAACACATTTTAGACTTTGAAAACTTGTGGATCAAGTATTGTCACGCCCCAAATTCGAAAGACATGACCGGCACTCGACGTATAGTATCGTTTCACTTCATCTAAATTGATCAACTTTGGCCAAACTTCCTCGTCCATTCCGGCGAGTATGAGGGCCCCTCCGGTTAGAACCCGGTGAACTGTGTACGGACCTTGCCAGTTGGAAGAGAACTTTTCCTTGGTTAATCTTGATGTGGGTATATTTTCTTCAACACCAACTACCCCGGTGTAAACCGTCTCCGCTTGACTCTTTTGTTGAAAGCTCTGGACATTCTGTTCTGATAAAGTTGACCATGACAAACTGCATTCATTCTTTTCCCATCTAGAAGTGCTAACTGCTCGTAACGACTCTTTACCTATTTTGCATCGTTGATTTTTGCTTCTTGTTTCATCGGTGGACATGTCGGGTCGATTGGTAGTTTGTGTGCCACAATAGATGTAATAATACTGGTCATATCATCATACGACCAGGAAAATATATCCTCATATTCCCTTTGGAATTCCGTGTACTCTTTCTTTTCTGATGGTGACAGATGAAAACGGATGCGTGTTTCTTTGACATTTTCTGTATCTCCCAAGTTAACAATCTCAATCTCATCCAAATTAGACTTAGGCCTATTCTCAAAATCCCCAATCTCTTTAACAACCTCTTCTGGTATATCATCCTCTTCTGAGTCAATGTCCATTTGTTTCGCTGTCTCGTTGCAAGTATCATCGGTTCATCAAGATAAGTAATAGTAATACTGTGTAAATAAAGTAAATGATAAAAAAGTAATAAGAGCAAGATTTATAAGAAACTGAAATGCTTTGATAAATTTCATTATTGTTTTGAACATTGGAGCTCTTTTTTCAAAATTAAAGAAAATACGGAAAGAAAATCAACTAGTGAAAAAATAAAAGGTAATGCATGGCTTTGTTTACCCTTGCTACCCTGAAGCTTTCCGGGCTTTGGTGGTTCTGATGGACAAATTATGGAGGCACGATCCTCGGCTCATAGCTTGTATGGAAAGCCCTTCCTCCCCTTCGTCTTCAAGATTGACACAGTAGTCCATACTATCATCTTCCAGAAACATCTTCCTCATTGCTGCCAATGCTTTCTCTTCTTCTGACCAATATATGACATCGGCAGGCTGGAAAGTCTGCTCCAAGCGAGGTATCGGATGCTCCAGTGGCTAGTAGGGATTGCGCCATGGTGGGGACTAGTGGTTGAACTCTTCCCAACTGTATTCATATCCCAAACCAAAAGTGGTACCATGTTTCTTTAGCTTGATGGGTTTGGCAATTCCCTAGAGGTTTTTGCCAAGTCCTTTGCTGGGTTCATACCCATATCTGGTTATCCCACAATTTATCCTTGTCCACGGGGTTGACCCGCTCAATGTGGTGGTAGGTTTCTCCGCCAATCTTCCTTCTTCCTCCTATTACCGGGATGGTCTTGTGACTATATAAGGGATTGCTACCGTCGCCATGAATAATCACCTCTTGGTGATTCCACTCAAATTTCACTGCCTGGTGTAGGGTTGATGCTACAGCTCCAGCAGCATGGATCCAGGGTCGTCCCAACAGCAAATTATAAGATGCTGGGACATTGATGGCTTCATCCTTGATCTCATGCAGCCTCTTTCCCTATGTTCTGAGAGTTACCGACGGACAAATATTTGGGTTGGACCCTCCGTCAATCAGAATCCTGCTGATGAAATTATCTTCGCATTACACAGTGATGTGCAACGCCTTGTTGTGGCTTAACCCTTCCGGCGGCAGCTCGTCTTTGTGGAAAGTGATTTTATGACTCTCCAATACTTTCCCTATCATGTTTGCCATTTTTCCTCCAGTGATGTTGTTGGGCGCATATTCCTCGCTCTGCACTTTCAATAAGGCATTCTTAACAGAGCTAAGATTGATATCTGGCTGGCTTCTTGTTCAGCTGATCAGTGACTGAGTACTCCTTACTGGACTTGGCTGGATGTTTTAGAGCATAAACCTTGCCAGTTCTTGTCATGCCATGTGCCGCAATTGCTTCTCCAATTTTAGTCTTCCCTTTTCTCCTTGCCTCGGTTGTGTAAACCCAAGGGATGGCCTTTGTATAGAATGGTTCTACGGCTAACATTGCTGCCGGAATGGGCATCCTTGTGAGGGTAACACAGCAACTTCAAATGGCGCAGGTGCTTTTGGGGTTTTAAATTCGACCTCAATCAGTCCTGGCGCCTTTGGAGGCGAAGGTGCTTCGAACTCAAGTGGTATGGACATGTTCTTTTCAGCATCTCCCGAAGGCTGGATCTGGACTACAATAGGATTAAGTGTGACTATTGGTTTCTTTGGATCGTCACCTTCAGCAATCAATCCAATTAATCCTTTAGGGTCCCAATCATCTTCTATCTCTATCATGTGAATGCCTCCAACTTTGTGGTCAGGCAGAGGATTGTTGCGAACATTAGGAGCATGCTCCTTTGCCACGATGATCTTGTTGTTAATTAAAGCTGGATCTTATCCTTCAACGAGCGACACTCATCAATGGTATGCCCCTTCATGTTGGAATGGGATGCATAGGTTTTTTTCAGGTTAACCCATTGGGAAGGATTTTCTGGAGTTGTGGCAGGAATAGGGGTGACGTAACTAGCAGCTTTAAGCCTTTAATGCAGCTGTTTGATTTTCAGTAATGGTAGTGTATTGTTTGGGGGGGTCTGCGGTCAAAGTTAGGTTGGAATCTAGGGAAGTTTTGGCGAGTGGGAGGTGATTGATAGTGAGAGGGTTGAGTGTTATAGGCTTTGTAGAAAGGTGTGGGTGAAGAGTATCTGGGTGAAGTGGGCTGATATGTGGGAGGTGGAGATGATTGGTAAGTGGGTGGTGGAGCTTGGTAGGAGGGCGAGGGTGCATGGTAATTTGCGGTAGGTTGAAATGTGAGTGGAGGTAATGGGTATGTTTGGTATTTGATTGGCGATTTTTTTCTCTGTGCAACCATCAAAATTTCTTCAACGTGCTACCATACTGTAAAGCCTTGTTGGTAGCTTGAAAGGCCTCAAGAATTGTGAACATGCCACTTTTAATAACTTCCTCGATTCTTTCTCCTAGCTTGATGATGTCGGAAAATTTCTGGCCCTCAATCAACATCAACCTCTCATAATATTGTGGGTCTTGAGCTCAGACAAAAAATTGTTCATCTATTCTTCTTCTAAGGCCAGCCAGACCTTAGCAGCCTCTGATCTCCAACGAGTAGCACACCCACGGATTGTCTCTATCGGTTTCTTTTTTAAGTTCTAGATGTAGAATACATCTGGTGCATTCCCAATGTTGAATCTGAACCTGTCCATGAAATCAAACACCATACCTACCTAATTCTTCCACTTCTTAGGGTCTTGGCTAATGTACCAAGATAGAGCATCCCCTTTCAGACTTCTCATAAAGAGCTTCATGTGGATCTTTTCATCCTTTCCGACTCTAACCAGCTTGTCGCGGTATATCCTCAAATGGACTCTAGAATCCTCTGTGCCATAAAAATTCATACTTGGGAGGTCTGTACCCCTCAGGAAGTTCGGCATCTGGCTGAATGCAAATGTACTCATAATACATCCCCTCGATACCTTTGCTTCCTTCAACACCATGGACTCGGCTAGTCATCTTCTTGAGTTCTACGGCCAGGTTCCTGATAAGAGAGTCTTTGTTATCTGACTCAGGTGTGCTTGAAATAGGTTGAGTATAGTGTGGTCTGATTTCCACATAGACGGGAGTGTTTTGGGGATAATCATCTGTGGAGTTTAGTGGTTCAGAAATGAACAGTTGGGTGTTGTTTGAAGTGTGACATGTGTTGCAGTGGTGAGCATGAGTGGGTTGCTTTTGTGGCTTCGGAATGTTCTGTGGAGGTGTGGGATTTTGAGTGTTGGGAAAGTTAACATCTGGGGTAATGAGAGAAAACGACAAGTTTGCCTAGTTCTGAACTTGGTCCAGTTCTTCCTGGAATTTCAATAACTTTTGTTCGAGCTGGGAGGCATTCTCCTAGCAAACCTGAATACCCTGAGGAACCTCTACCCTTTCGATTCCGTTCTCCTTGCTCAAGTCTTCCATTTATGCTTTGTTCTTGTTTCTGATAGGACTCGGGGGAGGAGGAGGTGGATGGCCCTTAGATCTTGTGGAGTAAGATGATGATGGCAAGAGTGCACGAACAAACCTTTTGGGAAGGCGAATAAAAGAAAAGTAAAAAGGTAGCAAGTTAGTGCGGATCATGAGGAGAGAAACATTGTAATATTTAAACACATGGTGAAAGAATATATGTCATGTCCTAATTTGGGAGCCTCGTTGTGCCTGAGGTAGGCCTAGCGACAAGTTGATTTGGGGAGCTTATAATGACAAATGCCTCATTTTATTGATAAAAATAAGACAAATTCCCGTAACGACACTAAAATTGCAGAAAAATAAAAATGTAACTAATGGCCATTGGCCTTATTACATTTTTAAAGCAAAATAAAAGACTTGTAACTACTTGGTCCCAGAAGGACCTTCCCCAGACTCGGCATTTTAAGCTCCATCGAACAACTTCACCAACTCACGTAGTCCCAGCAGCAAATAGGCTCTAGCCAAGTGTCCTCCTTCATTTCCCTCAGCATTCTGGCAGTTTTCAATCCTCTGGATGAACTTCCTTTCGAACTCTACTAAACCCCGTTCCAAATACCCTAGTCGCTTATTGGCGCTGAAAGCCATATCTTTCCATTCTTCAATTAACTTCTGATGTGCTTCTTGAATATCCCGGTGTTCACTCTCACACTCCTGAATCCTCCTGCGCAATTGGTTGTACTTAACCTGTATCTCGGCCTTTTTGTCGATGATTCTATGACCTTAAACAGACCCGGGATGACCCAAACCAATATGATTATCCTCCAGCCAACCTGAGTAGTATGGAGAACACCTGACATGGTACCTATCCGGCTCAATAGAATATTTCCCCAAGATGATTTTGCAGTGCCACATGTGCTGAACTTGGCACTTGTGAGGGCTATCATCAGCTTGAAAATCAGACCTGAAGTGACTCGTTCTATCAACTCTTGGTATAATCTGCTTTCTTCCTGTCTGTCTCATGACTCATAGAGGGACATATGATAAGTTCCTCTCAGACCAATGAGTTTGAGAAATGGTGCATCCCAAGATCGCATAGTGAACTCTTCAGTAGGGAACCATTCGATCATCCATTGCACCTGGTCCTCCATCAGATTTTCAAATAACTCTACCCACCATCTAGGGTTTTCTAGCTGAGCGAACATGTTGGATATATAATTCATCCACCTTGGTTGATGGAAGGCGATATGATCATCCTAGTCTCTGCGCAGAATCTTTTGCCGATATTCAATCTTTTGCAGGTGCTCCATGAGCCAGATTTGGAGCAATAAGTTACAACCCTCAAAGTGTTTGGCTCCTCGTTGACATTTTTCCAGGGGGCGGTATATCTCAGCAACGATCATAGGTACTATGCTAAAAGGCTTTCCGCCAATTCCTTCCAAAAATGTCTTGGTGACCATGGCCAGTCCGGTGTGGATCCTAGCTTCTTCATAGGAAATACTATCATCCCCAGAAAGCAGAATATACGTAAAAACTTTGGTGGATATGCGCCAATGAGGTCAGCGCGAATTTATCTGGATAAGTGCGGTAGGACTTGCGATGGCCATACCTCTCGTGCACATAGTTGAATAGAATGTAGGAATCCTTAAAGCAAGTCAGATATGTGTTCCTCTTTAGACCCATCATATTGAGAAAACCCCTAACCTTGCGATTTTCTTGCATAAGCAAACCCCGAGAATCCCAAGGAATAACAGCTAACCCTCATATTTTCTCGAGCAAAAGTGTTATTTCAAGGTCCCTAAAGCGGAACACAGATATGTCGCCATCCCATAATAGAGTTGTAGCCTCAATGATTTTGTTGTCAGGTTGGATTCCCAAAAGAGAAGGCAAACTTGCCAAATATTTGAGAACGAGAGTCTGATCACTGGAGTGAAGGTCTTCCCACCAGCTTAGCAACCTTTGGTGAATGTTGGTTACTGATAACTATGATTTTAACACATTTTATGTCCATACTTGCCTATGCTTTGTGTACAAATTGCAACAAAATAGTCTCAAAATGCTTACAAGTTGTGCTTGATTGTAGGTTTGAGCGACAAAGTGACAAAACGTCAATGATCGACTCAAAACGGAGTGAAACCTGCTCAAGTGTCAAAGATCATTGATGTAATGAAATTCAGACCTTGGTGCGGGCCGCACCATCATGTCATGCGGCCGCATCAGATAAATTTAGAGAAGGCACAAGTAACAAGTCCATACACGTGGCTGCGGTCAAATTCATGTGGTTCACGTCCAACTCATGCGTCCGCACCTTCTTGTCAAGCGGCCACACCATAGGAGTTCAGAGAAGTGCGAGTTTATAGTAGCAAGCCACGTAGCTGTGGCTGAATTTACGCGGTCCTCTTCTAACCAATGAGGTTGCACACTTTGTTCACGCGGTCCTCAAAAAGAGAGTTCAGAGCTCAGACACAAGCCATTCATGCGGCCGCACAACAGGTTTATGCGGTCCGCGCTGGTCTCCATACGACCGCGTCACAACTTTATGTGTTCTGCATCACCTATTTCAGAGAACAAAAGTTAGAATTCAAATAGCCAAGTGCGGCTGCGGTCGTGTTTTTGGAGCCGCAGGGGCATTTTGTCCAGTTCTTCTAGCCCACTATAATTAGAACATTTGCAGATTTTAGGTTAAGTTTTGAACATCACATAGATGATGCGCTCGTGAGACATATGTTTTAGCCTATTTTGGGCATTTTAGCTTTACTTCTTCACAGATTATTGTAGTTTAACATTAGCAATTAATTAATATGTTTTTTCCTTCATCTATTTGTTATGTTTCTTCTTTAGTTATGTCTAGCTAAACCCATTATCTAGGGTTGTGGCTCAACCCTAGTGTGGGTAATTGATGGGTGTTGCTTCTTAATGATAGATTTATATTGGGTGTTCGTTATTTGGTTTAATTTTATGCTTTAATTAAGGATTGGTGGTTGCAAACATTGATTTTAGCTTATGGGTCTTGACTCTTCTTGAGAAAGAGATTCTATGACCCCAAAATTGACCCAACAAGGAATTGGGATGGACCCATGAGAAATAGTAGTCTCAATTAACGGGTTAAACCTCGAGAGAGTAATCATCGTACTTGAACCCTAGTTGCTTGGTCTAATTGGCCTACCCAATTGGTCTCGAGAGAGTCAATTAGGCAAAATCGCTCTTTCTACCGAGAGGTGTCAGAGTGGATACAATTGTGCAACGGGTATAACATTGATCCCAAATATGTTAATCTCTTAATAGTAGTCTATACCCGTTAATTAACCACCTAGGTGATGCCACGACCCTAGTGCCTTTATATAGATTAATTACAACATGGAAAATGTCCCTTTAGCATAAATTAGTCTTAATCTGTTGTTGATAATAGTAGTTGATAAACAAAAATCCAATAATGTTAGAAGTACAATTAGGAGCACAATCGCATTCCTATTCTAGACAAATGCGCAACTTCATTCCAAGCTCCCTGTGGAAAATTGAACCCGATACCACTATTCGGGTAAAAGTTTTAGCACCTCGTCGGAGTTGACTATTTAAACCAATAATTATTATAAATATCATTTAGTTCTCCAAATAAATGCACATGATATGGTGGTGTCTGTTTGGGTTTCAAGGAAACCTGGTGGACTTTGAAAAAGGCTATCTTAAAAGAGTCATTATGTGGACAACATAACTTACTCGGCTAGGTTTGACCATGATGTATGCACAATTAAACAAAGTAAGGTTTCTATGGGGTATTAGACAGGTACCCTTGAGCGGAAAACTCAAGAGGAATAGGCAAAGAACCGTCGACTGCACCACTGATCGACTGGTTTTACCGCAAATACGCAATTGCCAAATTTAGGGGATGATAATATCGGAAGGGCGCAACCACTCATGTTAAGTGTTGCTGTGGTATTTGTTTGGCACGAGTGGAATATGATGTTGAGGATGCAGTTATACAATGAAACAAGTTATCATGTATTTTCACTTTCATAAAGTAATGATTATAGTAATTGAGGCTTTTCTAGAGTTTCAATAGGATAAAATCTAGGCGACAAGTAATAACATATAATAGTTAAAGGGAAAATAGATAAGCAATTAAGGCTCATTTAGGCCTCCTCATTCAAACCAGGAAACTATTTACCATGACTTGCAAATAGTTGTCATGTCTTTATTTAAACAAAGTGTAAGACAGGCTGATTTATCACATATTATCCAGATGAGGAGTCTGAACTAGCCCTGACTAGATGTAGTTATCAGGAACTGACACATTTAATCAATTACCTATTGGCTTGCCTAGTGAAGCTCATAGGAATGATATCTAACAAATGCGGAAGTATACTGATTTTAAAGAAGGTTTGTTGGTTATGTAAAAATAAGATCTGCAGATTTTAAACGACATCGCTACTGTTTTTAGAGTTGTAGGCGAGCTAAACAGATCAGATTCGACTAGTTACTCCGATAGGCATGATCTCTAAACGTGGTTAGTTTTAAACAAATATGAAAATGCAGGAGTCTTATAGACATAATATCTAGAATGCAATTGATTATTGTTTACCCTAAAACTGTTTGCCTAGTGACAAATATATAATACAGAATCATACAAATAGGTTGTCCATAGGGCACGTGGCATCGTAAAAAAACCTATAGACATGATCTCTATGTACACAGAAGTGCAGGAATGTCCTTCAAGCATATTTTCTATATGAAATACAGAAGTGCAGAATTCATAGTCATGATTTCTATATGCAGAAGTATAGACACTTATAGTAGGATTTTCTAAATGCATGATGCATAAACGAAACATGGCGATTGCAGAAATAAAATATAATACATGATATCTACCCCATATACATAACATGAGAGACCCTACCCCATTATTACGATATACCCCACAGTTATTACAAATTATTACAACATGGATGAATCAGAAAAAAAGTGAAAATTACATGAGAATATTCCAGTACATCTAATCAGCATAATTCTGACTCAAAGTCCAATAATATGAGATAAACCAACTTCTATGATTAGATTTCCAAAAGAGTTTCCCATATTTGCGGTGTGTCAGACTTCCCAAGAGCCTCAAAGGGGCTCGGGTCAATGCCTACACCCCAAAGACAGTGTATAATTAAGAACATAGTGTAGTGTGGAAATGCCATCCCTTAGATGTCTAAGTTCAGAGGGAACTCAAGGTCTCAAAGCAAAGCTCATAAGAGAGGGGCAAAACTTAAAATTCTAATGATAAGCGTAAGTGCACAAGGGGAAGGTAATCAAAGAGGAGCATGGCAGGGTGGTGGTCATGCCCAACAATTGGGATGTTGGCACACCCTGACCAGCCTGCTAGCCAAACTTTGAGATTTAGGATCCATTGTAGATCAATCCATGGCCTGGACAGTAATTAGGATGTTGTTAGGCCAAGGCCTTAACTCAACACATAGAAGGAAATAGGGGTATGGATTCATACAGGAACAAAAGCAAAGAAGTGAAAATATTTATCACAAGTTGCAGAGATGAACAGTAAAGTAAACAAGAAATCTGAAACTGTACAGTAAACACATAGGGGTGAAGTAGGAGATTTAGGTGAAAGATATACCAGTTTCAAGGAAAATAAGTAAGAAAATTAGTCTTGAGAGAGCCAAACTATAAACAGCAGTTCCAAAAGATCTCAAGTGAAGCAGAATTTAAAGCAGTATTGCAAGAAAGAGTTTCTGTTCGTGTGAGTTTCAGTGTGTGAGTATATCTTCGTGTATTCCCTGATGACGTAATGAGGGAAGACTAGGTCCTTATATAATTTTGAAAACAAGCAATACATAGGCAAAGAGTTCACTAACATGGAAACCAATCAATTAGTATCAATTAAGACAACTAGACTCCTTTAATTAAGGGGTCTAGTTTAAACGGCTAGTCAACATAGAATAAGGAAGAAAAATCAATTTAATAAGGATAATTAGGATAGGAAAACCACATAGTGCATAAATATGGTCGAATACATAGTTGGTAATTAAGGAACTATGGAATAGTATTCTATCTATAAAATGAAAATAGGGTATTGGTTCGAAAATCAATCAAAAGTATCCCGGATCCAATTGTAATCACAAGGAATCTCAAGTAATTAAGGAATAAGTCATATAAGAATAGAAATAATTCAAACGGTGGTACAAAATCATAGAGGAGATAGACAAGACCATATATTAAAGGAAAATATCACATGAATGAAATTTTCAAACATAAAAACACCAAGAAACAGCTAATAGGGTTGACGGGGTTCACTCGAAAGAAATCAGTGACGAATCACTAGCCTGATTAATAGGATTCCAAAATCAATCCTTGGCTAGTGAAATATTTTTAAAGGGGAATTTTCTCATATAAAAGCATGCCGTTCAAACAAAGAAAGAGTTTACCAATGCAAGTTTCAGAATCACAAGCAAATAGGATTTCGAGTTCGATTACAGGCTCACAGTGAGTCTAGAAACTTAGGCTTCCAAATTGAAACCCTAGTTCCATTTACCCAAAGAAAAACCCCAAATTTTAGGGTTTCAAATAGAATCGGGGTGAGAAATCATTGAGAGAGGCAAACATACATGATAGCAAACACATTGATTCAAAGGCATGCTTGAGAAAAACTTGGAATTCAAAAGAATCTCAGGAGTTTTAAACAAAGTAGGTAAGAACAATACTTAGCAGGAATACCAACAAAACTCAGTAAAGTGAAACAAAATCAAAGAACACAGAATTAAACACATATAGCAAAGAGTGAGGAACAGCAAACCAAGTTAACACGTGAGCAAAGAACGTAAAAATAAAGTCTTGCGAAATCAGAAAAAGAAATAACAGAACAACTTGAGCAAAATGAGAAATAAACATGGGTATAAACACACACAAAATGAGAACTAAAAAGTCAGAAAACATTTACAGAAAACCCTAAAAATCAAATTTGAACGGTTTTAAAAAAGGAAATTTAGGAAAAACCCTTGAAACGTCAAGTAAATACTAAGCATGTCACAGATCTGAAAGAAATTAGTACGTATAGAACCTTAGAAGGCTTAAAAATGGCAAAGAAGACCCTAGAATGAGAAGGTCTTGAGGAAAGTTGGATACTGAATTGAAGAGACTCATATTGCTTGAACTCGCCAGAGAATGACCGGAGAGGCCACAGATCTTGCAGATCTAGGACAAATCTAAAGGGGCCATGCCTTCACACTTTGAAATCTTAAGTTCAATGGAGAGAGAGAGTGACCATAGGCCATCCATGGTCAGGAGTGCCATGGATTCCGGTGGAAAAAGGACGGAACTAAGTAAAAATCAACTTGGGTTTCGGGGAGGGCTAGAGAGGATTTGAGAGGTGATAAGAGTTCAATGGTAGCACAACTGATAGAATGAATTAGGGTTAAGGGGGCATGGGAATTAAAAAAGGAAAGAACGGATCGTGGTCGTTGATCAAAATGATCAACGACCAAGATTAAAAGAGGAGTCGAGCGGGTCCGAAAACGGGTCATGGGTTTGGGTTAAAATTTTAAAATTGGGTTTGTTTAATTAGGGTAGAATCTGGGGGGGTCAAATTGAGGCTAAAGCTAAAATAATAATGGGCTATGTGCTAAATTGTCAATTTTTCCTTTTTTTAATTTATATAAAATAGTTAAAACAATGTTAAAAATAAATTAAAAGCACTGAACTGATTAATAATATATAAATATTAATATAAAAATACTGAAAATAATTTTATAATTTTAAAATGCTATTAATTGTAATATGGGCTATAAATGCAATTATATGCAATTTAGCTTAACAAATACTAAATAAATTTATGAAAATATGAAAAAATCACCTTAATTATATTTTAGTGAAAAATATGAGCATGGAAATAAATTATTCACCAAAATGATAATTTTGGGAATAATTATTAAATTTTGTACTGCTAAAAATAGAATACAACTCTTTAAAAGTTGAAAAAAAATACCAAAGCTCTTAGGCATGATTATATATGCATACACATGCTATTTTTAGTAAAAAATACATAGGAAAAAATTGGGTATCAACAAATAGCTATCACGATCCAAATTTTCCATCATCGAGGCCGAAATGGCCCCTAACATCGAAACCGCTTGGCAAGCCAACATTACTGATTAATTTAACTTCTTACTTTATCTTTTAACAATTTATAGGTTATGTGACAACCCGGCCGGTCGTCTTTGGAATTTATGCCCTGTTCACCTATTAACTGCTTCCCCTAAGTTCATTTCTGCTATTTTGGTTTGCCGGGACGTTCGGTAATAGAATTCGGAGTGTTTTGGGACACTTAGTCCCTAAATGAGAGCTTAAGTGTTGGAAATGGTCCATAATAAGAACAGTGTGAAGACTACCTCGGAATGGAAATCTAATGGTTTCGTTAGGTGGTTTCGGGGTTGGGAGCGTGTTCGGAATGTATTTAAGATGTCCGTAGCTCATATAGGCTAGAAATGCCGAAAGATAGAATTTTGAAGTTTCCGGTCAGATAGTGAATTTTTTATCCGAGGGTCGGAACGTGGTTATGGAAGTTTTTGTAGCACCGTCATGTCATTTGGGACGTGCGTGCAAAATTTCAGGTCAATCAAACGTGTTTGGGTTAGGTTTTGAATCGATAGCAAGTTTGGTTAAGTTTTGATGTTTTTAAGTTCAAATCATTGATTAGGTGGTGTAAGAATTGGTACAAGTTTGAACGATTTTATGGGATATGCCTGTAAGTTTGGTTGAGGTCCTGGGGGCCTCAGGTGTGTTTCGGATGCTCAACGGGAAATTTCGGAACTTAGAAGGAAGCAGATTTTTGCCGTGTGTTGCAGGTCCAGTCCTTATCTGCAATCGCATAAGTGCTCATGCGATCGTGTAGTGCTTCTTGTGGGAGACCTTCTTTTCCTTCAATTCGATCGCAGGTTCTTGTATGTGATCACATAGTTTTGTTTCCTTCTTATCTGCGATCGCACATTCCTCTCCGCGTTCGCACTGAGCAAATGCAACTTGTCGCTCAGGGGTTCATTTCCTCTATGCGATCGTAAGGGCCGTTACGCGATCGTATAGCTCTGCCTTGCCCTCTTACGCAATCGTAACCTTTACCTCACGTTCGTATAGATCATTTTCCGGGCCCTCAATTTTTACTCTACGCGATCGCATTTGTGTTCATGCGATCGCATTGAGCAAGCTCCAGAACAATTATAAACATTTCAAAACGGACCTTTCTTTCATTTTTACAAAAACTCAAGCTAGAGAGCTCGGAATTGGGATGTATTTCGAGGGTTTTTCAGAGGCAACTATTAGGTAATGATTCCTTACTCCTCTATGACTAAAACCCACTAATCTAATCGTGATTTCAACCTTAATTTTGGATATTTGAATGGAAATTGGGGTAAAGTTCTTAGATCTAACTGTGAGGATTTCAAGGGGCATTTGACATCCGATTTGGGAGATTTTTTTAAATTGTTGGACTCGTGAGACTACGAAGTTTCTGAAATTGTGAAAATTATTCGAGTTCGAGGCGTTGGCATGAGGGGCATTTTGGTCATTTTACCTATTTTCTCCCTTTAGCTTTAATTTTAATTGTGGAATTAGTTACTTGCGATGTTATTTACAATATGTAATTGGGTTGCATAGATTTGGGCCACTCGGAGTCGGATACTCGTGGAAAGGGCATTGTTTCTCAGCGATTTTTGTATCGATTCGAGGTAAGTGGCTTGTCTAACTTTGTGTGGGGGACCTCTCCCCTAAGAATATCTTTACTGTTGTTTAAATGCCTAGTGCGCAAGGTGAGGGGCGTGTACTTATGCTAGTTTTTAAAAATTCACTTTACTTGACTTATTTAGATAGTGTTTCTTCACGTATTTAACTGTTAAAAATGCAATTTCACTTGTTTTAGCTTAGGGAAAGCATGTTAATAACTTATTTGCTCTAATTTACTAAATTGCAATATTTGTCAATTTGTGAGCATACTAGGCTCTAGATCTTTACATGTTGCTTGTACTTGGCTTCTTTTTGTTAAATATTGAATTGTTGTGATGTGTTTACCATTGGGACTACAGATTCAATTCCCGGGAGATCCTCTATTATTGGTATAATAATCTACGGGTTCAATTCCCGGGAGATCCTTTGTTATTGGTATGATGGACTACGGGTTCAATTCCCGGGAGATCCTCTATTATTTATATGATGACTACGGGTTATATTCATGGGAGCATCCCTGATGTTGGTATGATGGACTACAGGTTCGATTCCCAGAAGATCCTCAGATATTGGTAAAAATGGATTGCGGGTTCAATTCTCGGAGCTCCATGTGGCATCCTGATATTGAGTGATTGTTCTTGTATTCGTAGATTGTATTTGTATTGTTTTTACTAGATACTCGAGATTTACTGTATTCCTACTGTCTATTCATTTCATATTTTTCTTATGTTTATCTCAGTAGGGCCTCGACCTTCCTCGTCACTACCCAGCCGACGTTAGGCTTGGCACTTACTGAGTACCGCTATGGTGTACTCATGCTACTCTTCTGCACATTTTTGTTGGGCAGATCCATGTGCATCCGGACAGGCATATCATTAGTGAGTCCGGAGCTTGATATCGGAGGCTGGAGGATGTCTGCTGCGTCCACAGAATGGAGAGTCTCCGTCCATTCTATCATGTAGTTAGCAGTACTGTTTCCTGTTTTTCTCCGTTTTATTAGACATTCCTTATATTAGAGTTGTACTTATGTTCTCACAGCCTGTGTTGCCCGTGGGATTTCGGATTTTGGGGATGTTAGTTTCAGAAGTTGTGTATTCACTGTATGTGCCAAGCGGCACTGTTATACATTTCTTATTCTACTTAGTGTTTGGTTACTGTTTTTATCTCGAATTGTTAAATTCCGAAATGTGTTAGGCTTACCCAGTCGCGAAGACTAGGTGCCGTCATGACAGGTCACAATTGGGAACTAGGGTCGTGACAGGTTAACATAAGAACAACATCGGAATAAAATGTGGAAGAACGGAACTTAACAATTTAACTTAATACAAATATGAATCTGTAATAAAACTCAACCCAAAACTGGTGTCACAATCTCATGGACTATCTAAGAATACTACAGATAGTGATTGTACAAGGAATATACACATCTGTCTCAGAAATAGATAAAAATAGAATGGAAATATGATAAAAGGAGACGCCAAGGTCTACGGACGTCTACAGGACTACCTCGGGTCTTCACTGAACTGAAGGCAGCAACCACGAACTACAGTTCGTAGGGTCCAGTACCGGGATCTGCACAAAAAAGTACAGAGTGTAGTATTAGTACAACCGACCCCATATACTGGTAAGTGTCGAGCCTAACCTCGGCGTAGTAGTGACGAGGCTAGGATGCGACAACCATATAAACATGTGCAAATAAATCATATACAAGAAGCAATACTAACACAAATTTAACATAATAAAATGGGAAAAGGGAAATATGTTGAGGGAGATATCAGGTTATGACAATAATAAAGTAAAGCAGCAAGTAAAGATCAAACTTGAAGCAACGGAAATGATAACACAGTAACAAGTGCATGACATCACCCTTCGTGCTTTTACTCTCGTCTTCACAATAGAAATCAACAGAAACTGCATGACATCACCCTTCGTGATTTTACTCTCTCAAAATCATGGCAGGACATAACCCTTCGTGCTTTTAATTTCAATAATATGGCACGAATCACCATTCATGCATTAACACTCACAATATCGGCACATCATCACCCTTCTTGCATTAACACTAACTCATAATATCATGCAAGACATCACCCTTTGTGCTTTACTCGGAAGTGATAACACAGAAATAAGTACACGACATCACCCTTCGTGCTTTAACTCTCGTCTTCACCATAGAAATCAATAGAAATGGCATGACATCACCCTTCGTTCTTTTAATTTCAATAATATGGCACGACATCACCCTTCGTGCATAACACACACAATATCAGCACAGCATCACCCTTCGTGCATTAACACTCACTCATAATATCATGCACGACATCACCCTTCAATCTTTACACTCTTCCTCACCCAAACAAATGAAATGATAACATCCCGGCAAAGGGAATGAACAGTAGAAACATCAATAGAAATAATACCGTCCAGGAAAAGGAGTCAACAATAAAAACAATATCATCCCGGCAAGGTAATCAACTATATCCAATCTAGTTTCAACAGTTACTTCACAAAGTAAAACTCAACTTGAGCCAATACTCAACAATGGTCAATTATCCAGAACTTATCATAATTCTTGTTCCACAATGCTAATCATCAATTTAAGCATGAACAATACAAAATAAAATCACAACAATCTTAATATAAGACTCACGGGCATGCTTGACACTAATGTATAGATACTCGTCACCTCATATATGCATCATACTCGATACTAACACATAGCTAATAAGACGCAACACCTATTCCCTAAAGATAAGGTTAGACCAAACACTTACCTCACATTCCACGGCCAAACTCAAGCCTTAAATACCGATTTCCCTTTTGATTCCTCTTTCAATTCAATTGTAGCTAGCCAATATTAACTTATTAACATTAATTGAAGCCAAAGAAACCAATTCAAATGAAAAATTATAGATTTTCCAACATTTTTCCAAAAACGTCAAAACCTGACCTTGGGCCGCTTGGTCAAAACTAATGGTTCGAACCAAAACACGTTCACCCATTCATCCACAAGCCAAAATATGTAATTAGTTTTGGAATCTGACTCCTAATTCAGGTCTAAATCCCCAATTCTCCTAAAATCCATAATTTCTACCCTTAAAGAACAAGATTTAGGCCTAGAAATCTAATGGGTGTTGATGAAAAATGAAATAAATGAGTTTACGAACACAAACCAATGATTTGTTCATGAAATCCCTCTTCAAAAATTGCCCAAGGTTGGTTTCTATGGAAAAGATATGAAATTATGGATTATTTCCGTTACCTTTTGTTTTAAGTGCTGCGCGACAGTGTTCATCGCGTTCTCGTGAGCACTGTCGTGTTCGCGAAGAGCTTCCTTCTGTGGACTTATGCAATCGCGGGAAAGCCTACGCATCCGCGAATGTTTAGCCCAGCCCTGCCTTTGCGTTCACGATAAAAGAGTCGTGTTCACGTAGGTTGTCACACCTCCTTTTTCCTACACCCCCGAAAGGGGTATAAGGGAGGTTTTTCCAATTTAAGTTACAACCGAAATGGGATAATTTATATTAAAAATAGAGTCCCCACTTGGGATAATTTTATGCTATTCCAAGTCTTCGATTCAAATTCTGAATCGAGGAAAAGATTGACTCTGTATTACAGTCCGCGAACACAGAAATCCGGGTAAGGAATTTTATTAATCCGGGAGAAAGTCTTAGGCATTCTCGAGTTCCGTGGTTCTAGCACGGTCTCTCAACTGTCATATTTGGCCTATTTACTTCATATTAGTACATGTTTTAGCCTATGGTGTAATTTTAACTTTATAACCGCTTTTATTCAATTGTCATTTTTAGGGAAGATTCAAGATCATATTAAATACGTCTTGAACAATGTCACATAAATGCATCCGCGGTCTACGACATTTTTCATCTATCATCGTTAAAATTTATATTTGGGTCACATAAATGCACACCCGAGGTTAGGGAAGTAATTTTGAAATAGCGCCCCTAATGCAACTACACAATTTCAAGTTTTCGAGGGCCATGAAAATTCAACTAAATGGCACCCCTCGATTTCTAAGGATAAAAATATTAATTAAATGAGATCCATGCAATTTAAGGTTTTGTTCGGCACGACACACCTTGATTTATTCTAACCCCAAAAGGTTTCTAAATTAACTCATAAGGGCCATAATTTATTTATTTGGCTAATATGGTTCACCTCTGTTGAAACACGTTCTCAAGACACTAAACTAAACGTGTGTTCATATTTGTAGGTTTTGATAAATGACAAACGATGCGCAATTGACATATGGCGAGGTCCAAGCACAAGCGCGCAAATGTCACGTAACGAAGTTCAAGCACAAGATAAACAAAGATCAAGATTAAACAAAGTTATACATGAGTCGTTCTTTAATTGTGATCTTGATCCGACAATTTAACTCAAGACTTGGCTTCTCTCGTAAAAACATTTTTATCAAATCATGCATATTTAATTTAGAGCAAAATGATTTTAAATCATGCATATTTATTTTAGCAAAATGATTTTTAAAACTTGCCTCTAAAATCTGGACAAAGATAATCGATTATGTACTTATGATAATCGATTATGTGAAGGCAGCTGCAAGACAATCGATTGTGTACCTTATGACAATCGATTGTGTTGAGGCAGTGTCCATCAGATTTTTGAAATCTGCATGACAATCGATTGTGTACCTTATGACAATCGATTGTGTTGAGACAGTGTCCATCAGATTTTTCAAAGCTACAAAATAATCGATTGTGAACCTTATGACAACCGATTGTGTTGAGGCAGTGTCTATCAGATTTTTCAAAGATACAAAATAATCGATTGTGAACCTAATGACAATTGATTGTGTTGAGGCAGTGTCTATTAGATTTTTCAAGACTGAAAAATAATCGATTGTCCATATAACATAATCGATTATGTAAATGACCGTTGCCAAAATATTTTCAAACTCCGTCAGATAATCGATTATAGGATTTTAATAATCGATTGTTTGAAGTAAAATCTGGAAAAGATTTTTGAACGTTGCCAAGTAATCAATTGTATATTTCTGATAATCGATTGTTTTACGTAAAATCTGGAAATGATTTTTTGAACGTTGCCAGTAATCGATTATACGTCTTAGATAATCGATTATGCTGCGTAAAATCTGGGAATGATTTTTGGAACGATTGGAAAATAATCGATTGTGCCAACTTGACAATCGATTGTCGTAGCACAAAATCAGCAATTCTTAATTGGCAATTAGGCAACGGTTATGCATGCTTTTGACACTATAAATACATCTTCAAATCAGTCTTCTAAGAACAACAAGTGATCATATTATTGCTAAAGCTTGCATACTCTCTTATTCATCATTTTCTATTCATTACATAAGTTTTTGAGAGCCAAATTCTTGATGAAAGTTGTTGCGTTCTTTAGCGTATTTATTTTACTCATATCTACTCTTCAGGAGAGTCTTGTTTTGAGTGCAAAGTGTTTTTATACACTTGAAGGGAAATGTTAATCCCTTGTATTGTAAGAAGGAACGTTGTGATTCCTTTGGTTGAAGTCTTGAAGTGTTGTATCTTCGAGCAAAGGTTGTTGAGGCTTGTGTGACTCAAGTTCTCAGTTTGTAACGGTTTGTTAAGCACCCGTAAGCTTAACGAAGTTAGTGGAGATCTCGAGAGATTCTCTCGGGGACTGGACTAGTCACGGGTTGTGTTGAACCAGGATAACATCGGTGCGTTCGTTCTTTATTATTCACTTATCGCACTTATTTCATTCCTGCAATTTTTAAATTCCGCAAGTTTACGCTGTTTTTTATTAAAACGCTATTCACCCCCCCCCCTCTAGCGTTAAGCGTATATTCTAAGAATTGGTATCAGAGCCCAACTCTCTGAAAAACTTAACCGTTTGAGAGAAACAATCCATGGCTTCTACTCGTGATTCTTTTGCAGGAATAGGTGAAGGACAATGCTCCACCCGACCACCACTATTCGATGGCACAAACTATACGTACTGGAAGGAGAGGATGAGAATATTCATTCAGTCAAATAATTTTCATCTGTGGAAGGTTATAATGAAGGGAGAACAAATTCCAACCAAAAAGGTTGAAAATGAATGGGTTCCAAAATCCGAAGATGAATACGATGCGGATGATATCCGAAAAGTACAGAACAACGCAAAGCCATCAACTTATTGTATTGTGCTATAAACGCTGATGATTACAGAAAAATATCATGTTGCACAACAGCGAAGCAAATGTGGGATAAGCTGGAAATCACGTACGAAGGTACGGACCAGGTAAGAGAGGCTAAAGTTGATTTTCTAACCCATGCATATGAACTGTTTCACATGAAGGAAGGCAAAAGGGTAGATGACATGTTCGAATGATTTTCAAAAATCGTTAATGACTTACATGCTCTTAAGAAGACCTTCACGGATAAGGAACTTATCCGAAAAATTCTCCGGAGTCTCACTCCGGAATGGCGCTCCAAGGCCGACGCAATTCAAGAGTCTATTGGCATTTCAAATGTCACCATCGACGGATTAAGAGGTAATCTTAAAACTTATGAATCTACTATACTTAACCCTCTTGTTAATGATCAAAGGAAACAAAGAATCGCCCTCAAGGCAAGCACAAGTCAACCTCAAAATAATGAGGACGGAGATAACAAGTTCAGACTCGTTATTAAGAGATTTCAAAAGTTCATGCGAAAAGAGTATGAACGAAAAGGCAAACAACAAGGAGATCAAGTAAAGTGCTATGGGTGCGGAGAAATCGGGCACATTAAATCAAATTGCCCAAATGTCAAAAAGGAGAAGAAACCCTTCAAGAAACAACGAGCATACATATCTTGGGGAGGCGACTCCGGAGACGAGTCGAGTGAGGAAGAAGAAGACGAAACCGCAAATCTTTGTCTCATGGCTCACGAAAACAATCAAGAAGAGGTATGTCAAATTTCTTCCAAAAACTTCTATTCTCTTGAGGAAATGCAAAATGCCTTTGATGAGTTGTATAGTGAATTCATTAAAGCTTCCAAAACTGTTAAGAACATTAAGGAAAATGCTTCTTTGAAAGAAAAAGATTTTGAACAACAACTCTCTTTGAAAGAAAAGGATTTGGAAAAACTGATTTTGGAAAATGAGAAGTTGAAAGAAGAAAATAATTTTTTCGGCAAAAGAAGCGCCGACAAACCCGAGAGTTCTAGTAAAAATTGTACTTCTTGCATGCATCTAAAAGATGAGGTAGAAAGACTTAAGGGCACCTTAGATAAGTTCAGTTCTTCTCATAAAAATTTGAATGAAGTTCTTGTTAGTTTGAAATCGACCAAACATGGGATAGGTTTTAAAAACGAGCCTAAAGAAAAAGTTGAAGCCAAACCCCAACCACCTAAGGCTCAACCTAGGACAAATAAAACAAATGTTCATCCTAGAGATAACAATCCTAGAATCAACATGCATGCTAGACCAAACAGTAGAAGAAACTTTGAACATTTTAGGACACCTAGAAATGGCCCTCAACCTAGAAATAACTATTCTAGAAATGATGCATATCCTAGACAAAACACTAGAAGAAAAGTTGAACATTTTAGGACACCTAGATATGGCTTTCAACCTAGAAATAACTGTTCTAGAAATGCTGCATATCCTAGAACAAATAGTAGGAGAAATGATTTTCATGAAATGCGCAATAGTCATATTGTCGAAAATAGAGTAAACAATTTTCGTCCGTCCAACTACTATCAACCTAGACGAATGCATAATCCTAATGTCATTTGTCATTATTGAAATCGAATTGAACATATTGCTCCTTCTTGCTTCACTAGACATAGACACTTAACTGCATGTCAAGCACAACAGCATGTTACACCTAACTCTCAAGGACCCAAAACAGCTTGGGTACCAAAGACTCATTAATTTGTCTTGTAGGTATGTTTGAAGGGATCAAGTGTACTTTGGTACCTTGATAGTGGATGCTCCAAACACATGACCGGAGACGAATCCAAGTTCCTTCAACTAGAACACAAGGAAGGAGAGAGCGTTATTTTTGGAGATAACAACAAGGGAAAAATTATCGGCATTGGATCGGTCGGTAAGGATGAACCTTCTTCCATTAAGCATATATTGCTAGTTAAAGGTCTAAAACATAATCTCTTGAGCATAAGTCAATTATGTGACAAGGGAAATCTTGTTTTATTTTATTCGGATGAATGCTTAGTTTTTCGCCGTAGCGATTTTAAAATTACCCTTCGTGGCTTTAGAATGGATAACATCTATATGGTTGATCTCGAAAATTCTTCATCTGAGTATGTGAATTGTCTTATGAGCAAAGAAGATGATATGTGGTTATGGAATCGTAGAGTAGCTCACATCAACATGCATCTTTTAAACAAATTGGTTTCACAAAATTTAGTTATTGGTCTTCCAAATTTGAAATTTGAAAAAGACTCCATTTGCGATTCTTGTCAAAAAGGGAAGCAAACAAAAGCATCTTTTAAATCGAAAAATATTGTTTCAACTACTAGACCATTGCAACTTCTTCACATGGACCTTTTTGGACCATCTCGCATTGAAAGTCTTGGTAGAAATCGTTATGCTTTTGTTATTGTTGATGATTATTCTAGATTTACATGGACACTATTTATTGCTCATAAAAGTGAAGCTTTTCCTAATTTTAAATGTTTTCTTAAAAGTGTTCAAAATGAAAAGGACACAACTGTCACTTCAATAATAAGTGATCATGGGGGAGAGTTCGATCACAATCTCTTCGCGGATTTTTGTGACGAACTCGGTATCAAGCACACCTTTTCTGCTCCATGCACACCACAACAAAATGGAGTGGTGGAAAGGAAAAATAGGTGTCTCGAAGAGATGGCTAAAACCATGCTCGATAAGGCTAAGATTCCCAAACATTTTTGGGTGGATGCCGTGAGTACCGCATGCTACGTTTTAAACAGAGTAGTCATAAGGCCAATACTCATGAAAACTCCCTATGAACTCTACAAGGGAAGAAAACCAAATATCTCCCATCTTAGAGTATTCGGTTGTAAATGTTTTATTCATAACAATGGTAAAGATAATTTGGGAAAATTTGATGCAAAGTCCGATGAAGGAATTTTTATTGGTTATTCTTCACGTAGCAAAGCATATAGGGTATTCAATAATAGAACCGAAACTGTGGAGGAATCCCCTCATATTGTATTTTCCGAAAATAATGCTCGCTTGGCGAGAAAGGATTCTGGTTTTGATCCTGCAGGCATCTTAAACTCAATAAGTCCTCAAGACAAAGTACAAGAGGAAACTCCTAAGGAAATTCAAGGTGAAACCTTGGAACAATTATCGGAGGAAGCGCCACAACTGGAAAAAGAGACGAAACTGCCTAACGCGTGGAGGACAATCAAAGACCATCCTCTCGAACAGGTAATTGGCGACATCAAACAACAGGTAAGTACTCGAAACACCCTTAAAAACACCTTAGGACACACTTCTTAAGAGATCACGTTCTCAATTGGCCAACATCTTCACAAGGCCTTTAGAGAAAGAGTTCTTTTCCGAATTCGTAGTAAACTCGGAATTCGTAACTCCACACTGATCTAAGTCATGCTCTACTTCTTCCAAATTACTAACTTGAGCGTCGGAGACGTCTAATTCTCTTTTGCAGGTATCGCCCTAAAGGCAGGGGGAATTATAAGGCAATGATAGAGAACAATCGATTGTCACAATCAATAATCGATTATCATTCCTTTATGTCTCATGCTTACTGTGCCGGACAATCGATTAGCAAGTATCATTAATCGATTATTTATGTGTTATGCTTATTATGACGGAAAATCAACATATTGTTTGACCATTTTTGCCTTGCAGGTTTTTGATGTTAATTACTAATCGATTCTTTTCATTAATCGATTACCGTCTCGGCAATTCATTACTGCATTCCTAAAACAATCGATTGTCTCAAAAGTATAATCGATTATTTTCCGAGTCAGAAAATCACTGTGCACACTGTGTAAGTACAATCGATTACCATAATTCAACAATCGATTATTTTCAGTCAGTAATTCAAATCTTTGTTACCGCTTGGGTCCTGTAAGATTCCCACAATCGATTTTGTGTCATTTCCAAGTACAATTCAAAAACTCCATAATAATCGATTGTTTCGATTCCACAATCGATTGTGTAACGGACAGTGCAAATTTTTTACCGTTTCTGACTGCTTTGGCTCTTAAATTTCTGCAGATTCTCACCATAAATGAAATGCCATCCTTCTCATTATAAATAGGTACCATATGTCCTCAATCTCTTCACTCAAGCATCAATCTTATCTCCCAAACTTTCAAAAATCTCTCAAATTTCTTACAAAGGCTATTACTACTTATTGAAAATGACGAGCAGACACACCAAACGTCCCCGTTCCGGCAGACATGGTGCATCTTCTTCTGCTGCTCCTCCTCCTCCAAATTTTCCTTACCAAGATGGCTCTCTTTTACGGTTCAACACAGAACCAGAGTTAACTCGATTCATGACAAATTCGAAAAGCGTGAAATTCTTCCTCCTCGCTTTTCCACCAGCAAATATCTTGAATCCAGCGCCCCCGCTGCAGCTGCAAACATGCTTAGGGAATGCCAACTCCTTGATTTTCTATATCTTACCTATCCTCATATTAATCCTCCCTTAATTCAAGCCTTCTATTCCAATCTTCATGAGGACGACGATGGTGAGCTTGTGTCAAACATTAATGGAGTTGAAATTCTTTTAACCAACGAAAACTTACATTCCGTTGCCCACCTTCCTCGAAGTGGGGAAAACATTTCTCTCTACATTAGAGAAGCCGGCGCCTTATTTGATGAACGAATTCTCCTAAACCAAATAGGACTTGGAGCTTATGACCCTAATCTGTCCAATCGTCGTCCTACCATTACGGGCATGCTCCCCGAATATCGCTTAATTTTCTACTTCATAACCCGAGTCCTCAAACCACGCAAACATAATCATACCACTCTCTCCCAAGAGGACGCAAAACTCATGCATGCCATTATCACCGGGGCTCACATCAATTGGTGTAAGTTCGTCAAAATTCACATGCTTGATGCCATTGGGGACGATAGACCACTTCCCTATGCCCTCCTTATCATGAATTTTCTTGAAGCCTCCGGGTTCAACACCACTATCGGTCCTCTCAAAAAGAGCACCAAGAAATGGGAAATTTCCGAATCCTCCTTTCCCCATGACGGCGAACATGCAGCTCCTGCTCCTCCTCCAACTCGTCAAACGCGTCAGCCTCAAGCTCCTACACTCCAAACTATTTCCGACCAACTTGCTTCTTTGTCCACCTCCGTCAATAGATTGACATATGAGATCCACGGATATTTTGATCATATTCACTATCCATATGCTGGACTTGTCCATTATGAAGCAGTGCCGGATGACGAGGCGGGAAATGATAATAATGAATAATTTTCTTTATTTGCTTTTCTAGCTTATTGTTCTATGTTTTCTTGTCTCCTTTATGTAATCGTATTTTTTAATCAATAAACAAGTTATTCACTTATTCAATTTTATTGCTAGTGGCAAAAGGGGGAAGAAAAAGGGCTATGCACTTAATATTTATTGGCATAAATTGAGGGGGAATTCATATGTTGAGGGGGAACTAATTGCATATATATATACTTGTCTTGGATCGTCATTATGAATTACCTAATACGCATATCCCGATTAAGGTTTGCCACTATCAAAAAGGGGGAAATTGTTGAAACACGTTCTCAAGGCACTAAACTAAACGTGTGTTCATATTTGTAGGTTTTGATAAATGACAAAAGATGCGCAATTGAATATGACGAGGTCCAAGCACAAGCGCGCAAATGTCACGTAACGAAGTTCAAGCACAAGACAAACAAAGATCAAGATTAAACAAAGTTATACATGAGTCGTTCTTTAATTGTGATCTTGATCCGACAATTTAACTCAAGACTTGGCTTCTCTCGTAAAACATTTTTATCAAATCATGCATATTTAATTTAGAGCAAAATGATTTTAAATCATGCATATTTATTTTAGCAAAATGATTTTTAAACATGTCTCTAAAATCTGGACAAAGATAATCGATTATGTACTTATGATAATCGATTATGTGAAGGCAGCTGCAAGACAATCGATTGTGTACCTTATGACAATCGATTGTGTTGAGGCAGTGTCCATCAGATTTTTGAAATCTGCATGACAATCGATTGTGTACTTTATGACAATCGATTGTGTTGAGACAGTGTCCATCAGATTTTTCAAAGCTACAAAATAATCGATTGTGAACCTTATGACAATCGATTGTGTTGAGGCAGTGTCTATCGGATTTTTCAAAGATACAAAATAATCGATTGTGAACCTAATGACAATCGATTGTGTTGAGGCAGTGTCTATTAGATTTTTCAAGACTGAAAAATAATCGATTGTCCATATAACATAATCGATTATGTAAATGACCGTTGCCAAAATATTTTCAAACTCCGTCAGATAATCAATTATAGGATTTTAATAATCGATTGTTTGAAGTAAAATCTGGAAATGATTTTTTGAACGTTGCCAGTAATCGATTATACATCTTAGATAATCGATTATGCTGCGTAAAATCTGGGAATGATTTTTGGAACGATTGGAAAACAATCGATTGTGCCAACTTGACAATCGATTGTCGTAGCACAAAATCAGCAATTCTTAATTGGCAATTAGGCAACGGTTATGCATGCTTTTGACACTACAAATACATCTTCAAATCAGTCTTCTAAGAACAACAACTGATCATATTATTGCTAAAGCTTGCATACTCTCTTATTCATCATTTTCTATTCATTACATAAGTTTTTGAGAGCCAAATTCTTGACGAAAGTTGTTGCGTTCTTTAGCGTATTTATTTTACTCATATCTACTCTTCAGGAGAGTCTTGTTTTGAGTGCAAAGTGTTTTTATACACTTGAAGGGAAGTGTTAATCCCTTGTATTGTAAGAAGGAACGTTGTGATTCCTTTGGTTGAAGTCTTGAAGTGTTGTATCTTCGAGCAAAGGTTGTTGAGGCTTGTGTGACTCAAGTTCTCAGTTTGTAACGGTTTGTTAAGCACCCATAAGCTTAACGAAGTTAGTGGAAATCTCGAGAGATTCTCTCGGGGACTGGACTAGCCACGGGTTGTGGTGAACCAGGATAACATCGGTGCGTTCGTTCTTTATTATTCACTTATCGCACTTATTTCATTCCTGCAATTTTTAAATTCCGCAAGTTTACGCTGTTTTTTATTATAACGCTATTCACCCCCCCCCCCCTCTAGCGTTAAGCGTATATTCTAACAACCTCAACCTATTCTGAAGAATCTAATTAGTTAAGGAAACCCATAGGAGTTCAACATACCCTCCATGCTAAAGCTCGAATCAGATTTGCTATCAACAACCAAACAGATGAGGAAATTGAGCAAATGAACTCAACATGCCCAAAAATATGTTATTCTGATTTTTGTAAGTCTCTTCAGATCCAGACCCATGAAAAGAGCCCAGGACTCAATGAAATTACGCCTATTTTGGGTTCGCGGATCGAACCCACGCAGGCACCACCATCACTGAATTAAGGCCAACTTTCAACAAAATGGATTTTTGTGCCAAGATGAATCATAATTCAAGATAAACTACAATTTAAAGCCTAATGTAATCAATGTCAACAAACTATATGTATTTACTAGGAAACTTTATTCATTATTTATCACTGACCATATTATCTCTCAAACTCACATGTTTTTCAAAAAAACTCCACACTTGACAAGTCAGATTTTAAATTTTAATTCTGTTGACTTGAAGAATTCAAACCAACCTATAAACAAATGAAGGTTATTCGGTATGAAATCAGCATATTGATATAAGTATGGTTGCTATCATTCACTCTAATTTTAAATCCAGCTCAACCTTCGAACATCAAATATGTTCACATAACAATCAAATGCCAAGAAAACCTGGCTTAAATATGATTGCCAAAGCAGTTCTTTTAACTAGCTAATTTCACAATGCTAATAACAAATCGAATAAACTCAAAGTAAGAGAGTCCAAAATTTTGACCAAGGCTATCACCCAAATTCATAACAATCCCAAAGCAGATACAGGGGTAAAAGCTTATTTATCTAATACAAAGCTTAACTAAACAATATAACGCATTAGGAAAGAAATGAAATTCGTAAACAACATGATTAAATCAATAGAAATAGTTAATGCTATGCTTGAAACTTCTACTTCTCATTTCATCCTTCAGGACGAAACTTTACAAAAACAATAGAGTTTCGGGGGCATGTACCAGAATGTAACAAAACAGAATCACATACTTAGTCGTGGGATTAGTAAGAAGCAAACAACAACAGTAGATCCACAATGGAATAGTATCAATAGGAAAACAACTCCACCCAGCAATGGAACGGTAAATCAAACAGCAAAACTCAAACCAAAGCTTTCAAAACTCAAATTCAGTCCATTTCGAACCCCAAACTAATTAGAAATTGCTTCAGCAATTGATAACCTCAAGAATTTCAGAATAAATTCAATGGAATAATGATTTTTTTATCAAATTGTTCAATCGTTTTTGTTTTTGTTTTCAATATTTCTCCCTACTTTTTTCTTAAATGCCAAGTTAGAGAGCCTTTATAGGCAAGGCATTTGGAGCAGCTTAAAGAGATAAATCTTTGCATTTTGCATCTTTTAGAATTTTGGTTTTAGCTTACATACCCCTCATGTAGATCTTAGAATTTTAAAATAGTCCCAAATCCCCTTTCCTGGAAGCTTACTAAGGTTGTTACACCCAGATTCCCCAAGCTAAATACCTAGACTACCCTTCAAAACCCTGAGAATTATCCTCAGCAAATTATATGGGTCAAGTTGAACCAATGAATTAATTTGGTATGGGTATGTAACCCAAATTCAATTCCCACTTGGGCTTTTAATTTTCAGAGCCCAACTCACTTTAATCCATGATTTATAATTAAAGGACTAACCAAAATTGCCCATGAAAGAGTCCAGAAAAAACTTTTTTTTAATGAAACCCAAACAAAAGAAAAGATTAGTTGAATTAATTAAATTAGTACCTAAATTAAATTTGTCATCAAGCCAATTAAGCAAACAGCAAAATTCAAGAAAATAACATATAATGAAGAGGGAAAGAGAAGAAATAGAATAAGATATACATGAAATCTGACTCAAAGGATAAGAAGAAAAGAACGTAAGAAAAGCAAAAAGAAAAGGTTGAACAATACCTAAACTAGATGAACTTGAAACTTGAAATCTTCAACGGAATCTTTGATTTCTTACCTGAATAAACCTTAATCGTGTGTTCTCAGATGAAAACACACGAATAAAGTCTATTGCGATCTAAAATCTCCAAGTAGACCCGCCTATTTGATTATTTAGGATTAAGGATTTGTCCTTTCATCTATATTTGAGGCGTTCGAGCAAGATTAGAGGTAAAAGGGCTAAAGATTTGGGATGGGGAGACGAAGAGGGTTCTAGGGTGTGAATTTTGAGCGGATTGGGGATGGCGCCGTTGGTAAAAATGGTGGACTTTGAAGGGCGGCGTTAGGGTTGTGTATGAGAGATGATAGAGACGAGAGAGATGAGATTCTCGTCTCTGAGGTTTTCAGACAGTCTTAAGTGAACAAAGAGACGTTCTTTCGACCATTTGATGAAACACAATGAAGGGCCCAGATTAATGCAGCACTAACAACTTAGTATTCTCCCCACACTACGTCGTTTCATGTGTCTCATGGACTGGGGCTTGGACCGGGTAAGGAAGGTTTGGGCCAGTTGAGCGGATTTGAATAACAAATAGCTTGGGCCCTGATGGACTGACTTGGAGATGGCCCAAGCTGATTCCCTCTTCTTTCTTTTCTTTTTCTTTTCAATTCGTATTTCTTCATATTCCTTTCCTTCCCCGTTTCTTCAAAATTAAATTAAAAATCTAAGTTAAATCCTAAAACCAAATTGACTTATCAAAAATACTAATTAAACCTAAATAATAATTATTACAATTAATTAAGATCTAAATTTAATAGGAGAACTACCAACATTCCAAAATTAAAATTAAAAAGTGCAAAAATAAACTATTTTTTGTAATTTTCCATTTTTATAAAAACAACTAATTTGCTAATTAAGTCCTAAATGCAAGTGCAACTTATTTTTATATTTTTTATTAATTAAAAAACTAACATGCATTGACAAATGCAAACTATTAACAAAAAATGATACAAAAATCCACGAAATTGGAAACAATGGAAAAATTATTTTGTTTTGAATTTGTGGGAGTAATTCATATAGGGCAAAAATCACCTACTCACAGTTGCCCCTCTTTGCTCGGAAACACGAAGAGTTTTCGTGGAAAGATAAAGTGAGTGGATATGAGTTATTTTTTCCCGTGTGAATACTCCGTGGGAAGCATTTTTAAAGATTTGACGGCACCCCACTTTCGAGGTTGCCACATATCCTTTGCTATAAAGGAAGCAGGTCAGTGTAGTTCGGGAAGTTTCGGTAGCTGGGACTACCATGAAGCTGTGATTTCACTATTGATGCTGCTTCTGCTTACTAAACTCCGTATTACACCTTGTCAAAATAAAAAGAAGTTAGACTAAACTATGATCATTGCATTATAAAAATCCTATATGTATCTTCAAACTTGATCTTGTGGTGATTCTTGACTTGTATTATCATGGTGAGGTCCCTTTGTTGTTGACTTGAATTGTAATCTAAGATGCTTTCCCTTTTCTTCAGGTGGGTTCCTAATTTCTAAACTGAACTGTATTCCTTTGCTTTCCAGATGGGCGCCTGACTACCAAAACTTGAACGGTATTCCCTTGCTCTCTAGGTGGGAGCCTGACTGCCAAAACTTGAATTGTATTCCCTCGCTCTCCAGGTGGGCGCCTGATTGCCAAAACTTGAACTGTATTCCCTCGCTCTCCAGGTGAACACCTGATTTTCAAAACATCAATTGTATTCCTTCGCTCTCCAGGTGGGAGCCTGATTGCCAAAATTTGAACCGTATTCCCTTGCTCTCCAAATGGGCGCCTGATTGTCAAAACTTGAACCATATTCCTTGCTCTCCATGTGAGCGCCTGATTGTCAAAACATAAATTGTATTCCCTTGATCTCCAGGTGTGCGCCTGATTTCCAAAACTTGAATTGTATTTCCTTGCTCTCCAGGTGGGCGCCTGACTACCATATCTTCAACTATATTCCCCTGCTCTCCAAGTGGGCGCCTGATTGCCAAAACCTTAATTGAATTCCCTTGCTCTTCATGTGGGTGCCTGACTACCAAAACTTCAACTGTACTCCCTTGCTCTCCAAGTCGGCGCCTGATTACCAAATCTTTAACTGCATTCCCTTGCTCTCCAGGTGGCCATCTGATTGCCGAAACTTCAACTGTAATCCATTGCTCTCCAGTGGGCTCCTTATTACCAAATCTTTAACTTCATTCCCTTGCACTCCAGAAGTACGCCTGACTTCAATTGTATTCCCTTGCTCCCCACGTGGGTGCAACAAAATAGAAAAAACAAAGAAAATTTCCTGCCACAGTTTGGTAGCTGGGCACATCTGTGAGTGTTAAACTGAATCATGTTACCATATATTACTAAGAATTTGAAAGCTAGATCCCACTATCCAAGAGGGTCCTGAAAACTTCCTAGTTAAATGACAGTTTTAAATCTAAGTTATATCTTCTAAAGGTGTGACTTCCGCCAAATCTTGTTACTTAAGAGAGTCTTAATACAACACCCCATTATCCAGGAGGGTCCTGAAAACCAAAAGTCAAGTTTATCTTAAGAGTGACAATTCCTTACAGCTGAATTATACTATTCCTACAATAGAACTTACGCTAAATCTTTTTATCTAATGGAAATCTCAAAGCTAGGTCACATTGTTTAGGAGGGCCAAAAAACTCGAAATTGAATCCTATCTCAAGTGTGCAAACTTTGAAGCCAACTTATATTCCTTTGGGGTACATTCATGCAAGATTTTGCTACTCATGATGGTTTTGGATTTTAAACTAGGTCCCATCTTCCGAGAGGGTCCTGAGAACTTCAAATTAAATCACCTTATCCAGGAGGGTCCTAAAAATTTACGATCAAACCTGTCTGGCGCCTTCTTTTCCCTACAGAGGGTTTCTCCGAAACAAACAAAATGTCTCGCCCCTATTTTAATTAAAGAAAAATATTGTCAGTTTAGAATATGGTGGTTAGTTTGTGGCATCTTGCTGAATGTGGCCTCTCTGATGCTGTGCTTAACTTTGACTGGCTTCCCCGAACTGACCAAAAACCGTTTGACTTTATGACTGACGTTAAACACATATGAACTTGGATGACCCGAGTGTTCTATACCCGAACCGTTATTTTACATCTCTGGCCTCTTTATCTCAACCTCTGAATCTCCCATGAAATTACTAAATCATTCTACCAGTGGAACTTTCGCTGACCCTTTATATCACACTTTGCCTCATACTAACTTTGGTATGTCCTGGCCACTCTGTGCTTTGTGCAATTTTGGAAGTTGTTAATGACCTTTGAAATCCTTTCTTATTTTCTTAAGCAGAACTAACATTGAAAACATCTTTAGAGAAATAAACCCAAAAGAAATGAAATGCAATGACTTCGAGAGTTAAGGATAAGAAAAATCCAAAATTGGATGACTGCTAGAAGGGAAAAGAAAAGAGACTCATCTGAGTGGAAAAGCTGGTACCAATAATTATGACATGTATTTCAGAATATCCAGCCCAGTCTGTCCAACCAATCAAATTTCAGTTGTCATACTTTATGCCTCAATTTCATTAAAACACAATTTCTTCACAAAAACTTGACCTTGTTCGGCCTGCGGTGCCCTGAAGGGTTTTCACCAACAAGCCTCTCTCATTTGTTCATCTCTCAACTCACTTTCGCATTACAGTGCCCGCGAGGGTTTTCACCAATAAGACTCTCTCATTTCTCATCTTTCCTGTTTGGACTTGAGTGCTGCCCCTGATATGAGCCACTTCTACTTTCTCGACTTAGCATCTCTCGAAGACTGATCAGAAGGTCTTTTTCTGGACCGTAATGTGGGCTTTTGGATGGGGTTAGAAAGAAAGGGTATCAAAAGGCTCAAAACAGTTTCAATGGGTTCAAAATTATAACTTTCGGAATCAGATTTCCAATAGCAACCACAACTTCTGCCCCAGTTTCTTTGCTTGGGGACTTTTGGATTTTTATTTTGATGAGATCGAACCATGAGGCAGCCTATGTATCTTTAAAAGGAATCTGGTCGAACGTAGTTCATGACATAGAAATTGCTTTGTTGTTGTGATTTTCTCTTCTCGCTTTCTTTTCTTTCTCTTTTTTCTTTTTTTGTTGTTTTGTTTTGTTTTTTTCTTATTCTTTTCTTCATTTTCTTTTTTCATTACTTATCTTTCACGCGTGCGTTTCTGATCTTTGCTACTGATTCCAAAAGAGGGGTATAAAAGTAAATTAATAAGGCTGAAAGGGGTAACAAAAGATAAAGTATCTGGAAAGCAGAACAAAATGTCTTCATCAATCCAATCTTCAAAACATGCCAAGTACAAACAAACACAATTTAACCAAAGAAATCATACATAATATCTTTTCATCACATCAAAATTTATAGCCATTTCTACACATTTACCTTCTATATCTATTAAATACAAAGTACCATTGGAAAACACTCTCGTTACGATTAACGGCCCCTGCCAATTTGGGGCAAACATGCCTTTTGCTTCAGCCTGATGTGGAAGGATACGTTTCAATACTTGTTGAACCACTTCAAACTTCAGTGTAGCACCTTCTTGTTATATGCTATTGCCATTCTCTGTTGATACAACTAGCCATGACACACTGCTTCCAATCTTTTAAACTCAATTTCTCTATGCGGGTTTTGACCCACTCATCATCATTATTTCTGGCCTCAACGACAATCTGAAGGGATGGGATTTCAACTTCCATGGGTATCACTGCTTCAGTGCCATATACCAACACATGAGGAGTTGCCCCTACTAAAGTACGAACACTAGTGTGGTAACATAGCAAAGCAAAGGGAAACTTTTCATGCCATTGCCTGGAACTTTATACCATTTTTCGAAGTATCTTCTTTATGTTCTTGTTGGCTGCCTCGACTGCTTCATTCACCTTGGGGTGATATGGGGTGAAATTGTGATGCGTAATCTTAAAATGTTGACATACCTCTTTCATCAAATGACTATTGAGATTAGCACCATTATCTGTGATGATCACCTTCGGGATCCCGAACCGTCAAATGATATTTGAGTGAACAAAATCGACCACTACTTTCTTGGTCACGGAATTGAAAGTTTTAGCTTCAACCACGCCCATTGGATGTTGCTGGCACAATTGGTTCGATGACATCTATATCCTAAGCAACAAAGGGCCATGGTGCAGACACTGTATGCAATTCAGATGGAGGAGAATGAATCAAATCTTCGTGTACCCGCATTGATGACACTTGCGCACAAAACTGATACAATCTTGCTCCATGCTTAACCAATAATAACCTGCTCAAAGAATTTTCTTTGTGAGAACATACCCACTCATGTGTGGTCCCATATTCCAGAATGTACTCGGTTATGATAGTCGTGGCATGTCTAGCATCTATGCATATTAACAATCCAAGATCTGGAGTTTTTTGTACAAAACCCCTCCACCGAAGAAAAATCCACTTTCCAACCGTCGAATTGTTCTCTTTTGATCTTCCATGGCTTGTACTAAATATACCCCCATCCAGATATACTCTTTGATATTGTGGAACCACGGCCCATCGTCAAGTTCTTCTTCAACCACATTACAATAAGCATGCTGATCGCGGACCTGAATCTGCAAAGGGTCCACATAAGCCTTATCCGGATGATGTAATATTGACGCCGGAGTAGCCAAAGCATCGGCAACCTCATTATGAATCCTTGGAATATGCCTGAACTCTAGTGATTGAAACCATTGAAGAAGATCATGCAGACATTGTTGGTACGGTATGAGCTTCAAATCTTGTGTTTTCCATTCTCCTTTAATCTGGTGCACCAGAAGGTTTGAATCTACTAAGACCAAGACTTCCTGGACACCCATGTCTACAGCCAACCTCAAACCCAAAATGCATGCCTCATACTCAGCCATGTTGTTGGTACAGTAGAAACGAAGCTGAGCTGTAACAAGGTAGTGATTCACTGCTTAAAAAATAAGTACAGCTCCTATCCCAATGCCTTTCATGTTAGCAGCTCCATCAAAGAAAAGTTTTCACCTGGCTTTTCGACCTGTTCCAACTCATCAATGTGCATCACCTCTTCATCGGGAAAGTAAGTCTTCAAATGTTCATATTCTTCATCTACCGGGTTCTCGGCCAAATGGTCAGCTAATTCTTGCGCTTTCATCACATTCCGAGCACATAGATAATGTCAAATTCTGTGAGAAACAAATGCCACTTTGCGAGTCTCCCTGTGGGCATAGGCTTCTGAAAGATATACTTTAACGGATCCAAGCGAGTAATGAGGTAAGAAGTGTAAGATGACAAATAATGCTTCAACTTTTGTGCGACCCAAGTTAGGGCGCAACATGTCCTTTCAAGGTGAGTGTACTTAACCGCATGATATGTGAACTTCTTGCTGAGATAATATATGGCTTGCTCCTTCCTTCCGTTGATGTCATGCTGACCCAATACACAACCAAATGTATTGTCCAAGACCGTCAAATACAGAATCAAAGGTCTCCTTAGATATGGTGGGACCAATACAGGTGGGTTTGACAAGTTTGCCTTTATCTTATCAAATGATCTTGACATTCATCTGTTGCCTTGAATGCAGCATCCTTCTTCAACAACTTGAAGATAGGCTCAAGTCATTATGAGTTGAGCAATAAACCTACTGATATAGTTCAACCTCCCTAACCGACTCATCACCTTTGTCTTGTTCCTCGAGCGTGGAAATTCTTGGATAGATTTGATCTTTGATGGGTTCAATTAATACCTTGATGCCTGACTATGAATTCCAACAATTTTCCAGACGGAACACCGAATGCGCACTTTGCAGGATTGAGCTTAAGATTGTACCTGCGGAGCATTTGGAAGAACTTTCTCAGATCTCTGACGTGGTCATACTGCTTCTTGGACTTTATGATCACATCGTCCACATAAACCTCAATCTCCATGTGTATCATGTCATGGAATATGGTCGTCATTGCCCACATGTATGTTGCCCCAGCATTTTTCAAATCGAAAGGCATGACCCGATAGCAATATGTTCCCCAGGCCGTGATGAATGTCGTATTTTCCACATCTTCCTCATCCGTTAAGATCTGATAATCACCCGGATAACAATCCACAAAAGAACCAATCTCGTACTTGGCACAACTATCAATCAAAATGTGGATGTTCAGCAATGGGAAGTTGTCTTCTGTAATTGCCTTGTTGAGATCATGGTAATTAAAACACCTGGTCTTACCATCCTTTTTTCGCACAAGCTCAACATTGGCTAAATAAGTGGGATACTGCATGACTCGACTGACTTTTGCATCAAACTACTTGGTGATCTCTTCTTTAATCTTAAAACTCATATTAGTTTTAAACTTCCTCAACATTTTCTTGACAGGAGGGAATGTCAGCTCAGTGGGCAATTTGTGAACCACCAAGTCAGTGCTTAAACTTGGCATAACATCATATGACCATGCAAAGATATCTTTGTATTCGAACAACGCTTTAATAATCTCTTCCCTGATTTGTGGTTCAAGATGGACACTTATCTTAGTTTCTCTCACATTATCTTGGTCCCCAAAATTGATTGATTCTATATCATTTTGTTAGGGATGGGTTTTCCTTCAAAATGGCTTAATTCTTTACTAATATTTTCAAATGCCTCATCATCCTCATATTCTGATTCATCATCATACTCTATTTCTTGGATTATTATTTCATAATTAGATTGGCTTTTAAGACTGGGCTGAAGATTCCTCATGCATGTCATGTAATTGAAACCAGCATTAAAGAATTGTACAAAGAAGAAAAGAAACAAAAATAAAACTATCAGGAATGAAGAAAAGGAAAATTGCATTTTATTAAATTTAAAAGATAACAAGGTTTATACATCCATATGGATGGAACATAGAATCTGAATTACAACCCTGGAATAATCCAGACAAACTAAAAGAAAGTCAAAGCAAACTACCAAAACTCCTTCCGGGTAGGGAGAGGAGTAGCTTCCCAATTGCTAAGCTTTGCACTTGGCCCAACAAACTGCACATCCGCTTTACTCGAACCCTCTCCAACTTCCACCATGTTCACATCGGTGAATAACCTTTCAATCAAATCTCCATCAACATTAACCACTGAACTAGGAACCGTTGTCACTGGGCGCTTTCTAGACCATTCTTGACAAATGATTTGGAGAGACGTGGGTCAGGCTTTGGAAGGACACATGCCCCATTTTCATTTTCCTGGCTCTTCTCATATTTTCGGATGTAGGCTTGAATCCCAGACCAAATGTATCCATGTTTTTATGAAGAGAAAACGGTTGTACAATGCCCTGTAGAGACGGATGCCATGTAGAGACGCACCCAAAACCTTACAAGGTACAACACCATTTTTCGATATTTTAAAAGCCACCACGACTAACACGGCAGTTACCTTTGGAATTGGCGTTCATTTCCCTTCTGGAATTTTCTCAACTGATACGGTTTCGAACACCTGATAGACCTAGGGGCCCTTGTCATCCTTGACCTCAATGAATGGTACAATGGCATAACTGTGGGCGCACAGATTATCCTCGCCATGCACAACAATTTCCTTTACATCCTATTCAAATTTGACCATTTGATGCTGAGTGGATGGGACTGCATTAGCAGCATGAATCCAAGGTCGACCTAACAATAGATTGTAGGAACCAGCCATATCCAGCACTTGGAACTCCATAGTGAATTCAACAGGGCCTATTGTCAGCTCAAGTACTATGTCCCTGACTGAATCTTTCCCTCCATCATCGAATCTCCGAACGCAGATACTATTCTTGTAAATCCTCTCATCCTACACTTTCAACTTGTTCAGAGTGGAGAGAGGGCAAATGTTTGCGCTGGAACCATTGTCGACCAATACCCGGGTAACCACGGAATTGTCACTTTTCACTATAAGGTAGAGAGCTCTGTTGTGCTTAGTGCCATCTACATGCAATTCATCATCGGATAAACTGACCCAGTTTACCTCAAATATCTTGTTGGCTATCTTTTCCAAATGGTTACCTGAGATTTTGTCGGGAACGTGAGCCTTATTCAGGATTTTCATTAAGGCTTGACGATGCTCGTCTGAATGGATTAACAATGACAACAATGAAGTCTGAGCATGCATCTTTCTCAACTACTCCACAACAGAATAGTCTTGCACTTTCATCTTTCTCAAAAACTCCTCTGCTTCTTCTTCAGTCACAGCTTTCTTCACTAAAACTAGGTTATCTTTGCATACTTTAGCTTTTCTCAACTCATCCGGGGCAAAGCATCTTCCCGAACGAGTCAATCCATGAGTCTCATAGACTTCTTCTTTAGCTTATTTCCCTTAGTAAGTCACTGTCACTTGTTCATAATTCCAAGGGATAGCCTTGCTGTCGACTATCGGTAAATGGGTTACATGCTTGATAATGACTGTATCTATGCGGGCAGCCTCTACAAGTACGACAGGCTTGTTCTCCACTCCTGGAACAACCACTTTTGCCCTATTTTTTTTTTGCTGCAACATCACTTGAGGACCCCTTCTTGACTACTGCAGATGGTTCACTATTTTCCCCGCTTAAGCTGATCACTGATTTCTCACTTGTTGACTTTTCAACTGGCCTGACCTTACTAAATCAAATCATCATGATGGTATGTGAAGGCTTCTTAGGCTCCCCTCCTTTTTGCACTATCCCAATAATATTTGTCTCATGATGGGTCGACAATGGGTTCTGGTTGATTTTAGGTGCCTCTAGATCTTGGACTTCAATTTGATTGGTATCAATAAGCTCTTGGATAGCTATTTTCAATTGCCATCATTTCTTCGTGTCGTTCCGGAGCACCAGAACAATATTCACAACTTACGAAATGATCAAGATTTCTCGGGGGAGGATTTGGTAGTTTTGGCTCAATCAGCCTCAGCATATCCAATTGTCTTAGCCTGTGGAAAAAAGTAGTATAGGACTCTCCCAATGGACTGAAGGTTTTCTTCTTCTCCAACCTCTTGTTCTTAAATGCTTGATTGGGCTGGAAACCTGGTCCAGGAGAATTTCGGTAAACTCGTCGGGGTAGGAAGGCATTTTGAGGTAGGTATTTGTGGGGTTGGCACATGCCATTGTGTGTGGGCAGGAGGTTGAGTGTATGTTTAAGCGTGGTGGACAGAGAAATGGGGGTATGGTGGTGCGTAGTAATGTTGTGGTGGGTTATATGGAGTGTAGGGTTAAGTTTGGTGGTGGAGCAAGGCTGATTATAGTAGTAGGATGAGCCCCTAGGTCTAAACCAAGCTCCTGAATCAATCGTTGCAACATCCTCTTTCTTCTTCTTTCCAGTTACTCCCTCAGTACTGGTTTGAATGGCCTGGGTGGTTGCCTTAGTAGCTGATAGCTCATGATTTTGTTTGACTTGAGCCCCACTTCTACCATGCCCCCAATTTTCACCACTTCATTGAAGGACTTGCCTATAGCCGATACTAGATGGCTAAAATAAGTGGGCTCTAAAACCTGCAAGAAATAATCCACTATTTCACTTTCTTTCATCGGAGGGTCAACCCTTGCTACTTGCTCTCTCCAACGGAAGCCGTACTCTCTAAAATGTTCGCCAGGATTTTTCTCAATCATCGTCAAAGACAGATGATCTAGGACAATCTCAAGGTTATGCTGAAAATGGAAAACAAATGCTTGGGATAGGTCATCCCATATGTACCACCTGTCGTGATCTTGCCGAGTGTACCACTCCAACACTGAACCACTTAGACTTTGACTGAAATATGCCATTAGTAACTCGTCTTTCCCGCCAGCTCCCCTCATTTTGCTACAAAAACCTCTCAAGTGCACCACTAGATCACCGTTCCCATCATACAAATCAAGTTTGGGCATCTTAAACCCCACTGGCAATTGAACATCTGGAAGTAAACATAGATCTTTGTAACCCAAACTTACCCGACCTCCTAACTCTGCATATTACAGAATGATTGTTCCAAACTTTTAACTTTCCTAAGGATCTCCTTCTCCTCTGGATTTTTAGATGGTTTCTCAGCTTCCACAGGGAGGTCAAAATGAGGAGTGTAGGAATAGGGTTCTGGAGCTTTGAAGGTGGGCTCCAGGCGGATATAATATTGGTTATCATGAGTCTGGAATAGAGGCTCACTGGAGGATCAGTATAGTGCAACAGGTTGGGTGCCACAAAAATAAGGTGGCGGGTGGTGGAGGGTATGAGACTGGATTGGGTAGTAGAGCTTATAATGTGTGGGAGGTGGTGCCGTGGTATTGTTGAGAAAGGTGGGAGATAAGTTCACAGTGGGTGGTTCCAGGGATTGAGCCAATGGCGGAATGTAAGCAGGGTTGGTGGAGTAAGCTGGCTGTGGGTGCCCTTTTGCCCATGCCTACTACATTTAGGCCATCTGCCATTACAGCTTATGCAACTCTTCTTTCAGATTAACCCCAGATTCTTCCACCTATCTCGACGGATCGATAGCACTTGCATCAAGTTCTTGGTTGGCATAGATCAACTTGTTTTTGGAACAGGTGTTGCAAGGGTGAGTTGCCAAAATGCCATTCAAACTAACCACCTACCTGGGCTAGGATATCAACAAGAAACTTGGTAGTGGTTAAGGTTTAACATATAGGTAACTGCACATTTGGGGAATGTAATACACCTAAGCAGTTAACCATTTCTATTATTTATCTTATCAGTTTCTTCTGTCTTCCCAACTTTTTCCTCTTTTCAATCATGCTTTTCTTTTTCTCGATTTCTCCTTATTCTTTATTCTGTCATATCTTTTTATTGTTTTGCCATAGTTTCCTTCCCAAGTTTCTTGTTCGCTCTTTCTTTTTCTTTTATTTTTTTCCTCTCTTGTTTTCCCTCATTTTTTCTTCCATTCTTTTTTTTTTCTTTTGGTTTTGATCGAATCCTATGGAGATTGCTTACGTATCATGACCAGCATGAATCAGACCAAGTGTAAAAATTAAACAAAAAAATTTTGGGATTTTCAAATTTTCATAAGATAAAACGGTTTTGATTACAATGACTCATCCGACCAAATTATAAAAATTAACAAACTCGAAAAGGGAAATCAACAGACTCCGACGGACTCAAAATAGACTAATAGACTCTAACAGGAAGATGAAAACATAGACTCGAAAACTGACTAACAGACTCCAACCGAAGGAAAATACACACTCAAGTAAAAATCATGAATACATCAATGCCTCAAATGCTCCTGGGGCCCGTGGGACCAGTCGGTCTCACCACGGGCCTACGTGAGAGATCCCCTTGAAGCCGCTCCAAATCACTAATAATCTGGCGAATGAATGTCATCATTGTAGCAAAGAAAGTGGTACGATTCATGTCCTCACATGCTTGGAATTTCATGACAATGTAGTCAGCAATGGCTCTGACCCTTTCTCGGATTCTACCCTTTTCCTAAAGCAGACGCCCGACTTGCTGATTCCGGGCTTCCAACACCTGAGTGTCGTGATTGTTTTGATTTTGCAACTACTATATTTCTTCCTATCTGAGCCGTCAAACCATAAAAATGTTCCCTATCAGCATTGAAGTCTTTGGCTTGCTTGGCTGCCTCATTCTCAAGGGTAGTTACTTTTCTCTTCAGATTGGTGATTTCCCCTTCATATTTTCTTTTTGTTTGTTGCATAACCTATGCCCCCCTTCTGAATCCTTTGCCAATTGTGCCCGGACTTTCGCTAGACTAGCCTTAGGTCATCTTAACACTCAAGGGCTTTGTTTCTTAGACTGCTTATAAGCCTTTCATCCGCTCAGCTTCTTTCCGGGTTTCTGGCATCTATTCTCATTTTCTGGATCTAAGCTTTGAGGGCCTCATTTTCCCGAGCTAGTATTTTCTTTTCCCTTTCATCTACGGTGACTTGCAAACCATTCTCAAATCGAAGATCCTTGTCTTGCCTTTCCAACTTGCTTATGGTAGCCCTGTACTTATTTTCTTTGGTCAACCAATCCCATTGCGCTTGTAATGCCTCGACAAATTATTAAGGTTGGGGTTTGTTGGCCCAAGTTCAGTTGAAGCATTGAAGATTGACAAATGAACTCAGGGACGGACTTGGTCCATCTTGCGAGACACCGTTAGTTATAACCATTGCACATAGAAGGCACGTGAGAAAGATATGTATAGAAGATCACGCAACAAATATCTTCTCAACTGAATCAAAAAGATTGCATTGAGTTCTAAGGAGGACAGTCTCCTTATGATAAGAGAACACAATCCTAAGCTAGGATAAGGATTGGAGTTTGTATTGGTTAAGGATTCAAATCGACTAAGGATAAGCATTGGATTCTCGATCAAACTCTAACTGCTAATCTATTAAAACTAAGTTGCTCTCTTTTACAGGAAAAGTACAAACGCAGAAGTTAACCATATTTGAGAGAAAAAAGAGCAAGTCTAATTTGCAAGCAATTATGTGAGATACATTCACGTCTGAAGCTACATGAACTAAGATAGAAGTACCAGTTTCATCATTGTGTTTATTCTAAGTCTAGTTCAATTGTAGTAGGTTTTCATATTATAACTTTCAGCTTTCTTAGAAGCAATTGTATTAGGAACTCTGAGTATTCAAGTTAAAGTTAACCTGAAAGTGTCGCAACAGTTAAGCCTGTGTGCCACATTGGGAGTAGAGTTAATTAGGTTTACAAAGATTTTTGTAAATAGTTTTTTGGCTCAGTGATTTTAGTAGAGTTTGGGAAAATCCTACTAAGTAGTAGGTCGTGGTTTTTTTCACCTTTTGAGACAGGTGTTTTTCACGTAAAAATCTCTGTGCACTTTACTTTCAGTATTTATTATTCCACAAAGTGTTGTAGTTAGAACACTCCTTCTAAAGCAAAAATTAGGTACCACACAAATCACCCCCCCCCCCCCGGGGTGGTATTTTCATTTATAAAATCAATTGGTATCAGAGCGAATTATCCTTGAAAAGGTTAACACCTTAGGAAAAGACCAACATGAGTGCACCACCTGGGAATTGCGAAGGGCAATCCACTTCTAGGCCTCCTCTTTTCAATGGCCTCTACTACTCCTAGTTGAACAACAGAATGATGGACCATATCATGGGCGAAGACTATGAGCTTTGGGATATCATCACTGATGGTCCTTTAGCCACAACCAAGAAGACTGCCGAAGGATTGGATGTTCCAAAGACAAGAGCAGATTGTACTGGAGAAGACCTTAAAAAAGTGAAAAGCTAAGAAATGGCTAGTGTGAGGGCTTGGTCCTGATGAGTACAGCATGATTCAAGGTTGTACTACTGCCAAGGAGATTTGGGACACTTTACAAGTGGCTCATGAAGGAACACCTCAGGTGAAGAGGTCAAGAGGAACACTACTATATTCTCAAATGAGAATCATATTATGAAGGACGGAGAAACTATCCAAGAGATGTATACTAGGTTCACTACACTAACAAACAAACTTGAGTTTCTTGGAAGGATTATCCAAGAAGAAGACAAGGTGGAGAAGATTCTAACTAGAGTTCTGCCAATTTTCTGGGAAAGCAAAATCATAGCTATTTAGGAATCCAAAAACATTGCTACTTTAAAGCTGGATGAACTGATTGGAAATCTTACTGCCTATGAATTGAGAAGGAAGACAATGAAGATGGATGCTCCAAAGAAAGAAAGAATTATGGCTCTCAGAATCTCAGAATGATCAGATCATGAAGATGATGAAATGGCTATGATAACTAGGGATTTCAAGAACTATCTTATGAGAGGAAAGGGTCCTTCAAAAGGAATAACATTCAACAAACCTAGGGCTCCTGAAATACAAACCAATGTGGGGTGTTAGAAGTGTGGGAAGACTGATACCACATCAAAAACTGCCCTCAATGGGAGATTGAATGAAAGAAAAAAAGGGAAGATAGAAGAAATAAGAAGAAAACATAGGTTCAACCAAGAAAGAACAAAGGATCAACTAAAGCTATGGTTGCTGCATGGTGAGAAACATCATATGAGGACTCAGAAAATGAAGCTGAAGATGAGCAAGCTCTTATGTCCATTGGAGAATCAGAAGATGAACAGAAGCTAAGTATTCTACATCTTAAAGAAAAGATTAAGTTCTTTTCTAAAGAAAAGTTGGTTGAGCTACTGTTGGACTTCATAGATGAGTCTGAAATATAAACAGTGAGAAGGATGTTCTGTCAATGTGTTATCCTAGAAGAAAAATGCAAAAGTTTAAAGTCTAGGGATGATGAGAGTGACAACACAAATACTGAGTTGAAGAACCTGGTTCATCAACTTGGAAAATAAGGTCTTAGAACTTAGATCTAAAAATATTAAACTAAAATTAAAGAACAGGAAAGGAAAAAGTTGATCAATAAGATCTGCATACACTGTGGTAAGACTGAGAATAAGATCTGCACACACTGTGGTAAGACTAGCCATTATAAAAATAAATCAATGCAAAAGAAAAGGCCAGTCAAAAGAACAAAGCTTTTTTTCAAGAAAAACACAAACTGCCTGGTTGGGCAAAGAAAAATTTAATTCATCCTTTTGCCCATACAAAGGGACACAAACTAGTTTGGGTTCCTAAAACTAACCCATGATTTCTTTGTGCAGGTCCAAATGAAGGGGAGTAGTCAAATATGGTACACGGATAGTGGCTGCTCATAACATATGACTGGTAACAAGGACCTGTTCCTTTCACTTGAGAACTTAGAAGGAGGTAATGTCTCCTTCGGAAATGGAAAGAAAGATGAGATCATTGGAGTTGGAAATGTAGGGAAGACAAACTCTTTTTCCGTTGAGAATGTCTATTTGATAGATGACTTAAAATATAGCCTGATAAGTGCGTCACAACTGTGTGACAGAGGTAATCTTGTGGCTTTCACTTCCACAAAATGTTTTGTGAATTGCCTTACTACTGACAAGAGTGTTTTGCATGGAAAAAGAGTTAACAATATTTACATTGTAGATCTGTCAACTCTCTATGAAAATGAACTCACCTGCTTAAGTGTGTTAATTAATGATCCACTCATTTTGCACAAAAAACTTGGCCATGTCAGTCTAAATCAATTGAAGAAATTAGTTTCCAAGGACTTGGTGATAGGGTTACCTAATATCAAGATCAAGGAAGACAAAGTTTGTGAGCCATATGCAAAGGGGAAGCAGGTAAGGTCATCCTTCAAACCCAAGAAAATGGTAAGTACGTCCATGACGTTGGAACTGGTTCATATGGACCTCTGTGGTCCAATTGAGAGCCGTGAGCTGAGGTGGTAAAAAATATGTAATGGTGCTTGTTGATGATTATTCTAGATTTACCTGGGTGTTATTTCTAGCCTCTAAAGATGAGGCATTTGAAATGTTCCACTGCTTTTGTTAGAAAAACTCAGAAACAATTAGGAAATCAACTTGCATCCATTAGATCTGATCATGGAACTGAATTTGAAAATGCAAAGTTTGCTGAATTTTTTGATGAAAATGGAGTAGATCATAATTTCTCTGCCCCTAGGACCCCTCAGCAAAATGGGGTAGTTGAGAGGAAGAACAAGACCCTTGAGAATATGGCAAGGACCATGCTTCTTTCCAGTAAACTACCTCATAGCTTCTGGGAATAGGCTATAAACACTGCTTGTCATGTAATAAATAGATGCATGACTAAACCTCTTATAGAGAAAACTCCCTATGAGTTACTTAAAGGGAGAAAATCAAACATATTTCATCTTAGGGCTTTTGGTTGCAAGTGCTATGTTCACAATAATGGCAAACTCTTATATAAATAAAATCCCAAAAGAGGGTCCAAAATATACAATATGTCCTAAGGAGCTTAGAATGAAACTACTAGCTGCTACTACAGATATAACATGATAAACTACGACACTAACTATTACATCATGTCCTGCCGTATAAGCCCATCTCCTGTCCACGTATGTGAATCCAAATGGCAATGGAAAATACCAAGCAGCACCTATATAATTCTCACCAGGCGCCAAAGTACGAATTCCAAAGACAAAATTGAATACCAATCCATAACACAAACAAGTTGAGCTCAGAACTCTATAGAGCCAAGCAATCTATATGATCTTTATCTTGCCTGCTATACTATCATTCTCAGAATGAGTGTGTAAACACACTAATACCACTGAAGAATGATAATCAGTACACAAGAAAATATCACCCTACAGTGAAGACAATACCATATCATGTTGAACAAGAATCTTGGTTGTGTTTGCCTTCCAAATCCTGTAGCTTCCATTGTATGTGTTGAAGTTTCATTTGCTGCACTTACTGACTAGAGTAGCGTCAGTTTCCTATTTAGCATAATGAACCTGCACAATGCTAGCAGCAGCATCAACAGGATATCCTACAAATCAGTAAACAACACTGAACCCTCTGGGAACACACTAGGATTCCAATTATCCCTCATCCTTAAACTGTTCAGAACCAATATCAAATTGATCAAGTGAGTTGATAAGTAATGCACAACACAAATGTTCCTCACATATTCCAAATTGTTAGAATCACTAAAAGCTTCCCAATTCCCTACCTCAACCTCCAAAGATGAATTTCTTACCCTGCTAAAAAGTCCACAGGTTGAGCATGCAACCATGCTAATACCACTGAGTAATCATTCAACACAGTGCAATAAAACTTTGGAAGAGGTTGTGGCACATCTACTGAAATTCTGCTCATCAATCCGGTGCTCTCCTTTTGGCAATCCTAACTCTAAGGTTAGGAATTTGAGCTTTATCCATGTTGATTAGAACTTTTCCTTCAGATGGTAACTCTTGGAAAGAATGAAATATGATTGTACCTCCAAAATAGAAAACAAGGTTAGCTAAATAGTCTGCCACTTTGTTGCCCTCCCTCATCACATGTTGAAACAACACATTGTATGTCTCATTGATCTCCATAATCCTTCTCACTTATGCTCCTATACACCATGGTGTTTCCCATTCAATCTCAATGATCTTCTTCATAACCAATGAATCTGTCTCTATGATCAAAGGCTGAAGCTGCCTTTCCACACAAAAAGACAAACCCTCTACAATTGCCTTAGCCTCAGCAGTTATATTAGTAGCCTTACCTATCTCCCTTGCCTTTGCACATATCAAATCACTCTGCAATATCTAACACGGAATCCATACGAGCTTTGTTCCGGATTTCCTTTCGGCGCCCCATCAGCATCGCATTTAAACCAGCCTTTATAAGGGAGTTTCCATGTTATTCTTCTAGTTACAACAACAGGTTTGTATTGCTCGAAAAACCTAATCATATCTGGCACAAGTAAAGGGATCCCATGTAGCCAAGGATACCTGGATTTATCCAAGTAATGCAGAGTTTTGTTCACCTTATGAATAACTCTACTGCAAGAAACTGTCCCTCCATGCTTCATAGTGTTTCTCTTCTTCCATATTTCCCATAGGATCAATGCCGGAGCTGCCTGAAATAATGGCTTAAGTTTAGGACAACATTTTGCATTCCACCACTCTCTTATTACTTGATGCACCTCTACCATGTTAATAACCAAACATGCTACCTATGAGAATGTATTCCACACCTTCTAAGTTGTAGCACTCGTTAGGAACAAGTGCTGAAAAGCATCCTCCTGTGAAGGTAAGCAACAACAGCATTTAGATACAACCATGTAACCCCCTCTCCTCCATAGATCATCAGTTGGTACCTTTCCTTTCCACACTCTCCATAAAATAAAATAAAATTTGTATGGTAGGCCTTTTGTCCACAACCTAGCATAGTCTGGATTGATAGGTTCTCTATGCCTCAAAATCCTCCATGCACTATTAACTGTAAACTTACCTGATGCAGTAGGCATCCATTTAGGGGTATCCCAAAATTCATCAAACTTAGAAAAATGTACCGCTTCTCTTAGCTTAGCGAAAGCATGTTAGTAATTTATTTGCTCTACTTGACTAAATTGCAATATCTGTCTTTTCTTGTGAAGCATGCTAGACTTTAAATTTTACTTGTTGGCCGCACTTAGCTTCTTTCTGTTAAATATTGGTTTGTTGTGGTGTGTTTACTATTGGGACAACGGGACCGCATCCGGGGAGCTTCCCATGTTCATAATTGGTTCCGAGGTTTGGAAGTGCGGGATACCAAGAGATTTTCGGCACATTATTGATTAACTAGCAAATACTAAGAGATCCCCAACGATCCTCGAGATACTTGGAGATCCCCCGTTCATATGATGAGGATACTAGGAGATCCTCGGGATACTTGGAGATCCCTAGTGTATATAATGAGGATACCATGAGATCCTCGGGATACCAGGAGATCCCCGATGATAAATAGCATGTAACGATCGTACTTGTATTGTAGATTTGCCTTTGTAGCTTGTTCAGTTTTTACTTTTTCTCTTGTTAGATACTCAATTTTTACCGTATTTTCCTTTTGTCCATTCATTTTATATTTATTCTTTTGTTTACCTCAGTAGGGCCTCGGCCTTCCTCGTCACTACTCCACCAAGGTTAGGATTGGAACTTACTGAGTACCGCTGTGGTATACTCATGCTACTCTTCTGCACACTTTTATTGTGCAGATCCAGGTGTAGAGCAGGCATACCGCTAGAGCTGTCAGGGAGCATTTCACTCAGAGACTTGAGGTATGCATCTGGCGCATCCGCATATCTGAAGAGTCTCCTTCTTTTCTACCTTTTAGCTAGTAGTTTCATTCCTGTACTCAGTTGTTGTAGGCACTTTTGGATATTAGAGCCGTATGTTATGTTTTTACCATTAGCCTGTGTTGCCCGTGGGTTTCCGGGTCTTGGATGTTGTTACATTCTTATGAGTTGAAGGGTATGGGCCAGGCGACACCCTATACATTTTCTTATGTTATTTAGTATTGTTTATCGTTTTCGTAAAGATTGTTGAATTTTTGCAATGTGTTAGGCTTACCTAGTCGCGAAGACTGGGCGCCGTCATGACAGGTTCACGATTGGTGAACTAGGGTCATGACAAGTTGGTATCAGAACTCTAGGTTCATAGGAGTCACGAGACACATGCCAATTATTTAGAGTCTTGTTGATCCGTACGGAGACGTCTGTACTTATCTACGAAAGGCTATGTAACTGTTTAGGAAAAATCTCCACTTCATTGAATTCCTTGTCGTGCTATGTTTTTGACATCGATTCTAAACTTCTGTCTTCTATTCTCTCACAGATGGTGAGGACACGCACGACCCGGTACGATCAAGCACCCGCGCCCACTCCTACAGAAGCTAGGGGCAGGAGCCGGGGCAGGGGTCATGGAGCTAAAGCACCTGCTCCAGCAACCATCGAGATTCCACCAGCGGATCCAGTTAGGACTCAGGCACCAGAGACGCCCACAGCCACCACCACTCCATCTGTTCAAGAGGCATTGGCGTAGTTTATGAGCATGCATACCACGCTGTCACAGGAAGGGTTTCTTCTACCTCCTGCAGCTACGTCCTATGCCGGGGGAGGAGCCCATACACCCGCAGACTGCACTCCAGAGCAGAGGGTGCATATGGGACCGATTCCAGATATTATTCCTGTCCAGCCAACAGTACCGGTTCAGCCCGAGGATGGGGCACCTGCTTCGGGGGATGAGTGGCGTAGATTAGAGCAGTTCAAGAAGTATGACCCTCCTATTTTTTAGCGCACTAGCTACATATGATGCTTTGGGGTTTTTGGAGGATTATCATCGTATCTTCCGCAACATGGGTATTACTACTTCGAGTGGGGTTTCCTTTGCAGCTTTCCAGCTTCAGGGAGCCGCCTATGACTAGTGGCGCACCTTTGAGTTAGACAGTCCGAACGAGGCTGGCTCCCTAACTTGGACTCAGTTTTCAGTTATTTTTCAAAGGGATTTTGTTCCTCAGAGCCTCCGAGATGCATGGCGCGTGGATTTTGAGCACTTGCGCCAGGGCCCTATGACTGTCTCTAAGTATGCCATCCGATATACTAGATTGGCCAGGCATGCGCCTGCTTTGGTGGCTACTGTTCATGAGAGAATTTGCAGGTTTATCGAGGGTCTTATTCCTTTCATCAGGTCTGGTATGGCGCGAGAGTTGGAGATGGACATACCCTATCATCAGGTGGTGAGTATAGCCAGGAGGATAGAGGCTATGCATGCTAGAGAGCGAGAGGAGAGAGAGGCCAAGAGGTCTCGGGAGTCTGGTCATATCTCTAGTACCCGTACTTCAGGAGCAGAACGTCATGGCAGGGGCTATATGGGTCTCCCAGTTGACTCAACTCTTCCTTCACCTAGCAGTACTCCAGCTCCTCCCAGATCTCGGGAGCCTTATTATGTACCTCCGATTTCTAGTGCACCTCCTGCGCGGGGTACCTCTAGAGGTCAGTCTAGCAGGGGTGGGCCCAGTCAGTCACAACAACCGCGCCCTCCTAGAGCTTGTTATGAGTGCGGGGATACCCGCCATGTAGTGAGGGATTGCCCTAGGCTAGGGAGGATTGCACCACCACAGCAGTCTCAGCAGCAGCGTACCCAGCGGGATTCTCAGGCCATTGTTCCAGCTCCAGCTGCCACCCCACCTGCCTAGCCAGCCAGGGGCGGAGATCAGGGAGATAGAGGTCGCCCTCGAGGTAGGGGTCGGGCCAGATTTTATGCCATTCCTGATTGTATCGAGTTTGTCTCCTCCGATTCAATTATCACGGGTATTATATTGGTTTGTCATAGAGAGGCATCGGTTCTATTCGATCCAGGCTCTACTTATTCTTATGTGTCATCTTATTTTGCTCCACATTTGGATAAAGCCCGAGAGACCTTGAGCTCTTCTGTTTATGTTTCTACTCTCGTGGGATATTCCCTTTTTGTGGACCGCGTATATCGGCCATTTTGGTTACTATTCGTGGTTTTGAGACAGGACAAATCATTTATTACTTGATATGTTTGAATTCAATATTATCTTGGGCATGAATGCAAAGTTATCAAAATGTGAGTTTTGGCTGAGTTCTGTGGCATTCCTAGGCCACGTTGTATCGAGTGAGGGCATTCAGGTAGATCTGAAGAAGGTGGAGGCCGTGCAGAGTTGGCCCAGGCCCTCCTCGGCTTCGGAGATCTGCAGTTTCTTTTGCCTGGCGGGGTATTACCGTTGTTTTGTGGAGGGGCTCAAGACGGATTTGACTTCAGCCCTTATTCTGATTTAGCCTACTGGTTTGGGGTCCTATACAATATATTGTGATTCCTCACGAGTTGGATTTGGAGCAGTGTTGATGCAGGATGGTAGGGTGATTACCTACGCGTCCAGACAATTGAAGGTACATGAAAAAAACTATCATGTCCATGACCTTGAGTTAGCTGCTATTGTTCAAGCCTTGAAGATCTGGCGCCATTATTTGTACGGCGTGCCTTGTAAGATTTATACGGATCATCAGAGTTTGCAGCACTTGTTCAAGCAGAAGAATCTGAACTTGCGCCAGAGGAGATGGCTAGAACTACTGAGGGATTATGACATTGCTATTCTTAATCACCCGGGCAAGGCCAATGTGGTAATTGATGCCTTGAGTCACCGGGCAGAGAGTTTGGGAAGTTTGGCATATTTACCAGCTTTAAACAGACTATGGCGATGGATGTTCAGGCCTTAGCCAGTCAGTTCATGAGATTGGACCTTTCGGAGCCCAGTCGCGTTCTAGCCTGTGTGTTTTCTCGGTCTTTAGTGTTTGATCATATCAGGGAGAGGCAGTATAATGACCTTCATTTGCTTGTCCTCAAGGACACAATTCAGCCTTGCGACGCTAAGGATGTGACTATTGGGGATGATGTGGTATTAAGGATGTAGGGGCGGATCTGTGTGCCCGATGTTGATGATATTCGGAAGTTGATTTTGACCGAAACCCATAGCTCGCGATACTTCATCCATCCGGGTGCCGCGAAGATGTATCTGGATCTGAGGCAACATTACTAGTGGAGGCGGATGAAGACATAGTAGAGTTTGTAGCTAGATGCCTCAGCTGTCAGCAGGTAAAGCTGAGCACCAGAGATCGGGAGGGTTACTCCAGCATATGGATATTCCGGAGTGGAAATGGGAGAATATCACTATGGATTTTGTGACTGGTCTCCCTCTGTTGGCGAGGAAATTTGATTCTATTTGGGTTGTTGTGGATCGGTTGACCAAGTCTGCTCATTTTATTCCAATGTGTACTTCTTACTCAGCGGAGCGGTTAGCAATTTATATTAGGGAGATTATCCGTCTGCACGACATTCTAGTTTCTATCATCTAAGATAGGGGTTCAGTGTTTACATCACGGTTCTGGAGAGCCGTCCAGCACGAGTTGGGTACCCGAGTGACCATGAGTACAACTTTTCACTCTCAGACGGACGGACAGTCCGAGCACACTATTTAGATTCTTAAGGATATGCTCCGTGCCTGCGCAATTGAGTTTATAGAGTCTTGGTATCAGTTCTTGCCATTGGCTGAGTTTGCGTACAACAATAATTATCAGTCAAATATTCAGATGGCGCCTTATGAGGCCATATATGGTAGGAGATGCAGATCCCCGGTAGGTTGGTTCGAGCCGGGTGAGGCCAGGCTAATGGGAACTGATTGGGTTCAGGATGCAGTTAAGAAGGCTAAAGTGATTCAGGATAGACTCCGTGCGGCCCAGTCCAAAGAAAAGAGTTATGCGGACCGGAAGGATCGTGATGTTTCCTTTATGGTTTGTGAGGCTTGCTTCGGGTCTCTCCTATGAAAGGCGTCATGAGATTTGGGAAGAAAGGGAAGTTGAGCCTAAGGTTCATTGGCCCATTTGAGATTTTGAAGCAAATTGAGAAGGTTGCTTATGAGCTTGCTTTATCTCCCAGTTTATCCGGGGTTCATCTAGTATTTCATGTTTCTATGCTTCGGAGGTATCACGGTGACCCCTCTCACGTGTTGGAGTTCACTTCAGTCCTGTTGGATAATGACTTGTCCTATGTTGAGGAGCCAGTGGCAATATTGGATAGGCAAGTTCGAAGGCTCAGGTCAAAGGATATAGCTTCAGTAAAGGTTCAGTGGCGGGGTCCGCCGGCCAAAGAGGCGACTTGGGAGACCGAGCTGGATATGCGCAGCCGATACCCTCATCTTTTTGCTACTTAAGGTATATGTTCTCTATGCTCGTTCGAGGATGAACGAATGTTTAAGTGTAGGAGGATGTGACACCTGGCCGATTTTCTTTGAATATGCCCCGTTTCCCCATTATCTGCTTCCCCTAAGTTCCACTACTAGAAAATGATCCTATTAGAACAGTTATTTAGTAACGGTTATGCAATCGTTACTATAAATAACATTTTCGAACAATTTTACTCGTTTCTATAGAGTCAAAACATTTTTGGAACCACTTCTGAAAAATAATTGTTCCAATAGTATAACAATTGTCACCATAGGTTTAGCTATGGAGACGGTTTAGACAAGCGACACAATAGAATACTTTATCGGAACGATTTCATGAAATAAAAGTATACTGGAACGGTTTGTTGTTCCCCCTTAATTTCCCTCCTACATATGTACCCCGCCAATATTTTAGTAAATAAAGTTATATTTTAATTAAAAAAACATAGAAAACCCTCAAAATAGACGGTATTTTCTTAAACCCACCAAATCTCTCTCAATTTTTAACCTTGAAAAATTCGACGACCTGCTCCTTCGAGTGACGACCTGCTCCGGCTAATTTAAGGCAATCTCTGACGTAGGCTGTTGGTGTTTTCCTTTGTTCGGTGTTTATATGGTTGTTAGCTGAGCATTGAAATAGTTCGCAGCTTCTTCAATCTGCTTTCTTCTTTGGTAATAATCTTTGTAAACCCATTATTCTACATACTTTATGTAATTTGGCTTGCTGAAAATTATTCTTTTGCTCAAATTTTGTTTTAAGATTTTTAGTTTGTAAAATTGGGGATTTTGTTGGTGGGTTTTTATTTCGTGTTATAAATCCTTGCTCGATGTTTGCTATCGATTTTCGATACTCGACGTCTTCTTTGGTGGTTTCTATTCAAACAAGAATCCCAAAGAATAATTATATTTGTGTGAGTTTGTTTCTTCCAATTTCTAAACATAAAATACATTAAAAAGGTCATTAGTTTCTTAACCCGATTTTCTACTATGGATTGCATCTGAGGTGTAGCCGAGGGCCGATTTGCTTCAGTTGTTGATTCGATTCGCTGAACTTGGGGCCGATTGCCAAGTTTCGGTTCTCTATTTTGGTTTGGGTTTTGATTTTCCTCTTCAATTTGTACATTGCTCGAACTGGTTGAATCAATTTCTGGACAGAAAATTCTCAAAGAAATTGTATCTGTATTGGTCGATCGGTTCTCTGCTTTGGGGTTCTAATTTCAGAAGATTAGCTTAAATTGAGGTTCTATTGATGTGCTTATTTTTCAATCGAGTTCAATCTCATTAAGTTGTGATCCTAGGAGATTCAAATGAGTTTGAAAACAATCCATGCCCCCTTTTCCTCCTTTTCTCTATTGTTTGCGATGTTGCTCTCGTGGTTCTGATTGAAATATGATAAGAACTTGGGGTTTAAATGATTTTTCAGCTAAGATATTGTTTGACTTAGAAGAAAATATTTGTTGCGAGTTGGTTTGTCTAATTTTAATGGTCGAATAAATTTGAAAGCAGCACCTCATTGAAGATTCGCTAGTAATTGAATCGAATATAGGCTTCTCAGAGTATTCTAAACTATTTGAGTTCAAATCTGTTAGCTAATTGTATATAAGAATATCAACATCCAATAGGAAAATAAACCGTTCCTTTAGATAGAGCATGGTAGCATATGGAGACGCTTTATGAACCGTTGCAAATAACTGTTCCAATAGACCTACTGTAACGCTGGATGCCAGAACGGGTGGACATCCGTCCCAATAGCCTTATAAGGACGGTTAGGAGATCTATAGCAACGATTATCGAAGGGTTGCCATAGATTCAATTTCTAGTACTGTTCGTTTCTGCTATTTTGGTTTGCCGGGATGTTCGGTAATAGAATTCAGAGTGTTTTGTGATACTTAGTCCCTAAATGAGAGCTTAAGTGCTGAAAAATGGTCTGTAGTCAGAACACTATCAAGACGACCTCGGTATGGAAATTCGATGGTTCCGTTAGCTCCGTTAGGTGATTTCGAGGGTGGGAGTGTGTCTGGAATGTATTTTGGATGTCCGTAGCTCATCTAGGCTAGAAATACTTGAAGTTAGAATTTTGAAGTTTCCGGTCCGATAGTGAATTTTTGATCCGAGAGTCGGAAGGGTATTCTGGAAGTTGTTGTACCACCGTCATGTCATTTGGGACGTGCGTGTAAAATATCATGTCAATCGGACATGTTTTGGTAGGTTTTCAACCGAAAGAGAGTTTGGTTAAGTTTGGGAAATTTTAAGTTCAAATCATTGATTAATTCGAGTTTTCAGCGTTGTTTTATGTGGTTTGAGGATTGGTACAAGTTTGAATGATGTTATGGGTAGGTTTGGTTGAGGTATTGGGGGCCTCGGGTGTGTTTCGGATGCTCGAAGGGTTGGTTTTGACAGTTAGGATGGAATTTATGTTGCATAAGCGGTTGTTCAGTCGCAAAAGTGGAAGGGGGGCATGAGGGAAGGAACCACATAAGCGGTTGTGTTTCCGTAGAGGCGGACACGCTTCTGCGAGTGGGGGACCGCAGTAGCGGAAGCTTGGGGGATTAGTGAGGGCCGCAGAAGCGGTTATTTTTTCGCAGAAGCGGTCCCTGGTCCGCAAAAGCGGAAACTGCTTTTCAGTTAAGAGAAAATCCGAGGGTTTAATTTCATAAGTTGAAAAGTCAATTGAGAGCTCAGGAGAAGGCGATTTCGAGTGAGTTTTGAAGAAAAGATTATTGGGTAACCTTTCTATGATCCCTTTTGGTTATATTCCATCTTTTTGTGGTTAAATCCATCATTTAAATTCGAATTTCTGATAAAAAATTGGATAATTTGGGTAAAACGTCTTTGGCTAAACTATTGAATTTTGAAGGGGCATTTGACCTCCGATTTGAGAGATTTTTATATGGTTAAATTCGTAAGAGTACGAGGTTTCTTAAAATGTGAAAATTATTTGTTTCTGAGACGTTGGCATGAGGGGCATTTTGGTTACTTTACATATTTTTGCGCTTTAGCTTTAATTTTAATTGTGGAATTAGTTACTTGCGATGTTATTTACAATATGTAATTGGTTTGAATAGATTTGGGCCACTCGGAGTTGGATACTCATGGCAAGGGCATTGTTTCTTAGCGATTTTGTACTGATTCAAGGTAAGTGGCTTGCCTAACTTTGTGTGAGGGACCTCTCCCCTTAGGATATCTTTGATGTTGTTTAAATGCCTTGTGCGCGAGGTGACGGACGTGTACTTGTGCTAGTTGATGAAATTCACCCTACTTGACTTATTTAGACTGTGTATTCTTCACATGCTTAACTGTTAAAAATGCAATTCCACTTGTTTTAGCTTAGGGAAAGCATGTTAGTAATTTATTTGCTCTACTTGACTAAAATGCAATATCTGTCTTTTCTTGTGAAGTATGCTAGACTTTAGATTGTACTTGTTGGCCGCACTTAGCTTCTTTCTGTTAAATATTGGTTTGTTGTGGTGTGTTTACTATTGGGACAACGGGACGGCATCCGGGAGCTTCCCCTATTCGTAATTGGTTCCAAGGTTTGAAAGTACGGGATACCAAGAGATACCCGGCACATGATTGATTAACTGGCAGATACTATGAGATCCGCAGCGCAGAACTGATTAACTGGAGCATACTAAGAGATCTCGGGATACTTGGAGATCCCTCGTGCATATGATGAGGATATTAGGAGATCCTCGGGATACTTGGAGATCCCTTGTGTATATAATGAGGATACCAGGAGATCCACGGGATACCAGGAGATCCCCGATGATAATAGCCGGTAGCGAGCGTACTTGTATTGTAGATTCGCCTTTGTAGCCTGTTTAGTTCTTACTCAATGTCTTATTTTCCTTCTATCCATTCATTTTATATTTATTCTTTTGTTTACCTCAGTAGGGCCTCGACCTTCCTCGTCACTACCCCACCGAGGATAGGCTTGGAACTTACTAAGTACCGCTGTGGTGTACTCATGCTACTCTTCTGCACACATTTTTTGTGTAGATCCAGGTGTATCTGAGCAGGCATACCGCTAGTAGCTCTCAGGGAGCATTTCACTCAGAGACTTGAGGTATGCATCTGCCGCGTCCGCAGATCCGAAAAGTCTCATTCTATTCTATCTTTTAGCTAGTAGTTTTATTCTTGTACTCAGTTATTGTAGATATTTTCGGATATCAGAGCCGTATGTTATATTTTTTACTCTTAACGTATGTCTCCACTGGGTTTTCGGGTCTTGGATGTTGTTACATTATTATGACTTGAACTATATATGCCAGGCGACACACTATACATTTTCTTATGTTATTTAGTATTGTTTATTATTTTCGTAAAGATTGTCGAATTTCCGCAATATGTTAGGCTTACCTAGTACGAAGACTGGGCGCCGTCATGACAGGTTCACGATTGGTGAACTAGGGTCGTGACATCCCTTTAATCAGGCTAGTGATTTGTCACTGATTTCTTTCGAATGAACCCCCATCTATCCTACTGGCTGTTTCTTAGTCTTTTTGTGTGTAAAAATCCTATACTTGTGATGTTTTCCTTAAATACATGGTCTTATGTATCTCTTTTGTGATTATGTACCAACGTTTTTATTATTTCTATACTTATATTACTTATTCCTTAATTACTTGAGATTCCTTGTGATTACAATTGGATCCGGGATCCTTTTGATTTATTTTCGAACTGATACCCTATTTTCACTTTATAAATACACTACTATTCCATTTTTTTCTTAATTACCAACTATGTATTCGACCTTATTTATGCACTATGTGGTTTTCTTACCCTAATCAGCCTTATTAAATTGATTTTTTCTTCCTTATTCTAACTTGACTAGTCGTTTGAACTAGACCCCTTAATTAAAAGAGTCTAGTTGTCTTAATTGATACTAATTGATTGGTTTTCATGTTTGTGCACTATTTGCAAATACATTGCTTATTTTCAAAACTATATAAGGACCTAGTCTTCCCTCTTTACATCATCAGGAAATACACAATAATATACTCACACACTGAAACTCACACGAACAGAAACCATTTCTTGCAATACCGTTTTAAATTCTACTTCACTTGAGATCTTTTGGAACTGTTGTTTACAACTTGGCTCTCTCAAGATTATTTTTCTTACTTATTTTCCTTGAAACTGATATGTCTTTCACTTAAATCTCCTGCTCCACCCCTATGTGTTTACTGTACAGTTTCAGACTTCTTGTTTACTTTACTGTTCATGTTCTACAACTTGTGCTAAATATTTTCACTTCTTTGCTTTTGTTCCTGTATGAATCCCTACCCCTATTCCCTTCTATGTGCTGAGTTAAGGCCTTGGCATGACAACATCCTAATTACTGTCCAGTCCATGGCTTGATCCACAATGGATCCTAACTCTCAATGTTTGACTAGCAGGCTGATTAGGGGTGTGCCAGCATCCCAATTGTTGGGCATGACCACCAGCCTGCCATGTCCCTTTTTGATTCTCGTCCCCTTGTGCACGTACACTTATTCTTAAACTCTTAAGTTTTTCCCCTGTCATATGAGCCTTACTTTGGGACCTTGAGTTCCCTCTTAACTTGGACATCTAAGGACTGGCATTTCCACACTGCACTATGTTCATAACTATGCAATGTGTTTGGGGTGTAAGCATTGCCGTGAGTCACTTTGAGGCTCTTGGAAACTCTGACACACCCCAAATATGGGAAAGTCTTTTGAAAATCTGATCCTGGAAGTTGGTTTATCTTATATTATTGGACTTTAAGTCGGAATTAGGCTGATTAGATGTAGCTGGAATATTCTGATGTAATTTTCACTTTCTTTCTTTTTTTCTGATTCATCCATGTTGTTATAATTTGTAATAACTATATAGTAAAAAATGGGGTAGGGTCTCTCATGTTATGCATATGGGGTAAATATCATGTTTTAGGTTTTATTTCTGCAATCACCACATTTCGTTTATGCATCATGCATTTAGAAAATCCTACACATAATCTATACTTCAGCATATAGAAATTATGACTATAGGATTCTGCACTTCTGCATTTCATATAGAAAATATGCCTATAGGATTTTCCTGCACTTCTGCGTATATAGAGATCGTGTCTATAGGTTTTTCTACGCTGCCATGTGCCATACAGATAACCTGTTTGTAGGATTCTGCAATATACATCTGTCACTAGGCAAACAGTTATATGTTAAACAATAATCAATTGCATTCTAGATATTATGTCTATAAGACTCATGCACTTTCATAATTGTTTAAAACTAACCACGTTTAGAGATCATGCCTATAGGAGTAACCAGTCGAATCTGATCTGTTTAGCTTGCCTACAAGTCTAAAAATAGTAGTGATGTCATTTAAAATCTGCAGATCTTATTTTCACATAACCAGCAAACCTTTTTTAAAATCCGTATACTTCCCAATTGTTAGATATCATGCCTATAAGCTTCACCTAGGCAAGCCAGTAGGTAATTGATTAACTGTGTCAGTTCTTGATAACTACATCTAGTCAGGACTAATTCGGATTCCTCATCTGAAAAATATGTGATAAATCAACTTATCTTATACTTTGTATAATTAAAGACCTAATCAATATTTGCAAAACATGCTAAATAGTTTGCTGCTTTGAATTAGGAGGCCTGCCTAAGCCTTAATTGCTTATCTGTTTTCCCTTTAACTGTTATCTGTTAGTACTTGTCGCCTAGATTTTATCCTTTTGAAATTGTGTAAAAGCCCCAACTCCCTCCCCCTTTTAGGATTAGTAATCTCAATACCTCCAGGACTGATAGGTTTGTGACGGGTAATAGCATGCAATAGGTATCGATACTATTCCGCGTTTTAATACCTTAATGGGGTGGGAAGGGTAGATATGGATATGATAACTGGTGCGCAAGTATCACATGCGACCCCTCTTCTGAGGAGTGATTGCTGGATATTGCATTGATGTGATCCATATTAATCATAAAACTAGGATCCCCCCGTTTATTTGCTTTCATCTATTTTGTAGAGTTATGCAAAATTTTTCACAAAATTTCTGCTTTTTTTTTTACCTTTTCTCAAATATAGACCTAGTTGCAACAATTGTATGTGAGTGCCCTCTCACTTGAACCCTTAATTGCTTATTTGCTTATTTGAAGTAACAATTATAACATGGTCGGAACCACACTAGTAGATCATGAGGGGTGCCTAACACCTTTCCTTCGAGATAATTTCTAGCCATTACTCAAACTCTGGTTCTTCAAACTCAAACCCTTCTTAGTGTCCTAATGCACTTAATCATTAGGTGGTGACTCTTCAAATCCAAAAACCCAATTCCCAAAAGGAATCGAGTTGTCCTCCTAAATGTCACAAGTCCGATTTCGACTTTAGAAAAAGAGGACGCGACACTATTTACTCAACAATAAACCGGAAATTCATAACAAGGTGGAAACTTTCATTTTTCGTTACAAAACGAAAAACGGACACTTAATTTTCCGTTGGATTTAATATTAATCTTCCGTTTACAAAAAAATAGATATTTAATAATATTACAAATATTTACTATTAATAAATAAATTTGGTTCAAAAATTTAATCAATCAACGTCTGACCGAAGCCGAAGCCGAGCCAACCGACTACGTAGGCGCGAGGCTTGCCTTCTTTTTAACTCTTTAACAGATAAAAGAAGATCAACTGTATATACTCATCAAAAATATTTTCCTCTTCCAATATGGAACAATGTCTTTTTGTCAAGGAGGGAAACTTAAAATTTTTATTTTCCCTCAATTTTTCGTTCACCTTCATTTAAACTACATTAAGCTTAGAAAATCCAAAAGATTCAACTTTCACATTCTTATTTGGATCTTTCATATTATAAGAATATATAAACAGAAAAAAGATATAGTTTGGTAAAATATCTTTGTGTAGAATATTGAGAATTGTTAAGGACAAGAAAGAGACGCATGCATCAAAATATGTAAAAATTATTCAGAAATAATCAATGGTGTATTTTTTTCTTTCTATATATCGATACTGCATCACATGCATTGACTGACAAATAAATCATGTAATTGATAAACTCAAGATGGTTAGTAAGAGGCTTTCAAAAGGAAAAAATGATAGTCCAAGTGAGGAAAAAGACATGAATTCTCCCAACTTATCATGTCATATTAATTAACATATAACACGCAACTTAGTTTTAGTTACTAGTTCATAAGGTCTAACTGGTTTTTGTTAGTATTATCCTTCAATAGTTCAATGATGTCAAGTACTCCATTAGTTCTATTTTATATGTGACCTTTTGGTCAAGTTTATAAAAAATGATATATTTTCATATTAATTCAAAAACTTTAATTACATCTTTACATTTTTATTTTGCTCTCAATGACATGTCGTCTTAGAATTAACTGAATATTACTGATACTAACATTTATTTGGGTATATTATAGGAGTACAAGTTTAGTTTATGTATTGATTTTTTATTTTTATTTTTAACAATTTATCCATCAAAACTATTTTTACTATTCATTACATCCAGTGATATATACTATAAAGGTAGGTTTATTAACCAAAAAAAAGAAAGGTTTAAATTAAAAGTAACAGCAATAGGTTATGCGCTCAAATGAAATTTGAAAGCCATTGGACAGAAGCATTTGGAGTTGATTTTTTGAAGACAAAGAATCTTGAACTAAAACATTTAGAAAGGATTCGTGAAGCTGCATTTTGTCTCCCAATCTTTTTTCGAGTCAAAAAATACTTTCTCTGAATCCACCTACACCACCAACCCTTTGTTCCACTCCAACAACCCACATGGTGAAAAGGGGAAAAAAATGAAGGGTTTACCCACAACGAACACCTAAATGAATAATAATAATAATAATAATAATAATAATAATAATAATAATAATAATAATAATAATAATAATAATAATAATAATAATAATAATAACAACAACAACAATAATAAACAAATAAATAAATAAACTCTCAGCATCCTCCACTTTTTTATCTTTAATGTGATGACCAGGAAAAAAAAGAAAATGAAAGAAGAGAGAGCGACTTTATCCACTTTATGAAGTTTCCTCGGTTGCTCAGCTGCTATAGTCAAGAGTGGCAACCTTGGTCTACTCACCAACTCTGTAGAATCTTTGGTGAGTCATTTTTTAAAACTGTTTTTCTGAAGAAAATTTTTCGGTATTTAGTTGTTGGGCGTGAAACACATTTTTGGAAAAGCATCTACGTATTAAAATGATAATAGTGCTAGTAAATTAAATTGGAATATAAAGTTTTGATACTACTAAATATTGAATATAATATAAGTATTGGCTGAAGAAATGATATGCAGTAAAACGTTTAAAAAGTAATGAAATAAAATAACTTTTGCTAGTAAGCAACCAACTACAGTTAATACTCTTAACTTATCATTGTGTTTACTCAGTTAAGACTAATCCTCTGAATTCGTCAAAGGAAGGCCTAGAGCTGGTGGTGGATATTATTAGGTAATGCATTTAATAATGAAGTCAAAAAGGAGTTGCTCATTTGGCTGTACTGTCCCATAAACACCACCTTCCTATCGTTTTCGGCCAACCAACCCCTCCCACTATTTTTTATGCCTCTCTCGTTTTTCCTATATAAATAAGCCATTTTCATTTCTCAAAAGCAGGTTGCTTATCTACTTCAAAACAAGATTAAATATCCACGTCACCAAAGAACAAATAAGCAGTAATGGCAAGCAATGGAGAAAATGGAAGACATCAAGAAGTTGGACACAAGAGTCTTTTGCAAAGTGATGCTCTTTATCAGGTATTACCACTTTTTTCAATCTATATATTAATGTCATACAATAAATTGGTTCCCTTTGCCCAGTAATAGGGTTCATCGTTCGGTTTGGATCGATTTTTCTCTAAAAAGAAATCAAACAAAGTAAGTTAGTTTTTTACATATTAAAACCAAACCAAACCAAACCAATTAAGTCGGTTTTTCTCAATTCGGTTTATATCGGTTTTTCGGTTATTTATCGGGTTTTTCATAAATATAAGACATACACTACCAAACACATATTCCGGCGACCACATTTTCAATGTAACACTATCAAATCAATTTCCCTTTGAGAAATCTATTATTTCCCAAAATATATTGATAATAATTGAATCATAAAATGATGAATAATCTAAGTACTTAATTAAAAATATGTTATTTTTAATACGAAATGGATTTTTACACTAAATAAAAGAAAACTACCAATCAAACTAGAATGTAAAGGTAAAGAACTTTATTAAAATTGAAACTATTAACATTTACCATAAATTTTTTGAAACTTTGTATAACAATATATATATATATATATATATATATATATATATATATATATATGTGTGTGTGTGTGTGTGTGTGTGTGTGTGTGTGTGTGTGTAATAATAAATTTGAAATAGTTATTCCTATAGTCGGTTTTGTTTGATTTTTTTTTTTCTGATTAAAACCAAAATCAAACCAAATTTGACCGGGTTTTAAATTTTAAAACCAAAACCAAATTAACCAAAAAGTATTGGTTTTTTTGGTCGGTTTGATTTGGTTTTCGATTTGGTTCGATTTTTCGGATTTTTATGAACACCTCCATGCAGAACCTTTATTAACATAGAATTAGGTTTTAATGAATTGTCTGATTTGTGTTTCAACAGTACATTCTTGAAACAAGTGTGTACCCAAGAGAGCCTGAACCTATGAAAGAGCTAAGAGAGATGACTGCAAAGCATCCTTGGTAAATTTCATTGACTTTACTTCATAGAAACTGAATACTCAATTGTGGTAATTTTCTAGCTGGAAATATAAAAATCATTCATTTGAATAAAACAGGAACCTCATGACCACCTCTGCTGATGAAGGACAATTCTTGAGCATGCTTCTTAAACTAATCAATGCAAAAAACACAATGGAGATTGGTGTGTTTACTGGTTACTCTCTTCTTGCTACTGCCATGGCTCTTCCTGATGATGGCAAGGTAATTAATTTTTACCAATGACTTCTCCTACTTAAACCAACGTAAAAACATGTACTAATTTGGATAAATTGCTTCAGATTTTAGCCATGGATATCAACCGGGACAACTACGAGATTGGTCTTCCAGTAATTGAAAAAGCTGGACTAGCTCACAAAATTGAATTCAAAGAAGGACCTGCACTTCCCGTTCTTGACCAAATGATTGAAGACGTACGTACCTAAATACCAAATGAACAAATTAGAAGCTTGTCTATGATAGTTAAAATTAATGATTGTTCATCACTTTTGTAACAGGGCAAATACCATGGATCATATGATTTCATATTCGTGGATGCTGACAAAGACAATTATTTAAACTATCACAATGAGATTAATCGACCTGGTCAAAGTTGGCGGACTAATTGGATATGACAACACCCTATGGAATGGATCAGTGGTTGCACCGCCTGATGCACCTCTTAGGAAATACGTTAGGTATTATAGGGATTTCGTATTGGAACTCAACAAGGCTTTGGCTGCTGATTCAAGAATCGAAATTTGCCAGCTACCCGTTGGTGATGGCATCACCCTCTGTCGCCGCATCACTTAAATTTACTGGGCTACTTCATAGCATTGGAGGATTTATTATTTTTGCAATTCCCCTCTTTCGAATCATTCGTTATTTTACCTTTTCTTTTTAATTCTCTTTTTTCCTGTAAACGTTGCTTTGTCAACGTTACCCCTACTGTTTAGTTTTTTCAACAATGTATTTTTTTGGAGTAAATAACAAAAAAGTCTAAGTTCAAAGATCAAAGGTCCAAAATGTCATTTGGTCAGTTGGGAATCTGTTACGTCACACAGATGACCAACTGGTGCAAAATAGAGTTTCGGACCAAAAGAAAAGGTTTGAACAAGTAAAAGTGGCCATTCACCTAAGAAGAAATCAAAGCATCTAAGATTGGAAAAGATTAATAAAAAAGGTAGCAAGACTTTTGATTTGCGACTTCGACGACGACCTTTTATATGAATTATGAAATAGGAGAATAAAATGAACTATTAGCTAGTACTGAGTCCTGACTAGTTAAATGCATCTCTACCCAAGCTATACTAAATGCCTCATACTGATCTGATGAATTGATGCACACTGTAACGCCCCATTTTTGGGTGATGAAACCTGCATAAACTAAAACATATGGATCAATATGTAAGCAGGGGCGAAGGTATAATTGATCACCGTTCGTTGAAAAATTATATTGTATATATAAATAAAATATTAAATTTTAATGTTATATAACATATATTGAACACCCTTTCTCGAATCTTTTTTTCACTTATTTTAAGTTTGAACTAACCCCCACACACCCTCCCACCCCCACACCAAATAAAAAAAGGATCACTATTACTGTCTACATGGGACTATTGTTCTATTTTTGGGCCAATGACCTAAAATGAAATCAACCTAATTCACAAATTTGAGATTAGCCGGGCTGGGGACGAATAGGACTGGTATTGAGCTTCACTTGGTTGGAAATTGGAACCAAGACTTGTGATTTTGGGCTTATGAGTTAGCCACACCCAATGATAAAAAATGCATTGGACGTCTTATTTGGTCGCCCATTTAACATATACTCTTTTTTTTAATTTTTAATTTATATTCACTTTTTAAATAACTTCAGCTCATTTTCTCCTCCTTCATTTTCTCCTTCTTTTTCTCCTTCAGCTCCCTCTCTACTCCTTCTCCTCCTCCTGTTCAAACCCAGCTGGAAAGACATTTCCATAAGAATCAAACAGAACTTGAGCCAGAGATTAGAAAAGTTAGGGATTCAACTCTTGATCCAAGAAGGAAATCTTATTTAATTCACGTTCTTTCTTAACTAAATTTTGACGTCATTTATAAAAATTTTGCGACTGGTCTTTCATGAATGTTCAAATAAGCTTTCTATACATTTTTTACGAATTTCGTTCACTTAAATCTGTCCAATGAATTTTTATAGGGTCAAATTTGATCCTAGACGTCTCTATGCTAATGGGTACGCCCATTGAGCGTATGTCAATTAAAGCAAGGTATGACTTGGACGTGGGGACAAATGCAACGTCGTTTAATATATAGCGTATTCACTAAGAAGATGCTATATACTTTTGTACTTTTTTTATTATTTCGAGAAAGATCTCCTATTATATAAAGGAGACCTTCACACTGTAAAAGGACATGATTATTATTCTCGAATAATACAACTCTCCTTCTTTCTCTCTATCTCTTTCTCTATCTCTAACGATTACTTTCTCTCGAGTTCATATCATCTTTTTATTTTTCAGATCTACTATAACAACATCTTCTTGGCATCTCTAGGTCATTATTATATTTGATTACGATTTACCCTCGTTTATTTTTTATTATTTTTAAGCTTACAAAGTATATCAATAACTTTTGAGCCAAACAATTTGGCGCCGTCTGTGGGGACTTCGAAAATCAAAATCATTATTTGCACCTAGAGAACCACTGACAACCATCCTCTATACCACATAAAAACAAAAGATGGCCGAAAATAACAGAAGAATGAAAATAATATGGGTGTTACAGCCAATCTCTTGGGTCCTCTCAACGAGGCCGATAACGAAGGAATCTTGAATGCAACCCCTAGCACCACATCATGTGCAGAGATATCGCCTTCCTGCATGAAAAAGGAGCTTCAACATCTGCGGCTAAGGAAGCACCCTCGGTGGTCTAGAAACTACTGGAATAATGGCTAACAAGTACCTAAGTGGCTTGGTTGAAAAGTCACCGCAAAGTAAAGTCATGTGTACACCAACGGTAGGCACCACTGCTGTCATGGGTGAACAGGAGGTTGTACGAGAAAATAACGGGCACGTCGATGTACAAACCAACTTTTCACGGGGACAGGAACAACACCACGGGCCGCCGAAGCTGCCTTCCCCAGCATGCACGACAAATATGATCGTCGGAGGCGGCAATGACTTGGCAATAAATCACGTCAAATTCACCACCACGCACAAGCTCAAGCAGACCATCGCCCATGAACGGTATGACAACTTCGAAGATAGTATCACCTTCGATAAGTCCGATGCCAACGGTTTGTCTTTCCCACATTATGACGCTTTAGTTATCACTTTACGTATCGCCGATATGGATGCTAAAAGAATCATGGTTGACGACGAAAATGGCGCCTGTATTATCCATCCGAGAGTCCTCGTACAAATGGGACTCGAGGATAAGATAATACCGCGTTGCATAACACTAACTGGTTTTAACAATGCAGTGGAACGGACATACGGAGAAATACCACTGCCCGTTTTAGTATGAGGATTCGCACTGGAGATAACTTTTTACGTGATGAACCAGGAAACGGCGTACAACGCCATTATAGGACGCCCATGGATACATGCCATGCGAGCAATCCCTTCAAGCTTTTACCAAGTGATCAAATTCCCTACCCGATGGGGAGTATTCGGCATTCGAGGCGGGCCGCGCACCGCATAGGAATGATACAAAATAGCTCAAGACTGTGCCCTCACCAAACAGTTGAAGGGGGTGAGTGCAGAGGCATAGCAATCAGCCGTGTCGGGGACTAAGGTCAATCCGACAACGGACGCCATTAGAGACCCCGACACCGCGGAGGCCTGTAGAGAAACGGTCAAAGATCACGATCCGGTTCAATCGGATGACACCGACCTTACAAAGAAAGCCTATATCGGGCACGGCCTCGCCAACCATAGTAAGTATTGTGAATTCCTAACTAACCATGCAGATATATTTGCTTTTTCCCATTCAGATATGCCGGGAATCCCGTGAGACATCGCCACCCAGAAGCTGAATATCGATCCATTACATCCGCCCATACTACATATGAGAAGGAAGTTCAACGCTGCTATCAATGAAGCGGTCAGTGAGAAAGTAGGCAAGTTACTGGCCAGCGGTTTCATCAAAGAATCGAAGTACCCCAGTGTGTTGCATATGTCGTCATGGTCAAATAGAAAAACGTGAAGTAGAGAATGTGTGTGGATTTCACCAATCTGATAGGACATGCCCTAAGGATTCGTTCCCGCTGCCCTATATCGATCAATTGATCGACGCCACCACAAGACATGAACTGTTGAGCTTCCTAGATTCCTACTCCAGCTATAATCAAATCATGATGGCCGAGGAGGACCAGGAGAAAACGACTTTCATCACACATCAAGGAACATATTGCTACAAGGTAATGCCCTTTGGGCTCAAAAATGCAGGGGCTACGTACCAAATACTGGTCACTAAAATTTTCAAAGAGCAGCTCGGTAATAGCATGTAAGTCTATATTGATGATATGTTGGTGAAGTCGACAAGGAAAGAGGACCACATCGACCAGAAAGAAGCCTTCTGGATATTGAGAAGGTACGGGATGAAGCTGAACCCCAGGAAATGCGCCTTCAGCGTAGCCTCAGAAAAATTCTTAGGATTTTTTGTATAGAAAAGAGGCATTGAGGTCATCCTAGATCAGATCAAGGTAATAACGCAATACCTGAGATTTTGAACAACAAAAAACATATACAAAAGCTGACGGGGCGAATAGCCACCCTATCCAGGTTCATCTCACGATCCTCCGACAGGTGCCATAAATTTTTGAATGTGTTGAAAAAGGATAATGGGTTACAATTGAATGAAGGATGTGTCAAAGACTTGAGAAAATTGAAAGCATACCTTTCTTCGCCACGACTGCTAGCCAAAGCAAATCCAGGTGAGCCCTTGCTGGTGTATCTGGCTGTATCCGAGGTCGCCGTCAGCGGAGTCTTGTTTCGCGAAAACGAAGGTACGCAATCTCCTATTTACTATATTATCTAAACCTTAGTGGACGCCGAAACACAGTATCCACGCCTTGAAAAGTTAGCCCTGGCATTGGTCGTAGCTTCACGAAAGCTCCAGCCCTACTTTCAATGCCATCCCATAAAAGTAGTAACAACTTTCCCTTTGAGAAGCGTCCTACATAAGTCGGAATTATCAGGCAGGCTCGCCAGATGGGTCATAGAGCTCAGCGAGCATGATATCTCTTATCACCCAAGAAACACCATCAAGTGGCAAGTACTTGCCGGCTTTGTAGCCGATTTCAGTGCAGAGATACTACCAGAGGTGGAACTAGAGGTACGTCGTGCCCCCTCCAACACTGACCTATGGGCTCTCTAAACTGACGGCGCCGCAAAGGCTTCGGGATCGGGACTGGGATTCTTTCTCAAGGTCCACACGTGTGAAACAATTTGCCAGTCCATACGGTTCCTCGAAATGACTAATAATGAGGCCGAATACGAGGTTGTTATTGCAGGTATAAAGCTACCCATCAAATATGGGTCTCGGCGACTCGTTCTTCACTGCGACTCCTAACTCGTAGTGAAGCAGCTCACTGGGACTTACCAAATCAAGGAGCAAACATTGCAAAATAATTATCAGAAATCCACCGATTAATAGTTGAGTTCGACAAGTGCCGCATCGAATAAATTCCGAGGGCATGGAACATCGAAGCAGACGGTTTAGCAAAACTGGCCGCAACCACTACAAACTTCAACAAAGAAAGTATGGTCACCCTCCTCCATTAAGCCATTGATCACACTAAGGTACTCTATTTAAACTTGACCTGGGTCTGGCGCAACCAATTTGTATCCTATTTGCAGGATAGGACACTCCCACTCGACAAAAAAGAAGCAAAGAAGCTCTGCATACAGGCCTCCCGTTATTGCCTGATAAATCACGAGCTCTACAAAAGGACGTTTGGAGGACCCCTGGCCAAGTTCCTAGGGCCGCACCAAACAAGACCAGTACTCGAAGAGGTACATGAGGGCCACTGTGGTGCCCACACAGGTAATGCATAATACAGGCCAGCTATTACTGGCCCACTATGAAGAAAGAGGCAGCAGAATATGTTCGCCGATGCGAACAATGCCAAAAGTATGCCCCCATGGTATACCAACTAGGAGAAACCCTCCACTCAGTCACTTCCCATGGCCTTTCATTAAATGGGGAATGGACATAGTCGGTCCCCTACCAACGGGATGAGGAAAGGTACGATTTTTACTAGTTTTAACTGACTATTTCTCCAAGTGGGTAGAAGCAGGTGCGTATGTCCAAATATGTGAACAGGAAGTCATCGCCTTCGTATGGAAGAATATCATCTGTCGATTTGGCATTCCCAAAGAAATCAGCTGTGAAAACGGACGACAGTTCATCGGCCAGAAAACGACAAAGTTCTTCGACAAATGGCATATTAAGTGAATACTCTCCACGCCATATCACCCCACCGCCAACGGCCAAGCAGAGTCTCCCAATAAAACAATACTGAACATACTGAAAAAGAAACTCGAGGAAGCCAAAGGGCTATGGCCCGAGCTACTACCGGAAGTGTTGTGGGCGCACCGGACCACACCCAAATCCAGCACAGGAGAAACACTATATTTACTGGTCTATGGAACCTACGCGGTCATACCAGTCGAAGTTGACGAGCCAAGCTTGAGGTATTCACATACATAAAAGAACGACATAAACAGACTTCAAGACCTCGATGAGGCCGAGGAAAGAAGAGAATGGCCCACATAAGAATGGTGTCTCAAAAACAACAGGTCGAAGATACTACAACGAGAGAGCCAAAATAAGACCACTCAGTGGGAGACTACGTCCTCAAATCCAAAACATTGGCATCAAAAGACCCAAGCGAAGGAAAATTAGGCAACAACTTGGACGGGCCCTACAAAATCACAGCAGCAAAAAGTAAAAGAGCATTCTAATTAGAAACAATAGAAGGAAAACTGCTCCAAAACAACTGGAACATCGCCCACCTCAAGTATTTCCATTTCTAAAAGGCGTCTCCCGAGTCGTACTCTTTTTTCCTTACCCGAGTTTTGTCCCAATTGGGTTTTCTCGGGGAGGTTTTTAACATGGCGGCGAAGGGGACACCTGTAGATATCATACCAGCCACTCCATCCACTCTCCAAACTGGCATGATAAAGACATTGGACTAGCATGATCTCCAATGTGAAAACGGCTACGACCATCTCCAACGTGTAAACAGCTAAGGCCATCTCCAATGTGTAAACGGCTAAGGCCATCTCCAATGTGTAAACGGCTAAGGCCATCTCCAATGTGTAAACGGCAAAGGCCATCTCCAACGTGTAAACGGCTAAGGCCATCTCCAATGTGTAAACGGCGAAGGCCATCTCCAACGTGTAAATGGCTAAGGCCATCTCCAATGTGTAAATAGCTCAGGAAATATCCAGTGTATAAACGACTAAGGCGATCCAATGTGAAAACGACTAAGGCCAGAACCAACGTGTAAACGGCTAAGGCCATCTCCAATGTGTAAACGGCTAAGGCCATCTCCAACGTATAAATGGCTAAGGCCATCTCCAGTGTGTAAATGGCTAAGGCCATCTCCAGTGTATAAACGACTGACCCACATTATATGAAGATAATGCTGCATGCATAGCCCAATTGAAGGGAGGATTTATAAAAGGAGATAGAACGAAACACATTTCACCAAAATTATTCTACACACACGACCTTCACAAAAATGGTGACATTGATGTGCAACAAATTCGTTCAAGTGATAATCCATCAGATTTATTCCCTAAATCTTCGCCAACTTCAATTTTTGAGAAAATGCCATACAATACTGGAATGCGAAGACTCAAATATTTAAAATAAGATTTTCATCAGGGGGAGTGAATACGCGTTGTACTCTTTTTCCCTTACTAAGATTTTTCCATGCGGTTTTTCTTGTAAGGTTTTAGTGAGGCAACTAGAAATGCGTATTACTAAATATATGCACTCTTTTTCCTTCATTATGATTTTTCCCACTGGGTTTTTCCTAGTAAGGTTTTAATGAGGTACAATATCTTTTCAATGAACAACCAAGGGGGAGTGTTATGAAAATAATATTGTGGATGTCCATTTAATACTCCGATATAAATAATCTTCTGAAGAAGATTATCCATTTAGTATTCCATTGAAGTTTATCTACAAACAGCTCATGCAGACAGCTGACAAGTAGCTGAAGAGTAAGCCTTGCAGCTTCTTCCTAAGAAGCCTTGCAGCTGCTTCTGCCTTGCAGCTACTTCCTGCTTCCGCCATGCAGCTGCTTCTGCCTTGCAGCTGCTTCCGCCTTGCAGCTGCTTCCGCCTTGTAGTTGCTTCTGCCTTGCAGCTGCTTCTGCCTTGCAGCTACTTCTTTTCTTCTATAAATAGAGAAGTTTTCAGTTCATTATGTACATCAGTTTGAAATTCGAATAATAAATCTCTCTCTCTCTCTCTATCTCTCTCTCTCTACTTGTCTTTGGTTTCATTACTTTAAGTCTTTATTTTACAAGGTCATCAATGTGAAAACGGCTAAGCCCAGAACGAACGTGTAAACGGCTAAGGCCATCTCAAATGCATAAACGGCTAAGGCCATGATCTCCAATATATAAATGGCTAAGGCCATCGCCGTCAACCATCGACCTAGCTCGACTACGACAAGCAAGTGATTCGATGACAGTCGAAGTCACACATATGGCTAAGACCATCGACACTATGTGGCTATGGCCATCAACACGATATGGCTAAGGCGATCGAAAGTATTATGGCTAAGGCCATCGGTGTCAACCGTCGACCCAGTTCAACTACGGCAAGCAAGTGATTTAATGACAGTCGAAGTCACACATATGTCTAAGGCCATTGACACTACATGCCTACGGCCATCAACACGGCATGGCTAAGTCCATCGACAGTATTATGGCTAAGGCCATCGCTGTCAACCGTCGACCTAGTTCGACTACGGCAAGCAAGTGATCCGACAACAGTCAAAGTCACACATATGGCTAAGGCCATCGACACTACGTGGCTACGGCCATCAACATAATATGGCTAAGGCCATCGACAATATTATGGCTAAGGTCATCGTCGTCAACCGTCGACCCAATTCAACCACTGCAAGCAAGTGATTCGACGACAGTCAAAGTCACACATATGGCTAAGTCCATCGACACTACATGGCTACGGTTATCGTCACGACATCGCTAAGGCCATCGACATTATTTTGGCCAAGGCCACCGTCGCCGATCGTCGACCCAGTTCGAGAATGACAAATAAAGCAAGCACCCGCTCTACGGAGATGAGGTACCAAAAATAAAAGATACAAAAGTAAAGGAATGGCAGCACGAGTATGACTTTAGTTATCATCCAAAAAAACACATGTACACCCAGCCTTACAAAAGGTCCTCATTACATTCCAAAATACAGCAAAACAAAAAATATATACAAGTCCTAAGGGGCTTTGCAGCTTCACCCGTCGCCTCTTTCGTGACCGCCATTCTGCTCATTATCCCTCGCCTGGCAGCCATCTTGTCCGTCACCGCCCCGGGGTTGGTAAGCTGTAAAAATCCAAGAGCTATATTCTAGAAGGTTGACGTCTTCGGAGTTATAGCCCGTTCGATCTGGAGAGTCAGAGCTATACCCAGAAGTTTCACGGGCAACACGGGCTACGCGTTGTTGTTCCTAAACCTCTGCCTCAGTGGCTCGACCCCCAAATAAGTACTCCTCGAGTACGACCAATCTGGCTTCGGTGTATACCCATATCTCATGCGCATCATCTTCAGACTTTGACAGAGCGGTCCGCTTAAGGACCTCAATCTCATCTGCCCTGGTGTCGAGTTCGGTGGTCAAGGCAGCGACTCTGGTTTGCAATTGAGCCTCGTACGCCGCTACCCTGCGGCTAACCTCCAACTCCTCTTCCTTCGACAAACGAAGAGTCTCTTGCTCAATGTTGCGAGCTAAAACGGCCATCACCTGCTCATCGATCTCCTCCAGCTCGGCCATTAACCATTTTAGTTGATCCTCCGATTATTTAAGGCCCTCATAGAACACCCGAAACTCCGGGTCATGTTTAAGCATATCCGCCAATGCCTGATGCTTGGCATGACACCATTTGTACTTCTTCGCCATTTTGTTGAAGGTGGTCGCCTTCTTTTGCGCGCGCCGCCTCCTTTCCACCTCAAAAATGAGAGTCTACAAAGGAAAGAAAAAAGAGGAAAGACAAGTCAGTACGTATCAAAGTCGCCCTCACGACTCATAAAGAAAAATTGAAAACTACCTCTAAGGCTGCGCCAGCGACCCTTCAAGACAGATCCATGTCATTAACACCCTTCGACATTTCATGCTCAGCATTCGTACATAAGAGGTTCATATTCAATGCGACCTGCTCGCTGCTTTCTAGTAAATTATACCTTCCCAGGATCATGATTCGGCGGTTGGATCTACCCGCCGTCATCTCTACGCGGGCTGGATCCCTTGTTTACCTAATTACACCTCCAGGAGCGACCTCAGAGCTCGCCCTCTCCGCATCAACGTCCACATTTCCAATAGCGGCCGACGAAACGCCCTCCAGAACACGAGCTGGGCTGGTTTTGACGGTAGCTCTCCTTTGAGGAGCCGACCTCCCTGAACGGATGGCATCGACCATGAAAACTAGCCTCGGCACTTGACGAGGCTCACTAATCCTCTCTTCTTCAGTTGCTATCCCCTTACCCATCATCAACCGTCGTCTTTTTCTCTCTGGAGGCTCCTCACCCTCCAAAGTCTCCTTCACAGGCTGTGGGGACGGTACCGAAGGAATTGCTTCACTTGCGGACGGCGTCACATGCATAACCTCCTACTGAGGAACCACGAGAACATCGTCACTAAACAAGGCACAGGGTATGTCTTCACCATCAGAATTAGTCTCCACCCTAAGCGAGGTAACAACGGCATTTTTCTTCTTGGAGATGCTCCGACCTGTCAACATGAGTGAGTCAGGTAGCAAAACCTGAGGGAGTTTTCAAACCAAAGTCGAAGAATTACCTAACGGGTTGTACTGTTGACGAACGCGGCCCAAGTACGGCACTCCTCCGCATAAGGTATCAACTTCTCCACCCATTATTTAATGTCATCAATGGATTGGGGCGGAGAAGCCCCCACTATAAAAAAAAATTCATAATGGCCGCACGGTCAAAGCAATATAAAATCAGTAATTCCACACACAAAGGTACATACGTTCTGAGTTCCACCTTTAGGGAACCCATTAGGGTTCGATACCAGGTGATCCATTCTAATATTAAAGTACATGCGCAAGAAGCCACAATTGGTCTTGTCGTCAGCCTTAAATACTAAGCCATTTGTACCACGGTTCTTCAGTTACAACATGGTACCCCTCAGGTAACCAGTGCTGAATAACTGTAAAAGATGATAAACTGAGACTTTGCACTCAGCCCTGGCAGCGTACATGGTCAAAAATCCTACACAACTTTAAAGTGTAAGGAGTAAGTTGAGCTGGACATATATTAAAAAAACGGCAGAGATCCTCCGCTAGAGGGTAAATTAGGAGACTATAACCGATCAAAAATGGATACTCGTAAAAGTGCAGTATCCAGGCCTATGCACATTGGCGTAATCCGTTCCACCCGGAGCCATTTTCACATAGCCCGAAACGTTATGCGCCGCTTGGAGATTGTCCAAATGAGGTTGTAATAATTCACTATGCTCCCAGGGAAGAGCTGAGCTTTTCGTTTGAAAATCCCTTCGAATGAGCATTTCTTTGGGAAGCACATTATCCACCGTGAGGGGAACGAGGGTCTTTTCTACCTCTTCCTCTTCGCCGCCAGGGGAAGGCGGAACCCTAGATGGGGCGGTGTCCTTGTCTTTTTACTACCTTGATGGCGCTTTGTCATGATGTTCTGTCTAAGAAATAAGGTGCTAATGACGAAAAATATGACTTCAAAGAAGTGGAAGAGTCTCACATGAAATAGCGATTATAAGAGAGAAAGACAAAGAAGGAAGTCGAAAAATATTTTCAAAGGGTTCGGAAGATGAATCAGATTGAACATTTCCCCTATTTATAGGGTTTTGTTGCGCGGAAATCGAAAAGGCATGATTCAAAACGGGCGCGAGAAACCAAAACATCACATCACCTCCTGAACCGCCTCGAAAATAAGTGTATTAATGACGCATGTGGGCAGTGACGTCATCCCGAAAAGGAAACCATGCGTCAACGGCTCAACAACGCCACACATTTCACCTCGTTCCTGCTGCCGCCCAACTATAAGGTCAAATTCTCCAAAGACGGATTGCAGTTCCGTCCATTGGAGACGCCTATCAAATGAGCCTCCAACGAACGGAGGAACTAATTGTATAGGGTCAAATTTGATCCTAGGCGTCTCTATGCTGATGGGTACGCCCAATGAGAGTATGTCGACTAAAGCAAGGGTATGACTTGGACGTGGAGACAAAGGCGACGTCTTTTAATACATAGCGTCTTTACTAAGAAAACGTTACCTACTTTTATACTTTCTTTATTATTTCGAGGAAGGTCTCATATTATATAAATGAGACCTTCACACTGTAAAGGACATGATTATTATTCTCGAATAATACAAGTCTCCTTCTTTCTCTCTATCTCTAACGATTACTTTCTCTCAAGTTCATATCATCTTTTCATCTTTCAGATCTACTATAACAACATTGTTCTTGGCATCTCTAGGTCATATTATATTTGATTACGATTTACTTCGTTTATTTTTTATTGTTTTTAAGCTTACAAAGTATATCAATAACTTTTGAACCAAATAGAATGGTTTATCAAATTATGTCAATTGATGTTTGATAAAAGAATGAAAAGAACTTTCCTAGTTACTTGAGAAAAAACAATCTATTGCGCATGTGAAATGACTGAATTCGGTAATTCAAAAGAGGAAAATTTTATCCAAGTTTCGGCTCTAGAGCTGAAGTTTTCCAATTACAATACGAAAACTTCAGCTCTAGAGCTGAAGTTTTCTAACTACAACACAAAAACTTCAGCTCTAGAGCTGAAGTTTCCCCGCTACAACACAAAAACTTCAGTTCTAGAGCTGAAGTTTCTCAATTACAACACAGAAACTTCAGCTCCCCGCTACAACACAAAAACTTCAGCTCTAGAGCTGAAATTTGATCTTTAATAGCTGCTTTCTACGATTGGGTACTTTCTGTAGTTGCTGCAACTATGCATTAATTTTCTTCCCTCCAGCTTCTGACTATTGCGTGTTATCCTTTGAAGTAAGCTAATTAAAGTCAGATAGTATCTGTATTCATTTTAGTATCGCAATGGAAGGATACATGTTAACAAAAATCCATTCTGTATGCTATATGTTAAGACCTGAAGTTCACAAATCAGAAAGTCGAAGGTAAAACCATGGCTTTTCCTCCAACAGAATATCATGCGGTGCTTGGTCATCTTGCGGTAGATAGTCATACACAGAACTCCGAACTTCCCACCATCAACTTCATGGCTTGTAGTAGTTTTATGAATATTTTCATATTTTGTTGGCAAACGAGAAACACCAAAAATTGCCAGGTGCACATAGCTTGATAACTTGATGGATAATGGGCAAGTTATAAAATAAAGTTTTCAGTTCTAGAGTTGAAGTTCACCAGTTACAAAATAAAAACTTCAATTCTAGAGTTGAACTTCAGGTCTGGCTATTAAAATTCTGAAGTTTTGCGTGACTGCCTTTCTACTTCAGCCCCGTATGCTGCGAAATAATGGGTACGCTTGCAATTTTTTTTATAAAGCAAAGAAAGGTTAAAACGTGATACAAAAAGTGGGTATAGATGCAAATGCCCCACCAAATGATAAGTAGCCCATCTACTCTGGGCCAGTCTAGCTGAATTGGAGGTCCGATGCTCAGTGGACTACTCGGTTCGATCGAACATTAGAATTCAAGATCAGAGTTGTGGTGCAACTTGTGTTCATGCAAATGGAATTGTGGTGTTCTGATATGGAAATCTTCTCATGTTTCTAACCTCAAGTTTTCTATACAATAAAATCCGTTTGACTAATTTGGGCGACTTTATGTTGCTTCATTCCAATTACATCTGACTGACTCGCTCGTATTGAAAAAAGATACACCATACATACAAGTGAATTATATGGCATTGAAATGGTTATTTTCAGTAGATCTCTTCAAGTAAGCAGTATATTTCCTTAAATTCTTTTTTTTTAAATAGAGAACTGATGAAAATTTACCTTTTTTTTAGGAAAAAAAATATAAATAACATATTGTTATAAAATATTCTATTTAAGGTGAATGTCCATATTTAGAGAGATCCTAGGGTTTACTACTTGGTGGCTAAGTCACCACCTCCCTATAAATAAAGGGGTTCTCTCCCATTGTAAATCATCCCAAAAGTATCAATAAGAATACTCCTCTCTCTACTTTTCTCTATATTGTTCTTGTTCTTGTATTATTGTTCTTGTTCTTATATTATTTCATAACACGTTATCAGCACGAGTCTCTAACCAATTGAATTTAATATTCAGCAATTATCGCTCTCAGAATCTCGAGTTGCAATCAGATTCATCCACTCTAATTCGTGTTCCGTCGTTTGGATTTTTCTATTTGAGTGAAACGAGATTTGTGATATTTTGGTTTCTGAAATTCTTCAATTTTTTTTTCTTTCTCGTTGTTTTCTTTTGTTTTCTCTTTGAAGGTGAATTTCCAAGCAAAAGAGTGTAATAACGATTGCTACTGCTCCATATGAGAATTTCTATACGGAAAATAGAAGAGATGGTATCATCATAAAATAATGCAACGGGATGGAAACTCAGGAGGTATATTCGATATCACAACATTTATTGGTATAATTTAAAGGTAAGTAATTTACTTTTCCCTTTTAAATTCTTGAAATTCTACGATTTGATTTCATATACAAACATAGACAACAAAGTTTGATTATAACTCTAATGGAGTTTGTAAGGAATTATAACCACGTGAAGTAGTAAAAGTTCTATGTCTTGCCATGATTAAATTCATGTATGATTGTGGGCAAAGAATTGAAAATCCGTCCCATTAAATTTGCTTCATTCTCATTCCCTTTAGAGAATGTGATAGTAGTATGTGATAAGTCTGAAAGAAGATAATATTATTACCGCGAAGGTATCAATGGATGTGGACGTGGCAATAGACGGAATTATAATCGTCATCATTGTGATAATGAGAATAATAAAGATTCTCAAAATAATCTTTCACTTTATGAAAGTAATATTTGACATGAGATTGTATATAGCACATACAGATGATTATGATCCATTCCCTGAAGTGAATGTGATAATTGTAATAAAGCCCGTAAGTATGGACACGCTCTTGATGTAATTTTGTTTTATGTCTGACATTATGAAAAGAAATTTCGTTGCCCTTGAAATTTCGGGCAAGAACTATATACATGGGTGTTGGATGCTAAAATCCATTTGGATGCAATGGTCTTGGAGACGTCATTAAAGACAGAAATAATGCATCCACCCAAGACTATGCTAAGGCCTTGATTTTCTTGCGCCATCACCTTGATGAAGGTTTGAAACTGTGCTAAGGCCTTGATTTTCTTGCGCCATCACCTTGATAAAGGTTTGAAAATTGAATATATCACAGCCAAAGATCCACCTATCTTGTGGAATGGCTTAAAGGAGAGATATGACAACCTGAAGTTGGTCACTCTGCCACAAGCACGATGCGATGAGAATTCAAAAGCAAATAGTTCATAAACTATATATTATCGGTGGAAAAGGGCACTGGGCGAAAATTTGCCGTGTACTAAGACATTTGGTTGAGCTTTATCAAGCATCTCTAAAAGGTAAATGCCCTGAAACCAATTCTGTCTCTGACGACAATTTTGACATCACCCACTTGGATGTGGCAGACTTCTTTGAGCACCCTGAGGGGAAAATAGACCACTTAATTAGTGATGGATCTGTGATGAAGGAAGATGGAATTGTTTGATTTTATTTTACTTATTTGTATTAGTTAGTGAATAAACTAATAGTCATTAGTATCGGCTCATATTAGTTAGCTTATGATATAATGTTAGTATTAGTTCTTTAGATTGTTTCAATATGTTTAAATTTCAAAGATATTTTTATTTTCCAGTAGAGTTAATCGACTAACCTAACAGTTAGTCGATTATCTAATATTTCGCATTAAAACTGGATTTTTCCGCAAGCTAAGTTAGTCGACTATCTGATTTAGATAGTCGACTAACCTGATGACTGTTTACTAAGTTAGTCGACTATCAACTTAGTTAGTCGACTAACCAATATTTCGCATTAAAACTGGACTTTTCCGCAAGGCAAGATAGTCGACTATCTGATTTAGTTAGTCGACTAACCTAATGACTGCTTCCCAAGTTAGTCGACTATTAACTAAGTTAATCGACTAACCTCAGCAGATTTTGAAAATATTGTTTAATTATGAAGTAACGGATTAAATTTGTTTATTCCCATGTTCGTATATCTCTTTTGAATAATTGATTCATGTACCACACATACGATATTCAAAGAGAAGAAATATTACTCTCATTTAAGTATGTGTAAGGCAGATGTTACTACAATTTCTGGTAGTAGTAAATTGATTAAAGGCTCCGGAAGAGCAACTATAACTCTGCCTACAGGAACAACATTTTAGAGAATGCAATGTTCTCCTCCAAGTCTAAAAGGAACTTGTTGAGTTTTAAAGATATCATTCAAAATGGATATCATATTGAGACAATAGATGAGAATAATCTTGAATTCCTCATTTACTCATGAAAACGAGGCTGCCCACTTCGGTTTGGGGTCACGCCATTTTGCATGCAGCAATGCTAGTTCGTCTCAGAACGACGAATTATCACAAATATTCCCCGTTGCAATGAGTTTTGGGTCATGAACCTAATATATACCACTTAAGAATTTTTGGATGTGCAGTATATGTGCCTGTAGCACCGCCATATTGCACCAAAATGGGTCTGCAAAGAAGGTTAGGAATATATGTTGAGTTTGAATCGCCCTCCATTATTCGCTACCTCGAAACATTGACAGGGGATTTGTTCACTGCACGATTTGCAGACTGTCAATTCGATGAGACACTTTTCCCAAAATTAGGGGGAGAAGTTGGTGAAACCAAATGGGAAATTTTGTGGAAAAATGCATCATTATCTCATCTTGATCCACATACCTCTATTTGTGAAAAAGAGGTGCAAAATATTATCCATTTGCAAAGAATAGCAAATCGAATGCCAGACGCATTTACAGATTTGAAAGGATAACAAAATCACATATCCCCGCAGTGAATGTGACAACATCTGATTCACGAATACATATTCATTATTGGAAGAATATAAACATGAAATTGGTATTGAATATACCACACTCACCCCTAGAAGGAGGTTTGAGATGATATATGAAAATAATGTCATTGTTATGGCATGAATAGTCATTGGTCACGTACCTATTGTACGCCAAAATAATTTGTCAATGTGATTATCAAAGGACAATAATAATGCAAGAAACATATCTTGCATATAATTTTGACATGACCATAATGGTATAACTTTCTCTTTAAAAGAGATATTCACCACATGGATGTTGATGAATTTGTGGTAGTACAAAATTAATTGAAAGCTCTAGAAGAGCCAATTATTACTATGTTGGAGAAACACAATTGATTACCAATAATATATTGTGTTGTAGTAAGTCTCAAAGAAACTTATTCCGTTTCCAAAGTATATGCGAAAGCGATTGATTATATTGAGACTATAAATAAAGGAAAGATTTGATATCTTCTATTACTACAACTTGTAGCGGGATAATCTGTATGTGAAAAACTATCCGCTTTATTCTCCAGTTTGTACTACACAAGAATACTACAATAAAGTGGACGTTTATTGATATAAAAACCCATATCATAATAAACTTGAAGTTTATTGATAATTGCACATTTCATGGTGTAAATTTGATGTTTATAAATATTGATAATTTATTCATTTGCCATTCGGGTTAGCCATATCATTTTAAGTATGATGTGCAGTAATAGAGAATTCACATGGGTAAATATTAAAGAACTATAAAGTTCTTTACGAATTCTCTTGTATTACTTGTTCTCATTGATTAATTGACCAACTAAAGAGTTCGGGTTGAATCCCATAAATTCTGGAAATATCAAAGGTGAATATGGACATTCACCTGCCATGTATACCACATATGATGCATCTATGATATGGTTACATGTGCGATTGTTATTAACCCGCAGCATGGCCGGTGCTTGCGAGGTAAATTGCTCAGTAATATAACTTCGAGCATAATTTCCAGATTTTCTATTCAAGATAGTTCATCTTGATAAGTTGGTTTATATCATAGTTGGTTTAGCAAGATAATTATTGAGTGCCCCCACTTAATAGCTAAACTATTTCTTATGAGAACAAAGTTATATATATCAGTTTGATATATACGAGAGTATATATATGCTCCCCTCACAAGTGGTTCAGGGTGAGGAACCAAATAATTTCATCTTATTATTATTGATGTGCGGTGTATATTTTCATTAACACCATAATGCACAAAGATGGACTCTCAAAGTTGAGGAAACAAGTTAGCTTTTCTAACATGAGGGGGAGACATGATAAACACTTGAGAAAAGGTTATATGGGATGAATTATCATTTGTATATATAGATCCTCGAATATCATAATATGAACCTGAAGTTCAAAAAAGGATAATTCAATTGCAACATATTGCAAAGCATGCTATACGCATTTGCTGACCCAAAGAAAGTAACTATATTCTCACTGCAAATGCTCGTATTAAGTCCCAGAAGGACAAAGTCTTTGATACGCTTAAAGCGTATAGACAAATCGGTTTCAAAATAACTTCTTAATAAAGAAGATGAGCAAATGATCAAAGTGATCATAATGGGGAGGCAAGTGATCTAGAAGATCACATGACATAACACTTCATAAAATCTCATGAGAGATTCAGGTACCTGAATATATGAATAAAGAGATCTCCATGTTATGTCTTTATGAAAATTTACTGGAACCGATATAAAATGTTCGTCGACGACATCTATGATAGCGCTAAATATCGATGAGGATCTTATGTTTGTCGAATACAAACAAAAATATTGGCTAAATGGAAGAGATACAATTCAAGCAGAATTGATTCCATATGAAAGACATGTAGTTTTGGACATGTAGTTCAAATACTTGAAAGTATAAAGTCAATGGTATGTGTAATCAGTTTTCGATATCTTATTTGTTTAGCATGACATGAAAACTTGATATGCATCTAAAGTCTATTATATGGCTTATATGACTTAACTTATATGTCAATCCATGAAAGATTGAAGTTGCTTGAAGCATATACAATTCTTGGTCCTGAAGTACCACATCCTAAGTGCAACTTGTGTACATATGTATCTTGCTATAACTATAAGCATGATGGCATCGAGAATACCTCTATGGAGATATTGAAGAGTCATTCCACGACATTATATGAAGATGTTCATATCTATCAAGAACGATAATTTCAAGGTGCGGAATATTTATTCAAATCAATATGGCTGATTTATTTATCAAATCTCTACAAAAGATCGTTTTGAAGATGGTGCACAAGATTGGAATGCAAATGCTCAAGGATGTGAATTGATGCTCTTTTCAGGGGGAGTTAATGCGCGTTGCACTCTTTTTCCCTTACAAGGTTTTGTCCCACTGGGTTTTCCTTGCAAGGTTTTTAACGAGGCAACCAATAGACGCATATTCAAACATGTGTACTCTTTTTCCTTTTCTATAATTTTTTCCCATTGGGTTTTATTTTAGTTAAGGTTTTAACGAGGCACATTATTGAATAGACATTCAAGGGGGAATGTTATAAAATATTCTATTTAAGGTGAATGTCCATATTTAGAGAGATCCTAGGGTTTACTACTTGGTGGCTAAGTCACCACCTCCCTATAAATAAAGGGGTTCTCTCCCATTGTAAATCATCCCAAAAGTATCAATAAGAATACTCCTCTCTCTACTTTTCTCTATATTGTTCTTGTTCTTGTATTATTGTTCTTTTTCTTATATTATTTCATTAACACATATATAATTCTTACCACAGACTATTTAATTAATGGCCTAATACATAAGCAGCTTAAGTACAAGTGTCATCCATTTATTAGTCCCCTTTCCATGTTAGGGCGTTTGTAACTCACACACACTATATTTTCAAGAGAGATTGTAACTTAGATGTTTAATAGACACATTTCAGTGGAAGTTAAAGTGTCTAATAGAACAATACTTAAGCGTATCAGTATAAAAATTCATGATAACTTTAAGGGGTACTTACGTCTTCTCTTGTTTAGTCAATCTTTTTCTTTTTGTAATTTGTTTTGTCAATTCTATGACAAAGGATGTAAAAGTATCAAAAGTAAATGTGACAAACGGAAAAGGGAGAAAATAAATAAGAAGGGAAAAGGAGAGTTCCTTTCAAAGAGGAATAGCAACAAGAAACCCACGTGTCGTGCCCAAAGTTAATCAGTACACGCAAGCTAAACGTAACGTCATCAACGAATTAGTAATATTATATAAAATCAAATTCAAAGCTACCCTTCTGAGCTATGATTACGAAAAGACGCAAACTTCACAACTTCTTTAACTAGTACATCTAAAATATACAATTTCTATCTATCTAAAAAGTTAAAATTGTCAGGTAAAACTTTTAAATTTTTAATCATCTATCATTAAAAATATTCTCATATTTAGGCTAAAATGGCAAGCTAGTTTATTAAATTCAACTGCCAGACTCAGTTACAGCGTGAATTATTTATGAAGATTCTAAAAGCTACTGCATCTAGAAGGAAAAGAACATAGCATACTAACGTTAAAAGGTGAATGACATGACGAAAAGATGACCACACTTTATTTTCATCTTCTTCTTTCTCTCTCCTACTTGTTTGAATTTTAGTATTATTTTTTTGTTCCACATCTTACATAACTTCGACTCATTCTTCTTCTTGAATTTTCTCTCTGTATTTGTGTGTGTTGAATTTTGAACCCTTTGTTATTTCTGTGATTTTCTTTTAATTTGGTTCCATGAAGCGAAAGGGGGTTGAAGAAGTAGATGATCAAGAAACGCCGATTGATAGACTGCCTTTTGACCTCTTGGCTCATATTTTTGCTCTTCTTACTTGTTTCAAGGATTTGGCTCAGTTAATTTACCTAATTCTACTTTTCTTTCTTCCCTGTATTTATCCCCCCCACCCCCCCACCCCCTTTTTCCTGTTTCGCTTTGTGTTTATTTTGCCATTTTTTGGCTGCTTATTGTTGTAGGACGAGCGCTGTGAGCAGGAAATGGAGAGAGGGGGTGAAAGAATCCTTAGCTAGAAGAGAAATTTTAAGTTTTTCTGGCTGGAAAGTGAATGATGATTCTACTACTCGCCTCGTTCTTCATGCTTACACTCTGAAGGAACTCGATATGTATGACTTTCAATTTTCTACTCTAATTAAGTAAATTTATTTCATCTCATCTTATACTCTTTAAGATAAAACCTTCATCAATTATGATACATTTATGACAAAATACAGGCTCTGTCATCTACATTAGGACTTAGAGGTTTTTTTATGTCACTCTCTTTAAATGATTGATTCAAAGAGGCTTTTGTATCAGAAATGAGAATTGTTATAGTAGTGATTTTCTTGTATTAGTCTCACTAAGACCCATTGAATCTTCTGTATCGCCGCTTAAACCAATCATTGTGTTCTTCTCAACTTCTGCAATAAGAGCAATCATTTTCTCTTTTTATCTATGTCAAGTAGGATACAGCAAAACCATAAAGCCGTGCTCTTCAACAACAACAATAACAACAACTACCCAGTAAGTAAATTCCCACAAAGTGGGTTCTGGGTAGGGTAATATGTAGACAAGCCTTACCCCTACCCGAAAGGGCAGAGAGGCTGTTTCCAATCGACCCTCGGCTCAGTGAAGGAAAGGAAAACAAAAACAAAAACAAAAGTGCATTAGTAACTCCACAAGAAATAGCGTAAATAATTATCTAAACATAAGAACCATAAATAAAATAGCATGCAATAGTATCAGACAGTAACTATCATAAATAACTACCAAATTTGATCCACCAAATCATTATAGGGTTCAGTTGAATCCATAGCTGGAAGGCTACATCCGCCCTTGTACCTGCAGCTGCTCACTCTCCGAGCAGTGATACAATAACCACTAGATCGATGAAGACGTCTAATCATGCAGCTTGAGTTGCTGGTATTAAAGAGCCGCCATCGATATATTTAGAGCTCTTAATGAGATCCTATTTTCTGCAAGATGCAATTGCGTTATGGCTATTCTTATTAGTCTTTACATATCTATGTATGAATCCCGTTCTTTCTTAACCAGCCTGAAGCATAATACGGCATCTAATCAAACTTAGAGGTATTTTTGCATTTTGCTATGTTTGGAATCAATATAAGATACTAGTAACAAACGACAAGGTAAAGCATGCCGAGTAATTGTCAGTGCACAAATGTCTGCAAACCTTTTTGCTTGTTTCAACTTTGGATCATGTCACTTATGACATGAATGTGGCTAGTAATGAATAGGAAAACACTTGTTTGTTGTACTGTTCTGACTTGTTTGCTTTCTTCAGCTCAAGAAGCCGTTGGGGTTGTCAAATAACGGATCGTGGGCTGTACCAATTGTCCACTGCCAGATGTATTAGCAATCTGTCATCACTATCTTTATGGGGCACAACCGGGATCACAGATACAGGTGTTGTTCAGCTGGTATGCTATCCTCGGGTTATAAGAGTATGTGCAATTCATTATTGGAGTCCCAAACTCACAATGGACATCTTTCTATTACATAAATACAAAATGAAACCTTAGAATATCTGTAAATTATACTCAGATCTTGCTCTAGAAAGCCATCCTTTTTCAAACACTGCTCTTGAAAGTTGTACACTGTTGCCATTACCCACTTTTTATGAAGCACTATGCATTGCTTTTGGGTGAAATTAGCTGCTGCTTATGAAAAGTTTGCCTCATTTAGTTTTTGTCTTTTGGTTAGATCTCCAGAGCTTCTTCTCTACAACATCTGAATATCGGCGGTACATTTATAACGGACATATCCTTGTTTGCTATCGCTGGTAGCTGCCCACACTTGAAGGTAATTTCCACACCTTAAGATTGCAACTTGTACAAAATGATCAATTCGCTGGCAGTCTTACTTGTTTATTTACCTTGTCACCCACCAATCAATTAAATCACGAAATATTTTATCCATTCACTCGGTTTTAAAGAATACTAGGTAATACTTGTGCATCTCTTTTGCAGACTATTGTGCTGTGGGGCTGCCGTCATGTAACTGAGAATGGACTTCTAGCTTTGGTAAATAAATGCGGCAAACTAGAGTCTATAAATGCATGGGGCATGAGGGTTACTGTGGACTGCATTATTGGCCTACTCACTATTAGCCCAGCTCTACAGATACAACCTAAAGGAATGCTGCCTAATATTGCTGTCTTCTGAGGAGCCTTCTAACTTCCTATGTGATTGCAACTATATCTTATGTACAGCTTGCCATTGTTGGATGAACAATAATGCTTTCTACACATTTGTTTTCTGTGGTTCTCCTTTGTATTAATGTGGACGATCGCGTTCCTTTCTGCTAGTCACATTTTAAATGCTCGTCACATGATTCATTCTGGAGTCCAGAGATACTTAGAATTTCTGCAATGTTCATTTCAAAGTCTGGTTCAGTCTGGTTCTTGACTAGTTAAAAATTCTATCTTCTTACAAGTGAAAGATTCGAAATACTCAAATGTCCCAGTTGGCGAGTGGTTGGAATCTGGGGAAGGGGAGAAGAATGATGCAATTTAGCTTTATGCTCAATAATGCTTATCATGATTACTTTCCAATTTTAGCTGATTGTATCAATATTTTAGAGAGGCAGGCACAGCAAATCTGCATGCTTTAACGTATCCCTGCCTGCTACTACAGTAAATTCAGCTGACGTCTTCAACAAGAGGTCACATTTATAATGCTTTAAACGAAAAATGATTTCACTAATGGGGCATAGTAGTGACACACGAGAGCAAACTTATTTAGTATTATAGTGCTCTAACATGTGACTACAATATACTATTCTAGTTCAATTCTAAAAGCTGGAAAGCGGCTCTACTGCATAATGTTGATAGTGGCTACACCGCAGGCAAAAACTCTGAAGAGAAAGAAAACGATTGCGTGATTGACAACAAAAACCTAATAAAATCGTAACCTGAAGAGAAGATGACAAAGAAATGGGGCGTCAGAGAAAAGTTCACTAATAAATAAAAAGTTTAACTTATATCCAATGACAGTATAAAATCTAAGCATGTTAACACTTTAGGTAACAAAGATGAGGAACATGGTATGCCTTGAGAAACAGTACAAACTAGTCCACCAAACAAGTACCATAACAATTTGTAAGCTCCACTTGCTGTAGATACTTAACCAGAAAGTGATTTGAATGTATTATCAATCGCGAAATCGTTCGTTAGTTTTTTAACATTCTCCAACTGTGTTGAAGATACTTTTTAAAGAAGAAATATCTGAGAACAAATAAGGAAAACGCCCCACATCATTTAAGTATTAATCACTTTTTACTCACATTACTCTCACTCCTGCTCCACAGAATTTGAACTAGACTAGCTTTTATTTTCATTTTCTGCCAATCATCACTAAATACCATTCTATATGCTCCATGTTATCCTCCTCTACTATTACATACCGGCAATCTTGTTTCGCTCAAAAGATATACACACTTTGTGAGCATAAAAACAATCGAAAAGATATATAGGTAAATCGTAATCAAGTATAATAAGTCCTAGAGGAGGTTATGTCACTAAGATTGCAATAAATCCGAAAGCAAAAAGATAATAGAGAGCTTTAACATCAAAAGGAGATAGAGAGATAGAGAGATGTTTGCCTGATAATAGAGAGAGAAAGTAGAGAAATGGTATATTCAGAATAATCAATCTACCTTATTACAGGGTGAAGGTCTCATTTATATCTTAGGAGACCTTTTCTCGAAATACACAAAAAAAAAGTACAAAAATTGGTGGCTTCCTCATATAGAAGAAGCCAGGCCTAAAACGATGTCGTTCCTCTGCTTAGTTAATCAAGACGTCCTTGGTCGGGCCGTCCTTACCTGATTGACGAGGTTTCGAGGGAGGCCTCATTGTGAGAGACGCGCGTGCATAAACAGTGCCGAGGTGGACCGAATTTTACCTCATACAGTTAGTCCCTCCGTCCGTTGAAGGCGTCCTCGAGGGGCCTCTTCAATGGACGGATATGTTCGCTTACGTGACAGTATAGGGCCATTGACGCTCGGCTCCTTTTTAGGAGGACGTCACCGATCACGTGCATCATCATTATTGTTACTCTCGAGGCGGTCAGATCCTGACGTGACTTTTGGGTTTCCCGCGCCAGCTTTTGCATGATGCCGTTTCAATTTTCATGTACCTCACTCCTATAAACAAAGGATCGATTAAAAACGGTTCATCGTTCGAATTTTTGAAGGTCATTTCTCTCTTTTTTCTCATTCTATTTCCCGGCGATCATTGCTTTTCTTAAGAACTGTTGTTTCTACGGGTCGAGCTTTGCATCTACTCGAAACACTCTTATTCGGTAAGTTTTAATCATGGTGAATCGATCCCAAGGTAGGAAGAAGTCCAGAAATAATTCTCCTCATAGGGTTTCACCTCCCTCCGACGGTGAGGCGGAGGTGGTCGAAGAGGTTCTCGTTCCTTTGTCAGTGGCGAATGTTCTTCCGAAGAACATGAGCAAAAGAAATGACTTTAGTCAGGAGGGTTCACCTCCACCTTGGGAACGTAGCGAATTGACACTTTCCCACTTGGATGCTCTTAGGATGGCATATGGGTTCCCGGACCACGTCGATGTAGCGCCTGCCGGAGAAGATTATGCCAACGTGCACAGGACCACATTCTATGAGTATACATTGCGGATCGGCTACAGTTTCCCACTCAACCCTCTAGCAGAGGAACTTTGCCGTTTCTTCAAGGCGTGCCTGGCTCAACTCACCCCTTACACGTTGAAAGTGTGCAGGATACTTACCACCCACGCGGAGAAAGCTGAGCGTGTAGTCACAATATACCACCTTCTACAGATGTTCAATGCGAGTTACCAGCGGGGTTCAATGTTGCACCTGACGCGTCGCGGCAAGAAAAGCTTCGTGGTACAGTCTGACGACAAGGCCAACCGTAGCTATTGGAAGAAGTTTTTCTACGTCCGGACGGAGCATCTGTTGGCTAACCCCGAAGGGTTTCTGGAGGTGTGGAACCAGGAGTGTAAGTATTCCTTTATGTCTTATTCGGCGCTTTTCGTTATGACGGCTTAACTCCTCACGGTTCCTTTATCTATTATTTGCAGTGGCGGCTCATATGCCTGCGGATTCCTCGTCTCTTTCATGCGTGGACGACATTAGGTCGTGGGTGGAGAGGATGATCCCGCACGTGAACGAGTGTCATACATGGGCTCAATTCTGTAGCTGTACGGCCCTACTGGTAATGGTCTTTCCTTATTCTTTTCTTTTCCTTATCCTGATTCAGGAATCCTTCAGTTTGACGTACCTTTTCTTTTGACAGGTAGGGGTGTTTCCAAGAGGGTCGAGAGGAGGAGAAGTAATGATGTCCCATCTAGGGCGAAGCCGTGATCTGAGGAAGAGGATGTGCCTCCGGGGGATTCGCCCGAAAGTAAGGCCCTCTCGGAACCTCAGCAAGAAGTTGTGTTGGGGTCGGTATCTGATGCGGCGGCCGAAATACTTGTAAAAGAGGAGGTTCTGGCGGTTCCTGGGGTAGTACCCGCGAGGGGGGGCTGAAGTCGTCTCCGGCAATGAAGGGATTTGCTTTCACAGCCGATAGAAGCAGCTCCCGAAGATGAGGAGTCCCTCGCAAGTAAGAGGCGTCGGCTGATCACCGGCAAAGGAGTGGTTGTCGAAGGGGAGAGGGTGCAATTTCCTCTTCGCGGGTTGGGGCGATCATTTATGGCCGGGCGATCATTTATGGCCGACGCAATCCGCTCGTGGAGGACCGTCCCTTGGGGGAGGGCTGATGTCGAGGCAGGTCTGCATCCTGCTATGGAGGATGGCTCATCGGCCGCAGCAGCTGGGACAAGTGCGCCTTTGGAGAGGATGGATGGAGGAAGGGGCTCTCCGTCTCGTGTTGAGATGACGGTCGGTAGGTTTACACGCCCCATTGTGATCCCCTGTAGTTATAACCTCTTGGAGAACTATGAGGAGGAGGCCGCGGACATGACCCTTCTTTGTGCGGGTGTTGAGGGTGAGGCACTGGCGGAGGTCAGTGATAGGGGCATGTCTCGAAGGGTAGCGGGCTCGGCCTTGCAGATAACTTTGGCCTTTCTTTCCATTAGTGTCGTAGGGGTGGTCTGCGTGTGTACTAATTCCTCTTTTGATATTTTTCAGGTTCTTATTCTGGAGGTGGAGAGGGGGTGATGTCTGGCGAAGAGGGCGGATGCCCATAAAAAATTATGGTAGAGGTACAAGCGGGTCTGTGATGCGCATCAAACGTTGGCCGACGTGTACAAGCAGGACCCCGAGTTTAGGCTGTTCCGCGAGGGCCTTACCCAGACGAAGGAGAAACTGAAGAAGCGGTTGGCCGAGTTGGAGAGGGCTGACGAGAAGCTCGTGGCGCGGTCGCCCGGAACACTGAGTTGGAGGCTTTCCTTCGAGCGAAGGACGATAAGTTGGAACTTGGTCGTGCCGTAGCGGCGGAGGCTGCTGAACTTCGAGCTTGGATTGCGGCCTTAATCGTTTAGCTCAAAGCTAAGGAGGATGAGATTGAGGCCCTTGCACGGACCGCTCCACAGGAAGCTGAGCGTCGGGATGCTCATGACATGTGGGTGTACCATGATGCCCGGCTAGTCGTGTTTGAACAGCTCCTGGCGGTTGGTCTGGTCTCCGAGGAGGACGTGGATAGGCAACGGATTCTGACCCGGGTTGCTCGTGAGGCGGCTGGTTACCTCCCTGATTCGCCCGTTAGGGAAGGATATAACTCATAAGATATTAACCGTCTGGCGTCTGCTTCTTGGTTTTGTAGGGACTACCCGCCAGGGGGTGGCGACGGCCCGAGTGCTGAATGTGTCGGCCAGGGTGATGGGGGTTCCTACGGTTTGCTTTTGTACCCCTTTGTTGTAATGGGGCCTTTTTTTGAGGCCGGACATGTATATGCCTTTTGGATATAATAATATATGCCTTTTTTTGTTGTTACTCTTTCTTTGTTCCTTGGAACTTTTGTCATGTTTGCAACTCGTAGTTTGAGCTTGACTCGACTGTCGTCAGGTCTTTCATTTTTCCGTAGTCGATGTTGGGTCGACTGTTAATGGCGATGGCCTTAGCCATGCTGAATAGAATGGCCTTAGCCATGCTGAATAGAATGGCCTCGGCCATGAAATCGACTTCAGTTGTCGTTGCATTTCTCGTTCTGCAGTAGCCGACATTGGATCGACTGTTAGCGGCGATGGCCTTAGCCATGTTGAATCGAATGGCCTTGGCCATGAATTTGACTTCGACTGTCGTTGAGTTTCTCGTTCTGCTGTAGTCGACGTTGGGTCGACTATTATCGGCGATAGCCTTAGCCATGCTTGAATCGAATGGCCTTGGCCATGAAATTGACTTCGACTGTCGTCGAGTTTTTCATTTTACCGTAGTCGACGTTGGGTCGACTGTTATCAGCGATGGCCTTAGCCATGTTTGAATCGAATGTCCTTGGCCATGAAATTGACTTCGACTGTCGTCGAGCCTTTCGTTTACTAGAGATGGCCGTAGCCTTTTCATTCATTGGAGATGGCCGTAGCGTTTTGCACGTTGGAGATAGTCGTAGCCTTTTTACGCATTGGATATGGTCGTAGCCTTTCTACACATTGGAGATGGACGTAGCCCTTTTACATATTGGAGATGGCCGTAGCCTTTTTTCACATTGGAGATGGTCGTAGCTTTTTACACATTGGAGATGGTCGTAGCCTTCTTACACATTAGAGATGTCGCTGGTCCAGTCCCTGTATCAGGTCGGGCTGGAGAGTATGGAGAGTCTGACGTGATACACTTGTTCCACAAATATCTCCAGGAGTTCCCTTCGTTGCCTCGTTAAAAACCTCCCCGGAAAAACCCAATAGGGACAAAACTCGGGTGAGGGAAAAAGAGTGCGACTTGGGGGACGCCTTTTAGAAATGGAAATATTTGATATGGGCAACGTTCCAGTTGTTCTGGAGTGTTTTTGCTTCCATTGTTTCCAGCTGAAATGCCCCTTTGCTGGCTGTTGCTATGATTTTGTAGGGCCCTTCCCAGTTTGTGCCCAATTTTCCTTCACTTAGGTCTTTGGAGGCCAATGTCTTGGCTTTGAGGACGTAGTCTCCTACTTTGAGCGGCCTTATTTTTGACCTTTTGTTATAGTACCTCTCGACTTGCTGCTTTTGGGCCACCATTCTTATGTGGGCAATTTCTCTTCTTTCCTCGGCGTCATCAAGGTCTTGGAGCCTATTCGTGTCGTTTTCCATTGCGTTGGTGTGTGAATACCTCAGGCTTGGTTTGCCTACTTCGACAGGTATGACCACGTTGGTTCCGTAAACCAACGAGTATGGAGTTTCCCTTGTGTTGGACTTGGGTGTGGTTTTGTGTGCCCATAACACTTCGGGTAACAGTTCAGGCCACAACCCTTTGGCGTCCTCAAGCATTTTCTTCAGTATATTTAGTATGGTTTTGTTGGAGGATTCTGCTTGAACGTTGTCGGCGGGGTGGTATGGCGTGGAGAGGATTCTCTTAATGCGCCATTCTCGAAGAATATGATCATTATTTGACCGACAAACTCTCATCCGTTGTCGCAGCTGATTTCTTTAGGGATGCCAAAGCGGCATATAATGTTCTTCCATATGAAGGCGATGAACTCATGTTCGCGTATCTGTGCGTACGCACCTGCTTCCACCCACTTGGAAAAATAATCAGTCAAAACAAGCAAAAATCGTACCTTTCCCGGTTCTGCGGGTAGGGGGCAACTATGTCCATGAAGGGCCATTGAGAGGTGACTGAGTGAAGGGGCTCCCCTGGCTGGTGGATCATTGGGGCATATTTTTGGAATCGCTTGCATCGGTCGACATATTCTGCTGCTTTTTTCTTCGTGGTGGGCCAGTAGTAGCCGGCGCGTATGATGCACCATACGAGGGCGCACTTGCCTGTATGGGCGCCGCAGTGACCCTCGTGTACTTCTTCAAGTACTGGCCTTTTTTGGTGTGGGCCTAGGCACTTGGCCAAAGGTCCGCCAAACGTTCTCTTGTAGAGGTCATTGTTGATCAGGCATTACCGTGCGACTTGCACGCGGAGTTTCTCTGCCTCTTTCTTGTCGCGCGGCAGCGTTTCGTCATATAGATAGGACATGAACTGGTTTCGCCAGTCCCAGGTTAGATTTAATGAAAATACCTCGGTGTGGTCGATAGCTGAATGGAGGAAGGTGACCACGATTTCCTTGTTGATGTTCTTGGTGGCCGCAGCCAATTTTGCCAGGCCGTCCACTTCGATGATCCGTGCTCTCGAAATTTTTTCGAAGCGGCACTCGTCGAACTCAGCCATTAGCTTGCAAATTTCTGTCTGGTATTTTTGTAACCTTTGTTCTTTGACCTGGTAAGTCCCATCGACCTGGTTTACCACGAGTTGTGAATCGCAATGGAGAAGGATCTACCGGGCTCTGCACTTGATGGCTAATTTCATACTTGCAATAGCGGCCTCATACTCGGCCTCATTGTTAGTCCTTTCGGGGCATCGTATGGACTGGCGAATTGTTTCGCCCGTAGGGACCTCGAGGAAGAGTCCCAGTCCCGATCCCGACGCATTGGTGGCACCATCAGTGTGGAGGACCCATAGGTCGTTTCTAGGGGAGGCGTGTTGAGCCTCGAGCTCTGCCTTTGGCAGGATTTTCGCGCTGAAGTCGGCTATGAAGTCGGCTAGGACTTGAGACTTGATAGCGTTTCTTGGAAGGTACGAGATATCGTGCTCGCTGAGCTCAATGACCCATTTCGCGAGTTGGCCCGATAGCTCAGGCTTATGTAAGACACTCCTCAGCGGGAAGGTCATTACCACTCTTATGGGATGACAATGAAAGTAAGGTCGTAGCTTTCGTGAAGCTACGACTAGTGCCAATGCTAGCTTTTCAAGGTGCGCGTATCGAGTTTCGGTGTCCATTAGTGTTTTGCTAATGTAATAGATGGGAGATTGCTTACCGTTGTTCTCGCGTACCAGGATAGCGCTTACGGCAACCTCAGACACGTCTAGATACACCAAAAGTGGTTCACCCGGGCTTGCTTTGGCTAGTAGGGGCGGAGAGGTTAGGTACGCCTTCAGATGTTTTAGGGCTTAAACTCATTATTCGCTCCACTGAAGCCCCTGATCTTTCTTCAACACACTGAAGAACTTATGGCACCTGTCGAGGATCGCGAGATGAACCTGGAAAGGGCAGCTATCCGACATGTTATCATCTGTACCTGTTTTTGTTGCTTAGCACTTCTGGGATTGCATATATTTCTTTCATCTGATCTGGATTGACCTCGATACCCCTCTGAGATACGAGGAATCCCAAGAACTTTCCCGAGGCCACGCCGAAGGCGCATTTTTCGGGATTTAGTTTCATCATGTATCTTCTCAATATTTCGAAGGCCTCCTTTAGATGGTCGAGGTGGTCCTCCTTTCTGGACGACTTTACCAGCATGTCGTCGATGTAGACTTCCATTGTTTTGCCAAGTTGTTCTTTGGACATCTCGATCACCAACCTTTGGTACGTGGCTCCCGCGTTTTTGAGTTTGAAGGGCATCACTTTGTAGCAGTATGTCTCTTGGTGAGTGATGAAGGTCGTTTTCTCCTGATCTTCTTCGGCCATCATGATTTGATTGTAGCCGGAATATGCGTCTAGGAAGCTCAATAGTTCGTGTCCGGCCGTCGCGTATATCAGCTGGTCGATGTGGGGAAGTGGGAATTAATCTTTCGGGCACGCTTTGTTCAGGTCGGTGAAATCCACGCACATTCGCCACTCCCCATTTTTCTTCTTGACCATGACAACGTTGGCGACACTTAGGGCATTTGGATTCTCTGATGGAACCATTTGTTAATAGTTTGTCTTCACTCACAGCTTCGTTGATGGTGGCATTGAATTTTCTCCTCATTTGCCTCACGGGCGGGTGTAGCGGATCAACGTTCAATTTGTAGGTAGCGATGTCCCCCGGTATCCCTAGCATATCTGTGTGGGAAAAAGCGAACAAGTCTACATGGTTAGATAAAAATTCACGATACTTACTTGGATTCGAAAGGCCCAATGTAGGCCTTCTTTGTGAGGTCGTTGTTGACTAGCTGCACAGGGTCGAGGTCCTCTACCGTGGCTTTGCTGGCTTCTATGATATCTGGATCTTTGATGGCGTCCTCTGCCGGGTGAACCTTAGTCCCGGACAGAGCTGATTGCTATGCTTCCGCGCTTGCCCCTTAGAGTTGCTTGGCGTGGGTATGGTCTTGAGCTATTTTGTAGCATTCTTGGGCAGTGGGGGGCTCACCCCGTATGCTGAATACCCCCCATGGGGTAGGGAATTTGATCACCTGATAGAAGCTGGAGGGGACTGCTCTCATGGCATGTATCCAAGGTCGTCCAATGATGGCGTTGTACGTTATTTTCTGGTTCATCACGTGGAAGGTGGTTTCCAGCGTGACTCCTCCCGCCAGGACGGGCAGCGTTATTTCTCCGGAGGTTCTTTTCACTGCATTGTTAAAGCCAGTCAGCGTTATATAGCGGGGTATTATCTTATCCTCGAATCCCATAAGCGCAAGGACCCTTGGGTGGATAATACAAGCGCCGCTACTGTCGTCAATCATAATTCTCCTAACATTTGTATCCACAATGTGTAAAGTAATAACTAAAGCGTTGTAATGAGGAAAAGACAAACCGCCGGTATCAAACTTATCAAAGGTGATACTATCTTCGAAGTCGTCATACCATTCATGGGCGATGATTCACTTTAACTTGTGAGTGTGGTGAATTTGACGTGATTGATTGTTGAGTCATTGCCATCCCCAATGATCATGTTGATCGTGCGTGTTAGCGAGGGCGACCTTGGTGGCCCGTTGGGTTGATCCCGCCCTCGTGCAAAGTTGAGTTTCCCTTTATCGCTGAGCAGTTCTCTCAGGAACCCTTGGTTCAGCATCCTGACCACTTCTTGCCGTAGGCCTATGCAATCCTTCGTCTTATGCCTCGCTCCTGGTGGAACTCACACAGGGCGTTTGATTTTTGAGTGGTAGGGTCTGAATTCATCTTTGCTAGACATTGTACCTTGTACCTCTGAAGGAGAAACACAAAAGTTATGCGCAGATAATAAAGGAGGCATACCTCGTTCGTTTCGTAGGGAGCGACATGTTGCTGTAGTGCGTCCGCGTGCCTTGGTGGTGGCGTATGAGATGATCTGATGTATGGTTGATGCCTTTCCTTGTTGGGACGCGATATTTCTCCCGTCGACCCTCATTGCGTCGTTCCCTCTTGATCTCTGGAAGTATCGTTGTTAGTCTCCTGGTGGGACTTTGAGGTCGTCCTCATCTGCGCTCACGACGCAGTAGGCATTATGGATTTCCTCCCAGGTGGTGGGAGGGTATTTCATGAGACGACTTAGTAGTTTCTTGGTCTCCCTTGAGCCGTCCCTGCTTAACCCGTTCTGGAACGTAGGGACTGTCATGCCTTTCGACACGTTCGGTGGGCCCATTCTCACCCTGTTGAATCTAGCTAGGAAGTTCCTGAGCCCTTCTCCCATGGTTTTTCGAACAACAAAGATGTCGTTAATCCTTGCCTCCGCCTTCTTTGCCCCTACATGTTCTGTGACGAACTTGTCTGCCACTTCTCGAACGTGGAGATGCCCTTGGCTGGCAACTGGGAGTATCACATCAAAGCTCCACCTGTTAATGTTTCGCCGAACTTCTTTAAAAGCACGGACGGTACCTGTTCTTTTTCCAAATTGTTTCCTTTCACAGCTGTGACGTAGTGGATTAGATGGTCCTCGAGATACGGAGTCACGTCGTATACCCTAAAATAGGGAGGCATTTTGAAAGTTTTTGGGATAGAATATGGTGCGGCCTCCTCTGTGTAGGGCTTCTCTACAAACCTTCCAACGTCGCGCTTTGGCAGTAGTTTAGGGGCGCTCGGGACCTTGTCTACTCTTTCTTGATGTTCTTTCATTTGGTCACGGAGCGATTTTTTTTCGTGCTTCATTTCCTCCATCTTCCTGAGGATGGCTGCGAGCGCTCCCTTCTTGGTTTGAGTGTCGGTGAGCATCTTGTTGGCTTGCGCGACCTCGGATTCATCTTCGGCGGTGGTGAGGTCCATTATTGGCATGCGTCTTACGCCACGTTGTGGTGACTTTTCGACTAGGTCGCTCAGTGTACTCGTGAGCCATCCTTTTAGTAGCTCCTTGATTTCCGGGGGTGCTTCCTTAGATGTTGAAGTAGAAGCTCCCCTTTCTTACGGATGCGTCAGATCTCTGGGTTGAGGAGGTGGGGTTCCTCCAGTCATCGTGGTGCTGGGAATTCATGATATTATCTTCACCTACCTCGTTGAGTGAATCCATGAGTTTCACTCCAACCTCGTCTATCGCTTCTTTTTTTGCACTGTTGTCCCCATGTTTGTTTGTGCGATGTAGGGGATGGTTGCCGGTGATTTTCTAAGCACAAACTATAACTTTGATTCTCGAAATCCCCACAGAAGACGCCAAATTATTTCGTTCAAAAAATATACACACTTTGTGAGCTTAAAAACAATTAAAAAGATATATGGGTAAATTGTAATCAAGTATAATGAGTCCTAGATGAGGTTATGTCACTAAGATTGCAATAAATCCGAAAGCATAAAAGATATCAAAAGGAAATAGAAAGATAAAGAGATGTTTGCCTGATAATAGAGAGAGAAAGTAGAGAGATGGTATATTCAGAATAATCAATCTACCCTATAACAGGGTGAAGGTCTCCTTTATATTTTAGGAGACCTTTCTCGAAATACACACAAAGAAAAGTAAAAAAGCTTGTGGCTTCCTCGTAGAGAAGAAGCCAGGTCTAAAACGATGTCGTTTCTCTGCTTAGTTGATTAGGATGTCCTTGATCGGGCAATCCTTACCTGATTGACGAGGTTTCGAGGGCGACCTCATTATAAAGGACGTGCTTGCTTAAACAGTGGCGAGGTAGACCGAATTTTACCTCATACAAATCTTTTGTCTCAAAACATATGGTAGATAATAATGTAGAAATGGTATCTCTACTGAAACTTTCCACAGAACCTTAGTGTCAACCCCGCAAAATGACTAAACAAATTCTCCCCGAGGAAAAAAACACATACTGAAACCAGGCAAAAACGTTGGAACCACTCCAGGCTTGGTCTGGTAACAAGATCACTGTCACATTGTTAAAAGCAGTAACCACCCAACTGAAAATCAAATGAAAATAGCTGAATTACCCAAGAATTTTAATTATCACCTCCTCCTAATCAAGCATCTTAAATAATCAAACTAATTGAAGAAACACAAAGCGGAAGCATAGGACCTTCAGGAATCACAAAGTCACTTACTAATGTGACTGGAAAAAGTCACATTTTCATACTGGAAAGTGGAAACTAACCAAAATCCACTTGAAAAATAAGAGCACCATTTGTAAACATATCAAAGGAAAAGAACTGGCAGCTAGCAAACTCGTCCATGTTGAATATTCATCTGCAACCCATTGCCTACTTCTATGTCAAATTCCTCCATAAAATTACAAGTTCTTTTTTACTAGGGGAACAAACTTCAAGCTGAATGTTCTTTGTTCTAACATGCCGAAGTGGGACTCTAGTATATACTTTACCTATTCCAACTCCAAAAATCTACACAGGAACATATGGTAGAAATCGAGCATCCGTGGATTATAGGAAACGTCTGCCTGGAACTCTTTTCTTCTTCTCAAAATAGATACAAAATTATTACAGAAGACAATAAAAATAGGTATATGATACTGGAAAAATGGATTGCTGAAGCATGGCCTGTTAATTGCACAGACCCAGAAAAACTTCCAGCAGCATTGGTTGCTGTTGGGGTTGCATTCGCTGCAGTAATATTCCTACAAACTCCAAAACGTTCTCCAGCCTGCAAAAAGAAAGTCCATTTAAGCAAAGTTCAAAAGTAAATCTATGTTATCATGTATGCCTCCAATAAACATAAACAATTCACTGTTTCAACTATTCTCTTAATAAAACAAGTAAAACCAAGCAAAGACATTTTTGGAACCAATAGCGTGGTAATGACACTTTCTCAGATTCATTTGAGAAGAAACTGTCAAGTAGATGGTGGGTTTTTATATGTCCCTACTGCTGCCGAGAATCTCAGTGATGACCCTATACTTTTGAAGATTTGTTTAACCAACAAAACTCTATAAACTTAAATCTATCTCTAATAGATCCCTCAGGATGTTTGCAATATCCATGATGGCAAAAGCTTTTTTATCATAATAACCATTTGGAAGCTATGTAACCTGGTCAATGTTAGAGATTTTCTTGGTTCATAAAAGTATCCTTCCTGCACAAATCTTTTGAAATTTTATCAATATAAGTATCAACTGATCACACCACTACTCAACTCATGTTTAAGGTCATGAGTTGTCTTACTCATAAATGCTTGCAAATTTTTATTCTGAGAGACAGGTTAAAGAGACGAGGAAGACAACATCCTTAAAACGAGCTTTTTGGCCATACAGAGGCAAAATGGTGTTACTTAACTATCCTACTAATTGTAAAAAAAGAAATTTATTGGTGCAAGTGGAATGTTAAAACGCCATGGGCTAAACCAACTACTTATCCATTGAGTAACTTTTGCCCATACAGTGAATACTATGCCAAATTTGTTTAGATTCACAGGAACAGAAGTTGCAATTGATGTTTCAAGCTCCTGTTATCTGATTATAATCACTTAAGTGGAAATGCTATTTCTCGTCTTGAAGCTTTCTTCAGAAGCTATTTCTTATTGTGGACCTCTTAAATTTTTTCTTAGACAGAAAAGTAGATCACTTTCTCTGCTGTCAAATTGAAGATATGTATCGCTTACAGGACACATAATTCAAACAGAGGATCTGCTAATAAAGAGAAGTTCAGTCATGGTTCTTCCTCCTAAATCTCGTCATACAGTGAGCCTTTGCTACATAGACATGTGTTTACAGTTCTAAAACGATTATCCAAATATCAATATTTGAGAAAAGATGGATAAACCTGGCATGCCGTGACCGTCGGGCAACCACATAGTGTCTCACCGTTCATTCGATCTAAAACATCAAAAACTCCTCCTCCATCACTTCTCTGAGGAATATTCTTTTTTCATCAGTCAATGTTGAAAATTTATACAAGTAATTTGAATTAGCATCATTAACCAGTAAATATTTTAATACCATGTAAAAGTTTACGGCCACATAATTGGGCATCAGGTTGCCTGCTGCTTTGAAACAGGCACCAACTGTATCAACTAGTTGAGTTGAATGCTCTTTGCAGACCCCGTTTTGTACGGCAACTGTGGGAAAGTAATTCATTAGAAACAGAGAGGCGCTTCTGGAATTAAGTGGCTTTGATTCCTTGCGGCTGGAGCATGCGCCAGGCATCACTCCAGGGTCTCCAGCTGAAACATTTATCATATATGATTACTAAAGAACCAACCCACAAACCAGAATCACCCCAGAAGTGCACATTAATTTAGTACTTACGCTCATTTTCGACCATGTATCTCCACTGATACGCAATTCCTTCAGCAGCTTCCTTTGAAGAATCAGAAGTAAAAACCAACAAACGATGATTCTTTTTAACCATATCATTCACGGTGGGCCAATCGTCACCCTTTTTGGGCATTTTTGAAACAGGAAACCGATACTTGTCCAACCCAGCATCAGTAAATACCCTTGTTAAACCCTTTGGGGTATGCACATAATCCTCAATTATGATGGTGACTATTTCTGTAGGATTTGCACTCAAAAATGCTTCCACCTCTTTCAAAGTGTTGATTGCAGGTTCCTAAAGAAAACACATTTTATGTATTAACATCGGAAGAGCCACTCAAAAGCAATCTCACTGCAAAAGAAGAGAGGGAATTGCATAGCATTACAAAGGCAGTGAAGTTGTAACATTGGCCCCGAAACGAGTGACAGAGCCATATATCGTTCTCAAAATCGTACATATCCAGCATCAATCCCCTCACTCCATTCTACAAAGATACATGAAATAAACATAAGAACTACAAACAACATACAAGGAACATATCTAAAAATGTCAAAAAATACAGTTGGACAAGAATAAGGAACAACATACTCTCAATTGGTTAGTAACAGTATCTTCTTGATTATAGAATGTAATTCTCTGGGGGCCAGTCAATAAGGGTGCATTTACAATTGAAAAGGCATTATGGGTCACCAGCCACGAGTATTTGTTGAAGGGCAATCCACTGATCTGCCCATTGCCAAGTCCAAAAGCATATACACATGACTCTCATTCAAAAAAAAAAAAAATAGAAATTTCAGAGCATAGTAAATAAAGAAACAAAAAAGAAGCAAATAGCTTACAACAGAAGTGGGTTTAGTAGCTTGTCCTCTGATGCAAAAAGGCTGATTTTTTCCCAGTTCAGGGCAGTTACCACAGTATAAACCAGCTCCACAGTCGGTGGCCGAAGCACATGAATTCTGAAGCTGTAATATTCATCAAATTTCAGCTGAAACCCAGAAAAGAAAATTGAAAAACAAAAATGCACGGATCTGCAGATGGGGTTAACAAATTCATACAATACAAACCGCAAACATACTAAAAAGAGCTCTTTGTTAATGTGCATTTTATAATTTCTTGTAAAATAAAGGAATAATAAAAGCAAGAAAGAGAAGGGAAACCTGGGAATTGGCACAGTGGACAGCTAAGTGACAGAGTAACAAAATAAGGTAACCATTGGAGCCTCTGCTGTGTCGTGTTCTCCACATACTGTGCTCCTCAGACAGCATGGGAGTTGTTGAAGAGAAAGCAGTAAGTAATCGCATGTAGAAAAAGGGAAAAGAAGAAGACGAAGAAGAAGATAGAGAAAAGAGAAAGGCCAAAAAAGTCTTTTAAGAGTTATTAGAGAGAGGACAAGGAAGATGCCAATTTTTGTGCATCTCTAACTATCAATCACTGTCTGCAGTGTTAAAACCCAACTTTAGTACTACTGTAAGTTAATGCTTCACTTGAGGCAAGGGCAATTAGCTAAAGCCTATTCATGGATGCTAAAATTGATTGTTTTACTTATAATTTAAATTAAAAGTAATAAAATCTACAAATAACAATTCCTGTATACAAAAACTGATAATCTACGCGTAAAGCAAAATTTCCTTCTTCCTTTTTTTCTTTTTTCACTATAACGCACGTTTGCAGAATAGTTTTAGGTTGTGACTATCATCACCTGTTATAAAATGAGTGGACCAATTTCTAATTTTGTACAGGCATATAAATTTTACATAAATTAACTCCATAAAATAATTTAAATTATATTTTAAATTCGAGATATATTGATCTAAATAAATATTATGGGCTAGTATGATTGAATTAATTATATAAGTCCAATATATATAGATTAAATAAATAAGTCTTAATCCATTGGGCTAGCGCCGCTAGCCCATTTAATTGGACTAAAGTGATGAGCCTACTTCATTAAGCCCAAGATGACATCCTCCTAGAGCCCTAGTTTGATGCCACGTGTCAAATGACGTAGCACGCCAAGTTAAGCGGAAGAACCAATAGGATCATGCCATGTGTCAAATGACAAGGTATGCACAGTCACGCTGAAAGGCCAATGAAATCATGCCACGTGTGCAAGTGACATGTTCTGACCAATCAAATGCGACCATACCACACTTCAATTTGATCGGTAGGAAAGAGTTTGTTCTTATCATGACTCCTCCATTCCACAACGATAAATAGGGGTCTTCATACCTTATAACAAGAAGCAAGAAAGAGCTCGTGGATTAAACGCTGCAAATTTCTCCACAAATTTCAAGCTTCAAGTTCAATTTCAAGAAATCAAGTTCAAGCTTATGAACGAAGAACGAATCAAGGTCAAGTTCAAGCAATCAAGCTAATACTCAAGAACAAAATCATCGTTCATGGAAATAACTACATATTCAAGATCAAGTTCAAATGCCCTTGAATTTATTTACCATTGAAAGAAAAAATCAAAAGATCCATAGAAATAAAACTTAAATATTTGAAATAAAATACTATGATTGCTATGATATTTTCGATCTTATCATTTCAAGATACAAATTTATTGTCTACAGATCTAATCCTTCAGTTCGTAGTTTTCGTCCTCTTGTTTTTTTCAGTCTGAGAATTGGGTGGTAATCATTTCGGCATCAAGATGTCATAATTTTGCGGAATTCTAATAGTTCAGTTGGTTGACTACATAAACTTTACGGGTAAGATTCCGATCCCTCCATTGTATTCCCCCGCATTTCCATATCCCCTATCCCATTGTAATAATTTTAGTTAGTAAAATTTTGAGTCCCTTATTAAAGTCGGCACTTGAATCGTGCTAGTGCTACCCAATAGTATTGGCACTTCTTTATAGGAGTAAGTTCTAGTGGGGTTTTCTTTTCACGTGGTGGTGGGACACAGCTTAATTTTGTTGGCTTAATAAAAAAGGGCAATTATTTTTCGTCAGTGTTTCAAATGAAACGGCGCCTTCTTTCTGTACAACGAATAGTTCGGTAAACCTATCTAAACAGCTAAGACAGTAAATGCTTAAAATCTCCCGATTGCATACACGAAATTCAGCCAACTCACGCTTCAAACGCAGAACAGCGTTCGGCAATTCATTCAAGTAAACACTAGCATCGAGTTCAACAAAGTTCACGAGTTTGACCAAAACCAAGATCAGCTATCATTAAAAAAAATTACTTATTCATTCACCTATGATATTTAAACCAAATTATATTAACTTATCATAAGATAATAGAATAAGGTGAGAAAGTATATCAGTCGACTATGGTTTACTCATAAAATTTTAAGAGGTCGTTTGGTAGGATGCATTACATAAGTCAATGCATGCATTAGCTTTGTGCATTAATAATACATTGTTTGATAGATATTTTGAACCTATGCATTAGTTATGCAAGCATTAGTTATACATCCTATTTGGTATTGTCCTATGCATAGAAAACAATGGTGTTAGCAATGCAATGAGTTTTAATGCATGCATTAATTTAGTTAAAGACAAAATTGTCCTTCAAAATTTATGCTTGATTAAAATATGCTAGTTACGATATTAATGCAAGTTCAAAATAATCCAAATAGTGAGAAATAAAATTATATCCCCAGTAAATAAATAAATACTTAGCATATTTTCTTTTTTATAAATTAATATTTAATTTTATACAATATAGGTAGACAAATAAAGTATAGTTTTTAAATTTTTTCAGATAAAATGATTTCTCAACATATGTTTCCTTTAAAAAGTTAAGAGTGTGGAATAGTTTTGAGGGCATTTTTGTAAACAAACAATTTTAAAAAAAACTGTACAATGCTTTAATACATCAAACCAAACAATGAATAAGAAATATATCAGCATAACTAATACCCGCATTACTAATATACCCTATTTAATATTATTCTTATGCACCCTACCAAATGACCCCTTAAGTGCGCACACACTATGCATTTATAATTTGATATAAACATAGAGTGCGAGTAAAATGCTATATGACAGCAGAAATATCAGCAAGAAATTCATGTCATGACCTCTATTTGCTCCCAGAAATGAGTTCCACTCAGATTTGGCAAATAAATAAACGTCTGCAACTTTGTGTTGTTTTACATGAAAACCATGAAATTGAGATCAGCAAGCCTGTAATCATATTCCCCCTCAAAGATTACACCCGGCGCTGAAGGCAGCCTAGCCAAAGATAAAAAAACAGAATCTGATTAATAATCCTGGAGATCGCAATGGGTAGCTCCAGTCTACGCCAACCAAATGATCGCAAGTCAATCAAATAGTCAATGTAGATGATATTATGTTGCAAAAAGAAAGAACCAATTAATCAGTAAATCAATACTCATTATGTATGCTTCTTAGCACGGCCGCTTGAAGGAGCAGCATACTCTTTCTTAGAACCAGATGCCTCGGGCTTTCTTGCCCAGGCAGGTGATCTATCAGGCGCATAATGATAATCATAGAACAGTTCCTCTCCTGCAGACATTCTTTCTTTGGCAAATATACCAACTCTGTGATCTCCAGCCACCATAATGACCTGTCAGAGTTATCTGAGCATTATTGCGTTTACAGGCAAACCTGTCCTGGAAACGCCTATGCAAATTTCAGCAATTACCTTGGCATAGCAATTTGGATCAGGAGAATGGTTAGCAAACTTCAACTTATCACCTTTCCGATGAGCATCAAGCACAAACTGCATATGAACAAGACAAGTGATTCACGTAAGACCGCAGTTGAGGCCCTAACCCTAAGGAATAACTTAAAAGGTACGGAGGGCAAGTCATTTCTCATGCCTGATTATTCAAATTGAAGAGAAACGAAGAATTCTCACGATCATAGATCTTTCCCCGCTTATCAGCTTCATGGTGTGAGATTATTTCACCAGTATACTCCCCAAGGTATTCGTGCTTTCCAACACTATTCTGTTAATGCTAAACATGAGCACAAAAACAAGGATCTGCAGATATACAGAGAAAAAGCATAACACTGTTCTTAGATATTACCTTCAAGAAAGCTCCCCAGCCAGACACATCTGATCTTCCAAGAAGAACCTACATATTAATGTAAGGTTTTAGGATTAGCCAATAGCTGGAATTTGACGACCTTCATTCTTACACTAGACCAGTTCTAAAGCAAATACGTTCATGGAAAGGGTGAGAAAAGAAAAATGGGGGAGCACCTTTTTTAAACCTCACAAGACCCTCAAGTGATATTTTAAACTAAATTGTTTATAAATATATCTTTTCCAACTTTATTCATGACAATGTCTCACAATGAAATCCACAATAAAGATACTGCCAGAAGCATGAAAAATGTACTAAACTTATAAGCAAATCTTCACATTAAGTTTGATCCATAAAAAGTGATCTCAGCGTATCTCCATCTTTCTCTTTGCTAAAATGTCTTGATTAAGGGTTTAGGTGGTCTCATTTTATGGTGTTGGGCAATCTTCACCTCATGAGCTAACTTTCGACATTGAGTTAGGTTCAAAGGTTCATTTTCTTCACATGGTAGTTAAGCCAAACTCATCCTGTCATCCACATTCTTGGTTTACCTAATGTTGGGCTATCATATTATGGTGTCTATGCTCCAAATGTCTAGTCCTGGATACGACAATAATAATGAAATTGCAATTAAAATAACTAATTCAACATCTTATACACTAATGCCGATATCAATCCAGCTCTTCAAAGTTGAAATTCAAAGAATCAAATGCTTGTGGGATCACTTAGTATGTCATTGTTTGAAGACACACTTCTTTGAAGCGCATGGCTCCATCCATGATGCTATAACCTCTTGCATCACATCTCTTTATCACTTTATGCTACGAAGCAATGGCTTTTAATAACACTGGGTGAGTTCATGAACCAACATTTGGGGTTGAATTAGTTCTAAGGTCCATTTTCTTCACTGATCTTCATAATTTGTGATCACATTGACAGCTTTAAAGTATCAGCAGGATAAGATCAACTATAGTAAACATGGGGGCAAATTACCAAATTGCAATAGACTTGAACATTATAGAAAGGTACTATGAGAACAAGTAAAAAAGTGGCATATGAACTGAGAACAAGACAGTAAGTATCCTACAAAGAAGACATGACTCAAACAATTTAACCAAAACAATGATGAAAACAAAAATAGCGAGACAATTTTCCTATAATTTAAGAACACATTAGAGTTAAACATAATCTGTGACATGAAGTAAAGGTATCCACTGAAAAGATTGATCAATACCCAAAACCTAGAACTGGTAATGCCAAATTCAAAATTTCTCCCTCTAACTAAACTTGGAGAACAGAATAAGGAGGAACAAATAACAATCACTTGGCTTCATGACAACCACCAACTTTAACGAGAACTAACAACTATCCCTCACAAATAATTAAATGTATAAATAATAAGAGATAATTACACTTTGTTGTTGTTTGAGAAGAAGCTTCATGTTCTTGCATTCATAATTGTCACCTCTTTGTGAAGGAATACCTAGAGACCCATCACCACAACTGCAAGAGCCAAATAACATGGCATATGATTTTTTTTGCGACAGAAGATGAAGGATATTAAAATGTCACCTCTTTGTGAAGGAATACCTAGAGACCCATCACCACAACTGCAAGAGCCAAATAACATGGCATATGATTTTTGTTTTTGCGACAGAAGATGAAGGATATTAAAATGCATAAATTAGCTCATTATGAAAGATAAATTGGTTCTGATGTTCATTCAATCCTGGAAGGCTGTTCGTCAGTTGTCACTTGCTCAGCAATTAATAATTATCAATAAAGTTGTTCATTTACCTTGTCAAAAAAAACATTGTCCAATTTAGGGAGAGAAAAAGCTACACAGTTGTTACATAGACGGTTTGGTTAAGTATGGTAGAATAATGAAGATACACAGTGATTGCTTAAACTTTTAGGAGTCAGTTGGTTAGTCGCACAATGGAAATTAATCCTGGCATAAAATTTTGCATGACTAATACAATGTTTGATTTGCAACACAAAAGTAGGATTACTAATGTAAAGTCTGAAATTTAATAAAATTTTGTTTTCTGGCATAAAATGCTGCATAACCAATGCAGCCTCTGGTTTTAGGTATTAAACTCTCCAACAATCCATGTATTATTTTATATCAGGATAGACTTTAGGATAGTCTAAGATGAGCTTAAATGGAGCGGTATGGTAAGCGAGGATTCATATTGCCAAATCCAACTTGCTTGGATAGAGGCATCGTTGTACTTCTAAAGAATTTAGGATAAGACCACATATATTAACTGCACGTTAATAAGAGTATATATTGATAAAATACCCTCAAAATAGATAATCCTTGCATAACAAGCTAACAATAATCTATATTGTTATGCACAGCATAACAGTCCCTTCATAATTATGCACCACATATCAAGCCCTTCATAATGATTCACCACATGATAATCCATATATTATAATCTCTGGATAACTTGTCTGGGAAGTGGGAACCAAACAAACACTCTAAGTGCTTAAATTGACACATGCAAACTGAAAAAATAAGATTAGGCTTTGGATAAAAATGATTGAGAGTTTGGAGGGATGATACGAGAACTTAAAAACACTACGTGTGTGGAAATTAGCAACTTCCAGTAACACGAGATACAAGAATAACATGGGCAGTGGGCACTAGAAATACTTCTGTAAAACTAGAGAAAAACAGAAAATAATTCCATAGCACTACCAGGAGCTCACCTGATCCAACAATTTCGACAAACATCAGGATCGCATTCCCTGTCTGCAGCAAAGCAAGGGCATTGCCTGCTTCTACACTGACTTTTGGCACAATGACAACCACGGAATTTATTCTTGCAACTCTTTTGGCATCTAGAACATAAGATTGACAAAGAGTCAAAACCGAACTAATTAATAGGCACAAAATCTGCAATCAAAAAGATGTTTAAGAGGCAGCAAAAGAAAATAGGAGAGAAACCACAGAAGGCAATAAAATTGGTAAAGCATTATGCACTGTAAAAGGACAATAATAGTCCAGGTCCTACAGTATTCTCTCACTGAAGTTTGTAGAGAAGAATGCTGGCTTACCCACAGTATTTTTCACAGCAGGTTCCATTTACAATGCAGGGGCACTCCTTTCCACACGGTGCTTGACAATTACATGGATTATACTGCCGACAAGGCTTATCTTTCCTCTCAGAGATCCATTTCCTAGTTGCATGATATCCAGCTGACTTCCACATGTATTTTGAGCGACGAACTTTACCTCTTCTACTCAAAAATCTGGATCTTCTCCGTGCTTGATTACCCTGAAGTTGAATTTGGAATAGGATCAACCAAAGTGGAGATAATAATATTACTCCGGTCCATAATAAGTGATCATTTTACCTTTGGCACACCTATTAAGCAAGTACGGACTCCTAGAGAAAAAAAGATGTATTCACTAAATTAACCTTAATTAATTACTTCCTCCGGTCCACAATAAGTGACCAATTTGCTTTTTATTTTTGTCTAAAATAAGTGTCCTTTTATATAATTAAAAAAATCAATTTGTTTTTTGAAAATTACACGTATGTATGTATCCCTAAAAAGTCATTTACTCCTCAAGAGAAGTAAGTGCTATTATAACTATGGTGCAACATTTAATGAAGGGTAGTTTAGTCACACTAACTATTTTTGTTTAGAATTTAGTATTTCCTTAATGGATGTGCCTAAAGCAAATTGGTCACTTATTGTGGACCGGAGGGAATACTACCTTAACACACTGAAATATGTAAATAAGGGAAACTTTTGGGAAAATAAAATTAATTCCTTTTTGATTTTGCAAATAGACACTTATTTTGGACCAAAATAAAAAAGTAAAATGGTCACTAATTGTGGACCGGAGGGAGTACTGTTCATCAAGAAGAACACAAAGCAACATGCTGATGAACAAGGTCAAATATACTGACCATGATTGTATGGCCATCCCCCTTGGAAGAGCATTCAAGCATTCCATTCACCCCATCACCTAATCCTGATAGCTTATTCCCGAAATTGTTCATGTACTGGAACACCTCCCAACAAGTTTTCAAACCATTCATCATATTTCGAGCAATCATACAGCTGTATGACAAATAACAAGCTCAAGTCAGGTTAAGAATCACTAAAGTGAAGGGAGAAAAAGGAGAACGAACTTTCAATATGCAACATTAGACATTACAAATTAAAAGACTAAGAAGGAAGAGGGGTTCATATAGTAGGTTGCTGCACTAGATGAACAACTTAGAGTGGCTTCTCCTAGTCTCCAATGCTCTTATATTTGACTCAATTCATTGTCATGAAAACTAGAGCAATCAGCTTAAACTAGGGTTAACTCACAGCCAGTGAAGTTGCCACATTATGGGTCGTTATGAATACAAATCCAAGATAAAAAGCAAATTACTAGTTGTAAGTGAAGTGAGGTTAAAGCAGGAATAATGACTTATTCAAAAGTATCCTAGCAGAGAGTCTTCTTTCCGGCACATATCCAACTCTAGAATGAGCACTTATTTCTTCATTTAAGGCTTGAAAATTTACTATAGGAAGGCAATAACTTTATCTGCAGTGATTTGATATCCTAATAAACAAGTAGACTTAGGCACCCACAAAATGGTCAAGATAGTGAATTGACAAGAAATCAGGTAGACCGGGTGAACTTGCATGCTGAACAGTGAACGCAGAGCGCAAATGGTGTTTGTATTAACTATCGAAGAACCAATCTATCGCATTAAGCAAACAAAAGTCTAGCATATTCAGTCATCTAGGAGTATTGACAAGTGAAACAAGAATTGAAAGAACGCGATCAGATCAAATGAGAAAAGTCCGCTTGATATTTTCATTATGCAGGTTCTAGTTTGCTGAGCATGAAGGCATTTGATTAAAAAGCTAGCACAAGAGTTTCTTCATAGACAAAAGTTAGGCAGTATTCAAGAGAATAAATTAAGAAGATATTACACAACAGAAAATGTTGAAAAACGAAGTATATGCAAGCCAAAGAACTGACAAGAGCAAGAGTAGACATGATTGCGAAGAGTAACTTGAAGTTAACTGACCTGCTCCTGCCAAACATTTCAATACCTTTCTCAAAGAGAGCCTCTTCAAGTGGTCTCCAAGATATGTCACCATCTATTTCTTGTTTGCAGTTATTCTCATCCACAAACTCACTTTTACTCAATGTGTCGTCACAATTCATCCCCCGTTCTTCGCTGGTAGCGTCTTTATATTGGCAACTGAAACCCTCACCTTGCAAAGAATTTTTACTACCCAATACTGGAGAATCTTTACCCCTAGACCTTCTACCACTATGATCTGATACTTTTTGTGAAGATAAACTAACATCTTCGACATCCTTACCTGAATTAGAGCTGGGATTCATGACTTTAGACGCTAGACTTCGAGAAGCTACAGAGCCAGACTCCGCAGCTATCATTTTCTTCTGTCGCTTCATAATGGCAACTACAGCATGTTCAGTTATTCTCTTGTTGTTCCTTTTGTTGCTCCCCACTTTACTATCAGATTTCTTGTTAGATGGAGAAGCAAAATGCTGAACAGAAGAGATGTTACTTGACGGCTTAATCTCTGAATCACTGCTTTCAGAGATGTTCTTTGCATTCGATGAAGCACTTTCGCTTTGGCAAGACTTTGATCTCCTTGACAGATGCTTTCTACCTGGCACATGAATATTAGCAACTTCAGATGGTCGGACAGGGTTTTCTCCATGATTAGCAAGCGGAGAGGAGGTAAATCCAGCTTTTCTTTCCTTCTTCATGGCCTGAGGTGAATAAAAGAGCTCAGAAGGTTAGTAGGTACTGTTGCCACATCAGGATCAGAAACAAGCACAGACCACATTAAGAAATGATACTTGCTCATAAACAAAAAAATCCACGTCAGGCCAAAAATTGATATCAGAAATTATATAAAAGAAGATCCAGATACCAGGTGACAGCAATTTGGGCCACAGGGCTCCATATCCATGTCGAGAGAGTACCATGGTAATTGTTTTTCAGCCTAATGAATTAAGGAGTTAAAGAGACTGTAAGCATCCATGTCTACTGTGCAAAAGTTCTAAGCTATGAAAACAATTGGTTAAATGACCATTCACGTACTGCAAAAATCAGATCCTGTGAACATCCATGTAATCTACAATCAAAAACCTGCAATGAGGGCAAAACCAGACAAAAGTAAGAGAACTGTATTCAGAAGGAATTAGTATGAAGCAGAAAACCAGGCAGAGACAAATAATATGAAATACTAAATGGAAGACAGGAAGTCAAGGAGGAACCACTGATAGATACATACAAGGCACCGACGACAAAATAGGTTGTCAAAAGAATCCAGAGCAACATCAAGAGCTTTGTCAAGAAATAAACTTAGAGTGCCTTCGATGTTCTCATTCCTTGAAGTGCATGCATTTTCTTCCTTCACAAGATCTTCATATCTTGCCTGTGTAAGATGTTTTATGGCGGTTTATCTCAGCAAAGCGAGCAAAAACCAAATGGGAAACAGCTGGACAAGAGTTCGCACTATCACCAGCTTTTATTAGGTAATGAATGCTTAAAAACAAAGTCTAATAATTCTCTAAACCAAGGGCGTACTTTGACTTCACTGGGTTTTCTAGACAAGCACTGTCCTAGCAAATCTAACACTCTGTCGGACAAGCCAACTTTTTTGATAGCCATACTGCAAATAAGCAAACAAAGATACATCATGTTAGCCACATAATTGGAGTAGATAGCACAAATATAGCCAGAAAAAGTTCTACATTAGCAAACAGTCTAGCCACAAATAGCAGACCATAGTGAAAATCTTATAAGCCATGCTCCAACCTCAATACCTTGGGAGCCGGGTTTCCGTATTACTTTCTACACCCTTGATACTTAAAATTTAAACATCTTTCATATGTCTGCAAGTAGAAACCTCCTGGAATGAGTTTCAAAGGGGATCTTTGTGAAAGATTTTCAGCTTTTAAGAAACTGCTTCATCATATTAAGTGATCAAGAAGATGAACGGTGCAGTAGTTAAGAGAAAGGACTAACAGAAGAGATCCGTAGTCAACATCAACAGAACAATAATCTATACTACAGTTAGATAGTGTAAGATCTGAAAAGTGGCAGTGAACTCATAGTTGTATGCAAATAATAAGGCAGCACTACTATTAAAGAAAGACAAGAATAACATATATACAATAAATATATATATATATATATAATATATATATGTATAACTTCTACAACATATTAGGGCATATTCTCTATCCAAATACTGAACTAGACCCCAAGAAAATATTGATCTGGTTGTCATGTGGTAATGTGCTTATGATCCAGCAATGGACCAAAAGTTTTGCTGTTCTACACATGACCCCATAGCTTCGGTGTGGAAAGAACATTCTCTGAGATGACTTTCCTAAATTGTACTACAACAGAAAATGAAATATTACAGGAGGAGACAATTGAATCCAGTATTTCTTGTAGGTTAATTATACCAACCGCAGCATAAAATCTTCAGATTCCACAAACTCCCTTTTTTCTTCTTCATCGTCAAGTAGTTCTTCCTCGCTGTCACTGCAAATTAGAGCTTCTCCGTCATTTTGGTCATAATAAATTCTTCTACGACCAACCACTGATTGATCCTCGGTCATCCTCTGATTTCTGCACCACTCAGAGTATGATCAGAACAGTTTTAAAATAGCAAGACCACCAGCTTATATCTAAGTGATATCAGTGGGCATATTCCACGCAATAGGTGTGGGTTTGATTCACTACCTTCTTTCCTTTCCCTATCTCCCTATGTAATTGAAAAAATTAAAGTAATAATAGAAGAAAAAAACAATGATGAAGAAGAATGAATAAATCTCGGACTGTTACAAGTATTAGAATCATGCTGTTACACGTTGTTGGAACTTAGAAACTTAAAGTCAAGAGACAATAACATGATCAAAGTCATTCCCACCCAGGAGGAAAACCATTTGATACAAAAACCACTTAAATGTCATTGTCTAACTGATCGAGTAGATCGAGCCCATCTCCTTATGAGAACAGGCATCAAATGAAATGGCATAATGCGGGAAATAATTACTAATAATAATAATAACAATAATAATAATAATAATAGTAATAATAATAACAATAATAATAATAAAATCGAGAGCCTATAGGATCATTAACTGTACAGAAGAAAGTCTAGAAGCAGATGGCAGTAAAGTTCAATGGTAATCAATACAAGACGTTAAGAACTAAGCCTTTATAAAGGGTGAGGATAGGTGGTTCAATGTTGCTGTCAATACATCCATTGTATCGTTGGATGCAACTGTTAACACCTAATACTGTAGTTTGTAAAGGAAACAAGGAAACAAGTGGTTAGACATTTATGAGGTCCCACGGCATGCCATACACAAAGTGATGGAAGAACCTTCTGTATATGAAGCAAGCTAAAAATGGGTAGATAAGGAAAAGAAGATGCACAAATCAAACATGAATATCATACGATTTATCTACTAAGGCAATTTAACACACCTATCCAAAAATATCCATGTAGTAAATGGAGGTAGTCTTTTCACGTCAGGAAGTTTTATGGGATGCACGGCATCTTGGACAGCAATACTAGATCCTAGAAGAACTGCAGAAGAGGCATATCCATCATCGTCAGAATCATTGCTATCACTATCCGCCTTGTTGGTTTGAATCCCATTTTGCATATATATTGCATCCTGCTTCCTCTTAGATAAAAGATCAACACTTATATCCGCACCATGAACTATAAGATTTCTTCTCTCTGTTGACAACTTAAAAAGATTTTTTGTCACATCATCCAACTTTTGTGCATTTTCTTCTGCCCTTTTCTGAAAGGAGAACAGTACAGCTCCATTGGTTGTTAAAACATTGTATAAGTACTTTGATCGAGATACACAACCAAGCAATGGGGAAAGTGGGAGCAAAAGTACAATAGAGAAAACACACCTTAACATAATCAGCACGTCTAGAAGCAGCTCTTTTTTTCAAAGATTCAATAACTGATAATACTTCATCAGTTTCTACAGGTGTTCCTTCTGGTGCATCATTCTGTCCAGAGCAGTATGGCATTTAATGATAGAATGAGTCACAAATGGAAATATGACTATATAACTAAGGGTGGCTAGAAAATAACATACATGGAAGACAAAGATTAAGACAAATAGTTTTCCTGTCCTAAAGTCAAAACTGCACGCCATCGGCATAATTGATAAGCAAAAGGATTTAAGAACAAGAAAATAATTTTAAGAAGACCTTGTGGAATCAGACTTTGGGAAAGAAATAATCCTATGAAATTTAAAAATAGTACGAACAGATAACTGTGGTTTTACACATAAATTGTCAATGGATATGGTCATTAATCATAATATGTGAAACCCCCAAGACTAAGAATCCACACCACACCCAACTTCCAACACTGTCAACTCTTTCATAGCGGTGGTGTCTTGTGGACACCTCAACTATTCCAACACCATCATTAAGACAACTCAAACAGACAATTTTTAAACACCATCTCGTAATTTGGAGCAAAGGGTCATTCCAATAAAAATAGGTCCAATTAAGAGATGGGATAGATCATCATACTCAATGGAATCAAAACAATGAAAGACCAACTAGAAAGAGAAGAAGAAGAAGAAGATCTTCTTTCAAAAGGAGTACAAGAAGATAGTTGCACTTAGACAAGAGAGTACCATGCTTCCCTTGATGACCATTCAGCACATTGAAAATCCTGACTTAACTACCACAATCCTACTATGGATTCCAATTAACCTACAAGTCAATCGGGAACAACTCAAATTAGTCAGGTTAATAAGGGAATATCAGTCCACAGTTAGTTTTCCAATGTTAGTCACTCCTTCCCATAATGGTTAGTTGATTAGGAGGTTAGGGATTTCCTTCTCCATTTTAATCTGGTGCCGTTACTGGATTCTCATTCAAGGAAGTAATGGTGCCTGCTCAATGATTATTCTTCATTTGATCCCTTAAGTTCTGCAAAATTTCCCATTTTTACTTTAAATTTGTTACTGTTTGCTGCACTGAGGTCAATCATCAACTGGCTGGTTCAATCATAAAGCCCCAAGGCTGTTACAGTCCCTGTCTGGGAAGATGCATACCATCCCTTACACTTGAGTCAATGGCCATCAACCAAACGACGAAAACACAAATTAGACGCGAAATCGATAATGTATCACCATATACTGTAGTATACCAGAAATTGTAGCGAATGATAAAGGGCACGGCTGGCAAATCTCTACAAAGAAACCTACAGCATATTTTTATACCGTAATTTCACAAAATGCGTTAACCCTCAGCCTTGAATAAGCTCCAAGAAAAACAATGAAGCTGATCACTCGCTCCATAGAAGCAATAAAATCAATATTCAAAGCTCCAAACTCATCCCCAATATAACTTTGAACAAACAAAGAATCATCAATCCAATTCCCAATTCAGTTAAAACGCAATTGAGTAAACAGTGGAACAATAATGGGAATAAGGACTTTACCGGAATATCACTGGAAAGTTGAGATTGGAGAGTTGAAGGAGAGCCATTGGACAATCCCGACATTACAATTGGCGAAGATCCGAAGCTTAAGATGCAGGAGTTAAGCTCAATTCGCCGATGGAGCTCCAAATAAAGATCGGAATCATACAAAACCAGAGAGACTGAGAGGAATCAATGTGGGGGGAAATTGATTGGATGGACCGTAATTGAAACCCTAGGATTTGGGATTTTTGAAGCCGCTCTGACGAGAATTTATTTTGCGATTACACTCTATTCTGGTTTGGCGTGAAATGAGTTGCGGCCTGCGAGGAAGGAATGGTATATTAAATATATTAAAATTTGGTGGGAAACTTACTCCTAGGCTTGTCGTTTTGAATTTCAGCAACGTGTCACCTATTTGGGCCATCGACTCGTGTCATCTTATGTCTATTGCTATTCACTATTGACTACTTTAGTATGGCAAAATGGCCTAAATGCCACATGTACTTAACTCATTTTGTCATGCCGGTCCTCAAACTTAGATGTTTGTCAATTGAACACTTATATTGGTTCAAAACATGAATAATAAACGCCTATCCAACGTGGCTTATCCTTTCTGTCATATGTGGCTTAAGTGCGTGATTCCCAAGCCTGTAAGGGGCATGAAGACAGTAAAAAAAAACTAATGGTAATATTTAGTCTATTTAACAGTCATCTTCTTCTTTCTACATTATTCTCCATTGTTGAGCATTATAGAAGCTTAATTTAGCAAATCTGATGCCTTCTTCTCAGTCATCTTCTTCTTTGATGCCCATCTTCTTCTCAGTCATCTTCTTTCTACCTTATTCTCCATTTTGAAGGTCCTCATCAAAATTCAGATTCTGATGTTTGAAGGTGATAGGAATAAAAGTCATTACATTTACATTCATCTGATTCTTCTATCTCTTCATTTATATCTGCCCCTTACCCTTATCTTTGTCATTTTCTGTCCTAGGTGGTGATACGTCAGAATGGAGAATAAGGTAGAAAGAAGATGACTGATAAGAAAATGGGCAACAAAGAAGAAGATTATTGAGAAGAAGGCATCAGATTTGCTAAATTAAGCTTCTATAATGTTCAACAATGGAGAATAATGTAGAAAGAAGATGATGACTGTTAATAGGCTAAATTATTACCGTTATGGCTTTTTTTACTGTCTTCACGCCCCTTACAGGCGTGTGAATCACGCACTGAAACCACATATGACAGATAGGATAAGCCACATTGGATAAGCATTTATATTCATGTTTTGAACGAGTATAAGTGTTCAATTGGCAAACATCTAAGTTTGGGGACCGACATGACAAAGTGGGCTAAGTACAAGTGATATTTAGGCTATTCTGCCCTCTAGTATTGTTCTTCTCTTTTTTTGAAAAAAAATTACTATTGACTATTGTCCATGTTGATTCTTTGTACGTTGAACACGAGCAAATGACTAAAAGAGTGTACTCATTATACAAACGTTGTATTAAAAGGAAATTTTTCTCTCACCGACTATACGCATCAAACCAAATATATACATCGTATATCTAAATTTGAATATTTACTGTACATTCTTTCTGTATAGGTAAAAATCTGACCGAACAAGAATTTGCGAGGGAAGGGACGGTGAAAGGTTACTTGGAACTGTCGTGTCCATACCACATTGTAACGACATGCACCTCGGCCATGGCAGAGGTGGTATATTTAGGATATCTGAGAGACGAATTAGATATCATGGCATTTTAAGGGGTCAACATGTAATATAGTCAAATGATTTAAATACTATGGCTAATAACCATTGGGCAAGAAAAAGGAACTAGTATATGAACTAAGTAAGAAGAAGAAGGGGGACTGAACGAATGAAAACATAAACATCTTCCCTAAAAAGAGGAGGGATCATTTTATCTCTCTCCATGAAAGAGAAAGAAGCTAGGAAGCTCAGTTCTTCAACATAGAACATTAGCCTCATCACACCTAGTGTATGGAGTTCTACACTACTAAAGATTAGTGACGTTTTCCATCCATGTATTCCTCATTGATTGTTAAACACTATGAAAATCATAGTTTCCTTCTTATATAATATGATTTAATCAATGTTAAAGTTAAATATTATTTATGCTATGTTTTCTTACTCTCATCTTCTACTATAGATCTATAATAAATTATAGTTGGCTAAGATTTACCTAAAATCTTCTTATTAAATTAGTTTAGCAAAACGCTCTACACTTTTTGGTCAAATAATTTGGCGCCGTCTATGGGGATTTCTTAGCCAAATTTTTAGTTTCCTCTAGATCTAAAGCTAGCCAAAGTGTCATTTCTCGGGAATCATAAGCACACCAACTCGGTACAAACACCAACTAAAAGAAGTTGTGGACAAGCTTTCGAAATAACCAAACCAATCAGAGACAGATATTTGCATAAAATTGAAATTGTGTGATATCTATCCAAAATCCGTGTCTCACTGTAGCGATAGGTCTGATACATTATACAAGTACCCCATGCGGAATTACAACCACTACGCACTAAACATATCCGCAATCCTATTCGCCATACTAACGTGACATATCGATCTATACTTCCGCCTCTTAGTAAAGGACGATAGCCTACTGTATGATTCTTTGAAACAACTGGCTCATCCGATCTTATTTTTTGTATCTGTGCACAGTGGATAAATCATGAATATAGTATAACTAATGTTTCCCTATTTTTACGTGCATCAGATGGGGTCGGATCGGGGCCTGAGCTAGAGATCCTAACGGGCAAAATATGTTCACCCCATGAGAGGCCCGGATCTGATCGATGGCAAAGCCAAACACGAGACTACCGAATCTGAAATCGCCATTCGAGTACGATATAAAGCGAGTCCTTCTACAATGCGTTGCTCCCTTCGCCGACTCATCGGGTCAATGTAACAGGCAATTTCGTTTGAGCTTAACTTATCGTCTCTCATTTTTGGATCGGGGCAGGAACACGGTCGCTCTCACAAACGCACAAACAAGAAACAAACACCGTCGAACACATCAAAACAATGTTCCATACCATATCACCTCGCAGGGGACGGTCGAGCAAGACCATCCACACCATGCCGTATTAAAAATAAGGGACAAATGGCTCAAAACAGGCCAGTTTGATCAAGAAAATTTCCATGACCTGGGACTGGGCGGCGAATCCATGGAACAGTCTCTCCAACAAGAAAGACATAAGCACTAAACCTTGTACTGCTGCTCACTGTGGCAATCCTATGCCGGTACAGTCGACTAGATATTACGACACGCCCGAACTGCGTTCAGAATTAGTCAAACCCCATGGAGTCTAGAAGCACAGGCGACAAAGGTCATCGCCCATCTCATCAAACAAGGGACTGCACACACCGGGACTCAACCCGAGGAACAACACTTTCTAATAAAAGTAAATTAAATAAACTGGGACTCACCCCGATGAACATTACTCTGCAATGAAAGTAAAATCAAACAAACTGAGATTCACCCCGATGAACAGTAATCTCCAATAAAAGCGAAATCAAATAAACCGTGACTCACCCCGACACATGCATAAACAATGTAGCAATGTGTAATTTCCTCCAATAAAAGTAATCCAACAAGCAAATCTCACCACCCCACCAGGTCATCGGCCATTGCCATGTGAAACTAAAATCTGACTTTGTTCGATCACATAAAAGGTTACAAATTCGACCTCTCTCAAATTTGCACCCTTATAGCCATTGGCCATCGCCAAGTGAAACTAAAATTTGACTTCGTTTGAACTCACAACGGGTAACAAATTCGACATCGTCGAATTTACACACTTATGGTCGTCGACCATCGCCAAGTGAAACTAAAATTTGACTTCGTTCGAACTCATAATGGGTTAAAAATTTGACCTTGCTCGAATTACACCCTTATATCCATCTCCCATCGCCAAGTGAAACTAAAATTTGATTTCGTTCGAACTCACAACGGGTTACAATTCGACCCCTATTGAACTTACACCTTTATAGCCATTGGCCATCGGCAAGTGAAACTAAAATTTGACTTCATTCAAACTCACAACGGCTTATGGCCATCGGCCATCACCAAGTGACTAGAATTCGACTTTATTCGAATTCACAACGGGTTACAATTTCGACCCCGCTCGAATTCACACCATTATAGTCATATCAAAGTTTGACTTCGTTATAACTCATAACGATTTCCAAATTCAACCTCGCTCGAATAAATGAGTCAAAATTGATTTTTCCCAAGTTGGCAAGTCCAAATTCGAATTTGCTCGAATATACAAGTCAAAACTGACTTCGCCCAAGTTGGAAAGTCCAAATTCAACCTTGCTCAAATATACAAGTAAAAACTGACTTCGCTCAAGTTAGCAAGTCCAAATGCAACCTCGCTCTAATATACAAATCAAAATTGATTCTACCTAAGTTGGAAAATCAGAAGCCGACCTCGCTCGGATCAAGCGAACTAGGCCCGCTCTCATTTGATTCTTAATTAAAAAAAGGGACTCATCACGGAGAAATTCGAAGATCCTCTTCAAAAGGGGGCTATGGGGCAAAGGAGAAAGAAAGTCAAAAGATATACAACCAAAGGCAAAGCAACTATTTTATTCAAATTTACATGCGCAACAGTCGCTCCTTATAAAAGGACAAAAACTGGCCCTCAAGGAAAAGATGAAAACAAACAACAAAAGAACCAAACAAACTAAGTACAAAGGTTGCAATAAATTTTCACTAGGTTTCATCTCCACCGCCGTTCTTCCCAACATCATCGCCATCAAAAGGAAGCATGTCTTCAATCTTAGGGCCCTCACCGGCCTCTGGTATCGCAGGGTCATACCTACAGGCAAGACGAGCCTTGTGTGCCTTCGCCTGAGCATCTTTAAAAGCGGCCTCAGGAACGCTCCCCAACTCCATAAGTCCTTGTATATATCTATTTGGGCCTCGACATTAACCCATAACTCATACAAGTGACGGGGGACAAAATCAGAGTCATGTTCTTGAGGGTGGGCCTAAGCCAACAACTACGCCTTCTCATCCTCGAGAGCCCTAACTCGATCTCCAAGGCTCGAAGCATCGCAATAAATTTCACTGATCCGCTCCTCAAGTCGTGCCTCCCTTAATGTAATCATCTCCCTCTCAGCTTCCTGCTCAGATTTAAGGACACGGATAATGTCTTCCTATGTCGCCGCCCTCACCAAAGCTGACACTCGAGTCTCATCAGCTCTCTCCAACTCGGCCACTTTGTTTTCTAGCTCAACCATTTTCTGTGTCTATTCTGTGCTTAGGTAGGTGACTCTAGTGGCGTTCTGATCAAGCTCAGCTCGCAAAGATAGCACCTTCTCCTGAAGGTCTTTGCACTGTGCCACAACCCCCTTACCCAATTCGAGCTCCTCGTCTTTGGCATGGAGCAACTCCTCGAGCTCACTGCATCTGTGGATATACCACATCAATTCCTTATCTCTTTTATCCAACTCCTCCCTAATGGATTGAGTGATGTCACCCACCCTAAGTATCTCACAGCACTTGGTACGATACCGATGATACATAGTGGCCATTTTCAGAAAAACTTCAGCCCTACGAGCACTCTCGATCTCCATCATGTAAGTCTAAATAAAGAAGAGAAAGAGGGGAGGAATCAGCAAAAGCAAATCAGCACAAAACAAAATAGAGGCGAAAAGAAACTCACCCTCAAGGCCATCCCTACCATACTGTGCAATAAGGCGGAGTCATTAACCTCCCGATTAGCCTCAATTTCAATAGCGGAACAAAGAAGGACAAATTGAGGCACCAACTCAACCGTGTCCTCCAACATGTTAAGATCTGATGGGATCTCGAGTATACGAGAAGGACCCTCCGCCCTCACATCGACCCTGGTAAAGCCTTCCTCGAACATCTGCATGTCCTCAAGATCAACGTCGAAATCCGACTCATATACATCCACTACCACGCCCTTCAACCTCTCATTTGCCGAAGATGGGGTGTGGCCCTGCCGAGATGACGATGGACCACTTGGTTCAATCGTAACGGCCCCCAAACTCTGTCTATCTGCTACGCTGGTCTCCTCCATGACCAAAATGTGTGCCGCCTCTATGCCCGGGTCGACAACACCGCCAACTTCAGATACTGCCACAGTTGGGTCTTCCCTAGAGGACGTCTCAACAACAGATGTCCTCGCTGCCAACCTCCACCTCTTTAATGTTGCTTTGTTACCAATGTTGCGAGAAGGTTTGCATGTTGAACGGACTGTGAGAACTGGAGTGTCTGATCGAGGAGCTACCTATAAATGAACATGTCCAGCCACGGGCACGATCTGCCGAGCAACCGAACTTTGGCTACCACCCACAGCTGCCCTTGGAACGGGCCGAGCAGAGGAAGCTGGTTGGCAGAAAGAAAGTGCATGAGCCCTCGTCCTTCTTGCTCCTCTCTGACCTACCAACAAGAAAAGATTCAATCAAGCAAAGATAAAAGAAAATACAGAGAAAACAACAAAGTAACGTGCCACAATGAGTCGCTCACCAACAAGAGGCTTACGCCCAAACTTCTTATGAAAAGGCGCCCATATGCGAATCCCCACTATATGGGGGAGAATCATGCTCACCCACTCGCGAATGTTAGCAGTTGGAGGAGGAGGTACTATCTCGACTGCAAAACAAAAAAAAACCATCAATGAGATCATCAAAGGTAGACGGCTGATAACTATAAAAACATATAAAGTAAGAAGAAAAGAATACCTACGGGCAAAATTCCACGTCTTAGGAAACCCGACCAAGTTCGATATGACGTGCTCTGTTCGGATGTAAAAGAAGCTCTGCCAAAAGTGGCGATTTGACTTGTTATCCATTTTTACCACCAAACTCTTGGTTCCTCGATGACACAAGTGAATCATCGTACCCTGAAGAAAATGGGGAGCAAAGAGGTGAAGCATGTGAAGTAGAGAATTCCTCGGCTAGCCAGCTCCGTGTACTTGATGAGCATAAGGAAAAGCTTGTACGCGTATGGAGAGAGTTGGGCTGGACATACGTCATAGAAGCGACAGAAATTCGCCCCCAAAGAAGGAAGGGGAAGCGTGTACCCGATGACAAAGGAATACACATATAACGCACAGTAGCCCGGGCGGTGTAAATGCACTATATCCCGACCCAACTGTGCCAGTTCAATGATTGGGGATCCCCAATATAGCCTTGAATGCCGTGAGCACCACAACATCCATCGTAGAATGAACGGGCTCCATCTCGTCTCCAATAGGGCTATTAAAGTCAGACCTCGCCTTTTCCGGGCGGGGAACCACCTCATATACTGTTGGGAAACCCATATCCTCCATCGTCTCCATCCCCTATTCGATTAGGGGTACACCATTTTCTGGTACCGGAGCACTGGAAGCTCTATCAGAGTTGGAAGAAGCACTAGCCATTTTTTCCTTTGGCTAAAAGAAACGACAATGACAATGAAAAAGAGGTAACATTCATAACAAATCATCACAGAAGCAGAAATATAAGAGTCTCTTGAGCGATTGAGAAGCGTAATATACAAACGGAAGATTCTCCCCTATTTATAGGGATATGAATTCCCTGAGCGGGAAATCCAAACACCGCCATTGAGAAAATGGAAAGGGCACGGGAAATGACGCAACACACAAAGAACATGTGCCGTAATGATGCATGAGAATTTATGACATTCTAAACTAATGTAACGTTCCAATCCTGAATTGATGTAATGGTATGACGCAACTTTAGGAATGTCACGTCGCTACCTCACTGCGATGTGCTCGCCTCTCGCATAAAGCGTTCAGATTTCTCTAACTTTTTGAAACAACAGAGTCCGCCCATCGAGCTCGGCAAGAGCAGACCCCAACGAGCGAAGGGACTCACTGTATAGGTCAAAATCTTATACAAGAATTGGCATGAAAATGGACGACGAAATATTACTTGGAATTGTCGCGTCCATACCACACTGTAAAGACATGCACCTCGGCCACAAATGAGGTGGTATATTTAGGATATCTGAGAGGCGAATTGGATATCATGGTATTTTATGGGGTCAATCTGTTGTATTGTTAAATGACTTAAATACAATGGTTAATAACCATTCATAAAGAAAAAGGATCTAATATATAAACTAAGTAAGAAGAAGAAGAACGGGGGGGGGGGGGGGGGGGGGCGCTCAGAGAGAAAGAAGCTAGGAAGCTCAGTTGTTCAACATAGATCATTAGCTCATCACACCCAGCGTATGGAGTTCTACATTATTAAAGATGGATGACGTTTTCCATCCATGTACTCCTCGTTGATTATTAAACGCTATGGAAATAATTTTTTTCTTCTTATATTGTATGATTTAATCAATGTTAAAGTTTAATCTTATGTCTGCTATGTTTGCTTACTCTCATCTTCTCCTGCAAATCTAGAATTAGTTATAGTTAACTAAGATTTACCTAAAATCTTCTTATTTAATTAGTTTAGCAAAAAGCTCTACACTTTTGGTCAAACACTTTCTTTAATAATGTACTAGATTATATGTGTACATTTTAGAATTGTATATCTATAATTTAATGTCATAGATCAAATAATTTGGTATTTAGTGTTGGTCTTTAGGTCTATCAAACTCTATTAGACCAAAATAGATGGATTCAAAAGAGGAACGGTCGAAGATTAAACATTGAATGATCAAGTTGAGCATACAACTCAAATTGATATAGCACCAAAATTAACTTGTACCTAACTACTTAATTTGAAGAAGTAGCTCTCGCTCTTAATTTATCATTTCCGTACGTGTATTCACAAATATGCTAAAGATCAGAAGACTCTAAAGTATAACATTTGAGAGTTTCATCATCAGCTAGTCACCTCTTAGAAGATAGTAATACAAAGAGTACTCTACCTACAAACAAGGACATAATTCTTGTCTGAATAGGTAAGGGTGAAACTTGATAGCAAATAGGGGCGAAGTAACACTTTGGTAAGAGTGGTCAATTGACTACCCTTTGCCGAAAAACTACATTGCATATATAGGTAAAATATTAAATTTCAAAGGTTTATAACATATATTGAATACCATTTATCAGAAACTTTTTTACTTTTTTTAACTTTAAACACCCTTAAAGAGATTCTTGACTACGCTACTGATAGCATAAGTATTGTCATGGGCGGCTTTCCAGCCATGCCCTATGACCCCTTGAATGCACGCCATGGCATCCTGGCAAGCCACCCAACACCCAACGTTCATGGTCGGCCTCGTGGCCTTGGCAGCGCCAAGTGACAAGCGCGCATGTGCCTTTGTCGCCCCACCGATCCCACCCCAGCGCCCAGCGGTTAGCAGATGCCAACAGCATCGTGCGGAAAAACAATGTTGGGCGCGTAGTTCATGATGATACCAACAGCGCCGCGCGTACAAAAAATGTCGCGCACACAAATCCTAATGCCTTGCCAACGGCCAGCCGCAGGCGGACTCTAAATAGTGGCGCACGCGCCAACAGCAGCGCGCACGCAAACCCTGATGCAAAAGACAAAGTTGCTGCCAACAGACCTATTTTCCGCCTTGTAGAAAGCTAAGTCCTTTTCATTGTAAATATAAAGTAGTTTTATTTCATGTACTTCCATTATGTTTCTCTGGCTTAGTTAAGTCTAGTCTTATAGCCTTGGTTTATTTTTTTTTTTTAAAGAATTATCAAGGGGATCAAGCAATCAAATTTTCTAGCAAGCAAGTAATTCTATGTACTGGTGTCTCTCCCCCTCGACACCGCGTTGTTTTTCTATACTAGCTTTTATTAATGCAATCAAGCTTTCTTTCATTCCCAATTCTCATTTTTGTTCTCTCAATTGCTCTGAAGGAGACTGCAAAACGTCAGTCACAGAGGCAACTAAAATTTATGGCAAATTCGAGGATCTCCAACAGGAGCGCGCAGAGGATTTAGCTCATAGAGAACAAGAGGCAGACAGGGTGACTGCCATGAAGCAAACCATAGACCATCTGACAGGACAACCCAATGTTTTCAATTCTGCTCTACAAAGCCTACTTCGAGGAGGTGAAAACCAGATCAGGGATGCTGTGAACCTCGCCCCTATGCCACTAAAGCTGAAAATCCCGGAGCCAAAGCCATATGATGGAGTTCGGGATGCAAAAGAAGTGGAAAACTTCATCTTCGATATCGAATAGTACTTTGATGCCGTGGGAGAGTTGGAATTAGCCAAATAGGTAGCAACTGTTGCCATGTATCTTCATGGTGATGCTAAACTTTGGTGGCGAGTGAAATACGAAGCTATCAAGGCCGAGGAAGATACTCTCAAGACATGGGAAGAATTGAAGGCAGACATACGCCTCCAGTTCTTCCCCGAAAATGTGGAGTACAATGCACAGAGAAAACAACGGGAGCTCCGCCAGACCAGGTCAGTGCGAGATTACGTGCGGGAATTCTCGGCGCTCATGCTAAGCATACGGGATATGGGTGACAAAGACAAGCACTTCACATTCCTATAAGGTTTGAAACCTCATGCCTATATGGAGATACAAAGACAAATAGTAAATACCCTCCCCAAGGCGATCCAAGTTGCTGAATGCCTAGGGGATTATCACTTAGAAACTCAGAAGGATAGGCATCAGCCGCCTATCCGAGAGGGTTACAATGGGAGCCAGCCTAGAAATAGTGGCCCTAGCAGAAGTGGGGGAGATCGAAGTGCAACCAGATCCAAGACTCCTTCCCCAAGCAGCAACAACGCCGCATCCATCAACAACAATTAGGGGAGGAAACCCCCCTTCAGAATGCCTCCATAGAGGCAGGCCACATTGGAACAATTTCCCACAGTTATAGATCAACGGTCATCAGACTGTTTAGGATGAGTCACATGAGGACTCAAACGAAGCAGAACAAGTAGGTGCCTTCAATGCAATTGTTGGTTCCATTCCTGATATCTTAGCGGGAACCGGTGTTGGTATCCCTAAGAAGCACTCATGCCCAATCACCAAGAAAGGGAAAAAGAAGGAGGAAGAGAGGCAGCTCTTACCCAAGAGAGGACCTTAATGTTCGTCGAAATGAAAGTCAATAGCAAACCCATTCGGGAAATGATCGACACAGGTGCTACCAACAACTACTTAGCCTCGACTCAAGTGAAGCGCCTCGGTCTAGTATTACAAAAGAGTAAGGGTCATGTCAAGGCTATCAACTCACCATCCTAACCGGTGGGTGGAATAGCCAATGAAGTGCCCATGAAGATTGAACCTTATGAAGGAAGATTCAACCTACGCATCGCCATCATAGATGACTTCGAACTCATAGTGGGATTGGAATTCCCGAGGCAGACCAACACCATACCCGTACCATATGCCAACATTCTCCCGATGATGGGAGAAAATGGGCCACGCCCCACATCATACAGTGTATGCCCATAAAGATGGTCGCTGAAAACATCTCGGCCATGCAGTTGAAGAAGGGAGTCAAAAGACATGAACCTATGGTTCCAGCTACCATTTGAAAAAAGAATGAGAAGTCATATCATCGGCTCAAATGACTGATGATGCTCCTCAGTGTGGGAAGACTCATCAAGCAGACAAAAAGGACAAGCTAGACCGCTCATCACAAGCAGGACTTCTGGAGCCACTACATGCCCCAGAAAGACCTCGGGAAAGTATCTCCTTTAACTTCATCATAGGATTGCCCAAAGTGAGAAACCTTGCATCTATCTTGGTTGTAATAGATCGGTTTTTCAATTATGCAACCTTCATAGCATCCTCATAAAGCATATCAGTAGAAGATATAGCTCGACTCTTCTTCTCGCACATTGTCAAATATTGGGGCATTGTCAAATATTGGGTCCTGCCCAAAGACATCGTTAGTGGCCGCAGCTCACGCTTCACTAGCAACTTATGGACCCATCTGTTTAAGTGATTTGGGTTGAAATTGAGTTAGAACTCAAACTTCCATTCGCCATCAGATGACCAGACTGGACGGTTCTATGACATGTTGGAGGAATACCTTTGTCACTTTGCAACCGGTTCACAACAACATTGGGCGAAGCTTTTGGATACTACTCAACTGTGTTTAATTCCCAAAAAAGCCCCAACACAAACAAAAGCACTTTTGAAATTGTTATCGGACAGCTACAACTTCTCCCGCAAATGGTGAATGCATCAACCATGCCGAAATCTCCTTGAGCTGCCAACTTCTCGAGGGAATGGGAGCGCAATTTGGTGATAGTGCGAGCTATCTCGTCAAAGCCCAAGTGCGGGCAAAAAGGTTCGCTGATCAGATGCTTTGCTTTGTCCAACATCAAGCAGGAGACAAAGTGATACTGAACATCCCAAAGAGGTACTTGTTTGCAGAGAGGAACCATGAACCTCGCCTACTGTAAAATCACATTGGGCCCTTGTTCATTAAAAGACGTATTGGGAAAGCCACATACAAGGTTGCCACCCCAGCCTGGTGGAAGGTCCATTCAGTCTTCCAAGTCAGCCGCCTGAGATCTCTTCGGAAAGACATGGAGCATCAGTAACAAAGCCAATTCAGAAGATAGAGGGGAATAGACCTCATAGCCAATAGGAACATGATCAACTGTCATCTTGCAGGTAAGGCTCTGAGGACATCGCCAACTCAGTGGGGGAGAATGTCATGGGTGGCTTTCCAGCCATGCCCCATGACCCCTTGGACGCACCCAATGGCATCTTAGCAAGCCTCCCTACGCCTAATGCCGGGGGGTCAGCCTCGTGGTCTCGGCAGCGCCAAGTGAAAAGCACGCATGTGCCTCTGTCGCCCCATTGATAGCCCACGCCAGCGCCCAGCGGCTGGCAGATGCCAATAGCGCCGCGCTCACAGCTAATTTCGGGCGCCCAATTTATGATGATGCCAGTAGCGCCGCATGCCCAGACAACACCGCGTGCACAGATCCTGATGCCTTACCAGTGGCCTGCCGCAAGCAGGCTCCAAACAGTGTCGTGCACGCCAACAACACCGTGCGCACAGACCCTGATGCGAAAGACAAAGTTGTTGCCAATGGGCCTGTTTTATGCATTGTAGAAAACTAAGTCCTTTTCATTTTAATATAGAGTAGTTTTATTTCATGTACTTCTATTATGTTTCTCTAGCTTTGTTATGTCTAGTCTTATAGACTTGGTTTATTTTTTAAGCATTATTAGGGGGGATCAAGCAATCCAACTTTCTAGAAAGCAAGCAACTCTCTGTACTCGTGTCTCTCCCACTCGACACCGCGTTGCTTTTCTGTAATAGCTTCATCAATACAATCAAGATTTCTTTCACTCTTAATTCTCATTTTTATTTTCTCAATTTCTCTTTACATTGGTTTTCTTGTACGACACTAACAATCTAGTCTAGCGTACGGAGGGGGCCTCAGTTGGCGGACGATTACTTCACTGACATCAACTGATTAGTCTTATGTCGCTCTTCTAAGGAATCTCAGAAAGACGCCGCGTAACAGTATTGATGTTGAAGTAGAGGTAGAGCCATGTACGTTGTATTCTCCCCTATTTTCGAAAGAGACCAAAGTAAAAGACACCAAATCTTTAGCTAAAGATAACGACAAAGCTCCCAATTGAATCATTTGTTTGATACTGAAATATGGGAATCGATTATACGTATCCCAAATATCAATTATTTCTTTTATATTAGATTTGAACATTTGAGAGTGAGAGTAAAATTTTACCTACAACTAATAAAGGAGAAAAATACTCTCATCATCTAAAATAAATAAATTGATCTGCCTGCAAAATACAATTTTTTATTTGGCATAATTTTTTAAAATATTTGTAATAATATCTGTAGGCGTATAAATTTTATAAAAATTAAATTCATAAAATAATTTTGAGTATGTTTTATATTCAAGATATATTATTCCAATAAATACTATGAGCTAATATAATTGAATTAATTATATAAACACAATATATAGATTAAATAAATAAGTCTTAATCCATTGGAATAGCCCATTTATTTGGGCTAAAGTGACGAGCCCGCTTCATTAAGGCCAAGATGTAATCTTCCTAGAGGTCCATTTGGTGCCACGTGTCAAATGACGTGGCGTGCCAAGTTAAAGGGAAGAGCCAATAGGGTCGTGCCACGTGTCAAAATGACAAAGCATGCCAAGTCACATTAAAACACCAATGAAATCGTGCCATGTGTGCAAGTGACATGTTTTTGCCAATCAAATCGGCCATGTCACACTTCAATTTGATTGGTCGGAAAGAGTTTGTTCTTATCACAATGCTTCCCTTCCACAACTATAAATAAGGGTCTTCATAACTTATAATAGACACCAGAAGTTATAACAAGAAGTAAGAGAGAGCTCGTGGATCAAATGTCGCAAATTTTTCTACAAGTTTCAAGCTTCAAGAAATCAAGTTCAAGTTCAAGAACGAAGAACAAATCAAGTTCAAGCTCAAGAACGAAGAATGAAGAACAAATAAAGGTCAATTTCAAGCAATCAAGCTCAAGCTCAAGAATAAGGTAATCATACGTGGCAACAACTACATATTCAAGATCAAGCTCAAAGGCCTTTGAATTTATTTGCTATTAAAAACAAGAATCAAAGGATTCATAGAGATTGTAACGCTCAAATATTCGAAATAAAATACTACGATTGTTGCGATATTTTCGGTCATGATTTTATTTTCTCGACGCGCTTTTATTGTCTACAAATTCTAGCACACCCAGTGGGACAATCTCTACCTCTCATCTCAACTTTTCAATCACCAAAGTCCAAAAACATTGAAATGGCTTCAAAGAAAATCAACTGCGGTTCCACTTCCACCAAGGCTCTAACTCCAGGTTCTACACTGATGTGGAAAGCATCCTCGATGTTACCTTCGGAAGTTTCGAGAGGAGCAAAGCAAGCTCTTTAGGACAACAAGCACCCCAAGTGACGTTCGCATCAACCCCTATTTTCGGTTCTTCATCCTCAAAAGAAGCAAGATCTTCCAAAAACACATGTGAAGGAGGAAGTGATATTGCTGTAAAGATCAAGATAACTCTTGCTCTGCTTGACCTCTCAGGATCTAAGCACTATGTTTTGAAGGAAGATGACGATGCTTCAAGTGATGGATCCTCCCCACTTACACCACATAGCGTGATCCAGTCAAGGATCAATCTGACAAGCTAACAGACAGGGTGGGAATTTTGATGGAAGATGAATCCATCCATGCACCCGGCAAGCTCCCAAAAGTTCTAGAGAGTGAATCTCCTCCAAGACAAGTAGCATCCACAAATGCTATCCCTGTCTCATCTGAAGGGATGATTCCAATCGATCAACTGAAGAAGTTCATTAAAGGAACCCTTAAGAACAAATATGAAGTTGCTACCAAATCCTCTCTTATATATGCAAAGTCGTACACTTCAAGGATCGATAGGTTGAAGATGCCTTCTGGCTATCAGCCTCCAAAGTTTCAATAGTTTGATGGTAAAGGTAACCCAAAGCAACATGTGGTGCACTTCGTGGAGATATGCAACAATGCTGGGGCTTATGGAGATTACCTCATCAATTAGTTTGCCCGCTCGCTAAAAGGAAATGCTTTTGACTAGTACACAGACTTCGAGGCTGGATCTATTGATAGTTGGGATCAAATAGATCAAAAGTTCCTCAGTCGCCTTTATAGTACGATACGTACTGTGAATATGATAGATCTTACAAATACTCGTCAATGAAAGGGGGAACCAGTTATGGACTTTATCAATCATTGGAGGAATGCTAGCCTCAACTGTAAAGACAGGCTTAGTGAAGCTTCAGGCATAGATATGTGCATCCAAGGCATGCATTGGGATTGTGCTACATCTTTCAAGGCATTAAGCCTGACACATTTGAAGAACTTGCAACCGGTGACCATGACATGGAATTGAGCATGGCCTTCACTAGAAATGAAAGGCTGCCCATCTATGAGACTCGCAATGGTAATGAAAAGCAAGATGTCAGGAAGTTGGGCAAGTTCGTACCCATGTCTAAAAGCAAAGAAGCTATGAATGTCAACACGTCACTTGTGAAGTTCACGATGAAGGTGAGCAAGAAGTAGAGTATGAAATCCACTTCTTTTCAAGATAAGCCAAGTGGAAAGTTGACTTTATAATAAATGCAAGAGAAAGAGTACCCATTTATAGATTTTGATGTGCCATATATTTTTGAAGAACTCCTCGAGTTAAACCTTGTTGAGCTTCCAGAGATGAAGCTGGGAAAATGAATGATCCAAATTACTACAAAAATCACCAACTTGTAAGCCACCCTCTAGAGAAGTGCTTTGTCTTCAAGGACAAATTCATGGACTCGGCTCACGAAAAGAAGATCGTGCTTGAAGATGAGAAAGCAAGCGCAAACCAAGTCTCTATCACCTTTGGCTCATTTAGTCTGGATGAATTATGCGATATTAAAGAAAGTAAAGATGAAGAATTGCTGGAGAATGACAAATTTGAAGTCAATCAATCTGAGGATGATGAAGGTTGGATGTTTGTGACTCGTTGTAGGCACCATAAAAGGAGCCCATAAAAAGAATCAATAAAACAACCAACAAGGAAGATGATGGTAAAAAGACCAACGAAAAAGAATCCAATTAGGCATTTGAAGAAAGCAAAAGTGGAGATGCACCATTCTCAAAATCCACAAAATCCAGTTACCTTGGAGGAGTTTTACCAAGTTGGTTCCGCACGAAGAATTCCCATGAAGGTATCGATGCCTCTTGTTGCCATGTTGATAAAGGGGAAGAAAAGAGTGTTGACCTATCGTTGGAACCATCTTCGATTAATCTCACTGAGTCCACTCCTCAAGAAGTTAATGCTTGTGAGGAAAAAGTCACGTTCACAAATGACGATCTTTTTCTAGGTTACACTCTTCGTAACTGCCCATTGTATCTAGTTGGTTATATCTGTGATTAAAGGGTAAATAGAATTTTGGTTGATGAAGGATCCTCAGTGAACATTTTGCAGTTCGTATTGTGAAATAACTTGGTATTGCCATAAGAGAAATCTCAAAAAGTTGTGTGATGATCCAAGGATTCAACCAAGGGGGGAATAGAGCCATAGGCGCGATCAGACTGGAAATCACCATTGAAGATATACAACCAAGTGCATGGCTACATGTGATCGATGTGAAAACTTCATGGAATGTCTTACTTGTAAGGCCTTGGATACATTAGAATAAAATGGTTCCATCTACCTACCATCAAATTATGAGCCACAGAATGCAAGTCAAATCGCAAACAACATCAGAGCTCTAGGTTAAATCTCAAGTCAAGAATGGGGTCCATTATGCGACTGCAGAAACAACATACGAGCCACAGAGTGAACCGTAACCAACCATGAAGGTCATTGAAGGGCGAAGATGCGATGCAGAATGCGATCACATTTGTACAATGTGATCCGCATAATTTGAATGCGAAGAAGACCTGTAAACTAGGATTCCAATCTATAATGAGGATGTTCAAGATGCGGACCGCATACGTTTCTTTCCTGATTTTGAGTCCACTATAAATAATTTTATGATGTCTTTGTGGGCTAATCTTGTCTAGTCTTTGAACTACTTTCCAAGACATTAATATTCCTCACTTTTGGAAGCTTTTGGGTGAAGATTCTCTACTTTGTAAGCTTTTATGACATTAATACTCTTAGGTTTTTGTATTGTATTATGAGTAGCTAATTTTATATATTAAGGTTGTGGACCCTAAATGGGTGTTATGTTAATATGTGTTTAACATTGAATATATATATATATATAATAGTTGGTTGATATTTACTTATTTCTCATTCTTCATTTATTGTTGGTGGTTGCAAACATTAACAAGTGCCATTAAATTTTTGCTTTGCTTGGGAAAGTGGGTTAGAATTTGGTAGAAGTAAATATTAATGACTCAAGGCGTTAAACCTTTTTTAATAGAATCGCTTAGGAATAAGTGGATTTTATCCGGCACATATTAATGGTTCTAAATTGCAACTCTTTTTTATTTGGGAAAATTATAAAGAGGAAATACTACTCAACTATTGCGAAATATTGGGTAGTCACTCATACATCATTTGCATACCAAAAGAACCTTCCATTAGAAATATATCATATTAACACCGATAGAATTACACTTCATTAAAGGGGACACAACCTCGATTTCTTTAATCCAATCAATTACTCTATAAATATTCCAATTAGTTGTTACTTCAAAACAAACTCATTTTATACTCTTGTTACTATAAAACCATTCTCTTGTTACTACTAACCGAATAGAGATACGACTTTAGTCGAGCAACACACTATAAGAGTAACCTTTTCACACCTATTCCCTGTGGGATTCGACCCCAATCTTTTTGGGTCATTATATTTGACGCCGACCTCCTTACACTATTTATAAAAGTGTAATTTGAGCGTATCAAATTTTGTCGCGGTTGCCGGAGAATACGGTTTTGAAATTACTATTGAGTGTGTACTTTACTTAATGTCTATTTCTATTCCATCACACTTTGCTAGCTTTTCTTGGTGTTGATAGGAAAACATGTCTGAATATGGTGATGATGCGGAGACAAAAATGGGAGAGAATCCTTTTGCAGATATCGTGGAGTACATTGAGGATACTAACGCCATTGTACGGCCAGTTGTTGGAGCTGCAACATTTAAAGTGGAACACGGTCTAATTCTGATGCACAAGGTAGAAAGATTTTCAAAAACTCCACAGATGATGATCCAACACAACACCTCAGAAATTTCTTGGGTGCGTGTGCAATGAACAAGCAAAACAATGTCTCTGATGATGCCCTGAGGTTGAGATGCTTCAAGTATTCTCTAGCTGGGGATACGAGGAAATGGTTCTAGAATCTGCCACCCAACTCTATCCATTCTTGGCCGAACTTGTCCGGCCGTTTTTGTCCAAGTGGTTCCCGCAAAGCAGAAAGTCTGAGTTGTGGGATAAGATTTTCTTCTTCAAGAAGATTACAGGGGGAACAGTTGCATGAGGCATGGGACCGCTTCAAATTATACTTGGTGAGGTCTCCAAACCATGGTTTTTCGAATTCCATGTTGTTGGAAAAATTCTATATGGGTTTGGATCCTATGAACCAAGCCATCACCAAGATTGCAGCTAACAGATCTTTCATGGACAAATCGTTTTCAAGAGTGACACAAATCCTGGACAAAATGGCAAAGCACAACCAAGCATGGAATTCATAGGATACTACCGGAGGAATCTCATATTGCTCTCCTTCCTTGAGCAACTTGATCAAGGAAAATCAATAGAGGGATCAAGTGATTGCCGGGCTTGCAACAAATGTAAATGTGCTGACAAAGCTGTTTACCGAGAATCGGAAAAAGAAAGAGAATGTTGTGGAAGATGTCCAACCCATCTTAGATGAAAATTTTGAGGAAGCAAATTATATCAACAACCCTCAAGGAGGGTATCAAAGGCAACCCTACCATGGTCAAGGGAAACAAAGCCAATGGAGGCTAAACCCGCAAGGGAAAGGCAACCAACAATGTAGAAATGATCAAGGTAACTTGCATCAAGGAAATTGGAACAACAACAACTTTGCAAACTGGAGCTCCAACCTGTATGTTCCCCCAAAAGGTCATTATGTAAATCAAGGGTCGTCAAGTGAGTCAATGTTAGAAAGCATGCTTGAAAGGGTATTGCAGAACCAAGAAAGGTCTGAAGCGTCCATGAGAAACGTGACCGAAGTTGTTGGCTCTCCCACCGCATCTATCCAAAAGTTAGAGATGCAAATGAGAGACCTTTCAAGAGAGAAACCCAAAGCAAAATGGCAACTTCTTAGTGATATCATTGAGAACCTAAGAGTAGTGGAGGTGGCTCAACTTCTCACATCATGGAAATAACTGCTAGAAGTGGGAAGGTTTATTACATGGTGACATTGAGCAAGAGGTTGTTGGTAATAAAGCCGAACAATAAGTTGAAGCAGAAGAGCAAGGGTTTTTTGAAGTTGAAAGGGTGCTGGAAAAAGAGAAGGTGCAAGAAGTGACCTAAGAAGGGACATGTGAGGCTTTCTTAGTTGGTAAAGCACCTCCACCTTCAACCGTTAGGTCCTGGGTTCGAATCACCAGGGAGGGGAAGTGTGTAAGCGCTATAGATCCTCCTAATTTGGGAGGGGTAAAAAAAACTAAGAAGGGGTGAAGGAAAAGGAGAAGGAGACATCAAAAGCTCCACTTCCTATTCCTAGACCTCATCCGCCTTTTCCTCAAAGACTTATTAGAAGGGTTGATGATAGTAAACTTGAGAAATTCTATGATATTGTAAAACAATTGTCGGTGAACATTCCATTCTTGGAGGCTTTTCAAGAAATGTCGGGGTTTGCCAAATATTTGAAGGATTTTATCACCAAAAAGAGGACCACAAAGAATGAGGTGGTAAACATGACTCACCGGGTTAGCTCTATTATTGCCACGAGCCCTATCCAAAAGAAAGAGGACCCGGGAGCATTTACTATTCAATGCACTATAGGGGAACGTGACTTTGCAAGAGCCCTTTGTGACAATGGGGCTAGCATCAACTTGATGCCACTTGTCATATATAAGCAAGTGGGATTAGGGATGCCGAGGCCAATAAGCATGAGGTTACAAATAGCCGATCGATCTATTAGGCGACATGTAGGAATTGTTGATGATGTGATTGTGAAAGTTGGAAAATTCCATTTGCCCACTGACTTTGTAATTCTTGACTATGTTGTTGATAAAGAGATCATTATCATCTTGGGAGACCATTTTTAGCCACAGAAAGAGCACTCATAGATTCAAAGAGAAATGAAATTAAGTTCCGGGTGAATAATGAAGAAGTCACATTTCAAGCGAGCAAGGGTATGAAATTATCCCATGAGTATAAGAGCATTTTGGTGATAGATGTGGTTGATGAGGTTGAAGATGCCGTCGAATTGAAAATGGAAGAACAATGCCTTGGTGAGGCATTTGCGGCTATCATGGTAAACTTTGATGCTGAGGACATGGATGGGTACATGGAGTCGGTAAATGCATTGGAGGGTCTTGGATCCTATACTTATACTCTGGCAAAGCTTTCTCTTGACTTGGATAATAGGGCCACACCTCCTCCAAGCCATCAATCATTGAACCACCACAACTAGAGCTCAAGCCTCTCCCGCCGCACTTAGGTATAAATTTCTTGGCTCTAATGATACTTTACCCGTAATCATTTCGTCTTTGCTAAATGATGTGTAGGTAAACCAATTGCTGAAAGTGTTGAAAGAACACATGTAAGCCATTGGATGGACAATTGCAGACATCTGTGGGATCCCCGCGGGAATTTGTGAACATAAAATCTAATTTGAGAGCGAGACAAAGCCAAGTGTGGAGCATCAAAGGCGGTTGAAACCGTCAATACAATAGGTAGTAAAGAAGGAGATTATCAAGTGGTTGGATGCCGGGGTAGTTTACCCCATTGCCGACAGTTCGTGGGTGAGCCCAGTACAATGTGTGCCAAAAAAAGGTGGCATGACCGTGATCGAAAATGAGAAGAATGAGCTCATTCCAACGCGAAATGTGATTGGATGGAGAGTTTGTATGAACTATCAAAAACTATACAGTGCTACTTGCAAGGACCACTTCCTCTATGCCTTTTATTGATAAAATGCTTGATCAGCTAGCGGGGAGGTCATTTTATTATTTCCTTGATGGTTACTCCGGCTACAATCAAATCAACATCCCTTTGGAAGATCAAGAAAAAACTACTTTCACTTGCCCGTATGGTACTTTTGCTTTTAGCCGGATGCCATTTGGCTTGTGCAATGCTCCGGCCACTTTCGAAAGGTGTATGATGTCCATTTTATTCGACATGGTTGAGAACTTTCTTGAAGTTTTCATGGATGATTTCTCGGTGGTTGGTGATTTGTTTGATCACTGTCTTAACAATCTTAGATAAGTGCTTAAGCGATGCGAAGAGACCAACCTTGTGCTAAATTGGCAGAAGTGTCACTTCATGGTTGATGAAGGCATTGTGCTTGGGCACAAAATTTCAAAGCATGGTATTGAAGTCGACCGGGCAAAGATTGAGATTATTTTTGAGCTTCCTCCACCGACCTCCGTGGAAGGTGTTTGAAGTTTTCTAGGGCATGCCGGGTTTTACAGGCGCTTCAAGGTTGCTAACCTTATGTGCAAACTCCTTGAAAAGGATGCCAAGTTTGTGTTTGATGAGAACTGTCTTAAAGATTTTGAGGAGTTAAAGCAAAGGCTCACCACGACACCCATTATTGTCACCCCCGATTGGTCACTTCCTTTCAAGCTCATGTGTGACGCCAGTGGTGTAGCCATTGGAGCAATGCTTGGCCAGCGTCCCAAAAACTTCTCCGCCCGGTGTACTATGCAAGTAAAACTCTCAATGGGGCATAAATGAACTACACAGTAACTGAGCAAGAGATTCTTGTTATTGTGTATGCTTTTGAAAAATTCTGGGTCTATTTGTTGGGGTCCAAGGTATACACTGATCATGGGATTCTTTGATATCTCATGGAAAAGAAAGATGCAAAGCCTCGGTTAATTTGATGGGTCTTGTTGTTGCAAGAATTTGACTTCGAAGTCAAAAATTGCAAGGGAACTCAAAATCAAGTGGCGGATCATTTGTCAAGTCTTGAGGAGGCAGGGAGACCACATGGAGATCTTGAAATCAATGATGCATTCCTGAATGAGAACATATTGGCATTATCTAGCACTTTTGCTCCTTGGTATTCCAATATTGCTCACTACTTGGTTAGTGACCTTATCCCGGACAGATTGGAATCTTATTAGAGAAAGAAGTTTTTGAGAGACTGCCAGCAATACTATTGGGAGGAACCATACTTGTTTCGTGTTTGTGCTGACAATGTTATCAGAAGGTGTGTTCCCGAAAAGAAGTTATGCCAATTCTCAAGGCATGTCATGACTCACTGGTTGAGGGTCATCATGGAAGAAATCGGACGATGGCTAAAGTTCTTGAATGTGGGTATTATTGGCCTTCCATCTACCATGATGCCAATCAAATGGTCAAGGCTTGCGACCAGTTTCAACGATAAGGTTCAATCTCCAAGAGGCATGAAATGCCAATGCACTTTTTGATGGAGATAGAGATCTTCGACGCGTGGGGAATCAACTTCATGGGTCCCTTTGTAAGTTATTTCCTGATGAAATATATTTTGGTAGCTGTAGACTGCGTGTCCAGATGGTTTGAAGCAGTTGCCTTACCAAACAATGAGGCAAAGAGTATGACCGCCTTGTTGAAGAAAAACATATTAACTCGGTTTGGCACTCCTAGAGCCATTCTTAGTGATGGTGGATCTCATTTATGTAACAAGGCTTTCTCAGGGCTACTTGAGAAGTATGGAGTCAAGCACAAGGTGGCCACACCTTATCATCCGCAGTCAAGTGGTCAAGTTAAGGTTTCTAATCAGGAGATCAAGAGCATTCTAGCAAAAACTATTAATGCAGATAGGACCGACTGGTCAAGGAAGCTAGATGATGCATTGTGGGCATATCGATGGCATACAAAACTCCTATTGGTACTTCTCCTTATCGGCTAGTCTTTGGTAAAGCATGTCATCTACCCGTGGAATTGGAACACAAAGCTATGTGGGCGTTGAAAAGGCTGAAAAGGATTGGGCTGAAGCTGCAAATTTGAGGATAACACAACTCAATAAAATGGAGGAATTATGGTTCCATGCTTATGAGAGTGCAGTTGTGTACAAATAATGGATGAAATTTGCCCATGACAAAATGATCTTGAAACGAGAGTTCAAGACGAGTGATTTGGTTTTGCTCTTTAACTCGAGGCTCAAATTGTTTTCGAGCAAGCTTAAATCAAAATGGTCCGGTTCATTCAAGGTGGTAAATGTCTATCCTTATGGAGAGGTGGAATTAGAATCAACATATGGGTCCTGGACATTCAAGGTAAATGGCCAACGCATCAAGCACTACTTGGACACTGATGGAGAAAAAACATTTGGTGGAGCAGATGGCTCTAAAAGATGGTCCATGTCCGACCATCGAGTGAAATCAAAGGAACATTAACTTCGTCGTGCTGCGATGTTAAATCAAGTGCTTCATGGGAGGCAACCCATGTGTGGTAACACTCTTTTGTTCTATGAATTTTTAGTTTTTGATAGATAGATTTATTTGAGCAATTTAAAGTGTGTGTTAGAATGCGAGGGGTTCAAACGATCAAAACAATTGATAAGAATGCATAAAAAGGGGAAGAAAAACAACTAAGTGAATTCTACTGCACAAATGCAGTCGCATTTTAGCTATGCAGACCGCATTGTGATCGCAGACTCAAGCCTAGGGTTTGGGTCAATTTATGGATAATAATGCGCCGAGAAGGTGACTCTGTGGACCGCATTTCAATTATGCAATCGCAGAGTGCACCGCAGTTGTCACCTGTCAGCAGGTCAATCGACTCCACCGCATAACACATATTCGACCGCATCGTGTGTTATGCGACAAGTCTGCGGTCCGCATTGTGGTTTTGCGATCGCAAACCAGATTGAATTTTCTTTATTTCTTTTGATTCATCTGTATCTTCTCCGTATTGTTAATGATGTCAGTCACTCTTCACCATTGTGCGGATATGGCTCCAAAGAGACACTCATCCTCTACATCAAAGCGGGCTTCCACCAGTAAGCAATTGCGGATAGAGGAAAACATGTTGAGCCCTTCCCAATCTGAGGAGGAGGAGCTCAGGACCTTAATAAATATAGAGGTTGAAGAGAGAAGAAAATGAGGTGAAGATTTCCATCTCCGATTTGGGGTTGATGGGTCAAGGGAGGTATTTAGAAAAGGGCTCACAAAGCATAAAATCCTGGGCGAGAAACAATTGAGCTTGAACGGGCTCAAAGACAAATACCCCCATATCCTGGAAAATATAAAAACACAGAGATGGGAGAACTTCACTGAGCCACCCACGGAGTAGTGGGACCCTTGTGAGGGAACTACGCATCCTACGGGGCCTCCAGAATGAAATACCACAAACGCAATAAAGTTTTCACCGACCAAGTGCTTGTTCGGGGAAAGACTTTTTTCTGCAACGTTGAGGCCCTTAATGAGTTCTACGTCAAAGGATAGAGAGCAAGCACAGCTGAGTACACTGAAAAATTCAACAATAAGGAGAATGAACATGGATGGATTGCCTTAGTGATAGCGAAAGGGACTCCCGCTTGGGTCGATCCTCAGCACAAGATATATAAGGAAGATATCATGAGAGAGGGTCACAACTGGCTCAGTTTTGTCACTTTCTCGGTTGGTACCAACTCAAAATGAAACTGAAATAGCAATCAAAAAGGCCATTCGGGTTGCTTGCATCATGACTGGTATCAAGATAGATGTGGGAGCGTTGATCTTCCAAGAAATAGGGATCCGAGCAATGCAACATGCAAATTCACTTCCTTTCCCTTGCCTGATCACAGCTCTGTGTAAAGCTATGAAAGTTCCCATCCTGCGAACTGATAAAACTAGAAAGGAAACGAGGGAGATTGATATCACACGTATCGTTGATATCTCTCGTATCACTGTTGTTGCTGCCCTATCATAGGTTCAGGTCCAAGATCCAATTGATCTAGAGCATAGTGACTCCCAGACACCAGTGACTCCTCAAGGTACAGTGGCCCCTACTTCCACTTCTGAGCCTGCTTCTCAGCCCACCACTGTCCAGCCTGCCATCACCATTCCTGCTGACTCGAAGCTTGGTCTATTGTCTCAGCATGCCAATGCCAAAGTAGATCAGCTTTTGAAGACATTTCCAAATCTAATCAAACAAGCCCTGACGCACATGCAATCCTCAGTGACGGCCCTCCAACAGTAATAGTCAAAATATAAGGATTGTCTACAGCAACTTGAGTTGAGGGTGGAGAAGATAAATGGGGGTAAAGTTACTGGGTTTCCTGGGCTCAAGAAGGAGGTTGATTCTATGAAGACCGAGCTCCAAAATATGCAGAACTTGGAGTTCGATCTATCATCCCTCCTTCCCACAGATTGTGATCAAGTGATAGGCACATCACCTCCGGACTTAGGTCTTGAATTCAGTGCATTGATGACTTATCCAGTCCCTCATACTACCAGAGCTTCCCAGCCTAAAGCTCCTCCATCCCATATCGTTATCCATTCTGGGGAGGAGTACGGAGGTTCTAGTAAGTCAGAAGATGAGGAGGAAGATGGGAGCGAGGACGAGGAAAGTTTTGGATAGTCAAGCGATGATGGCCCTCAGGATAAAGGAAAGCAGATCGCGGATACCTCTGTCGAGGATGTTATTATTAAGGAGGCTGCTATTGAAGAAGTGGAACAAGTTGATATGCAGACAACAATCCAACGGTCTCTAGTAGACATGGCTAGCCCTACAGCTCCATCAGCCACCCCGCCATCAGTTGGCGAGGATAGCAGCTCACAGGCTCCAGCACCAGCTCCAACTCCAACTCCGACTCCTACTCTAGACCAGCCTGAGAGCATTACTCAATCATGAGAGGTCACTCCTCAGATCGAGCTCTCATCGGTCCCAGCTTCCACATCCAAGGGTGACCCCTCCAGCACTTAGTCTGCTACCGACTCCCATATCACTTAGTGTGCCTCAGGGAGCCCCCTCAAAATCATATCTCTATTTTTGTGCATTGGGGACAGTACATGCTTTTAGTTGGGGGTGGAGAGTAGCATTGTAGATATTTTTGTGATATTGGAAACTGTTATACATATGCATATCTTTATGTTACAATCTGACTCTTGTACTTATCTGTATATTGTGTTCTGTATATATTAGTATGACTTCGGTACATGAGTTGTGTTATGAAATTCATGATGATATTAATGTTAGTGTTTTTTTTTTTTGTGTTCATAATAGCATTGTGTAAATATGATACCGTTGTCCATATAAAAGAAAAACAACAAAAACAAGTAGATAGTGATTATAAATCAATTCCCCTTAGTTTTTCTTCTCCGGTTCTTTTCCAAGGGTGTAATAGTAGAATCAGGATCGTAAAATGAATTATTTTGACCAGTTTGGTGTAATTGCCTAGTATCAAGCATGTGTGTCGGTACATAGAGTATACCCTTCCACAAACATATATATAAAAAATATTATTTTGGTTGACTTTTACCGATGATGGATAGATTGGCAGCTTTTGTATGTGAATTAGTCTTTGTGATCAACTTTGTGTACTTATGGCTCGCTCTGTGACTTTATGGCGACCTAGAGTTATACATGTGTCTACGAGGAAAGCCTTGAGTTGCCAAGTGTTGACTCGAAAATGTCAAATTATGTGAATGAAACAGTTCGTGTGCCATGTGTGTGTGAGTTCTCTTTGTGTATATAACTCTCGTGTTCACTTCTATCATCTAAAACTTACTTGGTTGGTCTTTCAAAGCTAATGATAGTATGTTTGGTTGGAGGGATGATCTTAGGCATTCTTTGTCCTATTAGCTAGGCCTATGTAGCCTTTCAAGCCAACCTGTACATAAATAATATATCACTAGTACCCAATTTGAGCCTTTATCCCTTTTTCTTTGGCCAACTCATTACAAACCTCTCCCCTTTTTTGTAAAATAATCCCCTCTCTTGAACCCTCACCTCCTTGAACATTGAGAATGAGGCTAAAATCCTAAGTTGGGGGTGGTGTCGCATCAGAGATTGGTAAGGATGTATGTTGAGTTAGAACCACATGCCTCAAAAGTGTTTGTTTTAGATTATTCAAGCTCAAAAAAAAGAGAAATATGTGTATGGATATAAAGTATAGAGCCTTGAATAAAATTAGAAGAGGCACGTAAGGTGGTTGTATATTGTAAACTAGACGCAAATTACGGTATGAGGGTTTGAAAAGAAGAAAAGTAAAAAAATAGAAAATTGTGAGTAGTGTTCAAGGAGGGTGAAGTCACTTGTACCCAAATGTCTATCCAACCCTTCCCGAAACCTACATTACAAGCTTAAGAAGTCCTTATGAGACCTCCAACCAAACATTCTTGAATAAGCGGTGAATTAAAATAAGGGCAAGTTTATGGTATGAAATGTTGTAATACTTGGAGTTCTTTCTGAGAGTGAGTGTATTTGTAAACTGTCCCTTTTTGTTGTCCTTGTAAATATTGTGATTTTGGGACCTTCTTTCTAGTGAGGATACAAGAACTGTGGAATTAAACAAAAGTTGAGCTTTTGAGTCAAATGCAATTGTGCTCAGCTGAGTGCAACATTTTGTCGCAATGTATGAGGCTTAAGTTTCACAAGTTGATTAGTTTTCCTTGTATATACTATTAGTTCAGGAAGGGTAAAACAATTGTAGACGCATGCTTGAAGTACTATCAATGAACACCACCCGTTGTCATTATCGTTTCATGTTTTGTAAATAAAGTCTAGAATAGGCTAAGTTTGTTTTAGTTGCTTGAGGACAAGAAAGAGTTTAAGTTGGGGGTGTTGATGTGCCGGAGAATTTCAGCACATTTCATATTAATATCTTATGTTTTAGCTTGTTTTAATGCAATTATCTCCGTTTCTTATGTAATTTTTTTTATTTCAACAGTACATAAGGACTGAGAACCCAAGAACATGGAAATGGAAGTAAAACGACAAGAAAAGAGCAAAATGTAGCAAAATGCTGGTCTGCGACACACTATGCGATCGCAGATCAGACATGCGAACTGCAGAATGCAAGTCAAATCGCAGACAAATGGATGTTTAACATCGAATATATACATAATGGTTGGTTGATATTTATTTACTTCTCATTCTTCATTTATTGTTGGTGGTTACAAACATTAACAAGTGCCATTAAATTCTTACTTTGCTTGGGAAAGTGGGTTAGAATTTGGTAGAAGTAAATATCAACGACTCAAGGCTTTAAACCTTATTTAATAGAATCGCTTAGGGATAAGTGAGTTTTATTTGGCATATATTGATGGTTTTAAATTGCAAATCTTTTATATTTGGGAAAATTATAAAGAAGAAATACTATTCAACTATTGGGAAACATTGGGTAGTCACTTAGACATCATTTGCATATCAAAATAATCTTCCATTAGAAATGTATCATATTAACACCGATAGCATTACACTTCATTAAAGGAGACACAACCTTGGTTTCTTTAATCCGATCAATTATTCTATAAATATTCCAATTAGTTGTTACTTCAAAATAAATTCAATTCATACTCTTGTTACTATAAAACCATTCTCTTGTTACTACTAACCGAGATACGATTTTAGTCGAGCAACACACTATAAGAGTAACCTTTTCACACCTATTCCCTATAGAATTCGACCATAACCTTGTTGGGTTATTATATTTGACACCGATCGCCTTACAGTATTTATTAAAGTGTAATTTGAGCGTATCAGTTTCATCTTTATTGTCAGACCTCACCCTAAGCTTGGAGAATATAGCTTCTTGATCACTCGACCACCTAGTTGTCTCGAAAATAACTCCATTAGGATTATGTGTTAATTTTAGGCGCAGATTTCTTTTCCTTTCGCAGTGGGGAAGGTTTATATATTAAAGGTTTTATACAAGAAATTTGTCCACTTGCTCAAGGAGACCTTTTGGTTAAAACTCATACCTTCATTAAAGGATGGAAGGCAACATATAAATACTCGCAAGATCGAGGAATGAATCTCATTTGTTTTTCATCTAAACTGATAAGTTCTCTTGTCTCAGGTACCACTTCTTCGTACGAAGAACCCATAATGGGCAGGCCTCCAAGGATAGTTAGGTCCCAAAGAGAGATAGATAGTTCCCCAGTTGATGTAAGAAGCGTGTTTGTCTTGGGACACCAAGCCTCACAAAATGCTTGCAAAATGTTCGAGTTTCGATCATAGTGAAAAGTGAGGCATAGACAACATTATAAATCTTTGATGTACTTAGGATTTGTTGGATTCCGCCAAGTAAATCTTCCGCCCATTCCCAATATCCTGGAATATGATGATACTCTCCCTTGATTGTTGTTATGTTTCCCCAACATACTTCGCCTCGAATTATGCGATGCCCTATGTTTGGAAGGGTGCTAGTAATGTTTATGTGGCGATGGGTTGACGCTTGGAGAGATCACATCTTGGACAATAGGTTAGAAGTAGACTTGTGCTCCAAGGTCCAGTTTTCTAAATAAAGAGAATTCCTCAAAGAAGGACACGTGGGGTGTGAACCAAGAGCTTGGAGGAAGGTGAGGTACCGTCTCTGAAATTTTCCATCTCTTCGGGCTGTAAAAAAAAGTTATCAAAGTCCAAATCAAGAATGTTAGAGTAATACCTAGCTGGACACATATACTAGCTCATGATACTTCATTTGATAAAGAAAAGAGGACAAATGACTGGGTTACGCAATTGGCCAGAATTTTTGTGGTTGGGCGAACTCTCAGGATTAATGGAATTTTGAAGATAACTGGGAGGAATCAATCACACACATCAAACAACATGCAACATTGTTTTTTGTGTTATTCTAATATATAAAAACTAGCCCTAGGCACCTTGCCCAGTGGATTTGCTGAAAAAAGGAAATATTAGAATGGGTACAAAGGTCTAAATGGATGAAATGGCCTCCGATTTTCGGGCGAGGGTGGGTATCCATCCCTTTATACCTGGAGAGTGATCTCTCCGATATTCGGACAACATTGAGTGTAATCTCTATAATAGTCAGGTCATTTGAGAGTAATCTCTCCGATAGTCGGATTATTTTGAGAGTCATCTCTCCGATTGTGACGACCCAAAAGGTCATCACCATAATTCTCCTTTTTTCCGTGCTTCCGAGGCCTTAGAAATATCACTTTTAGTTGCATCGATTTACGTACGCAGTTCGAGTGTGAAGCCAAATTTTTTTTATGTTTTATATGTGAATTCTGTAAAAATTTTGAAGAATTTTTATATTAATATTGATATAGTTGACTTTGGTCAATATTTTGGGTAAACGGACTCGGACCCATGACGTGACGGTCTCAGGAGGCCCGTAGAAAAATATGGGTCACGGGCGTATGACCGGAATCAAAATCCGAGGTCCCGAGCCTGAGTATAGAATTTTTGAAAAAAATTGTTTTTTGAAAATGACATGAAAAATGAAAATGAAAATGAGTTAGAAAGTATAGGTATCAAGCTCGTATTTTGGTTCCGACGCCTGGTACAGGTCTTAAATATGCGTTAAGCGCTTTCTATGAAATTTGATCAAAATCAGACGTTGTTTGAGGTGTTTCGGACACAAATATCAAAAGTTAGAGATTGATGAACTTTGAAATGAAAAATGATGATTTTGGGATTTGATTCATTGAATTTGATGTTATTTTGATAATTTGATCGCTCGAATAAGTTTTTAGGATGTTATTGAGTTAATGTATGTGTTTGGTTGGGAGCCCCGAGGGCTCGAGACTGATTTGGAGGTGGTTCGGGGTGGTTTTTCCGTAGGAAAGGCATCAGAAATTTCTGCAATTTTTCTCGCAAAATTTCATCATTCGCGTTCGCGTCTCAGTCAGCATTCTCGTAATTTCACCTATCTCTCTTCATCGCGTTCGCGTAGTTCAGATTTCCCCTTCTCCGCGTTCGTGAGTCCCTTCTCGCATTCGCGTACAAGCCAGCCCAGGCCCCCAATTTTTCCTCTTACGCGTTCGCGCTGCCCATTCGCGAACGCGATGCTTCCCGCCCAGTCCTCTTCGCCAATGCGACCTACATGTCGCGAACGCGTAGGGTATTTTTCGTTTAGTGCATTATTTAAAAATAGAACCTTAAATAACGGGATTCTTCACATCTTTCACACAAACTCCTCCCTCAAACTTCCCATAGGCGATTTTCAAGAGCCCCTTTCTCCATAATCTCTTGGGTAAGTATTCTTAACCTCTTCCCCTCTCAATTTCTTCCATCAACCATTAATTTCCTAGCCAAAAAATCATGAAATCAAAGTAGAAATTGGGGGATTTGGGTAGAACTTGGGCTTTTGGGATTTTGGGCGATTCAACCTCAATTTGGGGTTGAATCTTAAGACAAATTGTATAATTAACTCGTGGGGTTATGGGTGATTGGGTTTTGGTCCGAGCCTCGAGTTTGGACTATGTGGGCCCGGGGTCGGATTTTGAAAATTTTGGAAGAATGATAGGAAATCCGTTTCTAAGCTATGGGATTATGTTTTTGACCCGTTATTGATAATATTGAACTAAATTGTGCCTAGATATCATTGTTTCGTAGTTGAATTCTAGAGGAAAAGCGGTGTTAGAGAATTAATTGCTATTTTTGGACGGAGGTAAGTGTTTGTTCTAACTTTGGCTTGAAGGATTATGATTAGGATATTATTTGCTACTTGCTAATTGTGGAGTACGGTGTATAAGCATGGTGACGGTTATCTATGCACCAGAGTCTAGCATGATTGTGAGCCTTATATGTATTGGATTCGGGTTTAATGATACATCTTTCTTGCTTGGTTGATAAGTATAATATAAAGTGAATAATTAAGGAAGATTTGTGATTGGTATGTCATTTGGAGCATTGGCTCGGACTAGAAATTGTTACTCGAGAAATAGGTAATTAAAAGTGGAACGTGTTGTGATTATTCCCTTCCCTGGATGTAAGTATTTATTTTATTCTCCCTTGCCGGAATATTTGAATTGTTAATTATATTCCCTTGTCGCCCTTGTAATTGTTGTTACTCCCCTCGCACTTGAGTTGCGGTCACTGTTTGGGTGAGTTATCGGGTTGCATGCCACACCGGTACTAATTGTTGAGGATCGGGTTGCACGCCACAACGGTGATATATGTTGAGGATCGGGTTGCGCGCCGCAACGAAGTATTGACTGAGTGTATTGTTTTCGTATGTAGGGACTTCCTGTGTTTTCCTTGTCAGTTGTTATTGTTAAGCTTCATTTCTTTACCGATGATTTTTATATTTAGACTGTCGTACCCCACAGCATGCCCCCTCCACATTTAACTGTTTAAATTAGTGTATTTCCTGTTATTGCACATATATCTGTACATGTTATTTGTGGTAGGTCTTGTCTAGCCTCGTCACTACCTCGCCGGGGTTAGGCCAGGCACTTACCAACACATATGGTGGGTTGTGCTGATGCTACACTCTGTGCATTTCTTTTTGCACAGATAAGGACACAGCTTTCGGACCGCAGCAGAATTAGATCTGGAGCAGACCTTCATTCCAGGGACTCTTGAGGTAGCCTTGCTGACGTCCGCAGGCCCGGAGTCTCTTCTATCTTTATTCAGTTTGTTAGCTCTTGTATTTAAACAGACTGTTATGATTTCTTTCAGACGATTGTGTTTAGAAATCCTAGAAGTTCGTGAGTATTGTGATACCAATCTTGGGTAGAGGATTTTGTTAAACTTTTTGCATTTCTTTCAGTTAATTTTATTTGAGACTTCCACTCGTTTTATTTGTTTCGTTCTAATTATATTATCAAAAAAATATAGTTAAAATGATTGAATGTTGGCTTGCCTAGCTCCTAATAGTAGGCGCTATCACGACTCCCGATGGTGAAAAATTCGGATCGTGACACCGATAGTCAGGTCATTTTGCAAGTAATCTCTCAGATAGTCGGGTCATTTAGAGAGTAATCTCTCCGATACACGGGCCACATTGAGAGTAATCTCTCTGATAGTCGGGTTATTTTAAGAGTAATTTCTCCAATAGTCAAGCCACATTGATAGCAATCTCTCTGATAACCGGGCCACATTGAGAGTAATCTCCCGATAATCGGGTCATTTTGAGAGTAATCTCTTCGATAGTCAAGCCACATTGAGAGTAATCTCTCCGATAGTCGTATCATTTTGAGAATCTCTCTGATAGTCGAGCCACATTGGAAGTACTCTCTCCGTTAGTCAGGCCAATAAGAGTAATCTCTCTGATATTTGGGCAGGGATGAGTACCCATCCCCTCACACCCCAAGATTGTATTCTTCATGCGTGGATCATCTTGTTGAACAAGAACATATCTTTTTCGCTTGACCTATAAAAAAATAACAAAACAAAAAAGCACAAGAAAAGAAGAAAAATTACCTTCGCGTCAATAATTCCGAGTCGTCAAAAGTACATTTAAAGTGGTTTGCAAATGCTTAAAGTGATGCTAATAGAATAAAGAAAAGTATACTGTATTTATAGATGTCAAAATCCGATTGTCAATAAGTACCGATGTGGGATTGCTGTTCCAATTGAACTCCTGGAAGGATTCAAATTGCGATTAGACCTACGCATAGTATCCAACAACATTGCCATATGTGATCCTTTTCCAATCAAAAAAAGGATTGCAATACTATTGCCTTCAGTTCTCCTTTTCTAATCAAAGAAAAGGAATTGCCAAATCCACATGGATTTGGTCAGCTTGTATCGACGGTACATGAAATTGAATAAAGTAGCATTTATATTATATGATAATGATAATAATTATTATCATCTCCTTTGGATTGTACCACATCATATGGATTTACGTCTTAATCATTGGAAATTACAATGATTAAAGTCACCTTAAATATTTGGGTGTGGACCAAACTACCAATAAGTAGGGATGGCAATGAGACGGTGCGGATACAGGGCGGTACGGCTTAGAGCGTTAGCGGGATGCAATTGTAGGGCAAGGCGGGTTCAATTTTTAAATTTTTAAAAAAATGCGGGGCGGAGCGCTGGTGGGGATTTAATTCAACTGACATTGAGATCTGATTCTGTATCCATTGTGCATCTCCTTGCTTGTTGCTTTCGTAAAATATCCATCTGCCTTTGAATTATAGTCAAAATTTTGAGCTATTTGAAATGTAAAAAGAAAATTGGTTCCATAAGTTTATTTGATGTTGCTTAACCTTAGTTTATGACTGTAGAGGCTTGGATTACATATTTGTGTGCAATGATATGAAATAATCTTTTAAAAAGCAAACCTCCAACTATAATCCATGCATTTTAATACTTGTGGTTTCATTGCAATTGCAATTATGGTTCAACTGCTGTTTAGGTCTAAAGTTTTCAGTTTTTCCCCATAATTTATAGAAAAATTTTATTATTTTAATATTTTGTGAATTGCTAGCTATAAAAAGAAGGCTAATTATCTAAAGCTTGTGAAATAAAGAAGCCATATTACAAGTTAATTTTGCGGCTAGATTAATTTTTTCTTTTTAAACACAAGCTTTCAATTCAATAATACAATCACTTTGCCTACTGTGAAAAGAGGAAACAGACAATTATAGCACATAAAAGTATGGCCAATTAGTAATTTTCAAAACATAAACACATAAAAAGTTTGGCCTATATAGTAAAAAATCATATTTAAGTCTAGCTTGCTAAAAAAGAAAAAAAAAATTATTAAAAAAAATGAGGGTGTGGGGTAGGACGGGGCAGGGGGGGTGGAGTGTGAGGCGGGTGAATGCTGGTTTAAATCCTATGCGGGGGCGGGGCAGGTTTATATTTCGGGGGTCCAGACAGAACCCACTCCGCACCCGTATCGCCCCGCACCGTCTGTCATTCCTACCAACATGTTGTCAACGGATACGTAATCAATTATATATTGATCCATTATCTGCTTTGGCAAATAGGATTTATATACTATTATCAAGTTAATACTTCAAGCCTAGTATTCAAAAGTTTAAAGACCTTGATGAGCATTGAAGTATGAGGCATCTGTAGGCATATAAATTTTATTAAAATTAAATTCATAAAATAATTTGAAGTATATTTTAAATTCAACATATATTGGTCCAAATAAATACAATGACCTAATATAATTGGATTATTGACATAGTTACCCACAAAAATGAAAATATTTACCCTTGTCTACTCATTTATTTTTCTACCCATAAACTAATTACATTTCCTACCCATAATAATTTTTGTGGGTAATTTTTTCTTATTCTCCATTTTTTTTACTTCTTTTCTTTCTTTCTTTTTTCTTTTCTTTTTCTTTTCTACTTTTCTTTTTTCTCGTTTTCTTCTTATTTTTTCCTTTTCTAATTTCATTTAACTTCTTTTTTTAATATATTTTTTTCTCTTCATAATCTAATTTTATTTACTTTTCTCACTAATTTTATATTTTTTATATTTTATATTATTACTAAAGAAGAATCAAATTGTGTATCAATTAAAAGTAGCTAATATAATCAGAAAATATTAATGAACATATCATATCAGTATAGTATATAACTATATCAATACGGTATACAATTATACGTAAAGAGTTAAAAAAATTAATTAAACTGAAATAATATCAGTTGTCAATAAAAAGTTTAAAAAATTCTAAAAGGATCTATCTGTAAGAGTATACCATTACATTATATAGCATACTGTAATTTTTTTTTGTATTTTCTATTTGTCTCTCACGTTGAATAAGCACTTACAACAAATTAAAGGGAAAACGTAAGTGAATTTACAGATAATAAGCATACTATTATAGTATATTGATACTATTACAACATATTGTTACTATATATTGCATATAGTTACATATACTATAATAATATATTGTATACTATAATAGTATACTGTTACTGTATAACTATATATTCCTATAGTACATTGTTGCAGTATAGCTATATACTCCTACAATATATTGTATACCGTAATAAAATACTATTGAATAGTTGTGTTCTTCTTCGATTTTCAGCTGAAAATTTCGATCTCAATCACCTCAAATCAGCTCCAAATGCTATCAAATTTTAGCATGAACTTCCATAATGTATTACAAGCAAAATTTAACAGCACTCACTTTGAATCAAACAAGAAATCTTCAAAAATAAAAATTTTTAAATTTCAAACAAGCAATATACCATTTTGGTATACAGTACATATCTGCTTTGTTAGTTCAACTCAATTTCAACCCAAAGTTTAAAAATCTAGTCTAAAATCTTCACCAAAATTGACTCAGAATATAGAAACTTCCTCCAATTAATATTTTGAATATACCTAGTTAGAATCGGATCAAAATAACCACAAACTCAACAAATCCAATTTATGAGTTTCAAGCTTCAAGGTTCTCCAACGATAGATTAATGTTTGTCACAATTAAATCTTCAAAAAATCATCATTAACACCAAAACTTGCCACAAAGATTGTCGGCAATTAAAATTTGTTATTACATACATAACCTCACAAATTATAGCAAACTGAAATCTTAAACTTTTTTTATTCTTTTTTGATAGATCTTTCTTTTTTACCCTTTTTTTGACGGGACAAATGATAAAAATAGAAGAGAGAGGTAGATTGATCATATATCTAATGAAAATTTTTAAGGATACTGGCAAAAGGAAAGAAAGAGAAAGACCAGAGAAAATAATAAGAGAAGAAAGCAAAAGGGAGGATAAAAATAAGCTTTAACAAGAATAAAACAGGAAGAAGGATTAACGGGGAATTACTTTTGGTTGCATAGGTATATCTTATAATTATTTCAAGAATAGGTAAAGGCAGGTAATCATTTTGGATAGAATAGATATATAACATAATTTGCTCTATATAAATCCAATATATAGATTAAATAAATAAGTCTTAATTTATTGGGCTAGCCCATTTATTTGGGCTAAAGTGACGAACTCACTTTACTAAGCCCAACATGTAATCTTCCTAGAGGCCCAGTTTGGTGCCACATGTCAAATGACGTGGCGCGCCAAGTCAACAGAAGAGCCAATAGGACCATGGCACGTGTCAAAATGATAAAGCATGCCAAGTCACATTAAAAGGCCAATGAAATCGTGCCACATGTGCAAGTAACATGTACTGGCCAATCAAACGCGGCCATGTCACACTTCAATTTGATTGGTCGGAAAGAGTTTGTTCTTATCACAACTCTTCCCTTCCACAAAACTCAGAAAAGACACCAAAAATTATAACAAGAAGCAAGAGAGAGCTCGTTGATCAAACGCGCAAATTTCTACACAAGTTTCAAGTTTCAAGAAATCAAGTTCAAGCTCAAGAACGAAGAACAAATCAAGTTCAAGTCCAAGAACAAAGAATATCGTCTACAATATCGTTAATCTTTTGTCTTAATTTTATTTTCACGACGCAATTTTATTGTCTACAATATCGTTAACTACTTCGACAACTTATCAAGCTGTTTAACATTATTTTTCAATATGTCAATTTTACTTTATAAATCTAAGAAATTCTATGTCTAGATTTACTTAGAAAGTTCACTGCGTTGACTTATGTACTACTGTACAAGTGTGGACTCTACCATTATTTTCCAACCATAACAGTAAAATATACACAGTTTTCGTGATTTTTAAATGTATCGAGTTGATTATAATATAGTAATTCAACTAGTGAAAATTGTATAAAAAAATTATCATTCTTTTTTGTCACATAAAAGACGCATAACTATAACTATTGCTATTTCACACAAAAAGTTATATTAAACAAAAGTAATATTTCCAACAATATTTAGTGACGTTGCAAAACAATTAAAACATATAAAATCAGGGAAAAATTAGAAATAGCCATATTTACAATTGGTAAATGAGAAATAGTCACAGTTCTAAAAGTAATAGAAATTTAGCCACTTTTTATATAAAGATAAAATTTGAAAAAAATACTCTTAATAATTTAAAAATATTCTAGCATAATATGTTGGAGTTCGAATTCTTTACATATGAGCTTCCAGCATAATATGTTGAAATTTTATAATACACTGAAGTTCCATCATAATATGTTAGAAGTTTATATGCAGTAGATCCATAATCCCGCATATTATATTGGAACTTTTCGTGGGCTGGAATTCCAATATAATATAATGGAAAATTATATTAATAATCCTGCATAATATGCCGGAACTTTCTATGTTTCAATAAAATATTAGATATTTTTTAATGACTTTGCAAACGCTAATTATTTTTTGATTACCAATCCGAAAAATGATTAACCCGGTGCTATTTTTATATAAAATCACCTAGGTGGACTTGATGAACCCAAAAAATAAAAATTCGACCATTGGCTTCACCAGTAGGACGGGTTTTTAATTTTTGATTCATTAAGTCCCACCTGGTTGGTTTTATATGTTTTTATGTCACTAAATGTTGCTTTCGACTAAGGTAACTTTTTGTATGGAGTAGCAATAATAAAGATATTTTTAATAAAATAAAGAAATACATCGTATATAATTTAAGAGGTTGTTTGGTTAGTGGACTAAGGGATAATAATCTTGGGATTAGATGTAGCATTATTTTATCTTGCGTTTGGTTGAATTTTTGACTTCAGGATTAACAATTTCCCAATTAATTTATGCCGCAATTATAGTATTAATTTATCTCGGGATTATTTATTCATGCGGTAAAACACTACAATTATAAATATGTCCTTTCTCAAGGCTCTTCCCCTTTAAAAACTTCAATTTTAAAATTGAAAATAAAAATGTATCTCAATAGCATTCACCAAGCATATGTTATATATATATGATTTATCCCATTTCAATTCCCTAAAAATATGCCATGCTAGAGAGAGAAACTCTCATCCACTACTAGGAAACCACCCCTATGGAAACACCACTCAAATCATCCAACATACCATCGGAATCACCGGATGACACCACCACACTAACCAAACACACTCATACAAAGAAATGCTATTGGACATACAAAGTACTACACAAGCAGAGTACTTCACAACCGGAACTCAATCTACTGTCACACAAGAAAAAGGGAAGGAATCAACAGGGCCTATAACTCTCTCACAAGAGGACAAGAACAAGCTCTATGAACCATCGCGCTTCTCAGTTATTATCAAGCTATTTGGGGAAAAAATGCCACACAATCTTCTCCGCTCTAAGCTAGTTGACCTATGGAGTCCATCCGAACAGCTGATCTTGATTGATTTAGGATAAGATTTTTTCATTGTCAAATTTAGCAAAGAGGAGAACTTAGTGAAGGCCATACAGAAAGGGCCATGGTTCTTGTCAGGAATTTCCTCTCAGTAAGACGATGAGAACCCAAGTTCGTCCCACATGAAGCAACCTTTTCTTTCACTGCAATTTGGGTAAGACTTCCACAGTTACAAACAAAATTCTATGAGAAGAAAATCCTTGAAAAGGTGGGTCGGAAATTGGGGAAACTCCTAAAAATTGATACATGCACCTCAGCCACTCTTAGAGGACGGTATGCACGCATATGCATCCAAGTTCTCCTAGAAAAACACTTGCAACCTCAATCACAATTAGAGATCATAAACAACTGGTACGCGACGAAGGGAAAAACGTACTCTGCACTGGATGTGGAAGAATAGGCCATATCTTGAAAGAGTGTACACACAGACAAAGCCATTACCAACCCAAAATTAGGATAGCCCAGTATGTTCAAAAATAGCCAAATGAACACTGGAAATCAAACAACAAATACAGAAGACGAAGAAGAATGGCAAGTAGTCTATTTCCAAGAAGGCGGAAAAAGGACTCCACCACAAAGCAAAAAGAAGCACAAGACACCTCCAAAAAGGGCAACTCATCAACAAAGCAGGACAGAATCAAAGTAAAAATGTTCGATGCATCCTCAGGTAAGTTCCTGGAAGCACAAACTTTCCGGTACACAAATAAAACTAACTTGTTGGAGGAAATGGACCGGCCCAAACCAAGCTCCACAAAGGGGCCACACAGCCAACAAAGTAGAGCAGGGCAGCCACATGAGAATGACCCAACACCAGTGTAAAAAGAAAGGCAGACCTAGGACATAGTCAAATACACACAAGCCAGGAAACTAGGCCCAGGTCATAAATTGCAACAACAAACTCTGATAACATGCAAATTACCCAAACCCAGATCGACCCTACCCCACAAACAAAGTCAATTCAGCCCAATAACCAACACAACACCCAAAAAATCAATCTGACCTACACCAAGTTTCAAACAAAATGGAACCCATGTCTGACCCAAATGATAACCCCTACCATACTGCTTCTCCCCTACCGTCCCCAACTGGAGAGAAATTCTCCATGAAAGTCCAAACCATAGCACAATGTAATTAAAAAACCCCATTGATTTACCGAATCAATCACCTCCACCGGATTTCCCATTAAACCAATTCTCAGTAAACCAGACACAACCCCCAAACACAATTAAAATGATTACCACTCAAAAAGTTCAACCGTCAAAAACGCTTGAGTTGCCCAACACCCCTTCCTTTACTACCAACCCAGAAAAAGAAATGAACAAGAAACAATAAAATGGAACCAATTAATAACCCCACAATCTTCCAAATCTCCAACCCACCCCCACCGGAACACCTACCAGCATCTTGGCTGGAGTTAGCCCTTCATGGGCAGGCCCTGAGCTACGATTTTCAACTGGGAGAACAACCAGTCTCCCTAATCATTCAGAACCTATCCCACCTAGCAAGGGTCGCAGCAGATGCACTAAACAAGGGCTTGGGGATGCTAGGAGCCCCGGCAGTCAACCATGGAGAAAATTCACCCAGTAAACCTAATTACCAACAGGGAAGTTTCTATCCAAGAGAGAATCAACCAAATCTTCAACAGCATGACATTATTTCGGGAACTCACACCGGAGGACCCATATGCAACACCATTCTTCAAAGTGTTCCAGCCGGAAGCAGCCCAGAAAGCTTCACCTTCATATCAGGAGAAGCAAACACAAACTCCACCACAACAATTGCCACTAAAGAACATAGCAAAAGAAATCTCAACAGCCCTAGAGATCCTGAAGAGCAACGAGATGAAAATGGATCAAGGAACAATCCCAACCGACAACCTAGTGAGAGTGGACTCACTATGGCTGGAGGCGCTGAGGTCGGTGGAATTCAGTGTGGAACACAGCGAAACCCTCATCCTATTGTGCCCAAAGAACCTAGCTCGTTGCGGAATGGACCTCTCATCTCATATGAGCCAAGGTACCCTCAAACCTGTCCTAACCCTAAACCCAGTTATGAGATCCCAATAGTCTCAACACCAGGGGAAGAATGTGTTGCCTCCCCAGGGCAGGGAAAAAGCATCTTTGAGCACAAGCCCCGCAACATCGAACCCTCTAATGAACTTCATCATATGAAATGTTAGAGGGGCGAACAATGCAGAGTTCAAGAGGCATTACTCGGAGATGGTCAATCTCCATAAGCCCATGATGTTGGTCCTGCTAGAAACCAAAATTGCAGACCACAAAAAGCTCACTGTGGAGCTTCATTTTGATATGCATGTTCAATTTCCCGCTGTTGGATTTTCTGGAGGTATTGTAATCATGTGGAAAGAAACCTCACTCCAAGTGGATGAGATAGCTGTCAATTCTCAGGGCATTTATGCCATGGTTAAGGTATTACCTTCTACCCTCCCCCCCCCCCCCCCCCGGTTTCTTTCTGCTATTTATGTTAGTAATGCATTAGAAGATAGGAAAAACCTTTGGGACTATCTGCTTGACATCTCTAAGACTCATCTAGAGAGTTGGTTTGTGGGGGGGGGGGGGGGGGGAGACTTCAATGAAGTTCTCAAAGATGAAGAAAAATTTTGGGGAAACAATACCCACAGAAGCAAATCCTTTTAGAACTGTATAAACAACTGCCACCTCATAGATCTAGGCTTTAAAGGCAGTAAGTATACCCGATTAATAAGAGGTAAAAAAATAGGAACTCTTTCATCCTGGAAAGAATTGATAAATGACTTGCTAATAACCAGTGGGTAAATCAATACCCTGAAGCTAACATCACACATCTTCCTAAGACCAAGTCAACCATTACCCTATGCTTGTCAGCCTAAGCAACACCAACCCTAGCCCTATAAACAAACCTTTTAGGTTTGAGTCTATGTGGTGCAACCACCCAATGTTTCAAAATCTGGTTAGTGACTCTTTTAAGCCAAACTCCACCTTAATACCTTCCACCTCCATGTTCAAAGCAAATGTTCTTAGTTGGAACAGGGACACCTTTGGCAACATCTTTCATAAAAAAAATAGGCTCCTTGCGAGGATTGCAGGAATCCAGAAATCACCCCAATACCCTACAAGTACCAATCTTCAAAGCCTTGAAACACAACTCATTGCTGAGCTTAATTCAATCTTAAAAAATGAGGAAGACTTTTGGAAGATGAAATCCAGAATCCACTGGCTCTCTGAAGGAGATTCCAACACAAAATTCTTTCATGCATCTACCCTAAACAGAAGGAGGAGAAATAAAACCCTCTCCCTCCAAAATGACAATGGTCAGTGGATATTTGAGGAAGGAGAAATCAAATAGGCTATCTCATAGTTCTTCATAGAACTATACAAATACTCACACCAACTCTCTAAATCTGGCCTCTCATCCACAGAAATCCAAGGGCCAAACCTCTCCCAAGTTCAGTAGACTATGTTAGGAGTGCCTCTTAGGGACAGTGAAAACAAAAATGCCATATTCTCTTTCAAGACTTTCAAAGCTCCTGGGCCAGATAGCCTACACCCTTTCTTCTACCAGAACTACTGGGACATCGTGGGTAAGGATGCCATATTCTCCTGCAAAAACTGTTTTATCACATCAACCATGGACCTTATAATGAATGAAACTCTTCTCTGCCTCATCCCAATATGCCCCCAAGCCTCTATGCTTAAGAACTTTCAACCTATATGCTTATGCAACACTATCTACAAGACAATAACAAAAACCTTAGTCAACATGATAAAAACTTTCCTCCCAAGCATCATTGGACCCAGTCAAGGAAAGCTTCCTGTCAAACAGGAGAGCTTCCAATAATGCCATCATAGTCCAGGAATATATCTCCCACTTTGGGAAAATGAAAGGCAAAGCTAGCAACATGATGCTAAAAATAGATTTGGAAAAAGCCTTTGACAGACTTGAATGGTCTTTTATCAAATAAACTCTCCATGATTTCAAATTCCCGACCAACATCATCAACCTTATCATGTCTTGTGTTAGCACCTCCACCATCTCTGTAATTGTCAGTGGAGGGAAAACTGCACCTTTCATGCCTACTAGAGGCATCAGACAAGGGGACTCTCTTTCTCCATACCACTTTATCATGTGCATGGAAAGGCTGTCAAGAGCCATAGACAACAATGTCTCAAATGGGGTCTGGAAGCTAATCAACACCAGTAGAAATGACCCAAAAATATCTCACATTTTCTTTGCTGATGACTTAACCCTTTTTGCTAAAGCTAACCTGTCAAACAACAACACAATCTTGAATACCCTCAATTCTTTTAATCTAGCATCAGGGCAAAAAATAAACCTAAACAAATCAAAGGTTTATTTTAGCAAAAACTTTCATGCTCCCCAAATGGAAGCTATTTCCATTTCACTATCCATAAAAGCCTACTCAACCTTTGGTAAGTACCTAGGTTTCCCAATCTTCCACAAAAGGCACACCCATAATGACTTTCAATTCATTATTGACACTTTTCACTCAAAAATGGCAAGATGAAAAATAAGCATGCTTAATATGACTGGCAGGACAACTCTGGCAAAGGACTCTTTGAATCTATTCCGAACCATGTCATGCAATATATCAAACTGCCAACAAAAACATGTAAGGAAATTGATAAGGTCCAGCGGAACTTCATTTGAGGCACAACTGCTAATTAAAAGAAAATGCACCTTGTGTCATGGGACACAGTCACAAAGCCCAAAGACAAAGGAGGCCTGGAAATTCAGAAAGCTGAGCTAAAAAATAAATCTCTTCACTCAAGCCTTGCTTGGAGGTTGTTCCAAAATCATTCATCCCTCTGGGCAAAAACCCTTATTGCAAAACACTGCAATTAGAGAAACCCACCAAAAAAGGCTAAGTCTCACACATGACAATATATTATGAATATGTGGAAAATATGCATGAAAGCAAAATAAAGGATTGTTTAAACTGGAAATAGAGTTAACTTCTTTGAAGACCCTTGGATTAATAGTCTCCCAGCTATAAGGTCTCTAATTCAGGGTCCTCTAACAAGAGAAGACATGTCCAAAATAGTTGCTAATGTCCACCAAAATGGGTTTTGGGACATGTCCACCTTATCTATTACCATCCCCCAAAATGTGCAAAACTCTGTTCAAAACATCTTTATCCCATCCAATCTAGTCAAGGAAGTAGAATGATATGGGGTGCAACACCAGATGGTCTATACTCCCCAAAATTTGCCTACTTACTCCTACAACAAAATCATGAAAATAGGACTCACAATTTCACTTGGATATGGAAGTTAAGATTGCCAAAAAAAATTCAATCCTTCTTCTGGCTTCTCTTCCATGAAAGACTACCCACTGGGATCTACCTCCATCACGTGGGAGTACAACAAAATTTCACTTGCCAGCAGTGTAACTTAGCACATGAAACTTCAGCACACATCTTCTTTGAATGCCCCTTTGCTCAAACCTTCTAGAACGATATTATTTCCAAATGTAAAAAGGAAGCCAACACTTCTGCACCTGTCTTCAGCCCTCTAGAATGGCCAAATACCTGGGCTACTCTGAAAAAAATTATAATAACATCATCTCCTGGGCTGAACTCATACCCTTCTGCTTCTGGCAAATATGGCTAACAAGGAATAACAACATCTTCAATAGCAGAAAAGACAGAGTTAATTCAAAAATGCTAAATAGCAAAGGCTACTGAATACGTCACTATAATGTTGAAAAAAGAAACAAGAAACAGGGAAATAATTCAGGTAAAATGGGAGCCACCAAAAACCAACTCCTTTAAGCTGAACTGTGATGGAGCTGCAATAGGTAATCCAGGCAAGGGATGACTGGGTGGGGTGTTCAGAGATGCAAGAGGGAATTGGGTTCTGGGTTTCATAGGATAAGTCCAATACACCACAAAAACACAAGTAGAGCTGCTAGCTCTTCTCTAGGATTACAACTTGCGGAAGAAAAAAGATTAATACCGTTAAAAATAACACACACTCAACAGAGGTAATTAGAATGCTAACAGATGGCAACATCTATTTTGACTCTATCATTTTTTTTAAGCAGGTCAATCGACCAAAGATTAGGCGACGTGGTGGTGAAGCACATGTACAGGAAGACCAACAAAGTAGCTGACCTGCTGGCAAAGGAAGGCGCAAGAAAGACTTATTTTGAAGAAAATTTTGTAACACTAGTTCCTCCGGTGTTTGTCAACAATATGTTTTGGGCAGACATCACAGGAATTTTATTTGAAAGAAACACTCTGGTCTGTAATAGTAATAGTACAACAATGGTGAATGAGGGTAACACATACCCGGCCACAAACAATGCTTTTGTTAGCCCTAACATGCAGTATCTCTATGATTGAGTAATGCAAATATGCACCTTTAAACCTATATAATATATATATTGATTTTAAGTCCAATAAACCAAAATATCACCCAACATAATAAAGATATATTCTCTAACCAAACAACCCCTTAATGTATTTAATACCACCAGGTACCATCAGCTCGTTTCAATGTGTATGATAATGAGTTTGAATGTGGCCGGAGGACTAGTTGATGTGGGAATAAGTTAATTTCCTTGAGATTATAATATATTTGTCTGGTCGGCCAAAAATAATCACAATTGCTAGTCAAAAATTATGTATAAAATATGCGTATTATATGTTAATATATCAAAAAAGTTATTTACTAGTTCTAGAGTTGAAGTTTTTGTTTGCAACTGACGAACTTCAGCTCTTTGTAACTGACGAGCTGAAAGCTGAAGTTTTTAAAACCCTTAAATATGTACTGCTGAAGTTTCTATTTTTGGGGGAGGAACCCATACCTTCTACAGGGATATATACATAACTAGTACTGTAGAAAAATCATTGATTAACTACCCTTCATCCACCTGATCCTTTTGCATGCGAGAGTTTGAGATCTGATGACTTTAAATAGCATTAGATAGTACTATTTTAGCTTTTGGGGATATTAGAGCTCCATATATATCAAGAAGATTAGATTTTTTGAGCTGCAACACTTTAAATTGGGATTTCGGTAACACAATTGACTTTTCTTTTGACATACATTGAAGAGGCAGATTGAAAATAAAGATTTCGAACCGCCTCGATCTATAAAATATTCATTTCACAAAAAGATTTTCTTACGTTACAATTATTTTAATTATGTATAGTAAGATGGCTTATGAGAAATGGAGTGAAGCCACAAAAGGAGAAATATTGTTACATCAATGTTAAGTTTCGAAGAGAGGTTAAAGTTGTTTAAAAAATAGGTACAAGTTGAAAGTTTAAAAAAATATATATATATTAAAGGGGGCAACCAAATAGGACGTCCCGTACAATTTTACGAATATTTTGTTATGTTGTTTGCACAGTTTTTATCAAAAGTCTTACACCATAAAAAGGACTCCTATTTAAACGCCTTATAAATAATATTTTTCCCTACTTTTCACGTGGGATTGGTTAACACTAACCTAATAGTAACTCAAAGACGAATAACCATCCATTTGTGTCTTTGTGTGAAAGAGACCCAAAAATAGTACGTGTTCAATTTGCTTGATTATTTTCCTTTCATACCCTTATTCGTTTTATAACACGATAGATTAACTAAATCTGAGTTCAGGCAGAAAAAGATAGAATCATCATAGGGAAGTAGATCTCTGGCTCTTTGCAAAATGACGATTTGTACTGGTGTGGAAGAAATATTGACATCAAAGCTTGTTGGATCACTGACACTTGAAAAGATTACGTGAAAGTAAGGTTACGCTTAAAAATGATACTACTATATGCGGAAAAACCAAAATTGTTATGAAATATTAGAATATGGTGGATGTCCATAACTCCTATAACATCCACTACTTTTATCCATTATCTCCATAACTCCCACTACTCCAATACTTATGGTTGTAACTCCCACACCTCCATGATCTCCCTCATGATCTTCCTCCATGATCTCAAAAGCTTAATGACATATTTATGAAATTCTTTTAGTATACCTCTATGTAGTACTATAGATAGAGGATGAGAAATCATTTTGTAATACACTTGGATACATAGAAGAAATATATTCTCTTCTCTATTTCTCTCTACTTTGTTGTCTATCTTTTTATTTATTACTTTGAGCTAAGTTTTGTAACACGTTATCAACACGAAGCTCTACTATCTCAAGAATCTCTTTGAGAAAATTAAGGTATTTTTTCTCCTCCTAATTTTGTTTTAATTATGTCTGACATTATGAAAAGAAAGTTTGTTGCCCTTGAAAATAAAGATTTCGAACCGCCTCGATCTATAAAATATTCATTTCACAAAAAGATTTTCTTACGTTACAATTATTTCAATTATGTATAGTAAGATGGCTTATGAGAAATGGAGTGAAGCCACAAAAGGAGAAATATTGTTACATCAATGTTAAGTTTCGAAGAGATATGGAGATTACTGGGAGAAAGAAGAGAAGAAAGGAGGTTAAAGTTGTTTAAAAAATAGGTACAAGTTGAAAGTTTAAAAAATATATATATATATATTAAAGGGGGCAACCAAATAGGACGTCCCGTACAATTTTACGAATATTTTGTTATGTTGTTTGCACAGTTTTTGTCAAAAGTCTTACACCATAAAAAGGACTCCTATTTAAACGCCTTATAAATAATATTTTTCCCTACTTTTCACGTGGGATTGGTTAACACTAACCTAATAGTAACTCAAAGACGAATAACCATCCATTTGTGTCTTTGTGTGAAAGAGACCCAAAAATAGTACGTGTTCAATTTGCTTGATTATTTTCCTTTCATACCCTTATTCGTTTTATAACACGATAGATTAACTAAATCTGAGTTCAGGCAGAAAAAGATAGAATCATCATAGGGAAGTAGATCTCTGGCTCTTTGCAAAATGACGATTTGTACTGGTGTGGAAGAAATATTGACATCAAAGCTTGTTGGATCACTGACACTTGAAAAGATTACGTGAAAGTAAGGTTACGCTTAAAAATGATACTACTATATGCGGAAAAAACCAAAATTGTTATGAAATATTAGAATATGGTGGATGTCCATAACTCCTATAACATCCACTACTTTTATCCATTATCTCCATAACTCCCACTACTCCAATACTTATGGTTGTAACTCCCACACCTCCATGATCTCCCCCATGATCTTCCTCCATGATCTCAAAAGCTTAATGACATATTTATGAAATTCTTTTAGTATACCTCTATGTAGTACTATAAATAGAGGATGAGAAATCATTTTGTAATACACTTGGATACATAGAAGAAATATATTCTCTTCTCTATTTCTCTCTACTTTGTTGTCTATCTTTTTATTTATTACTTTGAGCTAAGTTTTGTAACACGTTATCAACACGAAGCTCTACTATCTCAAGAATCTCTTTGAGAAAATTAAGGTATTTTTTCTCCTCCTAATTTTGTTTTAATTATGTCTGACATTATGAAAAGAAAGTTTGTTGCCCTTGAAAATAAAGATTTCGAACCGCCTCGATCTATAAAATATTCATTTCACAAAAAGATTTTCTTACGTTACAATTATTTCAATTATGTATAGTAAGATGGCTTATGAGAAATGGAGTGAAGCCACAAAAGGAGAAATATTGTTACATCAATGTTAAGTTTCGAAGAGATATGGAGATTACTGGGAGAAAGAAGAGAAGAAAGGAGGTTAAAGTTGTTTAAAAAATAGGTACAAGTTGAAAGTTTAAAAAATATATATATATATATTAAAGGGGGCAACCAAATAGGACGTCCCGTACAATTTTACGAATATTTTGTTA